>CM062816.1:1262700227-1263364131 GCA_031772625.1 Pinus tabuliformis | reverse complement strand
TTAAACTCTACACTTTTCAATGCTATTGTATGATTTTGTGTCTTGAATGCATTATCTTTACTTCTTGAGGCATTGGTCTTCTAACTTTCAGTGTTGGTTGATTTGTGCAAAATTTTGACTTTGGGCTTCTTTTGATATTTGGTATGAGGATTTTGAGGCTTCTTTTTTTCGTTTACATGTGGATTTTCTGCATGAGGCTTATTTTCTTCTTTGACATATGGCTTCTCTTCATCTTCAGAATTTTCATCCCTGTAGCATGAGGACTCACAATTATATCGAAGACCTGTCTTAATAAGGGGTGATCATTGACAATTGATAATGTCATCCAAGACCTACGAGCTCCTCATTCTTTGATTCAACTTTTCCACTTATACTCTGAAGGTGAAAATTTATTGTGCATTTTTTATGAAATCCTCTTCCTTCTACTTCATTTCAATTCTTAAGACTTCCTCAGTCCTTTTGGTTTCTTCAAGTTCCCTCTTCAAGGAGGTGATTTGCTTACTAAGTTCTTTATCCTTCTTCTTCCATTTATTTGTATTTTACTATTCCTTGAGTTGGCTTGTTAAGATGCTTTCCCTATTGTTTGCCTCATGCAGCTTGCTTTTGAGATGATCCACTTCTTTATTTGCTTCATCAAGTTATCGATCCTTTTCTGGCATTTGTTGTTTTTTAATTTGATCTTGAAGTTCACTGATTTCAACTATGGAATATCTCCAATTATCGTAATAGTTCATATTCTCCTTCTTATGTTGTTCATGTTTTGAACTAAGATTATTAAACATAGCTCTAAACAAATGCCTGACATATTCCAATTTACCAATTTTGTCTTTGAGAGGCTTAATATTTTCTTCGGGATCAACAACCATCTTATCGTCAACTACAGGCTCAATCAATGCTATGAATCTACCTTCAAGAGGTTAATATTCTAAGAAGGACCTACTTTGATACCAATTGTTGGAAATACTGAGATGGGGGTATGATCATCATCTAGGGAAACTAAACCCTATAGCTAGGGTTTCATCACTACATCACTACATCCATGCATGCTAGCATACTAAGGACATCAATGATGATATCACACACCTGTTTTGACATCCTACACCTGCTTTGGCATCAATGGAAACATACTTAATAATGGGCTCTCGAAATGTTCCACATGCCACTAAAATCAAGATGATGAAGAGGATCCAATGATGATGGTCTCCAAGACAAATTCAGTGATCTGCATCATCAAAATATTTAACAAATGGGGTTTAATTATTGTTGAGAATAAATTTAAATTTAATATGGTCCAAAACATTGGAGGTAATATTTGGGACCAAAGTTAAATTTAAATTTCAAATGTTTCCCTCCTACTTCTATAAGTCGGCCTCACTAGAAACACTCCAAATCTATATAAAGAAATAACTCTCCCTAAAACGAATGCAAATTTCACTCAATTTATTTGATGTGCATTATCCTTACGGTTAGAAAATTATAAATGGAATTTGAAGTTCTGGAAGGTGATTGGGTTTAAGTCATTCAATTTCTTTCATGTGAATTATCCTTGTGGTTAGAAAATTCTTAAAGGAGGTCGAAATTATGAAGGTGATTAGGTTTAATTCTATTTTTTTTCTTTGGTATGGTTTCTGCTAGTGTTTCTAAATCTACTCAACCTCCCAATAAATAATTTGGTTTATCTTCCAAAATATATATTTTGTTGGGGTTTTTACATTGATTAAGGGCTACAACGTACCATTTGGATCTTGGGTCTTCGATGGAGGTTTTCTTCTGAAATAATTTTGGGTTTCGTTGGGCTTGATTTTGTGTTTGTAGGTATATTCATCCCTCATTTATCAATGAAGACTCCTATGCAACTATGGTTACTGAATACTTGTTGGTTGGTATATTATTGGAAAACAGTTATGGGCACACATATTTATAATTCTGTACGGCATCATTATGAAGTCATCTATGTCACAATCGACTTGTGGGGTTGATATGAAGCATATCGACCTGAGATCATTTGAATATCGTGTCTACACCTTGATTTCTTAAGAAACTTTCCTATGCGATATGAACAGACACCACTTGAGGAATTCACACAAGGTTTTTAAGTTCAATAATCAATCTCTGAAATTGACTTATCCTGAGACTGAGATTTGTTAATCTTGAAGAAGTTCCAACCTTATCTCCTATTGCAAAATCACAATAAAATAACCAAGTATTATTTGCATTTAGATCTAAAATTTCTTAAATATTTGATGGTCTGTCACATAACCATGTGTTGCTTGTCTAGCCTATTGACAACCATGGAAACTTGAACTGATTTTTTTCTTGGGTATAGCTAGTGTTCTCTTGAAAAACGTATTTATGAGAACATATCAAATTTGATGTGTGTTGGAAATAATACTAAGAGGTGGGGGGGGGGGGGGGGGGGGGGGGGGTGAATCAGTATTAGCAAGTCAATAACTTTTCATTTCCATAATCAGATTTATATAAGCTACTTCAGTTAAGGGAACTTGCGTGTACACACAATTGTGTTTAAGGAAACTAGCGTATATCCAACAGACTTATGATTCAGTTAATTCATCATATGTTGATATTTAATCAGTGCATCAGAACTTCATTAACCCTATAAATAGTAACCAGGTGCAGTAAAAACAGAACAAACCATCACACATAAGAAACACATATGAACACCAAGATTTAAGGTCTATCACATAACCCTATGTTGCTTATCTAGCCTATTGACAACCATGGAAACTTGAGCTAATTTTTTTCTTGGGTATAGCTGGTGTTATCTTGAAAAAAGAATTTATGAGAACATATCAAATTTGATGTGTGTTGGAATAATACTGAGAGGGGCGGGGGGGGGGGTGAATCAGTATTAGCAAGTCAATAACTTTTCATTTCCATAATCAGATTTATATATGCTACTTCAGTTAAGGGAACTTCCGTGTACACACAACTATGTTTAAGGAAACTAGCGTATATCCAATAGACTTATGATCCAGTTAATTCATCATATGTTGATCTTTAATTAGTGCATCAGAACTTCACTAACCATATAAATAGTAACCAGGTGCAGTAAAAATAGAACAGACCATCAAACATAAGAAACACACATGAACATCAAGATTTAAGGTGGAAATCCAATGCGGGACAAAAACCACCTGCTGTTGTCTACTTTTAATATAAGAAAAACTTGTTTACAATCTTGTACTGGCACAGACTCATACCAGTATGTAGGCACCCACCTTCAGAAGGCTACAACCTTCTCTCATTCTCCAGCTTCTACTGGAAGGGAGCTACAACCCCTAGATCTTGTTCTAGCCGATTTGTTTACTAGTACGTAGGTGTCGGCCTACAGAAGGCTCCAACCTTCACTCGTTTTCCAGATGCTACTGGAAGAGAGCTCCAACCCCCTGGATCTTGTACTGGCCAATATGTTTACCAATATGTAGGTGCCAGCCTACAGAAGGCTACGACCTTCTCTCTTCCTCTAGGGACCATGTTTCATAAATTTTCAAACTAGATACTCCTGGAACACAACACCATAATATGAAGGCCACATTTCATCCAATTTTCATACTAGACCCATCAACAACATTGAAGCACAAAATCAATCACCACTGCAATACAACCATCAACTACATCTGCATCATCAATCTCTGAATCACCCAACAACTGAATCACTGAAACCTGTCATCAAAACACAGTCACTAGAACACAGAGTAGAACCCAGAACTCTGCAACAACCACTAGAACCAACAACAACCTCAAATATCAAATCTCATAATGTATACGCTACTCTGATGAACCAAACCAGCGTGTATACGCGCTTTTACCAAATCCAACTAGCGTATACATCTGCAAATATAATTTTGCAGCTATTCCAGACTTTAGTTATACCCAGATCATAACATTTACAGAACAACACATGCGTCAGTATTCAGATCTAGACTATACATGATCAAACCTCATAATGATAATTCATTTCAAGCCTTAAGATCCTAATCCATCAATAGATCTTATCCCTTCATCAACCGCTAAGGTTCATCCTTGATTCAGATTAGGCAAAGCACCATAAGCCAATAACCTACATACTAGATCTCACACTTCATCAAATATTCGATACTTGCACACTTGGCCTAATGATCTTCTCTGCCTTATATAGTTTTAGGCCTTTCTAAATACCATGGACCAAAACCACTTAGGACCAATACCTTGGACCAAATACCTAGGGTCAATACCTCGGACCAGATGCCTTGGACCAATACCATGGATCAAAATACCATGGACAAAAACTTAGTTTTCCAAGGTATGCACGCTTTTCTTTCCGTGAAAGTGCGTGTGTACGTTATACGCTCCTTTTGGTCTGTTAACCCATGCGTATACGCTCCTTTGTCAAGGTGAACCTGCCTATACCTCTTTTTCTTCATTCTTTGTAGTTTGATCATTGATTATTTGCTATTGACCTGTTGCACTATGATATATCATCTGAGTGAGTTTCCATCAAGGACAACACCTGTATCATAATGCCAACAACGTGGATTATTTTATTGACAATAAGAGGCATCTAATTGAATACTTCCTATGTGGAAAGTTTGACCCCTACAGTAGGAAAAATTTTCTAAGCACGTTAAGGAAACTTTGTGGCATAGTTATCTCTTCCCTGCATCTTTATATCTCTATATCATCTTAGTGAATTGTATTAATTTCTCTAAAATTTACATATTCTCTGTGGCCCAACCTCTTGGTATCTCTACGAGCTCACATATTTGTGTAACACATTGCAGTAATAGTGTTGATGGTCATGATTCTTAGAAAATTATGGCTATGTTGTTTAGAATGAGAGGGATATTAAATTTGATATGGAAATTTATTTTATGTATATGACTATGAAATTGAACTTGATAAAAGAAAGTGGTAGTGATTTAGATATACAATAATGACCTGGATATAATAATGATTACAGTGATCTATATGACCTCGTATCGCAGTGAGAGACTAATCTATATGATAGTGATATGATGTCTTCATGATAGTGCTCTTGATACATGACAAAGATGTGCCCTTGATATACTAAGTGACACACACACACACACACACACACACACATATATATTCTAGTAATACCCGTGCAATTAGTCAGTGAAGTATATAATATAGTAACCTGTGCTTACAACAATGATAAATGTTAGTGATATTTGTGTGATGGGTGGTTTTTATGGGTGGTTGTGATGTATGGATAGTGCAACATGATGTTTTGAGCATATAGCATCAATGGGTGACAATAAGCTTTCATATAGAAATGACTTTGGAATAATTTATGTTTTTGTGACAATAAGATAATGAGACAATGATATGATAGTGATCTATATGAAAACAAGATAGTGAACTATATGACAGTGAGACAATGACCTAAGAAAGTTATATATGTTGGAAAGTGACACTTATGATGGTTATAACAGAGTAACCTTCAATGATAGTAACATTGTTGACAACAATAACATTACTCTTGGTGAAAATAAATCTACAAAACCCTTGATGAAAATTATGAAAGTGTGATTGAATTTGACCTTTATATATGGCAGTGTTACCTATGCCTTCCTTGAGTACATTATTGTGAGGCAAGTGATTGAGTTAATGTGCAACATTGATTCGAGGGAAGCATTAACAATATGTATGACAACGGGCAATGATGGCAGTGGAGTGCAATAGTAGGATGAAACAAGTGTGACAACAAATAGTAGCAGTGAGTAGAAACAATAGAAATAGTAGTAGCAATGACAACAATGGATAGTAGCAACAATAGAAACCAATAGCAGTAGCAATAGTGGCAACGATAACAACAGTGGCAGTGCAACAACAATAGGAGTGGCAGTGAAGCAAAGAATTTGAGTTGTTTAAGGGTACTGAAGAGTCAAGAACCCTTCAGATTGGGTCTAAAAAACTCTTCAGACCTCAAGGAGCATTTTCTTCCTTCCAACCTTGTTGGTAAAACCCTTGGGGAGTATTTCACTTCCTTTCAGTTCAACTAGTAAAGTTGTATGTAACCATACATAATGAAGACACTTGTTGAGACAAATCTACTCTAAATTGATCTTTATGGTGTGATGATATATTATGTTTATATTGATTCTATTAATGCTTAAAATAACTGACCAATTGTGAAAAATTTATGAAATACTGATTCACCCCCCTCTTAGTTTTCCAACAATAGTCTAGTATTAATTCTGTGATCCTGATTGTGGTGTCGATTACATTGAAATCTGTGATTTTTATCAATATCATATTAAGTTCATGTTGTGATTACAATGATTTTGTAGTCCATAATTAATTTTGTTGTGCCGATTATAATGAGTCTTTGGTCCATTATTAATTTTGCAATACCGATGACTTCTTGGGTCTATGACATTGTTCAGTTCTACAATAATTTAAAACCTTATCTCTACGGTCTCAACTTATATACTTGGACTATGATTTCAATGAGAGGTATCACATAATAAACTTATATAGTGAGGCTATGGTGGATATATTCAAGGTGATTCTTCTGCCATATTATAATTTGGGTCCATATTATACTTATGAATTTTTGAACTCTTGGGTCTGTGGAACTTTTGAAATTTATCGTTGTGATTTCAACTTATATACTGGTTGCAATTTCAAAGAGAGGTATTCCATAATAAATTTATATACTTCAGTCTATGGTGGATATATTTGGGGTTATTCTATGGTGCACATATAATTCAGTCATTGGGTGTGCACACTTTTGAATGGTGATTAGGTCTATGACACTTTTGAATGGTGATTGGGTCTATAGTCTATAACATTTCACTAGAAATATGTCTATATCAATGTACCTACAATATATTTGAATATAATTTGTCGTTCATAACCTAGGTGCATAAGTTCCTTTTATCTATTTCTTTCTTCTTACATTTTATTTTTATTTTCTAAAATTATGAGTATTTCACCATATATACGAAAACCTCAACCTAGCCAAGGGAGGTTAATCAAAGTCACCCTTGATAGTCTTTATGATCATTTTTTGTGTAACTAGAGGAATCATGAACTGGGCTAGTATCATACTCACATGACATAGGGTTGATTCCAATTTCTACCACTATAACCTCTAGGTGAACCATGGTGTCTCCAACATGCGACCCATGGGTAAACTCGGGGAATTTGAACTTGGAAACTCTTGGAACATAATAATTCATCTTAACGACCATTACCAATTGAGTTTCCCTTGAGTGGTTGTCTCTATGATCATTTTGATTCAGTAGAAAAAAAGGAGAAAAGAAAGAAAAATGGAATATAAAATAGGATTAGATACAATGTTTGAAAACAAATTAAAACTGTTAGAAAATAAAATAAGAGGGTTTGAGATTGAATTGAAAAAAATGAAAGATATGACATAAGAAATGAAAAATCAGAAACCATTAATGGTTGAATAAAATTTCATCTTGAGAAACAAGATTAAAGAGTCAAAAGAAAAATTGAAGGAAAATTTGGCCCTGAGTAGTATAGAAAATAAATTAGACATAAAACCCATCAAAGAGGAAATGAACAAGCTAATTGATCTAGATCATGAACGCAAAGAGCCTCAGATCTTTTTTTTTTAACAAGTTTGGATAGTGGTTATATTACCAAAAGATGAGGTGGAGCAAGCTCCTTTTACATTCGACAATAATGATATTCAAGCAGTGAGAGTGTACTGGGAACGCAGTCCCTTCTCCTGTGCTTGAAATCCAAAATTTTATAAGTTCCTATAACTATCCTAGTGTACTGTCTTACATACTGGCCTGCAAGTAAAATAAATTTACATAACATTAATTTGCTTGTTGTTTTTCATGGTTTATGCACTGACCATTCCTAAGAGGACTGCTTCTTCTTGCCATAAGGGATAGAGTTTTCTCCTTCTTGGCTCATGGTCGTGGATTTGAGATATGCCATTGCCTCCTCTAAATGCACACATTTTTTTTTAAGATCCATGATCTCTTCTTTCTGAATTTGCATTCTTATCTTTTGATAACTATACTCATTTCTCATTTCCGCCTTGAGGTATTTCAGTGATTCTTGGAGTTTGTTGATCATGAATTTATTCGCTTTGCATGTTGCACATCCATCATTCCTTGCAGCTTTTTATATAGGATTGAATTCCATTTGATTCACTTCCTTCTCTGGAATTTTGAAATGTATGATGTTCCTTTTGTTATTGGTGATCCTGTGCCTTCTGTTGCCTGAAGTGGTCCTTTTGCTGCTGTGATTGTGCGCTGTTCTATTGAAGTGATGGATTATGTTGTCCTCTGTAGATGTTATATATTGTTCTTCCTATAGAGATATATAAAAAATAGAGTGGAGGATAGCTAATTGAGAGTTAAGGAGAAGGGTGCTTAGGTGTGTTCGGATGGAGGAGTGTGAGAGATTATGAAACTTGTGAATTAGAAAGCCTGCGAGGAGCCTGCTACTAGGTGTGATTAAAGGGTTGTTGAGGGCGTAATAGTGAGAGGAAGGGCTTGGATGGTGTCAATGTGCTGAGCTTTTCAAGTGCCTTCTTGTTTGCTGTCTGATGTTAGCCTCCAGACGAGGATTAATTTGATGCTGGATGAGAGAGGAAGGGGCCGAATGGAGGCTCAGTCGGGGTGAATTTGCATGAGGGATTTCAGAGGTGGTGTGTATCAACTAGAGGGGGCAGATTTGTCTAATATTGACACAATGAAGTATAGTGCATGCTGAATTAGGCTTTAAGGGAGATGAGATGCTACGATGCCTGTGCCAGAAGAGATGTTTTGATGAACATTGCATGGGAGTTGGATCATAATCGTCCTTGCTTTTCAGACTAAATGATGATTCTGATTTCCCCTTGATTTTCCTTTTGATATCCTGTGAATTCCATCTGATTTCTCCTGCAAGGATATCTTCCTGTTGATTCCTTGTTGTCCTTTTGAAAGTTTTTTGGGAGTATTCACTATTTCCTGTTTGGATAAATTCTTGCTACATGACATACGATTTGAACTTATGGAACTGAGGTGTGGTATATCTCTTCATTCTCCCGTGTGATTCCTTCTACTCTTTTGACTGCTTGATTTGCACATTGATCTGCCAGTTGATTGTGAGTTCTCAGAACATGTTTAAATGTCACCACTCCTGAGCCTTCTAAATTATTTCTGATCCTCTTATATATTCTGTTTATGGATACATTGTTGGGATTTTTATCTCTGGCCATTGCCTCTATTATAATAGCTGAATCTCCTATTATAATTGGGTCTCAAATCA
The DNA here is from genome assembly GCA_031772625.1 of Pinus tabuliformis. Classification (NCBI taxonomy): domain Eukaryota; kingdom Viridiplantae; phylum Streptophyta; class Pinopsida; order Pinales; family Pinaceae; genus Pinus; species Pinus tabuliformis. The sequence continues at coordinate 1,263,354,864 of CM062816.1, read as the reverse complement.
GTCTTTTTTTAATTATTCTTGTCCCCATTAGCAAACTGTAAGCTTCATCTTTATTGTTTGAAGCTTCTCCGAGGCCCCATTCATATGAGACTATTTCTTTCCCATCCGGATCAATTATGATTTCTCCTGCCCCTGCTTTCCCGAGATTATTTTTTGATGCCCCATCAAAGAAAAGACAGTGTCTTTTTTGTTTTTTTTTCCAATTTGCAAATTCTTCTTCACTTAGCCTAATTTTCCAACTCTGAGCTGAAGGTTTTTTCTTGTGTCCTGTTTGCCCATTGTTTTTTGTTATGGCTTTATTGAACCAGTCTTTCTCTTCTTGTTGAAGGATGTTTTAGTCCATTGCTGCTATCCCTTTTGCATTTAGGATTTCAGAAGTTAAGCCCCAAGTTTTGGAAAGAATTTTCCCTATTCTTGGGTTCTGTTTTTTAAAAATATTTTTGTTTCTTGTCAACCATATTTGCAAACATAGGATAGCTGAGATGCATTTCTAGAACCTTTGAATTGTCACCTTATTCTTTGTTGAATATGGGTAAGCCTTCTCCTAGGCTTGGAAAAATTCCGGAAAAGGATTTGCAAAATTCAAGTTGATTTCAAGGGGACTTGAGAGCTATTTCCAGCACTCTTTGGCTAACATGTAATCCTGGAATAAATGATGAATGGTCTCTTCTGCTTGCAAGCACATAGAACATCTGGAAGGGCCATGAAAGCCTTTTTTTTTTAGATTTTCACTAGTTAGGATCTTTCCTTTTAAGAGTGTCCACATGAATATTTTTATTTTAGGTAAGCTTTTAGATTTCCATACCGTCTTCCAAAAGCCCTAATCATTTTGATTTGGATGATCTCGTAGGACTTTATAACCAGTTTTCACTTTGTATCTTTCTCCACTTGGGTCTCAGAGAAACTCATCTTCCTCCTCAGTTCTTGTGGGCGCTGCTCCTTTAAGGTACTGCCTTAATTTGACCCATTGCCCTTTTAGATTTGGAGGAGTTATTATATTTTGCCATTCTTTCCATTCTCGTTGATCCCAATCAGATATTGAGTGAAGAGTGATGAGGCCTCTTTCTGTCATCCATTTTTTAATGCCCTCAAGTTCCAAATGAGACTTTAAAGGCTCTTCCCCCATAATTCTGTCCTCCCAAATCGAGATTGATTTCCCATTGCTTGGGATTTTCAATATATATTTTCTGAATAGAGGGATTGTCTTTTTCACAAGTTTCTAGACTTGTGTGAACGACCTTATGGGGACATTTTCGCTCAATAGATTTTTCTAGATTTATCCATGTATTTTGTGGCGAGAGTTTTTTTCCACCAACTCTCGTTTCCTATTATCATTCTCCATATTATTTTCATTCCTAGAGCAACATTCATTCGGCCAGGTAACCTTATTGATAAGCCTCCTTGTTCATAGGGTAATGTTACTTGTTCCCACTTGACCAAGCTGAATTTTTTATTCTCTTGTTTCCCTCCTTGCCATAGAAAACTTCTTAGAATTAATTCCATTTGTTTGTGTGCACTAGCGGGTGCCAAAATTATTGCATACTGATAGATTGGGAGTGCAACAAGTAGTTCTTTTATTAAGATCACCCTGCCTACCATATTTAGCCACATCATACCCCAGCTTTGAACTTTATTTTTCATTTTTCAATCTGTTTGGTCCATAATTATGCCTTCATATTTTCTTTAGAGATGGGGAGCCCCAAATAGAATAAATGAGTCCATTTTTCCTGAATGGGGATTTCTAGGATTTGTGAAATCCTTTGCATGATTCTGGGAGGCGTGTTCCATCCATATATTCTGTGTTTTGAGTTATTTAAGAGTCCCCTTGAGACCTAAATAAAATCATCAAGGACTCTTTTGAATCTTCTTGCAATTATTGTTGAGGCCCCTCCCAATAATAGGGTGTCATCCACAAACAGGGAGTGGTTTATGGTCTTTACTCCTCTTGCTATTTGAAGACCAGTAATATTTCTTTCTCTTCTTTGTTTTTCTAAGGATCTGCTTAGAGTTTTGGCCATTATAATATAGAGAAAAGGGGAAAGCGGGCACCCTTGTCTAAGACCTCTGGAGCTCTGGAAGAATTCACTTGGCCTTCCATTTATGAGAGGTGAAATCCATGGAGTCGAGATGCAAGCTTGGATGACCTCTATTATGTCTTGTGAGAATCCAAATTTTTTGAGCGCTGCCATTAAATATGGAAGGCTAACCCTATCAAATGCATTTGCCATATCTAATTTAATAATGATTCCTTTCTCTTTCCTTTGCATGTTGGTGTGGATGGCTTCCTATACAATGATCACATTACCAATGACTTGCCTGCTAGGCACAAAGCCTCCCTGATTTTCGAATATTATTTCCGGGAGAACTTCATTGATTCTATTGGCGGTTATTTTGGTAATAATCTTGTAGGAGGAGTTGCAGAGGGAAATGGGGCGAAATCTATTGAAGGTGGAAGGATTGGATGCTTTTGGGACTAGAGCTAGTTAAGAGGATTTTGTATTGCTTTCTTTTAAAAAAAAACATTTTTCACCATTCTTAAATATTTTTTTCTTATTATTTTCCAATGTTGCCTGTAGAATGCTATTGTGATACCATCTGGCCCTGGGGCTTTGTCTGGATGAAGGCTCTAGATGGCTGCAACTACTTCCTCTTCTGATATCTCTTTGCTTATTTTTTAATTTTTCTCCTTTTTTCTTTTCTTTTTGGTGTGCTGAAGGAAGCTTTCATGATCTACTACATCTTCACTGGCTGTAAGGAGGTTTTTGAAGTGATTGTGAGCTGCTTTTTTCAGCTCCTCTTCTCCTTTGACCTCTTGTCCGTCAACTTGAATTTTTTCTATTTGATTTCCTTCTCTTCTTATTTCATGGTGCTGTGGAAGAAGGCTGAATTTTTATCCCCTGCAGTGAACCAAAGGCTTCTGGATTTCAGTCTTGCCTCCTCTTCCTCTTTCCTATTTTCCCTATATATTTCCCAAAAAATCTCCTTCTCTCTTAAATAATCTTGTTTGTCCTCCTCTTTGTTTTCATTTTCAGTTTGCATGCTGTCCATTTTAATTTGCAACTCTGTTTTTTTTTTTTGTATTTCATTTCCTCGTGCCCATTCCTTGAGCCTAATTCTCAAAATTTTTAGCTTTGTCTCCCAAACATAATGGGGTGATCCTGTGATTCTTGGTGCCCATGATTCTATGATTTGATTCCTAAAGTCTTTGTTGTTGTCCCATATTGGGCTGTATTTAAATGGTAGAGGTCCTTGATTTTCCATTTTGCCCAATATTATTGCCACCGGCTTGTGATCAGAGGCCGTGGTGTGAAGAATTTTAGATTTTATTGAGTTGTAACCTGTTGCAATGTTTTCTTGGATCAATATTCTATCCAACCTTTCCTTTATATTATTTTTGCCCACTCTCTTATTGCTCCAAGTATATTTTCCATTGTTTGGGGGGATATCCATTAGTTTGTGCTACTCCATTATTGTTTCTAGGGCATCCCTGGATGGATCTGCATGATAGATCCCTCCAAACTTCTCTTCTATATTTCAAACCAGATTTAGGTCCCCTCCAAGGATTATTTTCCCATTTTGTATTTAATTTAGAGTTTCCTTTAGGGTGTTCTAGCATTGCTCTTTTTCCCTGTAGTGATTGGGTGCATATATATTGATGAAACTGTACTGCTCCTTTGTGCTTTTTTGCTTTAGATCTGTTTGGATCCAACGTTGTTCCTTTCTTTGTTGTATCATTTCCCAATCTCCTTTTTTCCATATCATATAGATTCCTCCTAAAGCTCCTGTAGTCAGTATTGCTGCCCCTTCATAATTTTTTAGTTTTTTTATTATTTTTCAAGTTTCTTGACTATTTGTTTTGGTCTCCTGAATCATAAAAATGTCTGGGGTTTCTTTTACTAAAATGTCCCTTGCAACATTTTCTTTAAAGAATGATCCCAATCCGCAACAATTCCAGGAGACCACAATCATTACTTATTTGTTGGATGATGCACAGGACCTTTCCCTCTCTATTGGATTTTGTCACTGTTTCCAGAGCTTTTTCCCAAAAAATAATCCACTGGTTGTTGCGTACCTAGATCCATCAACTTTGCTGTAGCTTCATCCCTCAACTCCTTGTTGGACTTCCTTCTTGCTTTTTTTTGGTGTTCAAAGGTTTGAAGGTATTCCTTTGACTGATTTCTGGTTATAATTCTATCAACTGATGGGGGAGGCGGGGAACAAATGTTTGTATGAGGAGGAGATAATATGGGGGAGTTATGGGGTTGGGGAGGGGATCTGGGGGAAGGAGGGGCTGTGGGATCTTCCAATGGGCCAAAAGGGTTTAGGCTAATGAGGGAAGAGGGGATGTCTGCTTTTGGAGATGGTGGGAGAGGGTTAGAGGGGACAAAGGGCTGCGATGGGGGGGGGGGGCTATTTATTGGATGATTTCTTCCGTTTTTCCTGCTCCCATTTGTTTTCTGAATCTTCTACATTTTAATTTTAATTTTCTTTTTTTTGGAACATCTATTAGAAAAATGGCCATATTCTTGACATACCTTGCATTTGAAAGGAATTTTTTCATAATCCAGCTGTTGAATGTGCATCCATTGGTCCACTTTGATCTTTATCGCCTCCGGAAGCCCTTTCCCTAGGTCCACTTCTATGCAGATTCTGGCGCATGCATGCATGTTCTCCTTTGGTTTGCATCTATCTATGTATTTCCCAATAGCATTTCCAATGGCCTTTACTGAATCATCTCCCCAGCAGTGAAGAGGGAGGTGTGGCAGCCTGACCCATACTGGAACAACACTGGGCACATCCATTTCCGGATCGAAATCTGGTGTCCATCTATTTAAATACAGTCATCTTGTGTCCATGAAGTATGGTCCGTTCCTGAATATTAGATCTCTATCCTCCTTGGTTTCAAAGTGAAAGGTGTAGTATCCTCTTCCACAGAATCTGATTGATATTTTCCCATTGATCGATGGAGTCCAGTTCCTTTCAACCCATTTCTGAAGCGTCTTGGGCGAAGGCCATAATCTAGTAAACTGCCCAACTAATCCGCGTTCAGCCAGAGATAGTGCTGCTCTACGTGGGAGAGCAGGAGGGAGGGATATTTCAGGGATGTCTTCCAATCTTTTAAAAAACTTGGTTACTGACGGTCAATTTTTGGGAGGACCTAGTGCAGAGATGAGGGAAGCGAAGATGTTTGCAGATTCTTCTATTTCCTGTTGATGATCTGATAGAGTATCTCCATCCTCTGGAGGATCCATTTGGTCCCGGGCCTCAACAGCAGGAGGCCGCTGAGGGGCAGCTGCAGACTAAGTGATTCCGATCTAGGTTTCAGTAGCGCAACAGTAGCGACTGTTTTTCTCCAAAATTTGAAGAACATACAAAGAGCCTCAGATCTTATAATTACTGGTATAAAAGAGAATAAAGATGAGGACACATTAAAAACAGTAAAATAAGAACTAAAAGGTAATTCACTAATTGAAACAACTTATCTCATAGAAGTAAGAAAGTTGGGAAAGATACTAGAGCATAAACATAAACTAATCCATGTTAGGGTAAGTTGTAGTGACCATAAATTTGGCATACTTAGTAAATGTCCAATCCGAAAAGGGACAACTCATTCTGGAAAACTAAGCCGAATTAGGGAAGGAGGTTCAAAATGTAAATGAAGACATAAAGGAAGGAAAGTGGTAAATCATTAGAAATATGCAAGCTATTATCAAGGATAGAAACCAAAATGAGAGTGATATATAAGAGTTTGGAACACTCCAGATCCTCTTTTGGAATTTTCCTAGCTTTCCATGGCATAAAGGTACTATGTTAAGTTGTATACTAAGTGAAATTGATATTATTATTTTAGACTAAACTTGGGAACATGATGAGTCTAAGTTCCCTCACATAAATGGATTTATTTTTGGTTGGTATGGAACATGAAACCCCCTCACAGAGGAATCTGAGGAATCACTTGTTATATTAAAAATAGTGTCTCTCCTCACACTCGACTTTATAATATAGACCCCCTCAATTGGTACATTTAGATCAAAATGTTTGACATTAATGTTAAGATAATTAATATTGTAATTTATTATTTCGCACCTATCAACTCTACCTTTTATAATAATAAAAAAAGTAGATAAAAATTGCCATTATAATACCTTAGAACAAGTTATTTATAGTCTAAGGAATGAAGTTAAAATCCTCTTATTAGAATATTTTAATGCTAGAGCCACAACTAACCAAGCTATTCTTCTAAGTAATGATTCAAACCCTATTCCTCTTAGGCTAGATGATGACCTTGATTTAGTTAGTAGATCCAAAAGAAACTTTGAAGACCCATCCAAGAATTTATTTGGTATTGAGTTAGTCTAACTATGTAGTTATAAATACCTTATAATTTGAAATGATGTAATCAAGTGGCCAAAATCAAACCAAATGACTTGTATTCATGGGCTTGGCAGTAGTGTCATGGATCATGTGATATCTGATATCCTTGTTTCTAACTGAATTGTTAATTTTTATCTTTTAAATTCCCATGAGCTTGACTCTAATCATCGACCTTTAACCTTAACTCCAAACTTTTCCATGCACAACAACCACATGCAAGAGAATTGTGAGAGTCAAAGGCACCTACGTTTTGAAAATAGTAAAATGGATTTAAATATGGATTTACACCTCTTAACTTATAAGGATAACATTGAAAACCCCTATCATAATTTTACTACAACTTTCTTTGCTACCATTAATTTCTCTATTGAGGTGTTATATAAAAAGAATAATAGAACTACCAACCCTTGGTATGATAATGATTGTAAAATTGTTAGAAAAGTAATTAGGGATGCTCCTAACAAAACCTTCAAACTTGATAAGTTAACATTCAAAGTTCTTATTAAAAGGAAGAAAAAATAATATATAAATAGAAAGAAAGAGCAATTATTGCAAATTTCTAAATATTATCTAAGAAAGTTTTGGAGGAAAATTATAATTCATAAAAGTAAGGAAAATAATTTGTTTCACTTGAAGAACTAGAATATACACCTTAAAAACCTTTATGAATCCCTTAGAGCTACAAACACCATTTTGAATGCCCATATATAGGGTGATGCATTTTCTTTGGAAGACATTGAGTTTGGGGTTAAGCAATTCGTTAATGGGAAAGCTAAGGATATTGAATGCCACCATGTTGAAAATTTGTTAAGCCCTATATAAGCCCCATGTCAACCCAAAAACCCCTTATTAAGCCCTAGATATTAGATGATTACATTCCTATTGTTATATTGTTATGTAGGCTATAATCCCCTTTTTGTAACTTTGTATACAGTTCTAGGCTGGGGAACTGTGCCAAAGAATCTAAGGTTTTGATTTAAATGGATGACCAATGCATTAAACCTTTAAAAAAATGTAGTTTATAAGTATTTATGAGAAAATTAAAGGGCTCATTTTCATTCCTAACAAAATTAATCTTTGAATTGATTTGAATAACATAAATAAATAAGGTATATAACTTTTAAACATTCATATTGAACATCTCATTTATCATATACAATAGATGTGTGTTGAAGTTTTCTACAGCAAAACAAAATACATTCAAGAGATGACAAAGGGAAACAATTAAAATATTTAGTGGAGTTAACTAATACAAAATGTTCAATTAATTAATATCTTTTAATAATTATAACTTTGCAGGGGCTTTCAGGGAGATTGATATTCAATCTAACCTTTCCCAAACTCCTATGTTACCTTGAACATGTGTAGAAATCAATATGAAAAACATAACTGATAACAAGGCAAACTCACATAAGTACACAAGTTGTTCAGAATGAATCCAGAATCTTTCAATTATCTTCAGAAATAACTTTGAAAATTAAAAGCATGTCACTGGTTCATTACAAGGTTTCAACCTTGACTTCTTCGAACTACCAAATAATTATAGAATCTAATTCCAAAAATGTCTTAGATCTAAACCAATTTTTCTTACAAAATGAGATAATATTTGAAACTATTTTTGATTTACAAATAGAAATAGAAAGTAGCTATTCTAAATTGATTCAAATAATTAACACAAAATTTAAGGGTGTTGTTTGATGACTGCTTCCTTTAACTAAATTTTCTGCTTTCTAATCCGCTTTCTTAGCTTACTACTCCTCTTTTCCTGTGACTGGTCACTGAATTCCTTGCATCATGTTTTACTCGATGAGTTCAAGTAACTTATTCCATCTTTTTTCATCTCGGATAGAAAAAAAATTTACTTTCCTATATGCCTCATCGACTTCTGTGTATTTTTCAAAAGTTGGCCTAGTGATGAACAAATGGTTGACTTCACGTTGAATTGAAAGATCATACTCTAGGTCTTTTAGGAATACTTTCCCACTGATTATTCCTTTAACTTTATGTTGCTATTTGATGCAATTTGTACTGATAATATTATAATGGAATCAATTGGCCAATGTAATGTCATAAAATTGGAAGTCCCTTTTCAAGAAGAATATTGAATTCTGTGTGAAACTTTTTAATCTATGCATCCAAGTTTTGATACTTATTTTCTAGATGTAACATCAAATTTTTATTTGTCAAAACTCTTCTTACCACTAGGAAAATATCTATTCTTTCCTCAATTCCAAATTCTTCCAGTTACTCTTTAGTTTTAGAATTAAGTAATTTAATTATTTTAGTAGCTTCTCTAGGCATGTGCTCAAAAAATTCTTTGATTCATGTGATGATTTCTTTTGATCTTTCCACTAACTCCTCCTACTAAAAATAATCTGAATAGATGTCCAAAGTTCAGTCATGGTAGAATTTATGTCAATCCATATCTTCTCTTTTGCCTTGGTCAATGTCTATACAATCAATAACGCATTCTCATATTTCTCTATTTGTCTGGTTAATCTGAAAATTTTCTATACTTTGGCCATATATGTGTTATCAACCCTTATCTTGTCATTTTTATTTTTCTCCAGTAGAGTTCTGAGTTTTTCAATTTCATTATATTTCAATGAAATGTATCCCATAGCTTTTGACAATTGCTCTGCTAAATTTTGGTCAGTGGGCTCTGTCTCTATTGTGGACACTACTGTTGTAGAAATTCTCGTTGTTGAAGTCACTGTTGTATAAGTTGCTACTCCAGTATTTAGTTGTAGCTCTTTTTCCTTGATTAACTTTTCCATTTATGCTTCCATCTTTTGTATCTGTATGTTCTGCTCAACAATCATTCGAAGCATGTTCTCCTTCTCCTTCTCTAACTAACTAACTTCTTGAGCTTGTGGATGTTTAGTTGTTGGCAACTTCAACTGTTTCCTCAATGCTTGAATATAAACATTTCTTCTTTTGATTATTTCCTCAACCGCCTTTATATCTTTAGGATCTAATCCTAATTTTATAACTAAATCTTCAAGCCCTTTGATTTTAGTGTCTTTTGAAAAGGATGACATATTTTCCTATTTTAATTGGGAATGAATGTTGTTCAGAGAATATTGTAGCTTAAAAGTTGCCATGGCATAAATTTTCAAAGATGAATATATCATTTCTCCTGTTTCCTTCTAAAGTTCAATCTGATCAATAGGATGAGTTTTCTTGGTGTCAAATGAAAACAAAAAAGTTTTATAATCTTAAGCACTTTTATGTACAAGGAAATTTGGTTCCAAAAATGTTAATTGGAATTTACCTTTCTCACTGTTAAGGGAAAAAAGTAATATAGTCTGAGTTGTGGAAGACTACTTCTAGAACTCGTGTAACAATTTAGCCTATGTGACTGTTGTGGTCATAGCCTAAAATTTACTTTCTAATTTCATTATCATAGTTTCAAAAAAACACTTGCAGGCGATACATGATAGTCTCAGTTAATCATGGTCATCAAGTTATTTGTAATGATGTTCTAAGGATCTAGGTGTGGTTAGTCATTGGTCAAAACTATGAAAAATACAAGTTGTTTCATTAGTAAGGTTTTGAAATCTAAGTTAGGGGTATATCATTATACCACTGTTGATTTAATGATCTATTTTCCCTACATTACTCCCATTACAGGCTTCATTTACATTTTACCCTTCTCATTACCTATTTCATATGCTTTATTCCATAACATCATACTACATACCACTGCATTAAATTATACACCTACACATTACATTTCATCCTACACATCACATTACATTATACTTCCATTACCCCACTACACTACACTACACTACCTCTCATCATTACCCCACCTAAGCCCCTAGTTCCTAATCATCATTTTTTTCCACTACCTACGATACCCCCATAACCTCGACTATCATTACAATGGGTGTATGAGAACAATAATCATGATTTTCCAAAGTTCTACATGTGACTATGGTAAACAAGGCGCGCTTTCGAATTCATTTGCATTGTTTTCCGCCCTCCATTTTGGCCAAAACAACGCACCCTTCTGAGAGGAAATCGACACAGTGATTCATTACGCAAAGCCGAATGGGAGCCACAAGTGGTTTTAGGTTATTTATACAGGTTCCAAGATAGTCCAACTAAGGTTTTTGCTAGTGGAGCTATGTTTCCTAACAGTTGCACAATCCGAAGCTACACACCCTTTGCACAACTGTTATGCATCCATCCCATGTTCTCTATAAAGTCCGCATTGTACCAAAATTGTTATTCGTTGTGATTTGAGGTAGGAGGCATCGTATCCCAACTATATGTTGTTGTTTAAAGGATAATTTAGAAAGCAATTTTAGCTCTGGTACATGCTGCTCCTGCTCCATAACCACTATGCAAACCTTGTATACAGTCTCAGTCGGAGTGTGAAGTCACAATGAGCATTTAGGGTTTGCATTGTCTGTGTAGGGTCAAGTAAGATGAGTCACATGTATTGGAATGTGTGTAAAGTGGGTGGGCTCATATCTATTACATATACAACACTTTCATTGACAGGTAGAGACCATTGCATTTTTTTTGTCAACAACGCACATGTAGTGACCCTTTGCGTTGCTCATAAGAGCCATCAAGCTGTCATTGAGCCACCTACCTATGTTGTTGCCTTCTGCTGTATTTCTTTCATTGTATACTCAGCCACATTGGGTAGCTCCTCAATTTTTCTACTCAATTCCTCATTATTTCCACTCAGCCCTACATTTGTATGTGTTGTCACCCTTTCACAACGCCTTTGCCACAAGAGTAGGCCACAGTGCTTTGAGCAATGTGTTGTTATTGAAAACCATCACATGGAAATATCTGATCTGAATTGGATCATTATATATATATATATATATATATATTTCATCCATTTCGATCCATTTGGAGTGGAAAAAGTGGAGGAATCAACTCACGGGACTGTTTTTACCAGCGGGACCCGGTTTGGCGAAACGGGGTTTGAAACCTGTTGGGAGAGTTTCGGGGAATCAAATGACATTTATTTTGGGTAATTTGTTTTACTGAAGTGCCACACATTTTCATCCTATTCTACAGGTAGATACCTTTCCAACGATTCAAGAAGCGTGTCAATCAGAGTCTGTATGCAGAAGTTATGCCACTTAGAAGTTGACTTTCTTGTTTTCACACCTATAGTTCGGGAGGATGCGACGTCAACCCCCATTGTTCATTTGAAAGGGGATAGCCACGTGTTTATGATGTAAAAGACTCTAGAAAAATCTATTTTGTAACTCTAGTTAAGAGTTGATATAGTCAAAATTAACCACTAGTAGGCTATCATGTTGTGTTATAAACGAGCCACTAGGATGAAGAGGCTTTCCATTATTTCGAGAGCATTTTGTTCCATAGCTGAGAAAAGATAACCAGGAGAGATAGGAGGTAGAGAACACAGAGGGGCTCTGTGCATTGTAGCAGATCACAGGCCACATGCATACTTTTTTGTACCTGCAACCATATTTCCAGTCAAAGAAAGAGAGCGAAGGGGCCTCACCTTCTAGTTGGGTTTTATTCCGAAAGGGTTTTCCATAGAGCATATCTTGTGTCTTATGTGTGTGTGAGCTTGTTTTGTCATTATCTATTTTTTTTTCATAATTTAAATTTGCATGCATGCACTAATTACAGTTAAATCTACAAATCTTAAAGTTGAATAAAATTGTAATAGTGTATAATCTCATATTTTTAACATAATATTATCAGATTTATTGTTATGTATTGTCTAGTGGAATATCCATGACAGTTTATGGATCAATCTCACCTAGTCGAAGTAAGTCTAGTGGAGGGGAGGTGGTTCGCATTGGACTCAGGAGTTTAGACAAAGTCAATTCAGACCCAATAGTGAGAGTAGATTTTGAACAGGTAGGGTGTGTCCAGTTTTTGAGAAGATTCAGACTCATGGGAATCATGCCCAACTGTCCAATATGTTTGCATAGAGCTTCAAAGATGAAAAGGTTAAACTGGGTGATTTTGAACTTGTGCTAACTGAAGAGACTATCTCTCAGGCCATAGTAATCCCTCTACAAGGTGAGAGTTGGTTTAAGGTAAGAGAACTAGATGTTGCACATTTTAAAGAGTTTGTCAAGCCTTAGTTTAAGAAAAAATATGCTACCACCTTCCCTAGAACTTATTTGCTAGACCAACATAGTCAACTCCTTAAATTTATCCAACGATACTTCACATGTGAAGGTCGATTCAACACATTTTACCAGTATCACATTAGAATTCTCATGCATTTTACTGGTAGAAGGAGTTTAAATTTACCTTATTACCTCCTTAAGAGTTTGGGGAAAATGGTAGAGAGGGTGCAAGCAAAGGGAGACAAACATCAGTCTAACATGTTCCATTTCTCCCTAATTAAATTGCTGGTGTTACATGAAATTGAGAAGAGGAGCCTGTCATGGGATTTGTTTCTAGTAAATGTGGGTCTGCTTCCACATATAGAGATGTCTCCACAAAAGAAAAGAGGGCCACATAAGACACAACAAATACAAGAGGCTAAAGAGGCACCACAAGCACAAGAAAATGAACCCAAGGCAGAGAAAACATTGAAATAAATAATGAAAGAGAAGAAGGTCAAGACCAAGGGCAAGGGAAAAACTCAACTAGAATAAGAGAAGCCAAAAACACCATTTCATCTTAGGTTGATGTCGAGGCTAAGGGAAATGTCTTGCAAAAAATAGTCAATCGAGGAGTCAAATCCTCCACCAACTATTAAGATCCCTGAAGACACATCCAAAAAGGCTACATTGGAGGAAAGTGATGAGCAAGTGAATGAGCCAGAAGAACAGATAGTTGAGCCAGATGTGCAACCAGATGTGTAGCCAGATGTGCAAGTGGATGAAGTAGAGGTACAATTACCAGATATACAAATACCATAGGTATAGATAGAAGATCATATGGAAGGACAATGTGTACAAGATAAGGATAAAGAGGTTAAGCTAGCACAACTATAGGATACTCTTGATAAAGCACAACTTCATATTTCCCACTTAAAAAAGGAGAATAGAGAGCTCAGACATACAATAGCTCAGAAGCAAGAAAAGGGAAAACAAGTTATTGATGTAGAAGAGATGGAGGATCCTAGAGTGCTACACAAGAAACCAATGACAATATTGGCAACAACCACTTGGAAAGAAAAAGTCAAGGAAGCCTTTGAGTCAACTAAGAAGCCACCTTTTGATGATTGGAAGGAGTACCAAAAACTCTTTGAAGAACTTGAAGGATGTCAGTAACAACTAGACCAGTTAAAGGGAAATTATGAAAGATACAAGCAGAACATCACCCTGATCCTCAAGGAAGTTGACCACTAGGTGTTTGAAGCTCTGAAGGCCATTAAAAGGGCTAAAGTAGTTTTGAAATGGACCCTCCTTATGCATAGACAGGTAAAGCATTACTACACCAGGAATCTGATCATGAGGAGGAGACTGAGACTGGTAAAGCATAAATTAACGAAGGCTCGAGGACAACTCAAAAAATTTAGGCAGTTGTTTGTTGAGCTGCCTGCAGAGGTACCATCCCAACCAGTGGAAAGGGCCAAAGCACATTAGCTGCCAGTAAAGGAATAGTCCCAACAAGTGGAGGAGGTCAAGGCAGCCCCTAGCAAAGAAAGAAAGCCTTCAACAAGAAAGAAAAGGAGGAGGTAGATATAGTCTGTGTACTTAGTTTTAAATTTTTCTCATTTACTCTGTTTTGCAACCAATTTTGTGAAGCCAAGGACCCCTCTGAGACCTGAGAGATATTTTGATGCTGTTGGGTATCATTTTGGTGGAGTCTACTATTTATTGGAGGTATAAAGCAATGGTGATGGATTATAAAGAACTTTGGTATGTTGGAGCGGGAAAAATAGCCATACACAGGAAATTTGAATTTTGCTACCTAACTACTACACAACTGTTGCGCACTACTACACAATGACTGATTAGGCAAGTTCTAGAAGATGCATGCATGGAAAAAGACACTTGTGGGGCCTTACTCTAGCTCAAAATATTTGTCACCATGCTCCTCATCTCAACTCGACAGTCATAGCTCGTAGCCACGTCATATTGGACCCCATTGCGTAAACACTGCGTAATTCTAGAAATTAGTTGTTTCTTGTTTTTCTGTTAAATCTAGACTTTTCTAATTTTTTGTTAAGTGATATTGTGGATCAAAAGACACGATAAGGTAGATAAAACACATGGTTGTTGTAGTTTTACTTTCAATTTTATTTCAGTTTTAAAAACAAAATTTTCCTATTATGTTAGTTTTGATCCACTGAGTGGATACATTGAACCTAGTACAAGTTTTTATCATGTAATTTTGTATTTAAACTAGACAACAATATGAAGAAAGGGTTCGAATTCTGAGAGAAGGCTATTGTGTCATGGGTTCATTGTTTTTAATTTTCAGTGCTATGTGTGCTTTAGCTATTTCAGAGATTCTTGTGGTATGCGTTCTAGCTATTGTTATCTCCTTATGTGTTATACTATTTATCTTTCATCTTTAAGCAGCTATTAAACAAATTTTCCCTTTAGAAGTTGTCTATTAATATTCTAGATAGATAATTTTTTGTTGTTAAATTCGTGATGGAATACACTATACGTTAAGTGCTCCATCCTCACCTTCTTCCTGATATTTAATTAGAGTTTATGTTGCAGAATTCATGTTGTTTTAATGCTATGTACATGTGGTTAAGTATCATCATGTTTTCTATTATTTCTTCAGAGTTCATTCAATGTATTTTTTAGACATTGTAGCCTAGAGACATATCTATCTTGCCTCTATCGCAATAAATTTACATGCATGCATTGATGTCTTGTGTTAGGACTTGAGTGATTGTGTCATGTAGTGGCCCTCCCCCTCAAGTTTTCAACCACTATTTCAATCAAATTATCCATACAGACCTAGTCTTTATGATATGTCACTATATTTCATTGCCTTTTATATTTCGAAAGTTTCGAGTGAGGGAGCCCCCTCTAGTTAGAAAGGACCAGTTTCTAACCCAAAGAGGCCTGTGGTTACCCATGTAAGACTTCCTAGCATAGAGTTTAAATTATAGGGTGATAACAGCGCTGATAGTACAACTGTAGTGAGCTCTTTAGAAGTTTGAGCGTTTAAAGATTCTTCTTCAAGATTAATAATTTTCCTCCTTTCGAATACTTTAAATGTTGATTTCTGTAACTCTGACCCTACTAGAGACACACTTTCTCTTAGTCTCTTTAGATCTTTCTCTGTCATCCTTGGAGTTTCCAATGTTTGACTAGAAACTTTCTCCTCAATCTCGTGCAATGTATTCTCTACCATTCTTCCCTATTGGCATATTGCTCAATATCAGGTTTTTACACATGCATATATGGTGCATATTTTTGAGCAATTCTCATTGATGAGATATTCCTAATGGATCATATGACCAACTGAAACTCAACTTAAACTTAATCTAGTACAAGTCATCATTGACCTCTTTTTTTGTAGCGCTTGTGTTGACTATGAATGGACCAACCTGCATTTTCAATTTAAAATGAGGTTTTTGTTTTCTGGAAGAAAAATGAACCTCATCCATGTTCATAATTTATCTAATGTACTCAAGTGAAAAAATTCTCATGGGCAGGAACATTGGAAAGTTGTATGGTTGAAGCACACAACCATAAATCCTGAGTTCAGTGAGATTGTGGTATAAGTACTAGTCTCCGACCTTAGTCTGCTCACTTAGATGAAAAATTCTCTTGATCTCTGTTAAAACCCTAGGGACTGCATCATTGTTTAACAAACAAGTATCTATATACAAGAAGTGATTAACAAAACCACTGAAAGAAAACTCTTCAAAGGTTTTTCTCACTAAAGATGTCCTATTGATAACTGACCGAGGTTTACCTTTAGCATCCACATTTTGTAAAGGAAAATTGAATCTTTCTGACTAATGATATAAGATCAAGTAAACCAACATCGACTGATGCTTAAATGACCCTTCAACGCTGAAATTTAAAAATTGATCATGAATTATATCAGAAATAAATTGACTATAGTTGAACATAATTGAAGATTTTTTTACTAGAAGAAAACACTGATAGAAAGCCCAAAATGACTCCATCAACCCACTGATCACTGGGATATCCTAACAGATAAGACCCTAAGTAAATATCCTACCTAGACATTTTAGGAAACATTGCAGAGGGATAAGGTGGGTTGGTTCTGGGTAATTCTTAGTTTTCTACTAAAAATGACTCAAATATGTGAGCTTTGTGTGAGAAGGAAAATTTATGATAGATTTCCATTAGAAAATCAGCAGAAAAAGGGTGTAAAGAGTCTTGAGGATTTAACTAGAGGGCTTGGTAAATTGACTCAGTTGTTATATGGAAAAGAGTTTCATTGTTCGGAGCAATTATAGCTATTTGGATAGGAATATATCGGGCTCCACACTAGGCTACGAATTCTGGAAAATGATGGGTTTGATGGAAACAAAACTAGTGTAGTAGGGATTCCAAAAAACATAACTCATCATTGGAATCTTCGTACTTTTCAAATGCCCAATTGTGAATTTCACACAGATCAAATTCACAATTGGTCTCTACAATTTTAAACTGGGTGTCAACCAATGGGAGTTCATCCAAATTAATGATAGGGGGCAACAGGGGATTATCTACATGGACTTTTGATTTTCCTTTATGGGAAGCCATTAGGAAAACAAAATTGCTGATAAAATCTAGAGAGAGAGTTATTGAAAATGATAAAGATAGGAGGTCACTGTCTCCTGGGATTTTGAATGCAGTGGAATTCTGTAAATTGCAGTGATAGGCAGAATTGGCAAATGATCGATTTGAAAAGGATAACAATGTTTATTAGGAACTGATAATGGTATTTTGTTAGTTTGAACATTATTGAAATGAATAATTTAATGCAGATAAATGTTGGCGGGATATATGAAAGTGGAACAATTATATGCTAGGTTTAGCGGGGAGGGATTACAAAAGTCGGATGGGGGGAGAAATGAATGCAGGAGAGTGGTTTGCATGGGGGTGGGGTGGGTGGGTTGGCACATTAAGTTGTATTGGGAGGAGGGAGGTCACAATTGCTGTAAGGATTCCACATAGAGAAAGCGAGATATGTGAAATTAGCTTTGCGAACCACCCCCCATTATCATTCAGGGATGCGGAGGGTACCACTATTCACCATGAGCCGTTGATCTCAACACTCTCAATCACAACCGTTCACGAGTGGCGGTCACATAAAACAAATTTATTATATAAAAATTACAAAATACAATAAAGTATGATAGGAGGCATTTCAACATGCGCGCTTTTATTGGGATTTATTTATTTATTTTTCTATTCCTTTTATTTGTTCCTTTTGACTTTCTATTTTATTCACTTCTCTTTCCATTTTTTTTAATATATATTTTTTGAACATAAGGAAAAAATATGAAATATTAATAGGGTAAAAATAAGTTACAACATCGGCTCCATATGGGGACTTCTTCCCCCTATAGGACACAAAGAACTTGCATATCCATGTGCCTTCCCCTCGGGATATGGAGTCTTTGCTGTGAAAATCACACTTGCTGCTGAAATTTAAAGAAAACTGGAAATGTACAGTGATGATGATTGCAAACATTTAATATTGAAGATAATGCTTGAGGTGTTTCCCATTGACTTGAAATTAGGAATATTGTCCTTCTAAGTTCTGTAAAATGAATGTATGAGTGCCCTTTACTTCTGCAATGCTGAAAGGCCCCAACCATATATTATCAAACATTCCATGCTTGCCTTTTTCCTCTCTTCTGGCATCCCATCTTAGCACTAAGTCTCCTTGTTTGAAATCTCTTTATCTTTCTTTCCTATCAAATAAATTCTTCATTTTATTTTGATACTATCAAATTTATGTTGAAATTCATCCTTGTCTCAATTTAACTCAATGATCTGATTGATCCTTCTTGAAAAATCATCTACTTCTTCATATGAATCATGCAAAAACTTCATAGTTGGAAATGATAATTGCGTAGGGAAAATTGCTTCAATTCCATATACAAGTTGAAAAGGAGATTTACCAGTAAATCTTTTAGGTGAAACTTTGTTTGCCCATAGTGCATATCTGAGATGACTGTCCCAACTCCTTTTTTGATCTGATAAGACTTTATTAATGACTTTAATCATACTTTTATTTGATGATTCTACCAACCCATTACCCTGTGGATAATAAGTTGTAGAATGATGTAATGTAATATGATATTTCTGACAAAATTCTATCATTTTAATACCATTGAAAGCTGGAGCATCATTTGCAACAATTTGTCTTGGGCAACCAAATATGGACAAAATGTTTTCTTCAATGAATTTTATCACCACTGTATCAATTGCATTGTTAACAGGAATTGCTTCTACCCACTTTGTGAAATAATCAATGGCTGTTAATATCCATTTGTTTTGGTTGCTGGAAGTTGGAACTATTTCACCTATGAAATCTAATCCCCATTGTAAGAAAGGAGCTTCAATTGAAAATGAAACAAGGGGAGGAGCTACTAGCCTCTGTTTTCCAGCAAATATCTAACATGGGATACAACTTCTCACCTTTGCTCCAATCTATGCAAACAATTTGGGCCAATATAAACCCGCTCTAAAAAATTTATATGCAATTGCTTTCCAAGTATAATGTCCTCCACAAATGCCTTCATGAAACTGTTTAATTACTCCTTCAGTTTAACTCTCAGTAAAATATAATAAGAGGATATGCAAAGGATCCTTCCAATACAAATCTGCATTTATTATACAATACTTCATGGCCTTGAGTCTAAGAAATTTGCATTGATTCTCTGTGAATTCAAGAGGATACTCAAAATCATGAAGAAAATGCACTATGTCTTTGTACGAATTTGAAAGTAATAATTTCTCATCAATATGTAAAGGAAGAGGAACAAGAATTGCACTAGAAAAACGTTCTTGTGGATTCTTCTCATCTAAAATTTGAGAAGGTTCTTGTGGATTCTTCTCACCTGAAATCTGATAAGGTTCTTATTGATTCTTCTCATGTAAAATCTGAATCATAGTGTTAATACCAAGTATTTTACAATTTGATTCAGCTAGAATTTTAGCTAAATCGTGTCCTTTCACCAACATGGTAGGTCTGATGTCTAGATCAAACTCAAGTATCTTAGCAATCCATCGTCCCCTCTTTCCATCTGTATCAGGTTGAGTTAGCATTGATTTTACTGCATTATTAGGAACATAAGCAATTATAGGAGAAGGTAAGACATAAATCCTAAATGCTTTCAAACCTTGCACCAAGGCATAAACTTGTTACTCTATGATGTCATATCTTAGTTCAACATATCTCATAACCTTACTTAAAAGGCAATTGGCTTCTCATATTGATTATCATTTATTTTTAGTAAAACAAGTGCTATGGTAGCATTTGAGGCAAAGGAGAATATACTAAAAAGTTTTGTGTAACTTGGACTAGCTAGTACTGGGGCTTTTGAAATTACCTTCTTAATATGTGAAAAATAATACCTAGCTTGTACTGTCCATTTAACTTTATGAACCTTTTTAAGCATATCAACAATATCTTTCAAAATCTCAACATAATTAGGTATAAATATTCTCAATAAATTTATTTTTCCTAAAAATGACTGAATTCCCCTTTTGTTTCTAGGAAAACCGATTACCTGAATTGTTGAAACTCTTTTTGGATTGATAACAACTCCTTCCTTTGAAATTATCCGTTCCAATAGATTTCCTTCTTTCATTGCAAAAAGTGACTTTTTAGGATTAAGACAAATCCCATATTTTCTACATCTTTCAAAAAATTTCCTCAAGTGTTTCAAGTGTTTATCATTAGAATCAGAAAAATAGTTAAATAATCAAGATAAATGACAATGAATTTATTTATCTTACCAAAAAATGCCAAATCCATTGCTCTTTGAAATGTTTCTCCAACGTTGATTAAACCAAATGGTATCTTGGCATATGCAAATGTACCCCGTCAAGTTGTAAATGTTATATTTTCTCTGTCTTATTGACTAACGAGGATTTGTTTATATCTAGAAAAACCATCTAATGTTAAAATCCCGTTAGAACATGATACTCTCAGGAGTAATTGGTCCATTTTCGGTAATGGATAATTATCCTTTAAGGACACTTTGTTATGATTCCTAAAGTCAACACATAGTCTTATTCCTCCATTTTTATTCCTAACAGGAACTAGGTTAGCTATCCATTCATAATACCTTAATGGACAATTATTTTTGCATCCAATAGCTTCTTTACTTCTTTCTCAATGATTAGAAGCAAGACTAGATTTATTCTTCTTAATTTCTGTTGAAATGGTTTAACCCCTGGTTTTAGGGGAATTTTATGCTCAATAATCGCCGTGTCATAGGTTTTCAATTCTTCATATGACCATGCAAATACATCTCTGTAATGTTTAAAAAGATCGATATATTTTTATGTCATTTCTTGAGGTAAAGATGATAAAATTTTAACATTTATGATTTCTTCAGAAGTACCAATATTACCGTTTTGAACATCTTCTTATTATGAATTTAGCAATGACATTTTTGAGACATCATTATGATAAAAAGGTTTTTCAAGGGGAACCAATCCTTTTGGAATGTATCTATTTGATAATTGAAAGATATCATGATCAACAATTTCGTGTTTTAGATGTGAATCTAAATTAACCTCATTTGATTTGATTTCATCAATATTTTCTTCTTCAACATGTAAAGCAGAAAATTCATCTATTGCTTGTAAAAAAAAATTAATTGCTCATCATCTTCAAAAACTTGTCAGTGTTTCATATTGTCAAGAATGGAAGGTTTCTACTTTACTTCAATTTGATAATGTAATTGCAAAGGATCGGGAATTTTGAAAGAACTAGCAGAAATTGCCAAAGCATCAACATGGATATTTTCTTCTCTTGGGATTGATGTGATATTGAAGGCTTGAAAATATTTTTCTACACAATCCAAAACTTCATTTCTATAAGATCTGAGCCTAGGATGCTTATTTTGACAAAGATTCCTAATTTGTCTTACAATTAACTCTAAATAACCATATACTAACAAGTTTTGAACTTTCAGACTCTTAGCTAATTCCAATCCTAAAATTAGGGCTTCATATTCAGCCATATTGTTTGTGACTTCAAAACCTAATTTAAAGGACTGGATTATATTTTTCTTATCAGGAGAAATGAGTACAATTCTAGCCCCAACCCCATGTTTGGAAAATTCTCCATCAAAATACATTTTCCAAATGTCAGTTTTTGAAGAGTGAGGTGTATTGAAAGTTTCTTCAATGTTGATTTGAGGATTTGGAAGATCATTAGTAGCCAAAGTCTTGATCAATTGCATAAATGGGACGATTAATAGCTTTATTTTCTTTAAAAACTATATTGGTGAATCTTATTTCTCTGTATAGTCTTAAATGTTCACCTCCATAGACTAATATTGTAGCATAGGACATGTCCATTTGTAGAATTCCCACTAACTTAGCACAACACGATCTTGACAATAACATTCCAAATTCTAGGGGAATATCTATAAAAACTATGTCCAAGACTATACTTTTGACAGGGATCCAAGCAAGTGTTACAACTAATTCCTTAATTAATCCCAGGCAAAGTACTTTCTTGGAATCAAAAGTATACAGATTATGATATGGTCTAGTGATTTGAAATTGAAGTTGATCCATGATTACTTTAGGAATTATATTATGGGAAGCCCCAGAATCTAACATACAATTATATAAAAGGTAATCATGAAATTTCAAAGTGACATAAAAGGGAGGTATGCTTTGATCAATCATATATGAAATAGGACAAAAAACAACTGAAGGTTTTTCATCCTGTAAACTAATGACATCCCCCTCTGCATCAACACTTGAAGATTGAATCCATTTAGAGACTTGATGTTTATAACCTAGATTTTTGGAGAGTTCAGATAATGGAATTGGAATTTTAACTCTTTCTAACTCTTTTTCAACATTAAAAACAATTGGAACATATTTTTCAGAAGTATTATGTTCTTGTAATTGATTTTGTGGTTGAATTGATGATGTTTGTGTTTCATTTGTTTTTACTTGAGGTTCATCAAAGGTAACTTTTTTGACCAGTCTACTAGGTCCTGGTCTCGGTCTTAAGTCATACATTCTATTTAATTCAGCAACGAGGAATTCATAAAAGGCTTAATACTTGGAAATATGGGAGCTTTCTTGATTTTGAATTAGAGGCTGATCTTGACTGATTGGAACAATAACATTCTGACATGATGGATCTTCAAAATGATTGATATTATTTGTATTAATAAGAACAATTTCTTCAGGGTCTTTATCATCAATCATTAGGGGAGGTTGAATTTGTTGATCAGTATTTGGTCTTTGTAAAATTTGAGGTTGAGAATGTCTTCTATATTGAACTTGTGGTTTATTTGCAAATTTTTGGATTACTCTAGGTTGAGTTTCCATCCTTGATATTTTGTTAGACATATTTCTAAGTATAGAGGTTATTTCATAAATTTTATGTTCTTCATCTTTAGTTTTTGATGATGAGGTGATTTTCTCTCTAGATTTCATTTTCTTTACAACCTTTTCTTCCTTTGCTTTCAATTTGCTGGATGTTGACCTATTAGCTTCAACTTCAATTGCATTAGTTTGCATGTCTACTAAAGTTCCAACTTTTCTCTCTCTAAGTATTATAGAAAAATCATCTTCAAATGCTTTGGAAAACCTAAATTTAGTAGCAGTAACTGGAGGTTTACAATCTGGGGGCATCTTGTTATAAATTTTATTAAATCTCTTAATGTAATTAGCAACAGGTTCACCAGGATTCCTTCTCAAATCTTCGAATTTTGTTAAGTAGTAGACATGATCCTATTTTCCCCATTGATTCTTGAAAATGTTGATTATTTCAGCCCATGAATTAATAGAATTAGCTTGTAATTTTTTGAACCATATTCTAAAATTTCCTTATAATTACTGAACAAAAAGTCTCATGCAAACATCTTCATGCTCAATATTCATGTCATCATCAAAATCCGGAAATGCAACTAAGTGGTCTTCAACAGATGGCTCTGTCTCTCCATTAAATCTAGGTAAATGTTTTAAATACCCATAAGGAAAAGCATGAAGTTGGGTTGTTGGTGGAAGAACTAATGTTGCATACTTTGCTGCCATAATTGGTCTAAAGACAACCATTTGATGCTGTAATGGAGTTGTCCTTTTTGGTGAAACAAATTTACTGGAAGATGACTATGATGAAGGTTTGTGTTTTTGTAAAAATTGAGGATTAATAACCAATTTCTGGACTTCAGGTAAAACCTTTTCAGGATCTTCAAAAGCTAGAGGATTAATATAAATACTAAGTTTCTCTTCAGGTTTAGCAGAAGTAGAGGGATAAGTATGTAAAATAGAAGATTTAAAATCTAGTGGTTTAAATTTAGAAAGAGAAAGTTTAGAATATTCTTCATTGTAAGAAGGTTTCAAATGGGAATAAGGAAGTTCAAAGGCCTCAATATGATGAACTAATAATGCAGTTTGAAGATCAACTCCTCTAGAAAGGAGTTCTAAAAATTTTGGAGGAAGATATGATAATTCAACAAGTATTGGAGTTCATGGAGAAGGGTTAGATTGTGAGGGTACTTCAGATAAAATAGAGACAAAAGAAGCAAGAGAGGCTTCTAAGTTCTAACCTACGTCTAATAAATGCAATTCTCACTAATCTCTCTGGATCTTATAAAGGAGAAAAAAAATCTGGATCTGACTGAGATCTGGTATGCCTACATGAAGCCAGATTTAATATGTAGAGTCGCTAGGTGAAGGATTTTAACTTATTGACCTCTTACTCACCATTAAGACTCAAGTACGATCATTTTCCTAGGGAAAAAAAATTCAATATTCGTTCCCCGACAATGACACCAATCTGATGTTGTATCTTTGTAGACAGTTCTAGGATGGGGAATTGTGCCAAAGCATCTAAGTAAGGTTTTGATTTAAATGGATGACCAATGCATTAAAACTTTAAACAAATTTAATTTCTAAATATTTCTGAGAAAAATAAAGGGTTGATTTTCATTCCTGACAAAATTAATCTTTGAATTGATTTGAACAGTAGAATTAAAGAAGGTATATAACTATTAAACATTCATATTGAACATCTAATTTATCATATACAGTAGATGCATGTAGATTTTTTTGTTCGGTGTGGAGCTTGATTATCTTATTTATTTACAGGTATCATCGCATTGGACCCCCGTTCGTAATGTGGCAGCAACATCGTCCATAAATGTATGCTGCCAGAGGGGTCCGACCGGGGGGGGAGTGACAATGATTATTTGGAGCCTCCCCCCGGCAGGGGATCGGAGTCAGCACCCCCGAAGCTAAAAATAGATGTAAAATTTCCTTGTAAAATGTTGTAATTTTGTAGTCAATCTGGGTCATTCATTAGGCGGAGATTTGATGGTAGAAGTTATGTGTAATTTAGGGTTTTTTTCTCTAGAAGGCAACCCCTCACTATATAAGAGGGAATTGTATTGTAGCTATGTAGATCAGTATTCTGAGTGAGGAAGAAAGAGGAGTTTGAGAGAGAAGAAGTAATTACAATGGATTTGCTGTAGGTTGTATCTCTTCCTTTTGCTAGATAATATAAAAGGAAGGACTTGATGTTTCTCCATGGATGTAACCCAAATTGGGTAAACCATGTATATCTGTGTCTCTCTTGTTTTATGCTATTCTGTGTTTATATTTCTGCAATATATTTTATGTGTTCCATTGCTCTGTAATATATAATTTTCTAACGGTTTTCTACAACCAAACAAAACACATTCAAGAGATGATAAAAGGAAATAATTAAACGATTTAGAGGAATTAACTAATACAATCTGTTCAATTAATTAATCTCTTTTAATAATTATAAATTTGCAAGGGCTTTCAGGGAGATTGATATTCAATCTAACCTTTCCTAAATTCCTATGTTACCTTGAACATGTGCATAAATAAATATGCAAAACATAACTGATAACAAGGCAACCTCACATAGTTACACAAGTTTTTCAGAATGAATCCATAATCCTTCAATTATCTTCAGAAATAACTTTGAACATTACAATAATGTCACTGGTTTATTACAAGGGTTCAATATCGACTTCTTTGAACTACCAAATACTTATAGAATCTAATTCCAAAAATATCTTAGATTTAAACCAGAATTTATTATGAAATGAGATAATATCTGAAATTGTTTTTGATTTACAAATATAGAACTAGAAAGTAGATATTCTAAATTGATTCAAATAATCAACACACAATTTCAGGGTGTTTCTTGATGACTGTTGCCTTTAACAGAATTTTTTGTTTTCTACTTCTATTTCTCAACTTACTGCTCCTCTTTTCCTGTGACTGGTCATTGAATTCCTTGCATCCTGTTTTACTTGATGATTTTAAGTAACTTATCCCATCTTTTTTTATCTGGGATAGAAAAATTAGTTACTTTCCTATATGCCTCATCAACTTCTGTGTATTTTTCAAATGTTGGCCTAGTGATGAACAAATGGTTGACTTCATTTTAAATGAAAAGGTCATACTCTAGTCCTTCTAGGAATGCTTTCCCACTAATTATTCCTTTGACATTGTAAAATTTGGTCCTGTCTATTGCTATTTGGTGAAATCCATATTGATAATCTTCTAATGAAATCAATTTTCTAGTAGAATGTCGTAAAGTTGGAAGTCCTTTTTGATGCAGAATATTGAATTTTCTGTGAAACTTTTTAATCTGTGCATCCAAGTTTTGACACTTGTTCTATAGATGTAACATCAAATTTTTCTTTGTAAAAACTCTTCTTACCTCTAGGACAGTATCAGTTTTGGCCTCAATTCCAAATTCTTCTAGTTCATGTTTAGTTTTATAATTAAGTACTTTAATTAATTTATTTGCTTCTCCAAGCATGTGCTCCAAATATTCTTTGATTCCTATGATGACTGCTTTTGATGTTCCCACTAACTCCTCCTGCTCAAAAATAATATGAATAGATGTCCAATTTCAGTCATGGTAGAATTTATGTCGATCCATATCTTCTCTTTTACCTTGGCCAATGTCTGTGAAATCAATGAGTCATTCTCATATTTCTCTATTTGTTTGGTTAATCTGAAATTTTTCTGAACTTCGACTAGATATGTCTTATCAACCCTTATTTTGTCATTTTGAATTTTCGCCAGTAGAGTTCTAAGTTTTTAAATTTCAATATCTTTCAATGACAAGTCTCTCATAGATTTTGACAACCCCTTTGCTGAATTTTGGTGAATGGGCTATGTCTCTGCTGTGGACATTGTTGTTGTATAAATTCTTGTTGTTGAAGTCACTGTTGTAGAAGTTGTCGCTCCAGTAATTAGTTGTAGCTCTTTTTCCTTGATTAGTTTTTCCATTTCATATTCCTTTTTTGTACCTGTATGTTCTGCGCAAAAATCATTCGAAGAATTTTATCCTTATCCGTCTCTAACTCACTGACTTCTTGAGCCTGTGGATGTTCAATTGTTGGTAGCTTCAACTATTTTCTCAATGCTTGAATATTAGCATTTCTGGTTTTGATTATTTCCTCAGATGCCTTTATATATTTCGGATCCAATCCTAATTTTATAACTAAATCTTCAAGCCCTTTGATTTTAGTTTCTTTTGCTAAGGATGATAGCTTTTCCAATTTTGATTAGGAATGAATGTTGTTCAGAGAAGCCTATAGCTTAGAAGTTTCCATGGAATAACTTGTCAAAGATGAATATATCATTTCTCCTGCTTACTTATGAAGTTCAATCTTATCAATAGGATGAATTTTCTTGGTGTCAAATGAAAACACATAAGTTTTAAAATCTTCAACACTTTTAGGTATAGGGACCTTTAGTTCCGAAAATGATAATTGGAACTGACCTTTCCCACTGTCAAGGGAAGAAAGTAATCTAGTCTAAGTTGTGGAAGACTGCTTCTAGAACTCTACATATGTGGAAGGCTTTAGGGCCTCATTTTTCTTCTTCATTTATAAGAATGTTGAAAAAATAGTTTGTTGTTTTGGAGAAGAATGATACGAAGGAGAATCTAATGTAACTTAAGGAATTTGTTTTAAGGAAAAAGGAGACTGTGCTAATAGTAAAATTCTAGTGAGATATTCAGAAGTTTGAGCTTTTGAAGATTCTTCTCCAAGATTAATAGTTTTCGTCCTTTTGAATAGTTTAAATGCTTATTTTTGTAACTCTGACCCTCTTGGAGACACATTTTCTCTTGGTCTCTTTAGCTCTTTCTTTTTCATCCTTGTTCCAATGTTTGACTAGAATCTTGTTCCTTAATCTCCTGCAATGTATTCTCTACCCATTCTTTCTTGTTGCCATATTTCTCAATCTCAGGTTTTGCCACATGCATATATGGTGCATATTTTTGAGAAATTCTCATTGATGAGATTACTCCTAGTGGATCATATGACAAACTAAAACTCAACTTAAACTTCATATGGCTCAATAAGTCATTGCTAATTTGAGGATTTGGAAGATCATTAACAACCAGAGTAAAGCATCCAAAGTCTTGATCAATTGCATAAATGGGATGATTAAAATCTTGATTTTCTTTACAAACTGTATTGATGAATCTTACTTCTCTGTATAGTCTTAAATGTTCACCTCCATAGAGTGGGATTTTAGGATAGGACACATCCATTTGTATACTTTCCCCTAACTTAGCACAACAATATATTGACAGTAACATTCCAAATTTTGGGGGAATATATGTAACAACTATGTCCAAGACTATACTTTTGACAGGGATATGAGAAAGTGTTACAACTAAGTCCTTAATTAATCCCAGGCAAGGTACTTTCTTGGAATCAAAAGTATACAGATCATGATATGGTCTGGTGATTTGCAATTGAAGTTGATCCATGATTACTTTAGGCATTAGATTATGGGAAGACCTAGAATCTAACATACAATTATATAAAAGGTAATCATGAACTTTCAAAGTGATATAGAAAAGAGGTATGCTTTCATCAATCATATCTGAACTAGGACCAATTAAAGAACTGAGGTTTTTCATCCTATAAACTAATGACATCCCACTCTGCATCAATACTTGTAGATAGAATCCATTTAGAGACTTGATGTTTATAACCTAGATTTTTGGAGAGTTTAGATAATGGAGTTGGAATTTTAACTCTTTTTAACTATTTTTCAACATTAAAAATAGTTTGAACAGATTTTTTGGAAGCATTTTGTTATAGTAACTAATTTTGTGGTTGAATTGATGATGTTTGTGTTTTGGTTAATTTTACTTGAGGTTAATCAAAGGTAACTTTTTTGATCAGTCTACCAAGTCCTGGTCTCAGTCTTAATTCATACCTTGTATTTAATTCAACAATGAGTAATTCAAAAAAACTTGATACTTGGAAATTTGGGAGCTTTCTTGATTTTGAATTAGAGACTGATCTTGAATGATTAGAACAATATAATTTTGAGACGATGGATCTTCAAAATGATTGATATCATTTGTATTAATAGGAACAGTTTGTTCAGGGTCTCAATC
This sequence comes from Pinus tabuliformis, assembly GCA_031772625.1. NCBI lineage: Eukaryota > Viridiplantae > Streptophyta > Pinopsida > Pinales > Pinaceae > Pinus > Pinus tabuliformis. The sequence continues at coordinate 1,263,325,968 of CM062816.1, read as the reverse complement.
ATCAATCATTAGGGGAGGTTGAATTTGCTAATTAGTATTTGGTCTTTGTAAAATTTGAGGTTGAAAAGGTCTTCTATATTGAACGTGTGGTCTATTTGCAACTTGTTGGGTTACTCTAGGTTGAGTTTCCATCCTTGAGATTCTGTTAAGCATATTTCTAAGTAGAGAGGTTATTTCATCAATTTTATGTTCTTCATCTTTAGTTTTTTATGATGAGGTGCTTTCCTCTCTAGCTTTTATTTTCTTTTTGGCCTTTTTTGCCTTTGCTTTCAATTCGCTAGATGTTGACCTATTAGCTTCACTTCAATTGCATTAGTTTTAATGTCTACTAAAGTTTTGGCTTTTTTCTCTTTAAGCATTACAAAAAAAAACATCTTCAAATGCTCTGGAAAACCTAACTTTAGCAGTAGTATTAACTGGAGGTTTAAAATCTAGGGGTATCTTGTTATAAATTTTAACGAATCTCTTAATGAAATCAACAACAGGTTTACCGAGATTCCTTTTCAAATATTTAAATTTTGTTAAGTAGTAAACATGATCATTTATGATTCCCCATTGATTATTGAAAATGCTGATTAGCTCAACCCATGAATTAATAGAATTAGCTTGTAATTTTTTGAACCCTATTCTAACATTTCCTTCTAATGACTGAACAAAAATTATTGTGTAGACATATTCATGCTCAATATTCATGTTATCAGCGAAATCTGAAAATGCAGCTAAGTGGTCTTCAATAGATGGCCCTCTCTCTCCATTAAATATATGTAAATGTTTTAAATACCCATCAAGAAAAGCATGAAGTTGGGATGCTAGTGGAAGAACTAATGCTACATATTGTGTTGCCACAATTTGTTGAAAGCTAGCCATTTGATGGTGTAATGGATTTGTCCTTTTTGGAGAAACAACTTTACTGGAAGATGGCAGTGATGAATGTTTGGGTTTCTGGAAAATTGTGGATTAATAACCAATTTCTTGAATTCAGGTAAAACCATTTCAGGATCTTCAAAATCTAGAGGATTAGTATAAATACTAAGCTCCTCTTTAGGTTTAGTAGAAGTAGAGGGATAAGTATGTACAATAGAAGATTTAAAATCAAGTGGTTTAAATTCAGAAAGAGAAAGTTTAGGATCTTCTTCACTCTCAAAAGGTTCCAAATGGGAATAAGGAAGTTCAAATCCCTCAAGCTGATGAACTAATAGTGCAGTTTAAATATCAACTCCTCTAGAAAGGAGTTCTAAAACTTTGGAGGAATATCTGATAATTCAGCAAGTATTGGAGTTGATTGAGAAGGGTTAGATTGTATTTATGATAAAACAGACGTAAAAGCAGTAAAAGAGGATTCTAACCTACATCTAATAGATGCAATTCTCACTAATATCCTTGGATTTGATAAAGGAGAATAAAGCTATGGATCTGACTAAGATTTGTTATGCTTGTGTGAAGACAAATTTAATATGTAGAGTCATGAGGTGTGTTAGCGCTTGAAATTTCACCTCAGGCTGAGAAAGGTAAACTTCAAGGCAACATCAAACCACTTAGCCTCGTAGCTAGCCCTACGGGGCAGGAGAGGGCTCTCTCTGGTCTATCTCAATAAAGATCTTCAATGGGCGAGATGACCAATAGGGAAACACTAATTTCAGGCTAGTAAACTGATTCAAGAGGTTTAATTTGGGATTTTTAAAGTTTTGGTGGAAAATTGGGGAATGGAAATTTCGGGTGCGGGGATTGGACACAGTTTTCGCAGGGGGTTCTTTGGGGCGAGGTAGGAAACAATATTGATGCCTTTGATAGAGATGGATGGATGAGAATGACTGGTGAGGAGTTAAGGAGAGCAAGCAATAACCTTGAATTCCCCTTAAACAGTTGAAAACATTGATATTAAGCAAACTTAAAAGTAGAGCATGACAGTCATGAATTCTACTTTAACACTTCATTTGCCTAATTTGCAGAAGGAAAAGTAAGGAAACGATTCACATAACACACTTACAAGTACAAATAGAAACACACCATCAATACATGTGACCACAAGAATCCCAAAAAGGACTGCAAAACCCTGGTCTTCCTTTGCCAAAAATTGCAGAGATACAGTGAGTAATACAATAAGAGCTTATCCCTCAAGAGTCCAACCATGAAAATGAGCAAGAGAGTACATAATATAGATCATCTAACATCTTTCCCTACCTCTAGGGGTTGAGCTCACTATCCTAGGAGCTGTTTCAACCAATTCTAAACTAAGCACTGAAAACTAGGCAGTCAAAACAACTTGCCTCTATAAACTAGGAAACCAATTCATTCATTTAATTTTCACCTATCTCATGAATGAATCTTCCAGAGGAGATACATAAGTGTAAAAGTGTCATAAATTTACATCATTTACAACAATAAGGATAAAAATCAACTCCAAAAAGTCAAACACAGTCAAAACTGTGTTTTGCTGAGCTGTAGGCTGAAATCCTGAGCAATTTGCCTGACGGGTCGCGCGCCAAATCCTGACGGGTCGCGCGCCTTTGAGAGAACTGTTGGGGCACTTTCAGGTGTCCAAATGAGGCAAGAGTAGGCGTGTTGGAAAGGTCTGTGAGTCTACTTTCCAACCCAACTGGAATTTCTAAATTTGGTTGTCATTTGCCCCTCCAAAATTGCAATCTCCCAAGACTGCTTTCTGTGTGTCAAAAATGTGGCAGAAAGTCATTTTTTGCTTGTTTTTTGACTTTCAGGAGGCCCAAAACTTCATAAAATCTCTTGGAAATGGGTGAGCATGTGTAACTTTTCATGAAAAATCCAGAAATGTTGAGTTTTCCCGGAACGGAGTAGCCAAATGAAAGGGTCGCGCGGGGGGTGAGACCCGTCAAGCGGAAAAACCTATTTTTTGCCTTAAAAACCAAAAATCACCCAAAATGCTCAAAATTTCTTGGAATTTGTGCTGGGGCTGAGCTATTTAGTGCCATGCTCCTTCAAGGAAGCCTCGGCCAAGATGTGGAGGGGATCGGGCCTTTTTCTCCGTTTTTGTGCTTTGACCAACCGCCTTTGGAGCACCTTCATCTTTGCCTTGCACACGTGCATCTGTGCCCAATAATGATTCTTCACGTTTCTCAGCAATTTCTTATCTTGGTTTGCCTTAGCCAACAGCCTCTCTAAATGAGCATTGAGCCGAATAAGCATAGCCTCTCGCTCAACTGGCACTAAATCACCGGGTCTTCTTCGATTCAAGTTGCGGTCACTACGAATCCTCCACAACTCATCAAGAGTTTGCTCATCCTCCAACTGCTTGTTGCGCTGTTCTAGATATGAGATTGTCCATTGTGCCCCTTCTAATCTCTTCTGCAATGCATCATTTTCAGCTCTAAGGTGCTGAATGATCTCCTTTGACTCTAGGCTAGGAGAACTGACATCAAGATCAACAAGCTCTATATCTGGAACACCTGATGGCCCCTCATCAATCCTGGGCTGTTTTCCCCTCTCTGATACCTGTGCTGCTGTCGGAGACGAGGCCCCTTCCACCTGGTGTGGAGATAACACTCGTGGTGCTGATGAAGAAGGCGAGACCCCTTCCACCTGGTGTGGAGAAAATACTCGCCTAGCTGCTGCAAATAAGGCCCTGTGGCCTCTCTGATAAGTGACCAATGGAGAAGAGCTGACATGGCTAGTCCCGGGGATATCATACTGCTGTGATGGTCCTCCCTCCTCATGAAAAATCTCCAGATGTGGTGGTGGTGCTGTAAAGAACTCACGAGAGATGAACTCCTCCCATGTGATGCCCTGCTGAGCCAACTGATGTCTGACCACAAGCTGAATCAAACTGTAATGATAGAGGCTCCTATACTGCTGTGCTGGGCTCTTCCTCTGCATCAAGGGCACCATCATCTCAATGTTCTGGCACATGAAAACAGGGATGTTCATCATCCGTACCCGTGTGAAATGCATCATCAGGCGAATATGGTACGAATATATCTGTGAAAATCTGCCCTCACAGGTGAAAAAGAGCATGATAAGCCTCATCATGGGAGCATACTCACTCCTCAAAAATTTGAAGGGAAATACACCCGTCAAATGTCTCATGAATGCAGGTCTAATGAAAGGCTCAAACTAAACATTGTCCAACATCCTGCGCTTGTTCCACACCTCTCCGACATTCGGTATCCCTGTGGCTTGAGCAATCATCTCGGGTGTCAATGTAAAATCCACCCCAGCAAGGTTCACATGTCCATTATGCAAATGCAAAACAAATAAGCGAGCCAACTCCCTGTGATGCTGAATCCGAGAGATCCTCTCGCAAAACGCATAACAAGACATATAACGGAAACATGATACTGCCATTGGACAAGCCTGCAAATCGGTCAAAGAGGTGGGCTCCTCTCTCCTATGATGACCGCCCTTTCCACCCTTGTGAGGCCTCCTCTGTTCCTCAAACTCTGAAGCTGATGCATGGTCATCACTTTGCTCATAATTGGTTTCGGTTTCTGACATTGTTTTAGGAGCAAAGTGGCTGAAATGTACTGCTGTTTCTGCTTTGCAAACTGCTGATTAAAATGTTGTTTCAAGGGGACAAGGAGCACAAGGGAAATGTTAGGGAAGGGATATTTTAAAGGGAAACTGGGAATAATAATGAAACAGGGAGTTTAGGGAAAGGATTATTGCATATACATTATTTTCCAAATTTATTTACAATAATGATATGGGAGGAAGGGATAGGGTTTAATTTTTCTTTTGATTTCTTGGGAAGAAGGGTAGGGTTTAGGGCTCTTTAACAAATTTGGAAGGGAAATTTACATAAAATGATAAGGAAAATGTATTGGGAGGTGGAAAAAATGAGAACAATGGGATACCTCAAAACATCATAATAAACCCTATCAATTTTTACAACTTCAAGCCAAAGCATAATAGAGACTTCTACTTGCAAATGGAGACCTTTACAAATATAATCATGACCTTCTTGAACTATAACAAGCAATAATTTTTTATGATGGAGGGCATACCTTGCACAATTTAGCAATTTGTGGCTCCTTGGCAAATTTGCTGGCAGTTTTGCAGAGAGAGCGCTGATGGGTCGCGCGCCTCACCCAACAGGTTGCGCGCCTCTGACGGGTCGCGCGCGTTGTAAATTAACACTGGCGGAGGTTGCCTGACTGGTCGCGCGCCTGGTTCGACGGGTCACGCGCCTTCCCAACTCACAAACTTCACTCAAACTCTCTTGCAATCAGTTGCTCTATCACTTGGATGCATAATGAGGCTTGATAGAGGGAGATTAGGGCTTTATAGCCTTGTTTGAATTAATTTCATATCATAACCCACTTTATAATGTTTTTTCCATGACACTTTATAAACTTGACTTTTTGGTTTCCTTTTGTCCTGAAACTGAATTATTTGATGCTTTTCTTTGATAATTTTTGCAAGGATAGGCTCTGAGGGATCTTGGCAAGGGAGCCAGGGTTATATGCTGTCCTTTTAATCATTTTGAATTTTTTACAATTTTCACAAAATTTTTGAGAGATGACTTTGGCTTTAAAAACAGGGTTTTTAAATCCAAGGTGAAAATTAACTATACAAGATAGAATCTTTTGAAAAAACACTTTAAAAATCATCCCTCTGGCTTGCTGGGTACTTATTGACCTTCAGAGACATGACCTTGAAGACAAATTTGACCTCAACCCTAGACCTAAAAATTTTGACCTAAAGACAAAGACAAGTAACCTTGAATAGTTTAATGACTAAAACAACTTGATCCAGCAGTGCCAAGAGGGGGACAAAGACACCAGCTCCTCCATCATGGTTATGGCATGCCTAACGGAATGCAAAGAATGACACTGATGAGACACCTACCTATGCAAATGCAAAGAGCTTTGATCGCTGATGGAGGGCTACTAGACCGACTCTAACAAGGTGAAGGATTTTACCCTACTGACCTCTTACTCACCATTAAGAGGCAAGTCTGATCGTTGTTCCAGGGAAACAAACTTCAATCTTTGTTCCCCAGACATGATGCCAATCTGATGTTTTATATTTGTAGACAATTCTAGTATGGGGAACTATGCCAAAGAATCTAAGGTTTTGATTTAAATGGATGACCAATGAATTAAAACTTTAAACAAATGTAATTTCAAAGTATTTTTGAGAGAACTAAAGGGATGATTTCCATTCCTAACAAAATTAATCTTTGAATTTATTTGAATAATAGAAATAAAGAACGTATATAGTTGTTAAACATTCATATTGAACATTTGATTTATCGCATATACAATAGATGCATGTAGAAGTTTTCTACAACCAAACAAAACACATTCAAGAGATGACATAAGGCAATAATTAAAAGATTTAGAGGAATTAACTAATACAAATTGTTCAACTAATTAATCTCTTTTAATAATTATAACTTTGCAGGGGCTTTTATGGAGATTGACATTCAATCTAACCTTTCCCAAAGTCCTATGTTACCTTGAACATGTGTAGAAATAAATATGAAAAATGTAATTGATAACAAGGTAAACTCACAAAGGTACACAAGTTTTTCAAAATGAATCCAAAATCCTTCAATTATCTTCAGAAATAACTTTGAACATTACAATAATGTCACGGTTCATTACAAGGGTTCAACCTTGACTTATTCAAACTACCAAATACTTATAGAATCTAATTCCAACAATATCATAGATATAAACCAAAATTTATTACAAAATGAGATAATATCTAAATCTGTTTTTGATTTACAAAAATAAAACTAGAAAGTAGCTATTCTAAAATGATTCAAATAATCAACACATAATTTAAGGGTTTTGTTTGATGATTTTTGCCTTTAACCAAATTTTTTGCTTTCTACTCCTCTTTCTCAACGTATTGCTCCTCTTTTCCTATGACTAGTCACTGAATTCCTTGCATCCTGTTTTACTCGATGAGATCAAGTAACTTATCCCATATTTTTTCATCCGGGATAGAAAATTTTGCTACTTTCCTATATACCTCTTTGACTTCTGTGTATTTTTCAAAAGTTGGACTAGTGATGAACAAATTGTTGAATTCATGTGGAATGAAAAGATCATACTCTAGGCCTTCTAGGAATGATTTCCCATTGATTATTCCTTTGACTTTGGAAAATTTGGTCATGTTTGTTGCTATGTGATGCAATTTTTACCCCTAATATTCTAATGGAATCAATTGGCCAGTAGAATTTCGTAAATTTGGAAGTCCCTTTTGATGTAGAATATTGAATTTTTTGTGAAACTTTTTAATCTGTGCATCCAAGTTTTGACACTTGTTCTATAGCTGTAGCATCAAAATTTTCTTTGTAAAAACTCTTCTTACCTCTAGGAAAATATTATTTTTTTCCTCAACTCCAAATTCTTCAAGTTCATCTTTAGTTTTAGAATTAATTACTTTAATTATTTTATTAGCTTCTTTAGGGATGTGCTCTAAATCTTCTTTGATTCCGTGATGATTGCTTTTGATATTTCCACTAACTCCTCATGTTCAAAAATAATTTTAATAGATGTCCAGAGTTTAGTCATGGTATAATTTATGTCAATCCATATCTTGTGTTTTGCCTTGGCCAATGTCTATGCATTCAATGATTCATTCTCATATTTTTCTATTTGTCTAGTTAATCTGATTTTTTTTAAAACATCTTCCAGATATGTGTTATCATCCCTTATCTTGTCATTTTGAATTTTCTCCAGTAGATTTCTGATTTTTCAATTTCAATATATTTGAGTGACAAGTCTCCCATAGCTTTTGATAACTGCTCTGCTAAATTTTGTCCAGTGGACGCTGTCTCTGCTGTGGACATTATTGTTGTAGAAATTCCTGTTGTTGAAGTCACTGCTATAGAAGTTGGTGTTGCAGTACTTAGTTGTAGCTATTTTTCCTTGATTAACTTTTCCATTTCTACTTCCATCTTCTGTATATTTTAATTTGTATTTTCTACTCATCAATCATTCGAAGCATGTTCTCCTTCTCCTTCTCCATCTCTAACTTACTCACTTCTTGAGCTTGTGGATGTTTAGTTGTTGGCAGGTTCAACTGTTTTCTTAATTCTTGAATATCAACATTGTGCTTTTGATTATTTCCTCAACTACCTTCATATCTTTAGGATCTGATCCTAATTTTATAAGTAAATCTTCAAGCCCTTTTATTTTAGTGTCTTTTTCTAAGGATGACATCTTTTCCAATTTTAATTGGCAATTAATGTTGTTCAGAGAAGCCTATAGCTTAGAAGCTACCATGGCAGAAATTGTCAAATATGAATATATCATTTCTCCTACTTGATTATGAAGGTCAATCTGATCAATAGGATGAATTTGCTTGGGTGAAATGAAAACACATAAGTTTTATAATCTTCAACACTTTTAGGTACAAGGACCTTTGGTTCCAAATATTCTAATTGGAATTGACCTTTCTCACTATCAAGGGAAAAAAGTAATCTAGTCTGAGTTGTGGAAGACTGCTTCCAGAACTCTACATATGTGGAAAAATTTAGGGCCTCATTTTTCTTCTTCATTTATAAGAACATTGCAAAAATACTTTGTTGTTTTGGAGAAGAAGGAGAGGAAGGATAATATAATGTAGCTTTAGGAATTTGTTGTAATGAAAAAGGAGATTGTGCTGATAGTACAACTGTAGTGAGCTCTTCGGAAGTTTGAGATTCTGAAGATTCTTCTTCAAGATTAATATTTTTCCTCCTTTTGTATACTTTAAATGTTGAATTCTGTAACTCTAACCCTGCTAAGGACAAACTTTCTCTTGGTCTCTTTATCTATTTCTTTGTCATCCTTGGAGTTTCCAATGTTTGAATGGAAATTGGCTCCTCAATCTCCTACAATCTATTCTCTTCCCATTCTTCCCTATTGGCATATTTCTCAATCTCAGGTTTTTACACGTGCATATATGGTTCAAATTTCTAAGCAATTATCATTGATGAGATCACTCCTAATGGATAATATGACCAGCTAAAACTCAAATTAAACTTCATCTGGCTCAATAAGTCATTGACCTCCTTTTTGTAGCTTTTGTGTTGAACATGAATGGACCAACTTACGCTTTCAATGTACATTGAGATTTTTGTTTTCTGCAAACAAAATGAACCCCATCCATGTTCATCATTTTTATAATGTACTCAAGTGAAAAAATCATCATGGGGAGGAACACTGGAAATTTGTATGGTTGAAGATCACAACCATAAATCCTGAGTTTAGTGAAATTCTGGTATAAATACTAGTCTCTGACCTTAGTTTTCTCACTTAAATGCAAAATTCTCTTGATATCTATTGAAACCTTGGGTATTGCATCACTCTTTAACAAACAAGTAGCTATATACAAGAAGTGATTAACAAAATCACTGAAAGAAAACTATTCAGAGTTTTTTCTCACTAAAGATGTCCAATGGATCACTGACTGAGGTTTACCTTCATCATCCATATTTTGTAAAGGAAAAATGAATCTTTTTGACTGACGACATAAGAACAAGTAAACCAATATTGATTGATGCTTAAATGATCCTTCAGTGCTGAACTTAAAAAAATGATTATCAATTATATCGGAAATAAACTGACTGTAGTTGAACATAATTGAGGGTTTTTTACCAGAAGAAAACATTGATAGAAAGCCAAAAATGATTTCATCAACCCACTAATCTTTGGGATATCCTAATAGACAAGACACCAAGGAAATGACCTACCTAGAAATTTGAAGAAACATTGTAGAGGGATAAGGTAGGTTGGTTCTGGGTAATTCTGAGTTTTCTGGTAAAAAAGACTCAAATATGTGAGATTCGTGTGAGAAGAAAAGTTTCTGGTAGATTTCCATTAGAACATCAGAGGAAAAATGGTGTAAAGAGTCTTGAGGATTTAACTGGAGATCTTGGCAAATTGACTCAACTGTTATATGGAAAAGATTTTCATTGTTCTGAGCAATTACATCTCTTTGATAGGAAGATATCGGGCTCCACACCACGCTAGGAATTCTGGAAAATGATGGGTTTGAGGGAAACGAAAATGGGTTAGTAGGGATTCCCAAAAATAGAACTCATCATTGGCATCTTCGTACTTTTTAAATTCCCAATTGTGAAGTTCGTACATATCAAATTCACAATTAGTCTCTACAATTTTAAATTAGGTGTGAACTAGTGGAAGTTTGTCCAAATTAATGACAGGGGGAAACATGGGATTAGATACAGGGACTTTTGATTTTCCTTTATGGGAAGCCATTAGGAAAACAAAATTACTGAGAAAATATGGAGAGAGAGTTACCAGAAATGATGATGTTAGGAAGTCACTATCTGTTGGGATTCTGCTTACAGTAGCGTTCTGTAAATTGTAGTGACAAGAAGAATTAGAAAATGGATGATTTGAAAAGGATAACAATGTTTATTAGGAAATTATAATGGTATTTTTTTAGTTTGAATGTTATTAGTGCGTAGAATTAATACAGATAAGCGTTAGTAGGTGTAACACCCTCCTAACACATCTACCCTAGTAATTGGCCAACCGGGGTAAACATGTGATGAGAGGCTACTATGATATGATTCAACCTCATAGGTGACCTTAAGGAAGTGGAATCAACTAAAACACATCAAACTTACCTTCCACAACATCAACAACACTCCCACGAGCCATCCCTACCACTCAGGTATCATGCCCCTGGGTCCCACTGAGTTTTTAATTTATTAAACCTCTGGACGCTCCCATTCTATAGGCATGCCAGCGTCCAGAGATCTCTGGACACTCCCACAAGCCTGCATGCCTGCTCTAAGGACTATTTCCAACAGACTTGTGCTAGGGTCCAGGTAATTTAAGGCACTTTTCAAGCCTAGAATTTCGGCCACTGCTTGGAACTTGTTGTAACTTCTGGAATCCATTAAACACATGATGACACAACTAATAAACCAAAAAATAAATCCAGGAATAGGCCTAACCATCCCCAACCGGGACTGAAATTCTTTCAAACACTTGGCATCAATGCAATCTACAGGTGAAAATAAAATATCTAAGCATAGGGGTCTCATACTTATTTGAGATTCGCTATGAGGCATTGTTTCCTTATCAATTTAGCTGCAATTTCATCTATTAGGCCATATTTACATTTTTCATTCATGTAAAAGTAAAAACATGATGGGAGCCATACATAGCCATTGTGTTAATACATATTCATAACCAGCATAATAACAACAGAAATAACAAGGAAACAATAGCCATATCATCCGCATGTAAACCAATATAATACTCATGAGATAGCAAGGAGAAATAATCTCATACTAATGATGCAAAATCCAAATGAGTATGGGACTACCATGTTCCACCCGACCATAGAATGGCTAAGCCAAATCTCTCTTTAGCCATTACCTTCATGCCATATTCCAAGCATGAATGTGGGATCTCATAGAACACATCAACCAAAACCATCCAGGGCTTCCAAAGGCCATCCACCTCAACCCATCAAACAATGATTCCACCTCATAGTCAGACATCACAAAACCATCATCAAATTGGTCTCTATCTAAGCCTTCCAAGGCTCTAGAGTGTTTGTTCAACCAGGGTTTCTAGGACTAGTAACTCAACCCATAGTTGTCGATGGGCTTCCAGAGTGTTTGTCCAACCAGGGCTTCAAGGAATAATAACTCAACCAACAACTGTCATTTGGATTCCAGAGCATTTGTCCAACCAAGGCTTCTAGGACTAGTAACTCAACCCGCCAAGGGATTTTCGAGTGTTTATCCAAGCAAGGCTTCCAAGACTAGTAAATCAACCCAACTTGTTACAGGGCTTCTAGAGCGTTTGTCCAACCAAGGCTTCCAGGACTAGTAACTCAACCCAAGTTGTCCAACCACAGCTCTAGGAACTAATAAATCAACCCAAGCTAAAGGAAACATGAGAATCAGCCAAAAAAAACAAGGAAATAAACCCACAATCACCATTGCTATCCAGGAAATGGAAAGGATAGGCAATCCACTATTAATCTAGGCAATCCTCCATGCCAATGACATATCATAACCAAGAAACTACATGCATGTGCGATGCATGTAGAAACTATTGAGGAAAACATACATGCAACTTGGTACCTGCAAGCCAAATCCAATGTAGCTGCTGATCCTGATGTCCTCTTATGCTTTCCTTCTCTTCCTTTGCCTTATTTCTCCAAAACTCCAAGTATGCCATACTCCTCCAAGAGTGCTCCAAGAAACTCTAAGTAGCCAAGAGTATGAGAGAGAGAGAATCGAAGAGAGCTCCACCAAAACTGAACTGACCAAGCTGACACTGACCATGGCTTCCCGTTGGTCCTCATAAGCCTTTTTACCAATGAGGCCTCTATTTTCTTCATTTTCCTCCTCACATGCAACATGTGACCTTTAACCTTCTTTTTCTCCTAATTTCCATTATTTTCATAAATAAATTTGCCAAAAATTCCATTTTTCCTTTCCAAAGCCTTAGCCATTACCTTTGCCAATTTCCTTAGCCATAATAAATTGAATGAACACCCACTATGATGGTTTTCTCACCATTCATCTTGGAATACATGTCCCATCATCATGGCCTTATATATATTTTTACATGGATTTTTAACCAGGGCTATTACAGAACCCTCCCCCTTGGGGTAACACCATCCTTGGTGTTTAATGACACCTATAACAAACAAGGCTACTGAAAACAAAACATACTGCCCATGGAGCTTTATAACATAGCTCGTTGCAGTATTTACAATGACCATCTACTAAAACATGACAAACATACAGTTTACTGGAGCTTTATAACACAAATCATTACGGTATTTACAATAATAACTACATATACACACATACACATTTACTTCACCCAACAAATAATCATACTGACTATGGAGCTTTATAAATCCATCTTGATACACTATTTACAGTAATACACACATATACACATACGCACATTCAAGGGAATCCAAAGGCTCACACTTCCACCCTAGAAATAATACCATGATTCACCTCCTTTCCAGGAAGTCCATAATCCACTGCAAATTCAAATCTGCATCCAATGTCCAGTGCTACAATCCAGTGCCACTTGTCTTCTCAGTGAACAATTACTGTCTCATTGTTCCAGGGCACACTCCCAATGTGCATTTGATTCCATATGGAAAGGATAATGACCAAAAAAAATCCATCCCCAACCTTCCCTTCTATGCTACACAATCCCTCGAGAAATCTGGTCACCCCCTCAACCACACACCTTCCAATTTTCGTTGGCACCCCCATTTCGAGCAATCCATCCCTTGGAAAGGCTTCTTGCATTGGAATACAAAAACCAAGGCATATACCTGCCTTAAAACCATCATACTGGTCATGCATGCTCATGGGAATCAATGGACACTATTGGGTACTAGTGTCCCATGATGGCCCTGCTCCTGAATGCTTTACCAGCATACTACTACCTTGTTATATACCTAGGGGGGATAACATGGGGTACAAAGGGAGGTACCCAAGGGAATAATATAATAATGGGATGGGCCATAGTAATAAATAAGGTGGTTAACCCATATCATGTAAGGGACCACAAGTAGTTAGTAATAATGTAATGGGCCCATGGTATTAGATAGATGGTATTGAGGGAACCATGGTAATGACCAATGGTATTATATGTATGAGGCCTATAAAGAGGCTAGAGACTCCACAATGAGGGAAGTCAAGGATTATTGTATGAATAGGCATATGGCTTGTGGAGTGTTCTCCTTCCTTAATGAGTGAATATATGGTGTTGCCCTACCTTAAGGGTTTGATCAATAAAGTGAATCATTTCTATCTATATTCAAATCTTGTTATTTCTTGGGTTTATTTTCATTGTCTTATTTTTTCATATCAGATCTATAACAAGTGGTATTAGAGCACTTTCTTGGGCAAAAGTGGAGATTTTTTTTTAATTTTTTGCAGGAATTTTCTGGGGTAGCAAGTTTGCAGATCCGATCTGTACATTTTGGGGAAAAATCTGCAAAATCTAATTGCAGATCTAGATTCTTTGTGAAAAAATACCCGATTTCAAAAAAAAATCGGCAAAATCGGAGTCCGGATGAGGGAGATATCGCTGATCTAAAAATCAGTGGTGTTGCAGACAATTTCTTGGGGCAGCGAGTTTGCGGCACAGATCTAGACGTTCTGGTGCAAAATTTTCAAAATATAATTGCAGATCTAGATTCTTTGTGAAAAAATACCCGATTTCAAAAAAAAATCGGCCGAATCGGAGTCCGGATGAGGGAGATATCGCTGATATAAAAATCAGTGGTGTTGCAGACAATTTTTCGGGCAGCGAGTTTGCGGCGCAAATCTGGATGTTCTGGTGCAAAATTTGCAAAATCTAATTGTATATCTGGATTCTTTGTGAAAAAATACTCGATTTCAAAAAAAAAAAACGGCCGAATTGGAGTCCAGATGAAGGAGATATCGCTGATCTAAAAATCAGTGGTGTTGTAGACAATTTTTCAGGGCAGCGAGTTTGCGGCGTAGATCTGGACATCTTGGTGCAATATATGCAAAATCTAATTGCAGATCTGGATTCTTTGTGAAAAAATACCCGATTTCAAAAAAAAATTAGTTGAATCGGAGTCCGGATAAGGGAGATATCGCTGATTTAAAATCAGCTATTTTTCAGCATTTTTTTGTGACGGTGGGACAGTTGCGGCGTGGATCGGCAATTCCAGTGCCTAGATCAGGATTTCTACCACATGGGAAGATGTAGAATGGTTGTTCCATTTCCGAAAATAGCTCATAATAGGGATTCTAAGCAATATTGACGGAATTGTGGCCATTTCAAACTTTCTCCCAATAAGTGAATTTTTTTCAAAACCCTCTTCATGGGGGTTCTATGTTTTACAGGGAAAGATAATGGTCATACTATTGAAGAATACATAGAGAAAACTAAGTCGGTATGGGCAAAAAATTGGAAGGATTCAGTGTGGCTTAATTTCAGAGATGAGGCTCATAAATGGTATTTCTCACTTGACGACAAGCAGTTGTCCAAACTTTCAGATGCAGAATTTGAAAGAGTCCTTTTAGACAAATGGTCTCGGACTAGAAAAAAGGAGAATGAGACACGTAAGGGGTTATTTTCTATGGGTGTCTCCTTATTGCAGGTTCATGGATTGATTTAGAAAGAGAAAATAATTGTATCTATAAATCCTAGTTGCAAGCATAATTTTATGAATGTTAATTTGGCAAAAAAATTGCAAGTTCCAACAAAATACATTGAAAAAACACAGGTGGATGATGAGGATGTTCAAGTGTATAAGGATTTGAATATTTCTATGGATAAGTATGTATTGCATGGTGATTTTTATACTTCAGAGATGGATAATATGGATGTTGTTTTGGGATGTCCTTGGATGGAATCCGTGGGTACTATCAATAGTAATGTGCAGAAGAAATTTATGAAGCTCTGGTATAAAAAGAAGAAAATTACATTACAGGATATTTCCATCAATAGACATGTAGAGTTCATTAAGGCTGAAGCAGAAAAGGATACAGGTGCTGATACATCAGATGAGGGCTCAGTGGTTGAAGTAATATTGGAAGATAAGACACCACAGCAGGGTGAATTAAATAAAAAGACACCGTGGGTTAAAACTTCAACATATCATCACCCACATCACCCCGCAAGAAAACAACCAACAAAATGGCAACCAATTAGCGACAAGGACAACAACCCCCGCATGACAGATAGAGAGGAGCGAAGATCCACCTACTACACATCAACACAGAAGAGCTGCCACGGTCAACTTCCATCTCAAGCGAGCGAGGCACCAGCGAGATCGAGGGTTCACCTTTCTCTTGGATGGCTAGATGCACGTGCATGGTACCAGTGGACTACTCTTTTGAGTAGATCTTATTATTTGTGTTCTTCTCATGTTTCAGAGACGAAACATGTTAAGGGAGGTGGAATGTTATATACCTGGGGGGATAACATGGGGTACAAAGGGAGGTACCCAAGGGAATAATATAATAATGGGATGGGCCATAGTAATAAATAAGGTGGTTAACCCATATCATGTAAGGGACCACAAGTAGTTAGTAATAATGTAATGGGCCCATGGTATTAGATAGATGGTATTGAGGGAACCATGGTAATGACCAATGGTATTATATGTATGAGGCCTATAAAGAGGCTAGAGACTCCACATTGAGGGAAGTCAAGGATTATTGTATGAATAGGCATATGGCTTGTGGAGTGTTCTCCTTCCTTAATGAGTGAATATATGGTGTTGCCCTACCTTAAGGGTTTGATCAATAAAGTGAATCATTTCTATCTATATTCAGATCTTGTTATTTCTTGGGTTTATTTGCATTGTCTTATATTTTCATATCAGATCTATAACATACCTATTCCAATTCTTCTTTTGTTGTTGTTGCTAATGCTTACAGTCGATTTAAACCATCCAACTCGGCATGTTTGTGTTTTCCTATATCAAGCACATAATTCCCATTAGATTCAAAATAAATTGAAATAAACGAAAATAATACTTCATTGGTGGCTCGTCAATAAGGTATACTTGCAATTTTTTCACTTCTTGTCACAAAAAGTCAATCTGGTATTTTTTACCAAATCATCATGTATAAACATATCACATCAGATTAGCTTAAAACATAACCATCATAGATAAGAATCATAAATCACATGTAACCATCATAAACCAGAACCATAGATCACATGTAATCATCACAGACCAGAATAAAAAATCACATTCATAATAAAACTAAAGTAATATACTGATACTTATCCTTTAATCAATCCTTAGATTCTACCTTTGTCTTTATTCCATACACACTCTGGATCGGTTTCCACACCCGAAAAACACCCAGTGCCTTATCCTCGACCATGTGCACATACACATAGTATGCATCATACACATACAACCACACATGACATCCAACATCATGCAATACATGCACCTAAACCTAACATACAACTCATACACCTACACCCAGTGTACAACACAACACACACATACACCTACACCTAGTGTATGACACAACACAATACATGCATACACCTACAACCGGTGTACGACACTATACATACGTCTATACTCGATGTACAATGCCACACAATATATGTATCTACACCTAGCGTACAACACAACACAATACATGTACTACACAAAGTACAACACAACGAGTACACATGTCATGATACCACAACTACATAATGCACATACATAGTACCGCATGTACACAACACAACATGTATGACATGCAAATAATACCACATGTATACTAGTACCACATGTACACCATGTACACAATATCACCTATACACAACACACCTACACAACATGTACACAACATCACATGTACACGACACCACCTGCACAACATGTACACAACGCCACATGTACATCATACCACCTGCACAACCTGTACACAATGCCAAATGTACAAAACACCACATGCATGATATGTACTCGACACCATATGCATGACATGTACACAACACCATACGTACAACATGTACATGGCACCACATGCTCACAACACCACTTGCACAATCATGCACACAACACCATATGTACAACATGCGCAAAACACCATATGTTAGCATTGCATATAAAACATGTACATAACACCTTATGTACACAACACTACATTTCCAACATGCGCACAACACCATATGCACACAACATCAAAATATCCATCATGCACACAGTACAATATGTATACAACACTGCATATCCAACATGTACATAGCACCATCTATACCTAATACTGCATCTGAAATGTTTTCACAACACTATCTATACCACCCTATACATAACATTGCATAAAAAACATGTACACACACTATATAAACACAACACCGCATGCGCACAACATCATAGATGAAACATGTACAACATATACAACATATGCACAATAGTAGTACCACACATCTAAAACCACACTATCTCTACCAAGAAACCTTGCTTCTAGCGTCTTATCCATGCTTGTCCCAGCATGCTGCAGGCCATACTACTTTTCATTTTGCTGATGTATCCCTCGGTATAGCTTGTCCATAACACAAACATAATATTATCACATAATATCAACTCATAACCACATGATACTGACCTCATATATTTGTAACAACTACTCTTCCCACTTGATTCCTCATAAACCAAGAACCTATTCATGTCATTCACCTGCGTAAGCAATCATTCCTCCACAAGGATGATTCCTGACAACCGTGTCAGACAGTGACATAGATACATGGATACATACATACACATAGATAAACATTAGCATAAAACAATCATGACCCTATCAGACAACGACATACATACATACATACATATATATTCATATAAACATTAGCATTAATAATCACGATCCTATCAATAAACAATGCACATACATACATATATATGCATATAATCATTAGCATAAAGCAATCATGATCACAACATAAATACTATATATCAAGGTCAAGGTTAAGAGAAATTCATTTATTCATGCAACACATGCGCAACATCGAGAATAAAAGTTCCCAACATAGCCAAGGCATATGACACCTCAAATCCATTCACCTTACCTTTCTCATGACTGTCCTACCATCATTCATTTGCACCAAGGGACTCAACCAGTTCAATTGGTTTCCATACTCTTTCCTTCAATTGCCCTTATACATGCACCAAGATTCATCCGGGCCTTACATAACCTATTGGGTTTCATTCAGCTCTTCTCGAACTCCATTAATCTTCCTCTTTCCCAACCAATTCCCAAGACTCAAAACTTAAAAGGAAAGCACAAGAAACAAACAATAAGAATACCATGAAAACCAATGACAACATGACACCACAACAAAGTGGAAAGGCCTTGCACCAGACATAAACAAGTTGTAATCAAACACAAAAAATCACAAAAGACCAAAATCACAAGACTAACAATAGACACCATGACTCAATCACCATGGTTCCCAGTGCTTCCATGGAAAATATCAACCCAAGACTTCTTCGAAAGCTCATGGCAGTTTCCTTGCGATGCAATCCCTTGCATCATATTTCCATAAACACATAGCTGTTAGTGCATAAATAAACATAACAACATACTAGTTACCTTACCTCGCTATACCAAGCACGTTACTTGCAATTGAACACATCCACGCCACCTCTCAAGGGACTCCAATTTGCTTGACAGATCCACCTGTAACTAGAGACTAGTTAATGGACTCGTCAAGTACATTTTCATGAATATAGCACATATCCACATAATGTTATACAAAATCAAGGTTAATAAGACTTCATGCAAGCAAAGCACTCATTCGTTTGGAATATAACAAGGAAATGACAGTATGAATGCAATCACTTGAAAGAGACCTTAACTGGACCCCTACTAGCCATGACAGGCATTTTGTCAAACATATCACGAATATGTAAACTACAGGTGTAAATAACAGATCTAAGCATAGGGGTCTCATACTTATCTAAGATTCACTATGATGCATTGTTTCCTTATCAATTTAGCTGCAATTTCATCCATTAGGCCATAAATATATTGTTCATTCATATATACAAGTAAAAACATGATGGGAGTCATACATAGCCACTTTCATAATACATATTCATAACCTACATAATAAAAACATAAATACCAAGGAAACAACAACCATATCATCCACATATAAACCAGTATAATACTCATGAGATAACAAGGAGAAATAATTGCATATTAATGATGCAAAAGGCAACCCGGTATGGGACTACCATGTTCCATCCAACCATAGAATCAATGAGCCAAATCTCTCTTCATCCATTCACCATCGTGCCATATTCCAAGCATGAATGTGGGATCTCATATAACATATCAATCCAAAACCATCTAGGGCTTCCATAGGCCATCCACCTCAACCCATCAAACCATATGATTCCACCTCATGTTTGGACATCACAAAACCATCATCAGATTGGTCTCTATCCAAGCCTTCCAGGGCTCCAGAGTGTTTGTTCCAACCAAGGATTTCTAGGATTAGTAACTCAACCCACAGTTGTCGTCGGGCTTCCAAAGCATTTGTCCAACCATGGCTTCCAGGACTAGTAACTCAACCCACAACTATCATCGGGCTCCCAGATCATTTGTCCAACCAAGGATTCCAAAACTAGTAACTCAACCCACCTAGGAATTTTAGAGCGTTTTTCTAACTAAGGCTTCTAGGACTAGTAACTCAACCCAAGCTATTATAGGGCTTCCAGAGCATTTGTCCAACCATGGCTCCAAGAACTAATAATTCAACCCAAGCTAAAGGAAACATGAGAACCAACCAAAACAAAACAAGAAAATAAACCCATAATCTCCTTGGTTATCCAGCAAATGGCAAGGGTAGGAAATCCACTATAAATCCAGGAAATCCTCCATGCCAATGACAAATCATAACAAAGAAACCACATGCATGCCAAAAATAGTGAGGAAAACATACATGCAACTCAATACCTATAAGCCAAATTTGTTGTAGTTGTTGATCCTTATGTCCTCTTGTGATTTCCTGCTCTTCCTTTGCCTTCTTTCTCCAAACCTCCAAGTATGCCATACTCCTCCAAGAGTGCTCCGAGAAACTCTAAGTATCCAAGAGTATGAGAGAGAAAGAATCAAATATAGCTCCACAAAAAATGAACTGACCAAACTTACATTGACCAAGCCTTCCCACTCTTCCTCATAAGCCTTTTTATCAGCGAGGCCTCCATTTTCTTCATTTTCCATTATTTTCCTTCATTTTCCTCCTCACATGCAACCTACAACCTTTCACCTTCCTTTTCTCCTAGTTACTATTATTTTCTTAAATAAATGTAACCAAAAATACCATGTTTCCTTTCCAAAGCTTTAGCCATTTCCTTTTCCAATTTCCTTATCCATAATAAACTGAATGAATACCCACTAGGATGTTTTTCCCACAATTTATCTTGGAATAAGTGTCCCATCACCGTGGCCTTATATATATTTTTACATGGATTTTTAACCAGGGTTGTTACATCGGGAGATATGAATGAACAATGATTATATGCTAGATTTAGTGAGGAGGGATAGCAGTAGTTAAATGTAGCGGGATGACTGTAGGTGGTGAAAATAATGGAAGTATGATGGCAAGAGAAATGAATGCAGGAGAGTGGTTTGAGGGGGGGGTGTGGTACGGTAAGTGGTATTGAGCGGAGGGGGGACACAATTGTTGTGGGGCTGCCACGTAGAGAAAGCGAGATATGTGAAATCCACTTTGCGGATCCCCCCCCCCCCCCCCATTATCGTTTAGAGATGCAGGGGGTCTCACTATTCGCCATGAGCTGTTGATCTTGGCGGTCTCAATCATAACCGTTCATTGGTGTGCCTTTGTTAAATGTTACAGGCGACAATCACATCAAACAGATTTATTATATAAAAAATATAAAATACAATAAAGTATGATAGGCGACATTTCAACATGTGCACTTTTATTGGGATATTTTATTTTTTATTTATTTTTCTATCCCTTTTATCTGTTTCTTTTGACTTTTTTTGTTCACTTTTCTTTTCATTTTATTTTATTTTTCTATTTTTTATTTATTTATTTTGAACATAAGGAAAAGCTACGAAATATTAATAGTGTAAAAATAAGTTAAAATGCCCCTCATGGTCCCATTTTTTCATGATTGTACACTTTGTCTCCTATATATATACTAAGATCTAGTCTTAGGATCATTAAATATGGTCTTCTTCATTGTATTTATTGTAAAAGGAGGTCTCCCCCTTGAAGAGGATTGTAATTATTGGTTTCTTGTCATTTTTAAGGTTCAAGGATCATAACATTTGGTATTATAGCTTATGATCCTAGGGTTTTGCTACTTCAAACACAGTATCGTGGCATTTTGCTATAAATTATTTTTTCCTGGGAGGTTTTAGTTGGTGAAAATTGGAGACTATTGAGAAAACATCTCAGGGAATCTGTGCTTCAATTTTCAGATCTTAGTTCACTATATTTTTGGGGATATGGTCCAAGGAAGTTAGGGTTTCTGAATTCTCATAAATTCTGTCTCAAACAAGTTAGTTTGCCATTTTCACAATTTTTTTTGTTTTTTTTTGTGAGGCTTTAGACAATGAAACTTAGACCACATTGAGGACAAATTATGTTGAATATTTGGTTCACATTACATATGTTGGTTCACTATATTTTCGGAGATATTCTTTAAGGAATTTAGGTTTTTTGTATGCTCTAGAAATTAGTCTCAAACATGTTAGTTTGGAATTTTAGTTATAACTTTTTATTTTATTTTTTTGTAAGTAATGAAAATTTTGGGGGTTAATATTTGCAGGTGGGCTAATTTTCCATCATTTTTCCAAAAAAACATATTCTCCAATTTCCATTTTTTTCCAAAAGGTATTCGTCCAAATTTTATAGTATAAAATTATTTTACCTTTGATATCGCCAAAATTTTATAGAGACTATATACAAAAAAATTAGAAATTTGAATATGTGTACAAGGATATCAACAAACATTTTACAAATTGCATATTAGAAAATAGTGAGATTCACCAAGGTTTCTAAACTTTAAGATAAATTTTCATCCTCCCCGACAAGGATTCATAAAGCGAAACTTGGAATATATTAAGGATAAATATTGGGAAATAGCTAGTTCCATTTTTAGAAATTGGTCCGCTATAATTTTCGAGTTATACCTTAGGATTTGTGAAAAATGATGAAATAAATTTTAAATAGGTTAGCTTGGCTCTTTTTCTTTATATTCTTGCCTCAGAATTTTTAGGCTATGAAATATTAAGGAATTTCAGAAGATATGTAGAAGTACCTTAGGTACAAGTTCCATAATTATATTTCAATAATTGGACACATGGCATGCTATATAAGTTTGCTCGTGGGAAGTGGCCAAAAAATCATCAAGTTTTGGGAAAGTTACTATAACTAATTGAGACATCAAATTTAGTTCACAACTGTGGAATTGCAGAAAGTACATATCAGAGAACTATAGAACAATTTTTCAGATCCAGAAGGCCTCAAATCTTAGAGATATATCAATAAATCTTTAGATATTATGATATTATCCAAAGCTACATAATTTACTATATATCTGAGTATTGATTAGAAGATCCCTTGTTGTAATAAAGAGGAGTTCCCTTATTAATTGCCAACATGCCTCAAAACAAAGATACTACACCAATTAAATAAACCGAAGGACCATCCTTGATTCATGAAGGAAGTGAAGATTTAGAATTTAGGTTATCTCAATTAGAAAAGAAATAATGAAATGGATGGTATTATGTTGAAAAATATGGATTTATCAAGTTCTCAATAAAATCTTAAAAGAGAAATGGAAAAGAGGATGAATGAAAATAAGGAAGGAATAAAAAAGAATATGAATGAAAATAAGGAAGAAATATAGAAATCCATGATTGCCATGGAAAATATTCTTTTGGAGAGGCTTTCTAAAAGGATGTGGAGATCTAAGGAAATCATGAACATAAGGATAAACATGTTTTTGAGAATCAATACCATATGGGGAGTATGCTATCTATTGTAACCCTAGAGACAACCCTTGGCTAAGTAAAGGTCAGTGCCTAGGACATCTATTCAGAAAGATAACACATTTAACTTGTTGCCCCATTATGATAATTCAGAAGACTGGTCTACAGGTAATGTTAAAGAAATTTTCTTGGGTGAAGACACTTCTCAAGTTGGCCTCACTGACAATGAAATTGATTCGAAGCTATAATAAAATGATAGAAGGAAATAATGAAAAATCCAAAATGAAAAGCCGCTTATTACAAAATCTTTTGTCTCAAACTTTAGAGGAAAATGTGAAATACTGAGAAATGAGCTTACAGAAAAGAGGAGCACATATTAAGGTTATTTAATTTAAGATTACAAGTACTATAACTTCAGTAAATTTGTATAATAAAAACAACCAACAACTTCATTACTCTTTTCCATAGAAGAAAGATAGTAAATGATATACAAAGAATAGGAATACATAAGTTGGAAAAGACTGCTTGGAATCACCTTGAAAAGATTTATTATTCTCCAAGAAATGGTGAAAACATTACACAAAAAATTCTTGCCTTCTGAAATAAAAAATCAAAACCCTTAAATCGTTCTCTCAAGCTTCTTTTATAGTTACATTATAATGGTGACAGTTATAAAAATTGTTAATTGTCACAAAACTACCAAACTACTTTAAAAACTACTTTAGTCCTATTCGGTCCTTTTGAGGACTTGAACTTTTACAAAATTGAGAACCAAAATTGTGTAATTATTACAAATACAATATTTCAAAATTTGATAAAATAAATCTAGGTGGCTATCTTTCACTAGATGACTTGTGATTCCTGTGTAGGCTCGCTTGTTGAAGGTCCATCTTTTGTTGCTACTACTATTGGAGACATCCATGCTCTGCATTTCTTCCATACAATGAGCTTTGAACTTGGGCATTTAATGAACCTTGTATGGACCATTCTAAAATTAGTGATTCTTCTATAAGATGAATTTTCTATAAAAAGGGTTTTGACCAACCACAATAGCTGAAAATATCTGTGAAGATAGTTGACAATGGTTGCCCCTTTGAGAAATGTTGTTTTCTTATGAGAAGAATCAATTTTTCTTTTAGCCTCCACCAACAAAGTTTCATAAGCTTTCTAGGGAAGTAGATTTCCATGTTGGTCATAACAGAAGGGAAATATTTCCCTCATCCTATTATCAAAATGTGTATTAAATTTCAGAACCGATTCTCTGATTTCACCAATTTTAGCCTCTGTTTCTTTTCTGTACAAGTTTTTCTGTTCCATTTTGTTGATTTCCATCACTAGATTTGTTTTGTCTTCCACTTTCATATTGCTTAATTCCTTAGAAGACTTGGAATTAAGAAAATCAATTATCTTCTTTTCCAGCTAAGCATGTTGCTAGATCTTCTCTTTATGAGAAGCAATGATGCTTCCCAGGTCCCTGACAATCATTTTTTATTTTTCCATTATCAACATACTGTCTTGGATAGCTTTCACTTGGACACAATATACAAATACCTAGATACTAAATTTTGACATTGGAATCCAAGTATAATAAGCTAGCAGACGTGGACGTGCTTGTAGATGCACATAAACAAAATAAACAATGTACTTTGTGAAAATAGAAAATGGGATTTTATGGGAAAATGAAAAAGGTGTGAGGGAAAACATAATTAAATATGGAAGTGACAAGTGTACGAAGTGACATGATAGGGGGTGACGTGGATGATATGACAAGAGTGACATGGAGGACTGGATGATGTGGATGATGAGGTGTAACTTAAAACAACATTCACGCTCGCTTTCCGCAAACCCAAGGTGGTTACCCTCTACCATTCATGGGAGAACCCATGGTGGTAAATGGGACCATCCTCCAGTGATCCCGCATCAAATCCCAACCCTTGATCCAAAGTTAGTGATCAAGCGCCGACTCTTTTACAGAGGCACCCTCACAAATAAATCTCAAGCAGTTTTTGATGTTGTGTTTTCTCCATGAGGACGGTCTGACATCACTGTTAAAGTGACAAGATTAATGTGCTCACCATTTAACTCTTCGAGCGCCTGAATCTACTTTGAATCCTGTCGGTCCCCATTGATCCTATGTCTCTAATGAATACTGCATCATCTCATCTTAGCAATAATCCAAGATTTATTCTTAAAAAATAATATTATTCTAGACAAACATTTGAATTTGATTTTTTCCTTTATATATATATATATATAGAGAGAGAGAGAGAGAGAGAGAGAGAGAGAGAGAGAGATGATTTTTCATTTTCACATTTTGACAAGGTGAAAATGAGCTACAACATCAATATCGCAATTAGAGATAATTTTTTTTGAATTGCATGACCATAATCATGAGCTTTCAATCCAAGATCCACATCAACAGAGCTTTCAAGTTAGCACTAAGGAACTACTACATTCGAAAGATTGATATGAGAAAAAATGATGGTAATAATCCTGTAATATGGATATTTTAGATGGATCAATACTTTGATCTACACTAAGTGTCATCCTTACAAAAGCTAAATATTGCATCCATTTTTTTATAACAAGACCAACATGTATTTTGTGAAAGAAAAAATGAATTTTTTATATCTTGGTCAATTTTTATAGAGGAATTGATAACACATTATGGGGATATTTTTCTTTTGTAAGTCAAATTTTTATTCATAGTTTCAAAAGGAAATATGTCAAAGGAAAAACGCAAGTAGTCTCACCCTGACCATGTTTGTTGACTACCATCGAAAGCATATGAAAATGAAATAGAAAAACAAAGAGAGATATAGTCCACAATTTCAAAGGCCATAGGCCCCAGTAAACAAACATAACATATAAAACACCTATATCCATGCTAGTCATCAGAGGCGGTGGAGGCTGGGTTGTCCGGGAATTGTACTAGGAGGTGGTGGTGGATGAAAGGAGAATTAGACATGCTCCTTGAAATGGCCCATCCAAGCCCCCAGTTTCTCGAACTTCTTTTATAGAAAATTCTGGCTGCACCAGACCACCACAACACACTCCAAGGTATGACATTGGAAATAATGCATTTTGTTCAGAGTTGCTATCAATTCAATGTGCTCCTCTTGTCTAACGCACTCTGAATTATCTAGATGATCTAGAATTGACTGAACCAAATCTCGGTAGTGCTCCATGCAGTGGCCTTGTCACTGACCACAACCACCCTGATGCACCGACACATGATGCCCAAAACCACCACAATGAACCGAACCTCGTTGCTACAAAATCAGAAGAGTGAGGCAAACCTGACTCCTCGCTGAGCCCCCACATCTACCACGTTGAGCTGTTGACCCCGTGTGTCCAGAATGGCCCAATCGACCACCACCTCTGCCTCCTGAAGCTGCATGGCTCGAATCCTCTGCACTTAGCCCTTCCAGACTCCCTCGACTATTGTTGGGACTTATCCATGTCTGGCCTGCCCAAATTAGGTGGCACCTAGGATGAGGACCTCCTTGAGCGAGGAACCGATCGCATGATTGAAACCTCAACACCACCTAAGTGAGATGAATACCACCCTTCCAATAGCTCCCAAACAATCCATGCAGGGGTCAAGACGACTTGCTTTGACTGAACCTCCTCTCCCTCCGATGCCGGGCACCCACAACTTACAAAGCTATTTCCCACCTCAAACAAGTAGCATACACCCCCCTTGAAGCGACCCCTCATAATTCTAGTAAACCAAAACCCACGACAGGCTCACTGATGGCACCACTGCATAGTCGAGGACCCTAGGAATTGGCTGGGGAGGCACAGTTAAATAATCCCGCTCCACCAAAGGAAAATTTGCAACCAGCCTGGACTAAAACCACACCAAACCAGCTAGAAGCCATAACAAACCACCCCCGTTAGACGAACATACACCACGTCCCTTGCAAAATTTCTCTTGCCAAGCTCAATTAGGCAATTGACAGCTACCCACACCCACCAGCAGGGGCAGAACCTTCTACGATAATGCCGACCCTTTGGCTGGCCTGGAGCACCTAGCCCTCCTCTTATCCCCACACTCCACACACATGCTCCAAAACTCTCTCCGCTACAAAATGACCATCGAACACCCCTGACACCCTCCATAACATTAATGTGCTCACCACCCTTCACAAAACCTAATGTGACTTGAGGTTTCCCATGCTAGTATTTACTCTCTCTCATACTCAAGATAATATGGGAGGGTTGCGAGGCCAATCGCCATACTATAGCCACGTGCTTACCATAGGTACCCACACGTTCCCTAGAGAACATCCTCTTCTCCACTCCTCGCCCCCATCAAGGAGCACATTATGGGGATATCAATAGAAACACATTCTTTATTTAGTTGGTAAATCTTTTATAAAAAGGTCCAATTACAGAGCACATTCTACAATTCCAAAAGTTGAGTCTCCGTGTAATGAAAATTTCAAAAGGTAACTTGTTAGACTTATTTATGGAAACTTTAAAGGAAAGCATCCAACATGAGGTGTGTCTCTTTGAACCTAAATCTCTAGAACATTCCTTCAGTCTGACAAGGGAAGTTGAAAGTAACAATATGGCCACTAGAAAATCGGTTACTAATAGCTGGAGAAAATCATGCTCCCTTTCCCAAATGGACAAGGTTGACTTTGCAAAAAATGGGTGAAAGAATATTAAAGGGACTATATTTCAACTGTCACAACATGTATAGTAAGGGTAATAAATGAAGTGAAAATAAATCATTTTATGTAGATTGTGAAAATGAAGAAGATCAAGAAGAAGAAACTTCAAAATATTTATAGCTAAAAGAGACTACCCCAACAATACCTTGTCATGCATTGGTCGACATTAGTACTCCTCAAATCCTCAATATAGAAGGATATATAAAAAAGAAAAGGGTTATAATATTGATCAATTATGGTAGTATCCATAACTTCATTAATTACAAATTGGAAAATATTCTTAATTTATTTGTATATCTAGCACAAGAATTTCAAGTGATGATTGCAGATGGAGGTACCATAAATTCTTCAAGTGCCATAATATTAAGTTGAATATGGGGGAGTATTTATTGGTTAGTAACATTATTGTAATACAAATGGGTGGTGTTGATGTTGTATTAGGCATCCAATGATTACAATATTTGGGAACAAAAAGTATTTTCATAATATTTTTCTTAGAAGAAAAGGAAATTGACCTTAGAGGTATCCAAGGGAAACTTATTGAAAGTGTAACTAATAATGGTCTTCATATTTTTTTTTTCGCTCATGACATTATGTAATTCTTATGTACTTGTCAAAATAAAACAACAAAATATTGTAAAAGAAAAATTATTTTATAGCATGGGTTTCATGCTGAAGTTATTGATTACTAGGTCAAAGCACTCATTGAGTGCTTCTACATTTTTTTCATGAGTCATGATCCATGTCATTATATAAAATAACCTTTTGGGAATTTTTATAAATAAGAAAATATTTATTTTGTATTCTATAAATATCTATTTTCTCCCAATACCAAGTTAGCCAACCTTCCTCAAGTCGGCCTAATGTAGGCTTGAAAAGCAATGATAAAAATATAAATAAGAGGACTTCAACCTCCATATGGATATACATACAAGTACATATATTCTCATCTGATCTGGAATGGAAAAAGGACATGTGAAAGGGTCTAAGAAAGGCTAGATGAGCCTTATGAAGAAGGAGAGATAACAAACATATATATCTTTTGGTTTTCAATAAAGAAAGAAGGATGGGAAGAAGAGCCTAGCGAAAAAGAAGATAAATTCTCGGAGGATGATTCAAATATCCATCTATGTTCAAGTCATAATTTTGAAAAATTTATGAGGCTTATAGGGTTACCTCAGGCTCGAAAATTTCAGAAGGAAGTATACTTCGATCTTGAAGCTTTATGACTATTGTTTTGTCTTGCTGCCCCTTAGAGAAGTTTGTCTTACAGAAGGACAAAAGGTTGGTTGGCTTGGTCTTTAGAGGAAGCAAATATATTGGTTTTAGTCTTGGAAGTCAGTTTCTTGTTTTGGTCTTGGAAGTCTCCTTTGATATTGATTCAAGTAGAAGAGAATTTCTGGGTTTTCCCCTAGGAGAGGGGTTTTACCTTAGCATGGAGCCTATCTCTAGCGTTCTTTTCATGTGTTTGTGATATTCAATATATTGGCATTTATTTGATGAGAAGAAGATAATAACATTACAAATAACTGTCAAGTAATAGATAAATCAGTTAATAACATACCTAATGTTACCCTAATGGATTTCTCAACATGGTTTTAGAGCTAAGAGAAGTGGCATAGGCAGCTAAGAATATCACTTGAAGTGGCTTACATTTCTCCAAGTAGCTGAGATAAAGGGACTGTGCACATTAGTTTTGAAGGCCGAAATAAGTGAAGAAATATTTATGAGAGAAAGAGTCTGTTCAATTCTATCTTGGAAGCAAAATTAAATATATGAGCATATTTTCGTAGGATTGGCCTTAGTAATACAAGGGCACAATACTAGGCTTAGATCCAAAGTCTCCAAGGAAGGGTCGAGTAAACCAAGGAACTCAATTCAAGTGTGAAATTTTTGTACATAAGTCTTGTGGGCTACTAGTAGTTATCCTAGCCAACAAATTAAAAATACCTTGTAAAGGGATTTAAACCACTCTAATTAGAGGCATAAGAAACTTCTAAAGGAATACCTAGGAAAGGCCTAACTTAGACCACAAATCCCTATTTCATTTATGGAAAGGTATGTGGTTTGGAAGGATTCCAATGGATGAAAAAGGCTAGTGAATCAAGACCTTTGAATAAAATGAAGGATTGAAGATAAAAGAAGTATTCGAAGTTTGGTTTGGAAATTTATTGCAGTAATGACATTGAGAAGGTCAAATCAAAGAAGCCTAAAAATTACAATAAAAGATTCTAGAATCCATAAGGACTTGAAATGGGTGTCAAACCTATTGTTGATAGTGAAATAAGGTTGGTCTATCCAAGAATCATTTAAGGCTTTAAGAAAAAATGAACAAAGCTTGAAGACCTGAAGCAACATCCATAAGGATATCGTAACCAGAGTGGAGGTAACAATGAATTTCAAGATCTTGTAGGACAAGGGCTATAATAGGTACCAGACCTATTGTTCAGGACATTTATTTAAGAAGAAGGGTTTTGTGGAATTTCTGAAGCTAATAGAAGTATATAATTCAAGATTGAAATGTTGTAGCAACATCTAAATTCATAGTCAATGGAAGCTACAGTTAGTCACCTTGATGAGAGAATCTTGAAGATAATACTTGTGAGAATAACTTCATCTCGTTGAAGGTTTTGTAAGACATTCATAGCAATATCAAGCATCTTAAGAATACCACTCTCGAAGACTTTAGAAGAGGTTCTTAAAGGATATATCAAACATATTGGGATCAGATTGAAGTTAGCCTTCAAAGGATCTTCAAAACATTGTCTTTAACATCAACAATTTAATGAAAGTCTATGATAAATGCAACCTAGAATTTCAAAAGAAGATTGTGGATAGAATATTAAAGTCTTAAGACCCCAAAATAAGTTGAATAAATCCTGGAGTGATGTCTAAATCTAAGTAAAAACAAGATGGAGCCTCTTCTATTTTCAAGAGATACACATTTTATTCCCTTCCCTTCATTATGTTGTTGTTGATTTCATGTCTAACTTTATTTAGCCACATTTTTTTCTTTTTTCTGATCTCCCTAAAAGGGGATTTAAGGTATGTTCCAAAGACTATTCATCAAATATGAAGTCAAGAGGTTGTAGCTAGACTCAGAGGGAGCCTAGAAGGGATATTTGAATATTGAAATAATTTTGAAGAAGAAACCTTGATTTAGAGGGAGCCTCATTTTAAACTTGGAAAATCAAAGCACCTCCCCTATCTTAAAAAGTAAATAAAAACAATAAAGTCACGATCATATAATGCATTGCCATTGCTTATGAAGTATGTTAGGATCTTTACAATTTAATTATATCCAAAATACTATCAATATTTTACGGTATGAAGATGGCATGATAGGAATCTACAGTTTTACGTTGTTGAATATTTTTGGTATCTAGGGTTAGAAAATACTCATCAAAACTTGAATTAGAAAAACCCTAGAATAAGTGAAAATTGAAACCTCGGCTATTTGTTCTCTCTTATAAAACCCTATCTCTTGATTTTTTTTTTAAGGTTTACAGATATAATATATGGTATATTGTCAAACCCTACCGAGGTTTTAATTGAGTAAAACCTAAGGCTTAAAAGTAAAAAAACCCTAGGGCTGTTGTTTCTGTTAAAAGTAGATAATCTATTTAGGGCCAGGTCATGGAATATCTAGGATTTGTAACTAAAACCCTAGTAGTATCCTTTGAAAACCCTAGACTGACAAAATTAACATGATTCTCTTGTACATGTATATTTTACTTGGTTTTACTTGTTGATAAAAGTTGCAGGTACATGATTATATGAAAAAGATGTAAGAATAAGACAAAAGTAAATCTCATGCATAAGGAAGAATTCATGATGGGCATGACGGAAAGAGGGAGTTGTTATGATCATATTGAATATTCCACATTGATTATTGAAGATGTAGTTGTACCTTATTATTATTTGAAGATGGAACATACAAAGAAAATAATGACATCAGAAAGAGGTTTTATGAGTTGTGTACCTTAGGATGAATATCTCGTATGATGGTACTTAGGGTTGGTATCTTGGCAGTTAGCCTAGATGATACCTAAATCCATGTTAAGGTGGCTATCTTGTCCTAGATGATACTTAGATCCCAGCTAGCGTTGGTATCTTGGCCTATATGATATCCAAATCCCTATTAGGTTTGGTACCTTGGAAGGTAGCCTAGATGGTACCTATATCCATGTTGGTGTCTTGGTACGTAGCCTAGATGAATCTTGGATCTTTATTGAGTTGGTGTCTTGGCAGGTATCCTAGGTAACACCTAGATCCTTTTTGAGTTAGTGACTTGGTAGGTAGCCTAGATGATGCCTGGATACTTGTTGAGTTGGTGTCTTGGCAGGTAGCCTAGATGATACTTGGATCCTTGTTGAGTTGGTGTCTTGGAAGGTACACTAGATGACACCTAGATCCTTGTTGAGTTGGTATATTGGTGGGTATCCTAGATGATACCTAGAACACTGTTTGTGTTGGTGTCTTGGAAGGTAGCCTATATGACACCTGGTTTCTCTGCAGGTAGCCTAGATGACACATGATGTCTTGGCAGGTAGCCTAGATGACACATGGATCCTTATTGGGAGGGTACCTTGGCTGGTAGCCTAGATCGTACCTATATGGGTTGATACCTTGGCAGTTAGCCTAGATGGTATCTAGATCTCTAACATTGTGCATGTTGTTTGTGATACTCTTCTTGTGAGAACTTTTCAAAGTGAGTATTATGCTTTTATTGGTTAAGCAATTATAAATACCTCTTGAGTTATGAGGGAGTGTTGAAAGTGTAACTAGTATCATTCTTTATATTTGTTGTTTGGCTCATGAGATTATGTAATTCTTATGTACTTTTCAAAATAATAAAAGAAAATATTGTAAAAGAAAAATTATTTTATAGCATGGGATTCATGTTGAAGTTATTGATTACTAGGTCAAAGCACCCCTTGAGTGCTTCTAAGTTTTTTTCATGATTCATGGTCCATGTCATTATATGAAATACCATTTCAAGAATTTGTGCCAACAAGAAAATATTTATTTTGTATTTCATAAATGTCTATATTCTCCCTAGACCAAGTCGGCCAACCTTCCTCAAGTCAGCCTAATGTAGGCTTGAAAAGCTATGATAAAATTATAAATAAGAGGCCTTCGAACTCCATTTGGATATACATACAAGTATAGATATTCTCATATGATATACAATGGAAAAATGACATGTGAAGGGTCTAAGAAAGGCTAGATGAGCCTTGTGAAGAAGGAGAGATATCACACACATATATAATTTGATTTGCAATCAAGCAAGAAGGATTAAAATAAGAGCCTTGCAAAAAAGAAGATAATGTCTAGGAGGATGATTCGAATCTCCATCTATGTTCAGGTTACAAGTGCGAAAAATTATGAGGTTGCTAGGGGTTACCTCATGTCCAAAAATTTTAGAAGAAAGTACAGTTTGATCTTGAATCTTTATGACTCTTGTTGTCTCACTGCTCCTTAGAGAAGTTTTTCTTGAAGAAGAAAGAAAGGTTGGTTGGCTTGGTATTTGGAGGAAGCAAAGATATTGGTTTTGTTCTTGGAAGTCAGTGCCTTGTTTTGGTCTTGGATGTCTCCTTTGAAGTTGATTCTACTAGAAGAGAGTTTCTAGTTTTTCCCTTAGGAGAGGGGTTTTTCCTTAGATTGGAGCCTATCTCTGGTGTTATTTTCATGTTTTTTTCATCTTTAGAATATTGGAATTTATTTTATGATAATAATATAAGAAAATAAAGATAATAACGTCACAAATAACTGTCAAGTAATAGAGAAAACAATTGATAAACGACCTAATGCTTCCCTAATGGATTTCTCAGCAAAATCCGGTAAAGTGATAAGCTCTAATGACAAAATTTCAAAAAGGGACACCAAATTGTAGTTACATAATTGTGTTCATTATATGTTTAAACATATATATCCTCTGCTCTAGTGGATCTTCAAAATGTTATCATTAATCAAGCTAAGGCTTTTGGAGAAATTCCTAAGGTTCTTCCGCTTGTCCAAGATTCATTTGTGACCTAGAAGTGTACCACCTAACCTTATGCCTTACAGCTATCCTAATGCACAAAAGAGTGATATTGAGCATATGGTTCAAGAAATGTTAGAGGAAAGAATAACTCGACCTAGTCAAAGCACTTTCTCTTCACTAGTGATGATTTTTATGAAAAAGGATGGTTCGTGGCATACATGTCCAAACTACAGTCAACTCAACAAAACAAAAATCAAAGATAAGTTTCTTGTTCTTTTCATTGATAAATTTTTATATGAATTGCATGGAGTAATTTTCTTTACTAAGTTGGATCTTCATTCTAAGCATCATCAAATTAGAACGAGGCAAGAATACATCCCCAAAACAACCTTTAGAACACATGAAAGGTAATTATGAGTTTTTGGTTATGGCATTTGGACTTACAAATGCACATTCAAAATTTCAAAGCTTGATGAATTCCATTTTCAAACCCTTCCTTAGAAAACATTTTCTAGTATTTTTTGATGACATACTAATCTACAACAAATCTTGGGAAGATTGTGTACAACATATTGACAAACTCTTACATTATTGGAAGAGAAACAACTATATGAAAATCCCTCTGAGTGTGCCTTTAGAGTTTAAGAAGTGGAATATTTGGGTCATATTTTATCAAACGATGGTGTTGAGGTGGATATTAACAAAATAAATGCTATGAGGGAATCACCAATCCTCAATACCTTGAAGAAACTCAAAGGATTCTTAGGATTTATAGGATATCATTGCAAGTTTGTAAAGAATTGTGGTCACATTGAAGCACCTCTAACAAGATTATTGAAGAAGGAAGCATTTGTTTGGACTAAAGGAGAAACCAAATCATTTGAATAACTTAAAGAGTCTATGTGTACAACTGCCATCTTGGAAATACCTGACTTCACAAAAATATTCGCTATTGAGTGTGATGCTTTAGGCCATGGAATTCATGTATTTTTGATGCAAGAAGGAAGGCCCATTGCCTTTGAAAGTAGCGAACTTAAAGGAAAGAATGTACTAAAAACCATATATGAAAAACAAATGGTGGGCATACTACATGTAGTTAAGAAATTGAGTCCATACATAATAGGAAGACACTTCAAAGTAAATAAAGGTCATGATAGTATGAATTAATTCATGGATAAAATACTATCCTCAAAAGAGAAATAAAAATGGGCCACAAAGATGTTGAGTTATGATTTTGATATTATCTACAAAAAGGGAAAACAAAATATTGTGGTAGATGCACTCTTAAGGAAATGGGAAGACACAAATGGTTTACTATGTGCTATTTCCATTTCACAATCTAAATGGGTGGAAGAAGCAAGGATAGAATGGAAGAAATAGGAGAAGATATGAAATATCATTCAATAGCTATAGGAGGACCCTGATGCAGTAGAAAAAATGACATGGAAAAACAATTTGTTATGGTATCAATATTTCTTACACATATGTGATAATTCTCAACTCAAACAAAAGGTACTATTGGAATTACACACTTCTCCTATAGGAGGACATTCAAGGTTCTTGAAGACATACCATAGGATCAAGAAAGATTTCTTGGGAAGAGCTTAAAGTAGATGTTCAAAAACATTTGGTGAGTGTGATATGCCAACAAAATAAATGAGATACTATCAAGACCCTAGGGCTCTTACAACCATTAACCATACTAAGATACCATTGGGGAGACGTTTCAATGGTTTTTATTATAGGTTTAAGCAAACATGAAGGAAAGAGTGTCATTATGGTAGTGGTACATCGAATGAAAAAGTATGCCCACTTTTGTTCTCTTTCTCATCCTTTTTAAAGCAAGTATTATGGAAGAATAATTCATGGAAACAATCCAAATGCTACATGGAATACCAAATATTATTGTAAGTGATAAAGATCTAATTTTCACTGGAAATTTTTGGACCAAATTATTTTCTTGGTTGTTTACTCAACTGGCTCATACCTCATCTTACCATCCTTAATATTATGGGTAAGCTGAGATTATGAATGAATGTTTAGAAGAATATCTATGTTGCTTTACATATAATAAACAAACACAATGGGTCAAATGGTTATCATTGGCAGAATGGTGACACAATATATCCTTCCATACGTCATCAAACATGCCACCATTTATGGAAATTTATGGATATCATTCTCCATTCATCACATCACCCTTTGAAAGGGACTATATAGGCTCAAGAAGTAGAAGACCACATACAACACCAACAAGAGGTTCTCAAACAATTGAAGGATAACTTGGTTATGGCACAAAATAGGATGAGATAACAAGAAAATCAACATCGTAGTGAAAGGGAATTTGAAGTGAGGGATTCAATATTTGTGAGACTACAACCATATAAATATAAGTCTCTTAAGAAACAAAACAAGGACAATAAATTAGCTTTGAAGTATTATGCCCCCTATAAGGTGTTGGAGATGATTTGAAATATGGCCTACAAATTGGAGTTTCTTCCATCTTCATGTGTACACCTAGTCTTCCATGTTTCGTTCTTAAACAAGGTAATCGGTGATAAGATCCCACTCCAAATTATTCTACCAAATTAATGAAGAAGGGAAAATAATGCTTGAGCCAGAGATAATTTTGAAAACAGGGACTAAGCAACTGAGAAATCAAGCAATTAATGAGTACCTCATCAAATGAAATAACCTACCAGTGGAAAAATAGCCATGGGAAGATGATTTGTTCATGTAGAAATACCCACATATAGTTAAGTCTTGATGAAAACACTTCTTTGAAGAGGAGGGGCGTGTTAAGAACTATATAATCACCATGTTAACCCAAAAATCTATTATTAAACCCTAGATATTGAGTGATTACATTTCTTTTGTTGTATTGTTATGTAGGATAGAACCCCTCGTGGTCCCATTTTATTATAATTTTACTCTTTGTCTCCTATATATATACTAAGGAGACCTAGTATTAGGATCATCAAATATTGTCTTGTTCATTGTATTTATTGTAAAAAGAGGTTTCCCCCTTGAAGAGGACTGTAATTGTTCCTTTCTTATCATTTTTGAGGTGAAAGTGTCATAACAAAAAATTAAAATGGGAGGATCTATCCTCATCTCACACATGCACAAGCCCTTTAGTTTAACAGTAAAGTAAGGCTTCCTTAATACTTGGATGCAGAGCCTTATTGTGACTATTTTTAAAAGCGTGGATAAAAATATTCCCTTTAATTACAAGATCATTATGATTAACCAAATTTTATCCAAGTTGTACATGATTATTTTGAAAAAGAAGATTATCCTTTGGCTTGAAATCCATGGTAAAAGAGCTAAATTCCAAGTTGGGTTTAGGAGATATCATTCAATTGTAGGCCATATTGTTACTCTTTGGACAATTGCAAAGGAATCCTAGAATAATAAAA
The DNA here is from genome assembly GCA_031772625.1 of Pinus tabuliformis. NCBI lineage: Eukaryota > Viridiplantae > Streptophyta > Pinopsida > Pinales > Pinaceae > Pinus > Pinus tabuliformis. The sequence continues at coordinate 1,263,288,477 of CM062816.1, read as the reverse complement.
CTAATCCCTTCTATTTTTTTTGTTGACTATTGAAAAGCTTTTGACATTGCTCCTAGGAAAAAGCTTTGGATGAGGTTAGAAAATATAATGGTTTCTCTCAAGTTGAGGGTTTTTGTGAAATTGTTGTGCAAGAATCTCATTTCCAAGCTTAAGACCATTGAGGGTTTGTCGAAAGAAAAAATGGTATCCCTTATCCCTACCCTTTTTAGCATATACATTGATAATCTAGAAGAGTGTTTCAAAGATGTAGGTTGTGTTGTACCCATGCTCACTGGTATAGTCATAAATATTCTCCTTTATGTTGATGATATTGTTCTTTTGGAAGGATCCATTACGATATTGGCAAGAAATTGAGAATTCGACAAGATTTTTGCTCCAAGATGGGTATGACTGTTAATATTGAAAAACTAAAGTAAAATATAACCCATGATATTTAAATTTATGACAACAACTACTTAGAGGAAGTTCCTTTATACAAATATCTGGGAATCAAAATCCATCATAAGCTTAATCATTGCGATTATAACATTGAGAAAAGGATAAATGGAGGTTGGAAAACATACTATAGATTAAAAACAATTATAAGTTGGCATAATTTTGTATATGGTATTAAAAAACTCCTCTCTAGACTCTCATCACTCATGTTATTTTTTATAGCTGTGATGTTTGGGATTTTAGTCTATCCAAAGAATCATGGAGGAATATTGATAATATCTAAAAGTAGTTTATAACATACAACCTCAATATTAAAGTAAATACTCCCTACCCTATCCTCCTCATTGAAGCAAGGCTTTCCACCACTAAAAGCATGGATATGACTAGATATATTGTGTATAAGAAGTTGTACAACATGGAAGCCAAGAGGTTTCTTAAAATTGCTACTAACTCTACCCAAGATCCTCACCTCCAACTCAAGTGAGGATGGTATAAGGATGCCCAGTCATGGGTAGACAATTCGGGGATAAAGGAGGAGATCATATTGCAGAACAAGGATAATATTAAAAATATCATTACTTCTAAATTTAGGGAGAAATTGTGGGGTGATGGAGAGTTAGAGGGAAAAAAGAAACCAAGATATTATAAATATGTCATAAAAAACAATCTCGAAAATCAAAAATATATTTTTGTCTTGACAAGTGTTAAGAAGAAAATAAACATTACTAAGATGAGAACTAATTCTCACGAGATTTATAGTGAAATTGGGATTTGGTAAATTCCCAAAACACCTTGGGATGAAACAATCTATCACTTATCTCATGAGGGGAAGCTCAATTGGAAATCATTGTGTAATGAAGTATCATGTAAAACATGAAATTCAAGGTTCAAGTCCCCTATGTGTCAAACCAAAAAAAATAGTCTATCAATTGTGCAATACTAAAAGGGTTGAAGATGAAAAGATCTATCTTAGATTTTCCATATTATACTCACATTTCATATAAGTTTCAAAATATTTGTCACACTAATAACCTTCTTTAACTTTTAAGTCAACAAAACTATGGTTATTTGGGAATGCTTCTCTTACTTCTTTTTTAGCATAGAAATAAAAATGTTAAATAAGTTCAATTAATCTCTATACCTCCTTAAGGTATGGTAACCATATAGATATTAGTGGACATTAATCATCATTATAATCATATAAAAACCTTAATTATCTAACTATAATTAGAAAACCATAGCATTAAAAACCATGTGCCCCCCGGTGACTCCCTTAGATAGGGTGGGATCCACCCACTATGTGACCCTTTGGTGATGCTCGATGCTTACAAATCATGTGTGGGACTAGTCATGTAAAGAATATAATACATACTCGATAATAAAATGTTATATTTTACCCTATAAGGTTTATCCCAAACTTGTAGTATTCCTTGTCTCCTTAGAGTGGACGTCTAACCATAGAATTTCCTTGAAATTCCTCCAATAACCCCACTCAAAACAAAGAGAGAAAATACACATGGAGAATAATAAAAAAGGACAAGTTCACCTTATCTCTCGCATCTCTAACACAAGTATGTGGTTACATGAGAGGTGGGGGAGGCCTATAATGTAAAGTAGACCCATTCCACTACAAGAAAATGCAACTCTACACGAGGTAGGTCCACATGTGGAGCACTCCAACTCTAGGTGACATATGTTAAGCTCCAACACATGTACATCCAACAAGTAAGGCTTCAAGCCTAAATTATTATCAAGTAAACTTTGATGCTCCTCCTCCAAAGTTTTCAAATATCCATTGTACCTTGTAATCAATGTGTACCTTTGGTCCCTCCTCACTTCCATGATCACTTTTCAACCTAATAATCTACAAGTCAAGTAAAAGCCTACATGCAAGCAACAATATATCCCCACACCATTTAAGGCTTGATATCCTCCTCTATGATGCCCAATGTTCCTCCTCCAAACCAAGTTTTCCTCCTAAGTAGGACATCAAAATCCATGTGCTAGATACTTGAAGAATTCATCAAGCTTAATTGGAATATAATTCTCTAGGAAATAGTGCCACATAAGAATCAAGACAAGGAATAATAATCAATGAGCAAGAAAACTCCAATGTGTATGACTATCATGGTCTAACAAAAAATCTTCTCGATCTGCTTGCATCATGGAGTTTAAACTATAAGTCTGTAAGTTTGTTTTTTGGTCTCAGCCTGCATGCATGCCAGGTAGCCTACGGATCTCTTATGCTTCGGCTAAGACATATCTGTTAAATGTTGTTGCAGTCAATCTGAGAAGGAAGACTCTGTCTTGTAATCGAGTCCATATCTGTATACCTACCTGATATAATAAAATCCCATATTTTGCAAAGATATTTCCGCATTCATTTTGATATCTGTTTGAAGATCCTATAAATGGTATCAGAGCCAAGTTATTGTCTGAGTGGATTTTGCTTGTGATATATTGTCTGAGTGGATCATGAGTTTGTTTGAAGTCGTGAATAGCATTTGTAGCCCGTGTTGCCGTGTTGGCGTTGGAAGGGTGTTGAAGACGTTCGACTAGAGCTCGTTTGAGGAAGCCGCAATTTATCCAGCAAAAGGAAGCCACAATTCTTCTTGATATCATTCTGCAAAATCTGAATCGGGTATTTATCTGAATTCTATATTGCATTCAATGGACTCTTCCAGTAGTTCAAATTCTATGGGTCGATTTGGTTCCAAACATTTTGATTCTCTGCAAATAGAAGAAGATTTAAGATCTGGTTTAGATAATCTCTGTAACCCTGAAGAAACTTCTGGGAATTCTGCTTGCATAGATACCAAAGAACCTAACCCCACTGTCAATTGGAAACTTCCCCCTATTTCACCCTCTGATGTTTATAAAGGTGTACATCCATTTCATTTAAAAGCCTTGAGCACCACCATTTATTCAAGCCGAGCACCACCATATTCAAGCCGCCATTCAAGATGGTTACCAGTACGTCCATCTTGGGATGGTGAGAGTAGGCCTCAATGCTCTACATAGAAAAGGTCAAAAAGCCTATGTATTCTCGGCCTTACTAGATAATCGATGGACAGTCTTGACTAAAGCTTTGATAGGTGGAATAGAGACCAGTCTCTCAAATGGTCTTGTACAATATGATGTATATCATAATTTTTCTGTTGCTCTTGATGACCCCTACATTCTACAATGTATTACCTTAGGTGTACAGACCCAAGGTTATGAAGATTTTAAGTCAAAAGCCAAAAATTTGACTATTTTTAAGATTTTATAATACTACCATTCCAGCTATATTACATTCTCCTGACAAAGAATCTGGCAGAGTTACCCTCATTCAATATGACTTTGCATGTAATCCAGTAGCTCCTATTTATGTTTCTCGAAGAGAACTTTGTCCTCCAGATGATTGGGTTACCAATTGGAAAAAGCCAGCCCGCAAACCTATTGCTGCAACCCAGTCTATTATTACCGAGACAAAAGAACAGGATATCACACGTTTTCCCAAAACACAATCAGCTCAGCGTGGTGGACCGTCAATCACAACTATACCTACAATTGTCTCTTCAAATCAATTGCATCCTGCATTGACACCGCAACAAATAGTAATTGATCCAGCAGTGTATGAGTCACTGAGAAAGCTTTTTACACAGCCAAACTCATCCAAAATTTTCAGCTCTATCTGTGATCACCCACACTGTTCTAAAACTTTTTGTCAGTTCTCTTCTGATCCTCCTACTCCGCATGGAGAATCTTCCAACAATCATCGTGTAAATATGATTAAGTTTGTACCACCTTCTAATGATTCTTCTGAACAAAGTTACAAGCATGTATCATTCTTCAATGTTCAAGAAGAACTATTAGTAAATTCTATTGCTCCTACTTCTTCCCGGGGTCTGGGTTTTATACAGAATTCTATCATCCCAGATTACAGAAGAAATCCCATAGATAAAATTCCCAATTCAATTGAGATTCCCTCTGATGAAGAAATTATTGCCTTTCTAAATATTTTCAAGGGAATAGGACCCTACAATCCAGAAGATGCCTGGAAAAAGAAAATGTTCAATTGGGATATCTATACTCATGAGAAAGAACATCTGTATATGCAAGAGATGCTCCTTTTAGATAAAAAAGATAGAAAAAACTTCAACCAGCAAAATAGTGCAGCATGGAAAGAATGGATGAAAGCACAAGACCAATGGATATCATTCTATGAATGGTATTATCCTTCTGCAAGTCAGGTTGAAGAATCTTTGATAAAACAATTCAGGAATGAAGCCAAGCAAAAGAAAATCAAAGAACCAGAAAAATTTGTAGAAAAAAAATTGGAAGAAAATCGTGTTATCATTCCTTCACCTCTCCACACTCCTATTTTTCCTCCTAAAATCCAAAATATGCTTTCAAAGCCCAATGTTCCAAAATCTTTGATAGCTATAAGAGCAAAAGGAGAGGAACTAATTAAATCAGTATGCTCACAGTTCCATGTAAATATGATCAGATCTGGAACTCCTGGAAAGCATAAATGGGAACTCCTTGATGGTTTTGTCCATGAAACAGACACAGAGTTTCCACCTTGGAAAAATTTTGTCATTCGGCAATAGGATGGTAAAATGTATAAGCTTCTTCCTTCCCATCCTGATGATCCCTCTCTATCTGCAAAAGAGTCTGTAGCAGCAACCAACTGGACTAATCTGGCTGTGTCTAGTTTGGAGAAATAAATTTGATTCCGTAGAAACTGCTTGTTCTGAAATGAAAGTCATGCTAGGTAGAATTCTACAAAAGCAAGATTATAACATTGTTTGTCTAAATGACAGTGTGAAGACTCTAGCTGAAAATGATCAAACCATTGCTCAGAGTCTGGACAAGTTGTCCATACAGATAGACAAAAAGATCCATGAAGCAGTTGTGGCTCATGGAAAAGAACTTGTTAAGGTTAATACTAGCCTTGACATCATGAAAAAGCAAGTATGGGTTATCTCTACAGGAGTAGAATCTTTGAAGAAAAAGCCTAGTGCAGAGGCCTACAAATCAACTACTCTATTCTCTGGTCCTAAACCTTCAGTCCCATACTCAATAACACCATCAGTGGAAAGCCTGATTAAAGCTCCCAGTGCTATAAACTTTCCACCTCCTACTTCCACACATCCTTACTCTCTATTTGCTAATCCTAGTGTCTTTAGCAAAGTTCCTTACTCACCAGAAAAATCTTTCGAAGAAAATTTTTCCAAATTTAAAGGAAGTGTTTCTGAATTCTTATTTGGTGAAGCTTCTGAAGAAAAGGATGATGTAGATACAAGCCTTCATAAAATTGAATTAACTCCAGAACTTGAAGATCTTGAAGCTTGTATTAGTAATTTTTCTGCACAAGACAAAGAACAATTTGGCATTCTAGATTCTGAAGAAAATCTAGAAAATCAAATTAATGCCACTTCATCCAGATCCAAGTGGAACACTACTTGGAATCCAGCTCCAGACCGTCGAGACTTAATGAAGTCTGAATATCATAAGGATTGGTCTGCAAATTCCACATATTCATGGAATATTGATAATTGCACAGAGGCAGAAGTCATGTCAGTTTTACATTCAATGTTAGTTTGTTACAGGACATATCTTGCTGATGACATTGGCCCTGTAAATGCCTGTAGAAGGATAATTGGTGGATTTGAAGGAACTCTTGACTCTTGGTTAAAAGCTGAAACTCTAAAAGAGCCAAACCTTCTTCCTTCTTGGGAACAATCTGTAATGTTAAATGAAGATGGAACTACCTACATGGATCCTGTTACCCATCTTCCTGTAAACAACATGATAGGACGTCTGCTCTATGGTATTACTGTAAATTTCATTGGATTTCCTCAAATAACCAATGAAATCACTACAATCACTCTGCTAGCCATGAAGTTGCATAATATGCAACATTTTGATGAATATTTTAATGAATTCCTCCACAGATTGCATACTCTATCTCCAGACTTGATTCTTGAACCTAAATGGAAAGAGATTTTTGTTGCCTCTCTTCCTCAATGGGTTTCATCTGCAATTGTAAATAAATTACCAGGTAAATTTGGAGATTACAAATTTGGTGTTATTAGGCAAGCAGTCAAAGCTGTGATTGTTGAACTTTGTTCTCAGATGAAGATTGCCTGAGCAGCCACCAATCCAAAGAAGCCGCATGGTTACCAACAACTCTGCAAACAATGGCACCTTGGAAAAGCTGGCAATTTTGAGGAGTGAAGGAGAAGGCATAAGCATTCAAAAAAGAATTTCTAGCCTTCCAAAATCACATCCAGAAAACATTTCAAGAAAAAGCCGTATAAACATACAGAATGTTTTCAAAAGAAAGAGAAATCACATGCTACAATTGCAACAAAAAAGGGCATACAGCAAATAAATGCCCCGAGAAGAAAAAAGAATCTGCAAAGAAGAAGATGCAATATAGAAATAAAAAAGGAAAGATGAATTAATTTGATCTTCCAAGTAGCTGTGATGAACTAATAAGTTCTGACTCAGAGTCTGAAAATGATTTAAATTGTGCAGATTATTCCTCATCATCTGAAGAAGAATATGTAGAGATCCTCATTGTATTGAATGTAAAGACTGTGATTGTAGTGACCCAGATGTTTGCAACTGTAATACAGTAAGGATGATGAAAACAGATTATGAAGAGACCAGCAGGAACCTCTTCACACAGATGATGGCAGCAACAGATCCTCAGCTGAAAGAAATGTACAAATCATTACTGATGGATCATCTCAAACAAGTACCCTCAGGTTCGAAGAACTTGCCACATAAAGGGTATGTTCCTCCTGCATCATTATTCTCAGTTGAAGCCTTGACTAAACAGTTTAAAAATGAATACTTTGGAGAAGATCTGCCACAGACACTCCCGAGTATACATCAGGCTATAAAAGAACTGAGAAAAACAGTGAAAGAAAACAAGAGGTTATGTATAGAAAATCATAGAGATTTGTCTGTTAGATTAATGCATGAAAATGAAGCCTCCACATCACAGAATCCTCCAGTGTCTGGAAAAGTAGAGAATTGGACATTCCATCCAAATCTAATCTCTGAAAAAATAAATCCACCCCTCAAGAAATATGATGAAGATGAAGAAACAAAAAGAATAGGATTGGGGTGTAATATAGTTAACAAAGATGTGATGTACTGTGTAAAGATGAAAGTAAAGATTGGGACTCAGTATGAATACTAGAAAGTGCTGATGGATACTGGTTCCAGATTGAATATTGTAAGCGACACAGTGGTCAGTGCACATTTGAGGAGACCAACTGCTTGTCCCAGGGTCACCACAGCCAGTGGAGACATTATTACAAAAACAGAAGCAGAAATAGATGTATTTCTGACTGAAGATATTGGAGTACGACTTGTATGTCCAATAGTTCCAGGAATGGATTGTGCTATGTATCTTGGAACGCCTTTTTTCCAAAATTTTGACAAGCATGGAGCCAAGCTAGACACTACTACTCAGAGGTATGGTTATTTTGTCAGCTTGAATAATAAAGAGATATTCTTTCCATTTATAAATTCAAATTCACCTAATAGACTAAAGAGAATAGAAAGATTGGAAGGTCTATTGGCAAAAATGGAATTAAAGAAAGAATCTCTAAAAACAGAAGAGCTCCTAGATAATGGGAAATATGCCAAGGAGATAGCAGATATCACTGCTAAGTTTAAAGAATGCTGCTCAGATGATCCAAACGCATTCTGGCATATTCACAAGCATGAAGTTGAACTTCCACTAAAAGCAGATTTTAGTGGAAAACTTAGAAGATCTAAGGCAATACCTATGAATCAAGAACAACTAAAGATGTGCAAAGAAGAAATCAGAGATCTTCTAAAGAAAGGTTTGATAAGGAAAAGCAAAAGCCCCATTGCATGCTTTGCTTTTTATGTTAATAAACATTCTGAGATTGCTAGAGGCAAACCCAGGCTAGTTGTCAACTATAAGCCTCTAAATAGCATTCTTGATTATGATGCCTATCCTCTGCCAAAACCATCTACTATTTTGGCCCAAATATCAAAATCAAAGATTTTCTCAAAATTTGATCTCAAATCAGGTTTTTGGCAGGTTGGGATAAAAGAAGCTGATAAATGGAAGACAACCTTTTCGGTACCAGAGGGCCATTATGAATGGAACATCATGCCTTTCGGCTTGATCAATGCACCCTCTGCATTCCAGAGAATCATGGATGAAACATTTGAAGGTATGGATGATTTTCTGAAGAAATATATTGATGATCTATTAATCCATTCTGATAACATTCCAGATCACATTAAACATCTGAAGATTTTCTTGAGAAGAGTTAAAGAAATGGGAATTGTCTTGTCAGCATCCAAAATGAAACTCTTCAAAACTATGATAGACTTTCTGGGATATAATATCCAATATGGTTCATACAGTGTCATCCAGAGAAGTTTAAATTTTGTGGACCATTTCCCAGATGAGATAACTGATAAAAATCAGTTACAAAGATTTCTTGGGAGCCTGAACTACATTTCTAAGTTCTTGAAGCATTGTGCCCAAGAAAGGAAATTGTTGAATAAAAGACTCCAGAAGATACCAATACCCTGGAATGAAGACTGCACTCAAGCAGTCAGAAGAATAAAAGACAGAGTCAAAAACATTCAACCTCTGTCTCCCATAAGAGAAGAATGGAAAAAAATTATAATGACCGATGCTAGCCAAGCAGGTTGGGGAGCAGTGTTATGTCAAGAAAACCCTGATAATAAAAAGGAAATTTAAGTATGCCAATACGCATCAGGTCTCTGGGCCAAAAACCAGCTGAATTGGTCCAGCTTGAAGAAGGAATTGAGAGCAGTCTGCCTCGGAATTGCAAAATTCAAAGACTTTGTTATTTATACAAAGTTCACAGTTAGAACAGACTGCCAGGCTTTGAAATATGCTATCCACAAATGTGAATTCGAAGATGCAGCAATGGTAAGATGGGTGATGCAGTTGAGTCAGTACATCTTCGATATTGAATATGTCTTTGGTGATAAAAATAGTTTTGTTGATATGCTTAGCAGTGAATTCTTATCAGAACATTATGTTCTTGCTCTATCATGCAATTTTATAAGAAGAAATGAGAACATTGTGGAAATAGAAACTCCAACAGGTTGGATTAGCTATGACCTTGAAACTCCATTGTTAGTTCATGATTCCAACTCGGTTCCAATAAAAGAAATCAGGCACAGAATGGGAATTCCATATCTATGGAATAAAACAATGCAAAATGAAATGAATGTAGAAGCACTAGAAGCATTGGACTATCTAGTTCACATTGGAAGCATTACTTTTATTCTGGATAGAAATGAAGATGATGATGACATGATAGACAACTACCATATAGCCTTTCACAAGTTTAATAATAATCTTCATCAAAACAATTTTGATGAAGATAGACAAAGGGAAGCATTTTACTCATGCATGAATCTTCAAAATTATGCTTCTAACTTGTTTTATTCTTTATCATTTAATTTTCTTTATGAAGGTTGGATAGTGGAAGTGATGGATAATGAAGACCCTGTTCCTGAGTGCTTTCACGAATGGTGGAAAATATATGGATTATTCGCTCTAATAATGAAGCCCTATTCATTGCACCTGCTAAAGATCTACGGATTCAGTGAACCTACAGCTCATCAGTCAGGAATCTTGTACAAATCCATGAGAAATATTGCTGACATTGAAGATATTCATTTCTTGAAAGGAGTACGAAGATGCGGTCATGTTAGATGGTTTGTCACAAACCACTACAAAGCAAGGACAATCCAAGATAGCATCAATTATGAAGATTTCCATGATCAGATAAATCCGGAATCAAATCCCTTTGAGAATATCTGCTTTTTAGAGCCTCCAGACAACAATCCATCACAAGCATGGGAATCCGAAAAAGAAGTAAGAGTCCAGTACTTTTCAAATCACCTGATTGGAAGATTCCGATATCAGCACTATTCTCATCCCCAGATCATACATTATGTGATTTGACTGTGTTGTCTTTCCAACTGACTTTGGTGTTGGACGAGCTTTCATGGGTTCACTCGTCAATGAACCTCCACTGTGTAAGATCTAGAGTACAATAATTTGAGATCATATGATATGATTCTCTGCTTTACTTTAAGTCTAGTCTTTGTCCTAGATTCAGTCCCCATATGCCAGTTGGCTTTCTAAAAGGAAAAGGGATGAGATAACATGAGTAGTCCACTCATGCCCGAATCTAGATTGTACATTTTTGTTTTCTGTGTTTCACGGATGTTTGTCCCCCTTCAATTCTATAAGAAAGAAAGAACACGAAGGTAAGGCTCATTCAGGTCATTCGAGATCTAGAGTTTTAGAAGAGTCCAAGCTTGAATTCCCTGCTCTGCATCTGTGAGAAATCTTCTCGATCTGCTTGCATCACGGAGTTTAAACTATAAGTCTGTAAGTCTGTTTTCTGGTCTCAGCCTGCATGCATGCCAGGTAGCCTACAGATCTCTTATGCTTCGGCTAAGACATATCTATTAAATGTTGCTGTAGTCAATCTGAGAAGGAAGACTCTGTCTTGTAATCGAGTCCATTTCTGTATACCTACCTGATATAATAAAACCCCATATTTTGCAAAGATATTTCCGCATTCATTTTGATATCTGTTTGAATATCTTGTAAATGTGATACCATTTACAGGATCTTCAAACAGATATCAAAATGAATGCGGAAATATCTTTGCAAAATATGGGATTTTATTATATCAGGTAGGTATACAGATATGGACTCGATTACAAGACAGAGTATTCCTTCTCAGATTGACTGTAGTAGCATTTAACAGATATGTCTTAGCCGAAGCATAAGAGATCCATAGGCTACCTGGCATGCATGCAGGCTGAGACCAGAAAACAGACTTACAGACTTATAGTTTAAACTCAGTGATGCAAGCAGATCGAGAAGATTTCTCGCAGATGCAAAGCAGGGAATTCAAGCTTAGAATCTTCTAAAACTCTAGATCTCTGAATGACCTGAATGAGCCTTACTTTCCTGTTCTTTCTTTCTTATAGAACTGAAGGGGGACAAACATCTGTGAAACACCGAAAGCAGAAATGTACAATCTAGATTCGGGCATGAGTGGACTACTCATGTTATCTCGTCCCTTTTCCTTTCAGAAAGCCAACTAGCATATGGGGACCGAATCTAGGACAAAGACTAAACTTAAATTAAAGCAGAGAATCATATCGTATGATCTCAAATTATTGTATTCTAGATCTTACACAGTGGAGGTTCATTGACGAGTGAACCCACGAAAGCTCGTCCAACACAAAAGTCGGTTGGAAAGACAACACAGTCAAATCACATAATGTCTGATCTGGGGATGAGAATAGTGCTGATATCAAAATATTCCAATCAGGTGATTTGAAAAGTATTGGACTCTACTTCTTTTTCGGATTCCCATGCTTGTGATGGATTGTTGTCCAGAGGCTCTAAAAAGTAGATATTCTCAAAGGGATTTGATTCTGGATTTATCTGATCATGGAAATCTTCATAATTGATGTTGCCTTGGATTGTCCTTTCTTTGTAGTGGTTTGTGACAAACCATCTAACATGACTGCATCTTCGTGCTCCATTCAAGAAATGAATATCTTCTATGTTGGCAATATTTCTCATGGATTTGTACAAGATTCCTAACTGATGAGTTTTCGGTTCATTGAATCCATAGATCTTTAGCAGGTGCAATGAATAGGGCTTCATTATTAGAGTGGATAATCCATAGATTTTCCACCATTCATGAAACCACTCAGGAACAGGGTCTTCATTATCCATCGCTTCCACTATCCAACCTTCATAAAGAAAAGTAAATGATAAAGAATAAAACAGGTTAGAAGCATAATTTTGAAGATTCATGCATGAGTAAAATGCTTCCCTTTGTCTATCTTCATCAAAATTGTTTTGATGAAGATGATTATTAAACTTGCGAAAGGCTATATGGCAGCTATCTATCATGTCATCATCATCTTCATTTCTATCCAGAATAAACGTAATGCTTCCAATCTGAACTAGATAGTCCAATGCTTCTAGTGCTTCTACATTCATTTCATTCTGCATTGTTTCATTCCATAGATATGGAATTCCCATTCTGTGCCTGATTTCTTTTATTGGAACCCAGTTGGAATCATGAACTAACAATGGAGTTTCAAGATCATAGCTAATCCAACCTATTGGTGTTTCTATTTCCACAATGTTCTCGTTTCTTCTTATAAAATTGCATGATAGAGCAAGAACAGAATGTTCTGATAAGAATTCTCTGCTAAGCATATCAGCAAAACTATTTTTATCACCAGAGACATATTCAATATCGAAGAGGTACTGACTCAACTGCATCACCCATCTTACCATTGCTACATCTTCGAATTCACACTTGTGGATAGCATATTTCAAAGCCTTGCAGTCTGTTTTAACTGTGAACTTTTTATAAATAACAAAGTCCTTGAATTTTGCAATTCTGAGGCAGACTGCTCTTAATTCCTTTTTCAAGTTGGACCAATTCAGCTGGTTTTTAGCCCAAAGACCTTATGCGTATTGGCATACTTCAATTTCCTTTTTATTATCAGGGATTACTTGACATAACACTGCACCCCAACCTGCTTGGCTGGCATCGGTCATTATAATTTTTTCCCATTCTTCTCTTATGGGAGACAGAGGCTGAATGTTTCCGACTCTATCTTTTATTCTTCTGACTGCTTGAGTGCAATCTTCGTTCCAGGGTATTGGTATTTTCTGGAGTCTTTATTCAACAATTTCCTTTCTTGGGCGCAATGCTTCAGGAACTTAGAAATGTAGTTCAGGCTCCCAAGAAATCTTTGTAACTGATTTTTATCAGTTATCTCATCTGGGAAATGGTCCACAAAATTTAAACTTCTCTGGTTGACACTGTATGAACCATATTGGACATTATATCCCAGAAAGTCTATCATGGTTTTGAAGATCATTCGGAGATCTAGAGTTTTAGAAGTGTCTAAGATTGAATTCCCCGCTCTGCATCTGCGAGAAATCTTCTCGATCTGCTTGCATCACAGAGTTTAAACTATAAGTCTGTAAGTTTTTTTTTCTGGTCTCAGCCTGCATGCATGCCAGGTAGCCTACGGATCTCTTATGCTTCAGCTAAGACATATCTGTTAAATGCTGCTGCAGTCAATCTGAGAAGGAAGACTCTGTCTTGTAATCGAGTCCATATCTGTATACCTACCTGATATAATAAAATCCCATATTTTGAAAAGATATTTCCGCATTCATTTTGATATCATAAATGTACAATCTAGATTCGGGCATGAGTGGACTACTCATGTTATCTCATCCCTTTTCCTTTCGGAAAGCCAACTGGCATATGGGGACCGAATCTAGGACAAAGACTAGACTTAAAGTAAAGCAGAGAATCATATTGTATGATCTCAAATTATTATACTCTAGATCTTACACAGTGGAGGTTCATTGACGAGTGAACCCACGAAAGCTCGTCCAACACCAAAGTCGGTTGGAAAGACAACACAATCAAATCACATAATCTCTGATCTGGGGATGAGAATAGTGCTGATATCGGAATCTTCCAATCAGGTGATTTGAAAAGTATTGGACTCTTACTTCTTTTTCGGATTCCCATGCTTGTGATGGATTGTTGTCCGGAGGCTCTAAAAAGCAGATATTCTCAAAGGGATTTGATTCTGGATTAAGGGTAATCAACACACCATGCACCTCACATGACATGAAGCACTCCCAATAATTGTCCAAATACTTTAGGAGTAGCCTCAAAAGCTAAAACTAAAACATAATAGTACAAAAAGAACACCATTAACACATTGAATGCAAGATGCACCTTGGAGAAACAATTGAGCATAAAACTCCAATAAGAAATGAGAATTGTTTCTTACTCTTTAATTTCTGATTTTTTTTAATGAAAAATAAAAAGAAATATGTGTTCGCAAAGGATCAATAGACATTGTGGGTTGTGATAGGTCACTATAAGGTGCTCATGTTCCTCTAATTTTCTCTAATATCTCTCTCTTTTAACTTCACATGGAAAAAATCACTAAAATAAGAATGAGACCTTTTCTTTCCTATTGGCTCAATTTTTAGCATGCTTAGTACTCATTATGGTTAGGGTTTCTCCAATTATCCATTAGGTTTAGGGCTTTTTCCTTTATATACTAAATGTGGCTAGAGTGACATGTCTGAGTTAATGTGTGGATATGAGTTGATATTATGGTGGTCAAAGAATATATCAACTTTTAGAGGCCATGGATTTCTCATTCAAACTCAAAATGAGGTGATTTTTGTATTGTTGGAAATATATAAACCCTTGGGGCAATAAACTAGATTGATTATTTCTTTTCTCACCCTCAAAAATTGCATCTTGGGACCCAAACACATTTTTTCAAATTTTGGCACTTAGTGTATTTTAGTATTGTCTTGACAATCACCCTTATAAGTTGATAACTTTAATTCTTCACCCACAAAAATATAAATAAGAATGAAAAATTATATTATCCATTTTATATTATAGGATCATAACTCCCCATTTTGGGAGACATTTGGTCCCAATTTTTTTCTTCTTAATAATAAAGAAATTTCCTTAACTATTACGTCCCTATAGTACTAGTGTAGCCCCCATATTGTTATTGGTGTGCCCCACGTAGCCCCCATATTATTATTGTTGTGCCCCATAAAATCCCACTATTGTTATTCTTATGCCATTACATTATTATTGTTATGTATACCCTAATTATATTGTGACCCTTTAGACTCATATAGATACCAAGGAGGTATTTACATTTTTATCACTTAAGAATTTTTCATTTATGTGATGTAAAAGGAGGTTTCCCCCTTGAAGAGATTTATTTTCAAGTTGTTGATCTATATTTTATTTATCTTTGTGATATCGTTACATAAAATTTGGTATCAAAGCTCTGGATCCTAGGGTTTTCCTTCTTCAAACATGTCATTTTTCATTTTTCACTATAACATATTTTTTGCGAGGCTTTAGAAGCTGGAATTTTGACCACGCAGAGCTAAAATATTGTTGAACATACTGTAAAAATTCCAGATCTTGGCTCACTATAGTTTTAGTGATATGGTCCAAAGAAGTTAGGGTTTTTGCATGCTCTAGACTTCCATCTCAAATAGTTTCTCATGTATTATTTTTAGGATCGAAGGTTAAAACTGAGACACATAACATCTTGTACAAGTTCACTCTACTAAACCAGTCCATAATCAGGGAGAATTGGCATAAATTTATCTTGAAGATTTCGATCTCGGTTTGATTATGGACTGAACTAATATATAATCTTGGGAGAATTCGCATAACTTTATATGGAAGAATCCAATTTTTGATCTGAATTGTGGAATTGGAAATAATACTTAGAGGGTTGCCATAAGACACAATTTTAGACCTTGGAGAGATGAAATTAAAAATATAAAAAAGTTCCAAGATTAAGCTCCTAAAAATAAGAAAAAGGTGTGTATTTGTTTTTTGTTTTTTAAATTTGCATAACTTTTGTTTGAAAATTTATTTTGGAGTGATTCAAATATAGTGAAGCATATATATCATTATTTGGTTCCAAAATGCCTCTAAACAAAAAATGGATACACATAGTAAGCCAATATAAATCCCTACTATGACGCATGAAGAAGGTGAAGCAATGTAACATGATATATCAAAATTATGGGACCAAGTGCAACAAATATCGCTCTAGTGAAGAGTAATAAAAAATGAAGTGGAAGTTGAGATTGATGGTTTAGAAGAAAGAATAAAAGGGAACATGGAAGGTTGGAAATATTGTTTAAAATAAGACATGGGTTTTTTTAAAGTAGACATGGACACAATGAATATCATGTTGGAAGGGTTGACAAGGTAATCCATGAAAATCATGATGAGGAAAAAAGGAATATGAATTATGATTTTATAGACTCCAACGTTTGGTTTAATACCAACCACATTCAAAATATTGATATGAGGAAGTTTGATGGAAAGGATCTGGTAACATGGATACTACAGATGGAGAAATTCTTTGATCTACGTTATGTACCACACACACAAAAGGTTTGCATTGCATCTTGATATTTTGAACCCAATAAATTTGTGTGGTATCAATGGATTTGTTCTTGTAAATAAATTTTCACTTGGACAATTTTTATGGAAGAATTTGTATCACATTATGAGGATACAAAGATAAATACCTTCTTTAGCCAATTGATAAATCTCAAACAAAAGGGTTCAATGGCAGATCATATTGACGACTTCTAAATATTGAATATCAAGGTTACTAATATCACAGAGGAGCATATGATTGATGTCTTCATAGGGACTTTAAAGGATAACATACAACGTGAGGTTTTCCTTTGGGAACCTAATTCATTAAAAAATGCATTCAAGGCGGCAAGAAAAGTTGAAAGAAAAATTATGGCAACAAAGAGTTCTACCACTAAAAACTATAAATATGGAAGTGTTGTTTCTCCTTGACTCCCACAACCTACAAGGTTGACACCACAAAAACTGGGGGAAAAAAGATCAAAATGGATTTGCTACAATTGTGATAGAAAATACACTAAAGGTCATAAGTATGCTGAGAAGGAATTATTTTACATAGATGTGAAGAGGAGGAAGAAAAGGAAAAATAAACATCAAAAGAAGAGGATATACACTAGGAACCAACCCGAGAGAAAGAATAAATGAATATGAAAATATATTTTAATGAATTGGTGAGAATTACCACTCCTCAAACTCTCAAAATAGAAGGATATATCAATAAGAAAAAGGTAATAGTGCTAATTGATTCACGTAGTACCCATAATTTTATTCATTGTAAGATATCCAAGGAATTGAATTGCTTTCTATATCTAGCACACGAGTGTCAAGTGATGGTTGCAAATAGAGGAACTATAAATTACTTAGGGAAGTGTCATAATATCAAGCTAACCATGGGGGAATATATATTGAATAATCCAATGCTTTCCATTCCAATGGGTGGTTCTAATGTTGTATTAGGAGTTCAATGGTTACAATCTTTGGGGACAAGATTTTTTTAGGGAGGAAAGGAAATTGAATTAAGGGGAATCACAGGGAAACTAGGGAAGATAATAAGCTCTAATGGCATGAAAAATATTTTTAAGAAGGGACAAAGAGGAGTAATTTCACAATTATGCTCATTAAATGTTCAAACATCAAAACCATCTATTTCTCCAGGTCTCCAAAGAGTCATGGACAATCATTCCAAGGTATTTGAGACTATCAAAGGTCTCCTCCTATTCATGATCATGATCATGCTATTCACTTGATTCCAGGAAGTATTCCTCCAAACATCATACCTTATATATATCCCTATGCCCAAAAGAGTGAAATTGAACGTATGGTTGCAAAAATGCTAGAGGAAGGTATTATTCAAACTAACCAAAGTTCTTTCTCCTCTCCAGCAGTATTGGTGCACAAGAAGGATGGATCATGACCTATGTGTCCATATTATAGAGAGCTCAATAAGATCACTATTAAAGATAAATTTCCCATTCCTTTCATTGATGAATTGTTGGATGAGTTACATGGAGCAATTTACCTCACCAAGCTAGATCTTTGTTTTGGATATCATCAAATTAGAATGAAGAAAAAATGAATTCCAAAAACAACATTGAAAACTGATGAAAGTCATTATGAAATTTTGGTCATGCATTTTGGCCTTACTAATGCACCTTCAAATTTTCAAGGTTTGATGAATTCCACTTTCAAAACCTTTCTTATAAAATTTGTGTAAGTATTTTTTGATGATATACTAATCTACAACAAGTCTTAGAAATATCATATTCAACATGTTGACATGGTGCTTAAACTATTGGAGAAAAAAAATTTGCATGAAAAACCCTCCAAATGTTTGTTTTGGGTACAAGAGGTGGAATATTTGGATCATATTATATCTCATGAGGGTATTAAGGTAGACCCCAAAAAAATTAAAGCCATCAAGGAATGGAAAATTCCTACAAACCTAAAGCATCTTTGATGATTTCTTGGGTTGACAGGGTATTATTGTAAGTTTGTTAAAAATTATGGGAAAATAACAACATTACTGAAGAAAGATGCATTTTTTTGAACTCCAAAAGCAACTAAGGCCTTTGAACATCTTAAAAAGGAATTATGCCAAGCTCCAACTTAGCTACACTAAACTTCAAAAAAACCATTATTGTGGAATGCGATGCCCCATGAAATGGAGTTGGTGTTGTTTTAATGCAAGAAAGAAGACCCATTTCTTTTTAAAGTCATTCAATCAAGGGAAAGTATTTACACAAGCCTACTTATGAAAAGGAAATGTTGGCAATACTACATGCCCTGAAGCAATGACACCCTTACCTAATAGGAAGACACTTCAAGGTAAAAATAGATCATGGTAGTCATAAATAATTTCTGGAACAAATATTATCTCATAACAACAACAAAAATGCATCACAAAGATGTTGGGTTGTGACTTTTAAATAATCTACAAAAAAGGGAAGAAAAATGTTGTTGCAGATGCGCTCTCAAGAAGGGATGAGGAAGTGGAAGAATTTCTTTGTGTCATTCATCTGAAATGGGGGTTTGATAACTTGTTATGCTTACAAGAACCTCCCACTTAGTTAAACAAATAAATGATCTAGCTTATATATGACATTTGCGGAATTAAATACTTGAAACATGTGTATATTTTCTTTTAATTGTTTAAGTGCTTTAATTCCATTTGTTTATGCTGATATTAAACACATATAATAGCCATATAATGCAACAAATAAACAACCACACATAACAAAAAATTTAATCTAGGAGTTCACCCGAATATCATGGGCTACGTCTCCTTGAGCTTTTGTCATCTTGACTTGGCTCTTTGGGATTATGGAAAAGTTTCTTTTACAAGTTCCACACTTAAGTCCAAAGGTTATTGAACTAAACCAATGGGCTTAGAATACCATCTATATCCCTATCATGGATGTCATCACTCTGCAAACATATCTAAGCTTCCTTAGACTTGATTCCTTCAATCAGTGCTCTGAGCTACCCTGAGCTTCTTAATGGCACTAACTCCTTCAGAATTCTTTAGACTTTAACTATCCCTAAAACTTCATCTACTATCTCCATCACATATCAAACACCAAAAATAGACTGAACATTTGCTCAAAATGAGCACTGCGTCCCCAAACTAGGCCTTCCTCCACAGTTGGCACTAGGATGCCTGAAACTTCTCTGCAACATATCAACCTTTAGAAGTCTTCAAATTCTTTTGAAAATCCTGAAATGGATTTAGAAGGCTCATTACAGTCAGAAATGACTAATTTTTTGCTGAGAACAAGTACCGGTAGCTCCTACAACTGCCTCCAACTCCTGGTGGCCCTAAGCTCCAAAATCTCCCTGGATGAAAATCTCTATGAAGATGACTTCCTCAGCTTCTCTGGACTATTCCATTGGCTTCAATAGGCTCCAGTTAGCCTAGCTAGCCTCTTGTTTCACTCTCTCTCCATGATCAAAAACTGCTCCTGAAGTGAATTTAATCAATAGCCCCTAGGGATACTCCACTAAATTTGTTGAATTGCACTTAACTCCAGTTAAATTTAGCATAACCGCCCCTTTTATCCACTCCACCAAACTAAACTTTCAGAGGTGACTGTTACATTAACTGTTTAGCGCACATATGCAGCGGTATAACCCTGACAGTTAGGGACAATCCCGATGGTTGTGCAAAGCTGCATCTTTACACAATTCGCGTGTGGACCTATGGGTTATGGGCCCACGTATACATCAGAAGAATTTCAAATAGTGGAATCTCCACTGTTGATCTATCCCGCTCGATCTAATGGATATCACGTAGTTCACTCACTAGCTAACCCAAACGATCTCCATTGTCAATGTGACCTTTCCAATCGAATGGCTGTCATGCAATCTCGCATAGATTCTTTCACAACCGATATCAGATCAAGAGCACGTGAGAAAAGTGGTTTTCTTGTGCTACACGTTGCCCACTAAGGTTAATCATGTGAAATTGAGGAATACCATTTACAATTTTTTTTCTGCGTGAGATACCATTTCCCACTTTCCGAATGTTACCCACATGCTCAATACGGAACTTAAAGAAAGACGTTTAAGGAAAGGTTTAGCACTTACTGGACTTTTTAAATTGTGATAACTCCTTCATACAATATTGGTTTTTCGAACCGTTCACGGCACCAGAATCAGGAAGACGAGATCTATCTGGTCGCTCAAGTTTGACACTCTTTTGAACACTTTGAAATTTAAGTTATCATTAAGGTCCTGGATCAATATCTGATCACTCCTCTCCATTAGGAATCTTTTGGACCCCAAAGACTGATATACTGATCTATACAGTAGATGAGAGTACAACACCCTCTTCTTTCAGCCTCCATACACTTGCCTTGCATGGCTAGTGCCTTTGAACCAAAACTCAAAGGTAGTCGACACTTCCCTTCCTATATGTGCTTGTCCTCCTATTAAGAACTGTCTTCCTTGAACTCATTCAGAATTTCTGTTGAGAAGTTTACAGAAGGTAGCTGAACATCACTTCCTTGATCATCAACCCAAGATGGCTCAAAAAAACGTGAGATTACATCATAAATATATGCATACTTAACTGAAATTTTCATATGTACCAATGAAAGTATGTTTCACTGTGTCAAGAAGTCAAACCAAGCCACTTCTATGGCGACTTTTTCTGCTGCAAATCTTCTTCTGACATCTTGTCAAAAACAACATAATGCAAAAAAAAAAAATTGACAACATAAATTCACATCATGTGAATCATCATCATGTCTCTTTCATCTTGTGTACAAATGATCGACTAAATCACAAGATGACAAAACATGCCTTTTTCAAACAACTGACTCTCCGAGTCAAGCATGTACAAAAAGAACTTGACGATTCTTTTTCAAAGTAGAAAGAATTCCACCTCTTGTGAAACACTTCATCATTATCTCCCTTTTTCAATCTTGGAGACAAAATCAAATTTTCCAAGTTGATATGACATTGCATGCATGTTTAAACAAAGCAATTGACCATCAAGTCTGTTAGTGTCAGTCTTTCTAGCCTTCCTTCAGTGATCAAATATGCTCTTACAAAGTGGTCTCAGAGTGTCAAGGTCAAATTTTGTCATTTCAGTGAATCTTCAAGCAAAATTTGGTCACTAGGCATTAGGTCTAGGGTTTGCCCAAATGTCAGTCCATGTCACCATTCAGCTGAGTTTATCATCATTCATAGGGTTGTCATTATCATGTCAGTGTCGAATGAGTCATTTTACACCTTATTCATGCTTCAGTTGTGCCTAGGCAAGCTCATTTCCCTCTCCTAGGGTTTTGAAGGCAATTTCTCTTGGATGGTCAAATCACCGGCAAAACTTGTTTCCTGATGTTCATACACCTTCCCCTATCCTTAAAGTACCTTACCAAACACTTCCCATCCCTTAGATCTGCCAAATTCCTCATTTTTGCACAAACCCTAGTTTCTAGCTACAACCTGGCAATTTTCTAGGTTTGGCCTGTGTTTTGCCCTTTTCGACCCCTTCCCCTCACTCAATCTCTGAGATTCCACTTTCCCCTACTTCCTAACATCCCTCCCCACTCCCCAAAATTTCCCCAAGAATTTAGAAGCCCCTTATCCCCTTCATTTCGCTCCATTTCGACAAAATTCCTTGTTTCACACATCGGGACAAGTTTCACTCAAATGATGTTTCAGAGCAATGAAAGATGAATTTTGGGAAAATGAGAGAGGTTTTTGTCCAGAACATGCCAAAGAAGAAAAACCTCCTTCACTTTTTGCACAGGTGTCATTGTTTGAGAGAAATGTTAAGAATACCGTTGCCTCAGGAGAATCAAAGACACCTTTGAAGTGACCTTGGGAAAATCAAGTTTTCTCCTAGCTTGGTGGGCCAAAGGATTTTCTTGATGGGTAAAATGATAACTAGACACAAAGATATTTCCAATGAGCTATCATGAGCTCAATTTGGGGTTGAGTAAGGCATTCAAAAGTTGACTGCAACAGCACTCTTCCTTGAGGCAGCCTCATTTGGCACTTTTTGACCAGTCTTGGGAGATTTGATTTTTGACACCGGGAAGGCCTCCAAAAGCCTCCTGCAAAAGCGTGACCCGTTGGGTGGTGCGCGACCCGTTGAGAGCTCTTCCACAGTTCAGAAAAGCAACATGCGCGACCCGTTGGGAGGGGCGCGACCCGTTGGGGATTTCTCCACAGAAATTTGCCAGTAAGCTGCCAAATGACCCCAAATCTCTTCAAGGTTGCAGGTATGCCTCTGATCACCAAAGTATTTTGCTTGATAGAGAAAAATGAGCATGGGAAATTTGTTTTAATGCCATCAAGTTGAAATGAGAAGTTCATGTATATTTGCTTAAAAAATGTCAAAATGCAAGTAGAGATCGGGTTTTGTTTTGCTGCTCTCAAGGTTATCCCTTTCACCCCCTGAGGTTGTTCATGAGGAGGGAGGACTATCTCAGCAGCCTGATGCTCCCGTCACCCGACATATTAGCTCCACTCCTTTGGTCACTTATCAGAAAGGCCCAAGGGCCTTATTTGCAGCAGCTAGGCGAGTACTATCTCCACAGCAGGTGGAAGGGGTCTCGCCTTCATCGTCAGCTCAGCGAGTGTTATCTCCACATCAGGTGGAAGGGGCCTCGCTTTCTTCACCAGCGCAGGTACTACAGAGGGGCAAAGAGCCCATGATTCATGAGGATCTGGTGATTGATCTTGAGGTCAGTTCTCCTAGCCAAGAGGCGAAGGAGATCATTCAGCATCTCAGGGCCGAGAATGATGTTTTGCAGAGGAGACTTGAGGGTGCTCAATGGACTATTACTTACCTGGAGCAGCGGAACACACAGCTAGAGGAGGAGAAGGCACTTGATGAGCTATGGAGGATTCGTAGCGACCGAGTCTTGAACCGTAGGAGGCCCGGTGATCCATTGCCTGCTGACCGAGAGTCATTGCTCATTCAGGAGAATGCCCACTTGGAGAGGCTATTGGCTAAGGCCAACCAAGAGAAAAAGCTGCTGAGAAACATGAAGAATCACTATTGGGCAAGGATGCATGTTTGCAAGGCCAAAATGAAAATGTTCCAAAGGAGGTTGTCCGAGGCTCTTAGGCGGAGGAAGAAGACCAATCCACTCTGTATCTTGGCTGAGGCATCCCTCAAAGATCATGGCACTCACTAGCATCAGCTACAGCACAAATCCCAAAATGTTTTGAGAATTTTGGGTAATTTTGGAATTTTTTGGAAATTTACAGGTTTTGGCTTCTCAACGGGTCTCACCCCCGGTGAGACCCTTTGTCATCGTAGCTCCATTTTGCAAAAACTCAGCATTTTTGGATTTTTCATGCAAAATTACATATGCCCATGGATGGATTTGAGTTTTTATGGAGTTTTGGGCCTCCAAAAGGTCAAAATACATGAAAAATTTGACTTTCTGCCCCTTTTCTGAGTTGCAGAAGCAGTCTTGGGAGAATTGAGTTTTGACTAGGCAAATGACCTCCAAATTCAAAAATTCTGGTTGGGTTGGAAAGTAGACTCGCAGACCTTTCCAACGAGCTATCCTGCACTCAATTCTGATACCGGGAAGGCCTCCAAACAGAGCTCCAAAGTGCGCGACCCGTTGAGAAAAGGGGCGCGACCCGTTGAGGAAATGTTGCCAGATTTGACCAGTTCAGCCCAGAAATTGCAGTTTTGACCTTTTTCGACTTTCTGAGGTTAATGATGATCTTGATGGATGTAATTGTGACACTTTTTGGATACTTTTACTCTTGTTTAATATTTCTAGAAGATTTATTCATGTAAAGGGTAAAAATTGAATGTATGAACTGTTTTCCAAGTTTATAGAGGCAAGTTGTTTTGACTGCCTATTTTGTAGTGCTTAGTTTAGAAGTGGTTCAAACAGCTCCTAGGATAGTGAGCTCGACCCATAGAGGCAGGGAAAGAGGTTAGATCATCTATATTATGTACTCTCTTGCTCATTTTCATGGTTGGACTCTTGAGGGAGAAGCTATCACTGTATTATTTCACTTGTATCTCTGCAATTTTTGGCTAAGGAAGACCAGGGTTTTGCAGTCATCTTTGGGATTCTTGTGGACTCATGTGTTGATGGTGTGTTTCTTCATGTTCTTGTAAGCTTTGTTATGTGATTCATTTCCTTTCTTTACTGCTGCACATTAAACAAATGAAGTGATAAAGTATGAATTCATGCTAGCCATGCTCTGCTTTTAAATTTGTTTAATTTCAATGTTTTCTTCTGTCTAAAGAGAATTCAAATTCATTGTTTTCTCTCTTTAGCCTTCTTATCTTTCTTTTCTAATCATCCACTTCAGCTAAAGACATCAATACAGGCTCCTACCTCGCCCCAAAGACCCCCCTGCAGAAACTGTGTCCAATCCCCGCACCCTAAATTGCAGCTCCTCAATTTGCCACCAAAAACCCCAAAAACCCCCAAATCAACCTTCAAATCAGTTTACTAGCCTAATATCAGTGTTACCTTGTTGGTCATCTCATCCCATTGAAAATCTACCGAGATTGACCGGAGAGAGCCTTCTCCTGCCCCGTAGGGCTAGCTACGAGGCTAAATGGTTTGATGTAGCTTTGAGGTTTGCCTTTTCAGCCTGAGGTGAAATTTCAAGTGCTAACATACTGGCGACCATACTGGGAGAACATCTAATCCTTTGCTCATTGATGTGTTTGTTTCATAAGTCTTAGACGGAGCCTGAAGTTATGTCAGGTAGCCTTCGAAAACGCTCTTGTTTTACATCAGCGTTAGTAGATAAACGCTGCTTCAGTCAATCTCCGTGAGCTTGTGAATACAACACTTCATTTGCATTTTACCCCAGTACATGTATCAAGTTCAGATCTGATTGTTGATAGTGGACAACGATCAGACACTTGAAAGGCTGAAATCATTCACTGGCGACTCCTTCACTGAAAACTCCAGAGACCAATGCTTCATGGTAACTTCACTGCAGAGAGATCAGTAGCTTTGAGCTTTTCAAGATGGATCAGATTGCAAGGATATATGCTCCATTGAGTCGAGATCACATCCCCGGTTTTCCAAATAAAATTCCGAAGGTAGATTGGTCAAGGAATCTGCCTATATTTAATGATGATGGTAAGAAGGATGCTGCTTTACATCTAGTTAGATTTCATATGCATATTCGCAAGTTGAAGGTGGATTTTCCTGAAGATTGCTTGATGAAGATATTCTTGGCGACTCTGGAAGGTGCAGCTCAAACTTGGTATGAAAGTTTGCCGCCTGCTTGTATTTACTGTTTAAAAGATTTTCATGCCTTGTTTATTAAAAGATATCAAGCATCTTATCCATCATTAAATTTAATTCAAGACTGTTGCAAGCATGCCTATAGTTTTATTGAAAGCCTTGAGAAATATTATGAAGATGATAATTTTATGGATGTTGAGATCATGGAGGCTTTGTATGAGAATCCATTTCAGCAACATGAAGAAAACCTAGTGGATACCCATCAAGATGATCAGAAAATTTTGCAGCAGAATCAAGATCAGCAGCTTGAAGATGGCCATATGGCTGAAAATGATGAAAGAGAGGGTTCTATTTCAGATCTGCCCACAGAAGACAGCAGCATGCAAGTAAGTCCAGTGTTGATTGCAGAATGTGATAATGTTAGGACAACTACTTCAGAACAACATTTAGATTATGATGACCAGGAATATCTTGTGCTGAAGCCCATCAAAGAGAGCTCTACTGTTGAGATCATAGACAGAGTTTTGGATTCAGATGTTCATGAACAACAAGGTGAGATCTTTGTGCAAGTAAGTGACGAATCTCCTTTCAATAACTCAGTAATAAATGATAGTTTGAATGCCTTGTCATATGAAGATAATTATTGTTTAAGCAGAAGAAAACAAAAGGCATTGTCTCCTTTGTCTGAAGAGGAGATAGATCAGCTTTTGAAAGGTCTTGTTACAGCCCAAGCTACAGCAGATTTGCAATGCACACATAGTCAGGAAAGTGTTGGGGAAACTTCTTCCTTTGTTGAAGAAGATGAGTGTCTTGTAGATCAGCAAACCGATAATGTTGTCCTTCACAAAGATGATAATCCCGCTGTCATATCATATGAAGATCACCTACCATATTGTCTGACTACCGAAGATCATAGCATACAGGATTACCTTTCAGATTCTTCATATGTTTCATGTGCTGAAATGTTTTTCCAAGAAGAGATCTGCTCATCCATTTGTTCAGAGATTTTTGAAGCCCATGAGCATACTTTTACTGAAGCACATGATGAAGGTAGATCAGAATTTGAAGCAAAGGAAACCTTGTTCTTTCAGCAGGAGGTGGCAATGGCAAATCCTCATGTTTTTCACGATCCTCTAGCAAGTTTGTTGCAGCCAGCAGTGATAGTGTTTATTGCAGTGTTCAGTGATGAAGGAGATCATGGTCAGCTATGTTTTTGGATGCTCAGTTATAGGTTTGTACTGTTGACCAGAAGATCTGATAAGAAGAATCAATCAAGAAGGCATCTGCTTGGTTGGTTACATTGGCATTATGATATAGTTTGATGGTAGGTTGTCTTGTAAGAAACATAGGCGGTTATGTACTGCCATCAAGTTTTAAATTTTAAGTTCAGGTCTTGAGTTAGTTTGTTAGAGTCAAGTTTTTCCATCATTTCAATTTGTCATCGAGTCGGTTTGAGTCAAGTTCTAGTTAAGTTTCAGTCAGTTTTCAGTCAAGTTTTCAGTCAATAAATGAGTCAAAGTCTTGTGTTGTTTGCCGAAATAATGACTCCATTGCCCAATGACTATAAGGCACTGGTCTGCTCTCCCAGAGGTCTAAGATTCTTGGTACCTCCAAGGAGCTACCATCCCCATTGGAGCCAATGTTAGTGTCAGTCTTTCCAGCCTTCCTTCAGTGATCAAATATGCTCTTACAAAGTGGTCTCAGAGTGTCAAGGTCAAATTTTGTCATTTCAGTGAATCTTCAAGCAAAATTTGGTCACTAGGCATTAGGTCTAGGGTTTGCCCAAATGTCAGTCCATGTCACCATTCAGCTGATTTTATCATCATTCATAGGGTTGTCATTATCATGTCAGTGTCGAATGAGTCATTTTACACCTTATTCATGCTTCAGTTGTGCCTAGGCAAGCTCATTTCCCTCTCCTAGGGTTTTGAAGGCAATTTCTCTTGGATGGTCAAATCACCGGAAAAACTTGTTTCCTGATGTTCATACACCTTCTCCTATCCTTAAAGTACCTTACCAAACACTTCCCATCCCTTAGATCCGCCAAATTCCTCATTTTTGCACAAACCCTAGTTTCTAGCTACAACCTGGCAATTTTCTAGGTTTGGCCTGTGTTTTTCCCTTTTCGACCCCTTCCCCTCACTCAATCTCTGAGATTCCACTTTCACCTACTTCCTAACATCCCTCCCCACTCCCCAAAATTTCCCCAAGAATTTAGAAGCCCCTTATCCCCTTCATTTCGCTCCATTTCGACAAAATTCCTTGTTTCACACATCGGGACAAGTTTCACTCAAATGATGTTTCAGAGCAATGAAAGATGAATTTTGGGAAACTGAGAGAGGTTTTTGTCCAGAACATGCCAAAGAAGAAAAAAATCCTTCACTTTTTGCACAGGTGTCATTGTTTGAGAGAAATGTTAAGAATACCGTTGCCTCAGGAGAATCAAAGACACCTTTGAAGTGACCTTGGGAAAATCACGTTTTCTCCTAGCTTGGTGGGCCAAAGGATTTTCTTGATGGGTAAAATGATAACTAGACACAAGGATCTTTCCAATGAGCTATCATGAGCTCAATTTGGGGTTGAGGCAGGCATTCAAAAGTTGACTACAACAACACTCTTCCTTGAGGCAGCCTCATTTGGCACTTTTTGACCAGTCTTGGGAGATTTGATTTTTGATAGGTCAAATCAACTCCAAATTGAAAAATTCTAGTTGGGTTGGAAAGTAGACTCAAAGACCTTTCCAACGAGCTATCATGTGCCTGATTCCAACACTGGGAAGGCCTCCAAACGCCTCCTGCAAAAGCGCGACCCGTTGGGTGGTGCGCGACCCATTGAGAGCTCTTCCACAGTTCAGAAAAGCAACGTGCGCGACCCGTTGGGAGGGGCGCGACCCGTTGGGGATTTCTCCACAGAAATTTGCCAGTAAGCTGCCAAATGACCCCAAATCTCTTCAAGGTTGCAGGTAGGCCTCTGATCATCAAATTATTTTGCTTGATAGAGAAAAATGAGCATGGGAAATGTGTTTTAATGCCATCAAGTTGAAATGAGAAGTTCATGTATATTTGCTTTAAAAATGTCAAAATGCAAGTAGAGATCGGGTTTTGTTTTGCTGCTCTCAAGGTTATCCCTTTCACCCCCTGAGGTTGTTCATGAGGAGGGAGGACTATCTCAGCAGCTTGATGCTCCCGTCACCCGACATGTTAGCTCCACTCCTTTGGTCACTTATCAGAAAGGCCCAAGGGCCTTATTTGCAGCAGCTAGGCGAGTACTATCTCCACAGCAGGTGGAAGGGGTCTCGCCTTCATCGTCAGCTCAGCGAGTGTTATCTCCACATTAGGTGGAAGAGGCCTCGCTTTCTTCACCAGCACATGTACTGCAGAGGGGCAAGGAGCCCATGATTCATGAGGATCCAGTGATTGATCTTGAGGTCAGTTCTCCTAGCCAAGAGGCGAAGGAGATCATTCAGCATCTCAGGGCCGAGAATGATGTTTTGTAGAGGAGACTTGAGGGTGCTCAATGGACTATTACTTACCTGGAGCAGCGGAACACACAGCTAGAGGAGGAGAAGGCACTTGATGAGCTATGGAGGATTCGTAGCGACCGAGTTTTGAACCGTAGGAGGCCCGGTGATCCATTGCCTGCTGACCGAGAGTCAATGCTCATTCAGGAGAATGCCCACTTGGAGAGGCTGTTGGCTAAGGCCAACCAAGAGAAAAAGCTACTGAGAAACATGAAGAATCACTATTGGGCAAGGATGCATGTTTGCAAGGCCAAAATGAAAATGTTCCAAAGGAGGTTGTCCGAGGCTCTTAGGCGGAGGAAGAAGACCAATCCACTCTGTATCTTGGCTGAGGCATCCCTCAAAGATCATGGCACTCACTAGCATCAGCTACAGCACAAATCCCAAAAAATTTTGAGAATTTTGGGTAATTTTGGAATTTTTTGGAAATTTACAGGTTTTGGCTTCTCAACGGGTCTCACCCCCGGTGAGACCCTTTGTCATCGTAGCTCCGTTTTGCAAAAACTCAGCATTTTTGGATTTTTCATGCAAAATTACATATGCCCATGGATGGATTTGAGTTTTTATGGAGTTTTGGGCCTCCAAAAGGTCAAAATACATGAAAAATTTGACTTTCTGCCCCTTTTCTGAGTTGCAGAAGCAATCTTGGGAGAATTGAGTTTTGACTAAGAAAATGACCTCCAAATTCACAAATTCTAGTTGGGTTGGAAAGTAGACTCACAGACCTTTCCAACGAGCTATCCTGCACCCAATTCTGATACCGGGAAGGCCCCCAAACAGAGCTCCCAATTGCGCAACCCGTTGAGAAAAGGGGCGCGACCCGTTGAGGAAATGTTGCCAAATTTGCCCAGTTCAGCCCAGAAATTGCAGTTTTGACCTTTTTCGACTTTCTGAGGTTAATGATGATCTTCATGAATGTAATTGTGACACTTTTTGGATACTTTTACTCTTGTTTAACATTTCTAGAAGATTTATTCATGTAAAGGGTAAAAATTGAATGTATGAACTGTTTTCCAAGTTTATAGAAGCAAGTTGTTTTGACTGCCTATTTTGTAGTGTTTAGTTTAGAAGTGGTTCAAACAGCTCCTAGGATAGTGAGCTCGACCCATAGAGGCAGGGAAAGAGGTTAGATCATCTATATTATGTACTCTCTTGCTCATTTTCATGGTTGGACTCTTGAGGGAGAAGCTATCACTGTATTATTTCACTTGTATCTCTGCAATTTTTGGCTAAGGAAGACCAGGGTTTTGCAGTCATCTTTGGGATTCTTGTGGACTCATGTGTTGATGGTGTGTTTCTTCATGTTCTTGTAAGCTTTTTTATGTGATTCATTTCCTTTCTTTACTGTTGCACATTAAACAAATGAAGTGATAAAGTATGAATTCATGCTAGCCATGCTCTGCTTTTAAATTTGTTTAATTTCAATGTTTTCTTCTGTCTAAAGAGAATTCAAATTCATTGTTTTCTCTCTTTAGCCTTCTTATCTTTCTTTTATAATCATCCACTTCAGCTAAAGACATCAATACAGGCTCCTACCTCGCCCCAAAGATCCCCCTGCAGAAACTGTGTCCAATCCCCGCACCCTAAATTGCAGCTCCTCAATTTGCCACCAAAAACCCAAAAAACCCCCAAATCAACCTTCAAATCAGTTTACTAGCCTAATATCAGTGTTACCTTGTTGGTCATCTCATCCCATTGAAAATCTACCGTGATTGACCGGAGAGAGCCTTCTCCTGCCCCGTAGGGCTAGCTACGAGGTTGAATGGTTTGATGTAGCTTTGAGGTTTGCCTTTTCAGCGTGAGGTGAAATTTCAAGTGCTAACAAAGTCAATTACACATACATGTTCAAATGCAATGAAATCATCAACATTCATTTATTAGGAATTCGTGTTTAATAACATCATCTTTCACCTTTGCTGCCTTCATGAGAAGGTGAATCGAATGAAGAAGTGGCTCCCTTCAGAACACCATCAGTCTCTTTAATGATTTTAGAGCTTTCACAACTCCCTTGTTCGAGTGCATGCTTATGAACACCTTCTTCTTGCAAAGTATGTTTCAAACAATTTCATTCCCCTTTACAAACTTGAGGTAGAGAACCTAAAATGAAACTCCTTCTAGGCACTGTTTCAATTGCCTTCTTGGCTACTTTGGAACTTTCTCCGTAAGATTGTCCATAGCCAAGACCCAAATTCTTAGGCCTTTCCTCAACTGTTATTGGATCAACAATGCCTTGTGCATGTTTTCCCAATCCTTTTCCTTCATAGCCCATTTTGTACTTCAACTTGGACCCTATACCTCTTGTATTCTTTTCAAAAGAACCAACATAAACATTCTTAGAGGAAACTGAACACAAACTAGGATTGTTTACCTCTTCTTCAAAATTATGCTTGACTAAGGCTTCTTTGGCAGCAAGGAGCTGTGTCTCCAATTCATGCATCCTTTCTAGGTTCATATTTGCAATATGAAGTTGGCTCTCCATTTCTTGCAACTTGTCAAAAAGCAACTGCTTCTCTTCCTTCATGGAATTCAACTGCTCTCGAAGTTTGGTACTCTTCCTTTCATCTTCATACATTTGTTTCACCATATCCATCATGATGAACAAGTCTCCATTCATATCTTCATCAAAGAATCTTGTGAAGGAGGAGGATTTTGAAAACTCACTTGTAGAAGTTTTGATTATCAAAATGAACAAAAGAACTTCAACAAAATTCACAAAGCTTTCAAAGAACTAATGGCTGTAGAGTCAAACTCTGATTCAAGCAGCCTTTTGCAAACAAACCCTCTTGTGCTTCAAGGGTTTCCTCGAGGTCCTTCGAGTAAGGAGAACGCCTTCATCCCTTCTTCCTTCTTTTCCTTTCCTGGACTTAGCTATTAGTAGCTTTCCCTTCACCTTTGCAAACTAAAACAACAGTCAGTTTACAAACAGTCAAACAGTCAAATTCTTTAACTGTTTAAACACCTTTCAAGTCAAACAAGCAATCTATTGCTCTGTCAATCAAGCAACTTGATGTGATACCACCTAATCTGAAATTGGGGTTTGATAACTTGTTATGCTTACAAGAACCTCCCACTCAGTTAAAAAAATAAATGATCTAGCTTATATATGACATTTGTGGAATTAAATACTTAAAACAGGTGTATGTTTTCTTTTAAAGGTTTAATTTCTTTAAGTCCATTTGTTTATGCTGATATTAAACACATATAACATACATATAATGCAACAAATAAACAACCACACATAACAACAAATTTAATCTAGGAGTTCACCCGAATATCATGGGCTACGTCTCCTTGAGCTTTTGTCATCTTGACTTGGCTCTTTGGGATTATGGCAAAGTTTCTTTTATAAGTTCCACAATTAACTTCGAAGGTTACTGAACTAAACCAATGAGCTTAGAATACCATTTATATCCTTGTCATGGCTGTCATCATTCTGCAAACAGATCTAAGATTCCTTAGACTTGATTCCTTCAATCAGTGCTCTGAGCTACCCTGAGATTCTTGATGGCACTAACTCCTTCAGAATTATTTAACTATCATTGAAACTTCATCTACTATCTCCAACACATATCAGACACCGAAAATAGACTGAAAATTTGCTCAAAATGAGCACTGCATCCCCAAACTAGGCCTTCCTCCATGGTTAGCACTGCTACCTGAAACTTATTTGTAGCATATCGGCCTTTAGAAGTCTCTGAATGATTCTGCAAATCCCTACAATGGATTTAGAAGGCTCATTACAGTCAGAAATGACTATTGGTTCACTGAGAACAAGTATTGGTAGCTCCTACAACTGCCTCCAACTCCTGGTGGCCCTGAGCTCCAAAATCTCCCTAGATGAAAATCTCTATGAAGATGACTTCCTCGGCTTCTTTGGACTATTCCATTGGCTTGAGCAGGATCCAATTAGCCTAGCTAGCCTCTTGTTTCACTCTCTCTCCATGATCGAAAACTACTCTTGGAGTGAATTTAATCAATATCCCCTAGGGATACTCCACTAAATTTGGTGAACAACACTTAACTCTAGTTAAATTTAGCATAATCACCGTTTTTATCCACTCCGCCAAACTAAACTGTCAGAGGTGATTGTTACATTAACTATTTAGTGCGCATATGCAGTGGTATAACCCTGGAAATTAGGGATAATCCGAGCTGTTGTGCAAAGCTACATCTTTACACAATTCGTGCATGGACGACCTATGGGTTATGGGTCCACATATACATCGGAAGCATTTCAAATAGCGGAATCTCCACCGTCATCTATCCTGCTCAATCCAATGGATATCGCATCATCTGCTCACCAACTAACCCGGACGATCTCTAGTGTCGATGTGACCCATCCAATCGAACAGTTGTCGCGCAATCTCGTGCAGATTCTTGCACGCCTGATATCAGATCGAGAGCGCACGAGAAAAGTGGTTTTCTCGTGCTATGTGTTTCCCGCTAAGGTTAATCGCGTGAAATTGAGGAATACCATTTACAAATTTTTGTCCGTGCGAGATACCATTTCCCACTTTCCAAATACTACCCACATGCTCAATACGGAACTTAAAGAAAGATGTTTAAGGAAAGGTTTAGTGCTTACCCCAAAAGGTTTAGCACTTACTGGACTTTTCAAATTGCGATAACTCCTTCATATGGTATTGGTTTTTCGAACCATTCACGACACCAGAATCAAGAAGATGAGATCTATCCGGTTGCTTAGGTTCGACACTCTTTCTAACACTATGAAATTTGAGCTATCATTAAGGTGCTGGATCAATATCTGATCAGTCATTTCTACTATCCAACCTACTTGGACAACTGAAGTAAGGGATGAATGGAAGAATGATGAAGACGTGTGGACATTCATTCAAAATTTGCAGCAAGATCCCAGTACATATGATACATTTATTTGGAAAAATGATTCATTATGGTACAAATATCACTTATATCTATGTAATAACTCCCAATTCAAACAAAAAATTCTTTTAGAATTGCACACCTTTCCTTTAGGAGGGCACTCAATATTTTTAAAAACTTACCACAGGGTTAAGAAGGAATTTGTTTGGGATGGATTTGTTGGAAAATAAAGAATCTTGTATATTATGTTTGATTTTCCTTACTTGATAATTACTTGTGATGTTAGTTGGCCTTTTCTTACTTTTATTTCTCGTTCATCAAGAAATTACCAAAACAATGAAAATAAAAAAGAGACAAAGTACACAAGATATAAGCTCCAAGCTAGCGAAAACCCCTCCAAGTGGAAATCCCAGAAATAATACTTCTCTTCTTATATAATCTTTTTGAAATGATACTTCCAAGAAATAATACCAAAGCCAAAATTCCTCCCAAGCACCAAGCCAACCCACCAACAAGATCTATTCAAACAAACCAGGTCCTTCCAAAGACAACGAAGATCAAAACAAATTCACCTCTAAAGTTTCGGCCCTACAATAAGGTATCTAACTTCAACTTGTAATTTTGACCCTTGCAACTCACACAAAAACCCTAGACAACTTCACACATGTGGAGAAGAAAATATGTTTTTCTCAAGATACCTTCCATGTTCGACTTCCTCCTCTTCTTCTTGTCTTTTTCACTCTTCCTTCTCCTTCTCTATTGTAAATCAAACTTGCTTGAGTGAGTGATCCAAATGAGTCGAAGTCCTTCTTATTTATAGCCTTTTGGAGGGGTTGAATAGGCCTCTTTAGGCTAACTTGTCCTTGTTGGGGCTGACTTGGTCTTGGAGGATAATTTTTCTTTCTTGACTCAAAAATAATTATTTTCTTTTGTTACAATGAGTCCAAATGGGACTATAATACATGACACAAATTATTATTTGACCTAGAAATTCCTGGAAGCATGAAGAACATGCTTTGACCTATAATTGAGCATGAAAACCATGCTTTTACAAATAATATTTATTTTTCCATTTTATATTCAGAATATACAATGTCATGTTTACAAAGGTCATTATGAAGACCAAAACTAGTTACCTTCTCCAACACTCCCTTTTAACTAGGGAGGTATTCATAATCCCATCATGAAGTAAAATGAATATCAAAATTGAAGTATTCTCATAAGAAGAGTCATATTGATAAGTGATCTTTTAAACATCTATATTACAACCAACCTTGTCAACAAGGAATTAACTTGATAAGCTCAACTTATATGAGAGCATCATGCTGGGAGGTTTTATGTGAGATACCACACTACCTCTAAAGGAACATACCCTATCCATATGTTCACCAAGTATGCCCTTTTAGGACTATTCTTATCTTGGATTACCAATCCTCAAAGAATATCAATCCTATTCTACTACTCTTATCTTGGATGCCCTACCTCATCATAAAAGAGTGTCAGTTTATAGGTTCACTTCTATCTTGGATTTTATGATCCTCAAGAAGTTCCAATCTCATATGCTTATCCAATCCTCCAAACCCCATTCTTTCTTTATGGCATTCACTAAGACTTACAACTGTTAATCCTGGTCTAGTGCATGACACATAAAAAGAAGAATATATTTTCCATCATCCCTCCCTCTCAATCAAAGAAGAGATATCCACCAAACCAAGCTTACCTCTTAGGTACTCAAGCTTCTTGTTTGGTAATTCTTTTGTTAGAATATCAACTACTTGTTCATCTATAGGAATATAGTGTAGCTTCATGACCCATCACGTACCATACTTCTTATGTGGTCATACTTATTATTTATATTCTTTGTCCTAACATGAAACACCAGGTCATTTTTCAACTCTAAGTATCTTTTGTTGTCACAATGTATACATTTAGTGCTAAGTGGTTCGTCAAATAAATCTGATAGCAACTTCATGAGCCAAACAACTCCTCTACAAACTTTACTTGCATCAATGTACTCGGCTTCAACACTACTCAAAGAAAAAATATCTTGCTTCTTGTTTATCCATGTGGTCATGGAATATCCCAAAATAAAGCATCCACCTATAGTGCTTCTTCCATTTATTTCACTACCACCCCAATCAGAATCTGTACATCCTATGAGCTGGATTTCACTACCAATATATCAAAGGCAATGATGTATGGTCACACTAGATATTCTAGGATGTGTTTGGCTATTATCCAATGGCCATGCCTTGGATCCATTTGAAAATGACTAAGGACATTCACTACAAAACAAATTTCAGGTCTAGTATTTACCATATACATCAAGGAGCCAATTAATTGTCCATAGCAAGAAGGAACCACTGGACTAGAACATGAAATACTCAACTTCTTTAGATTAGTAATCATGAGAGTTGTCATTATATTTCTATCCATCATGCCAAATTTATGTAGAATCATGATTACATATTTCCCTTGACCAAGATATATTTCACATAGTTTCTACCAAACTTCAAGTCCTAGATAGTAATGCATGATCCCAAGATACTTCATGTCAAATTCAACTGCTAACAATTTCTTGCATTATGAATTCAATGTTCCACACTTGTAACAAGTAGATCATCCACATATAAAAGAATGATAACTGGTTCATCATTGACCAATTTAATGTAGAGGTTAGGATCTGTAGAACTCTTGACAAATCCAAGTCTCAAAAGGTATGTGTCCATCCTAGCATACCATGCTCTAGGTGCTTACTTTAAGCCATATAGAGGTTTCTTTAATCTACAGACATGTGTCTTCCTCTTATTGACTTCAAATCCTTGAGGTTGTTTTTCAATGTAAACCTCTTCACCAATGGTCCCATTTATAAATAAGAATTAGCCTCCATTTGATGGATGTTCCATCCCATAGTATCAACCAAATAGAAAAGTGATCTAATTGTTGTATATCTAGCTGTGGGAGCAAAGGTTTCTTTGTAATCAATACCTTATTTCTATGAGAAGTCTCTAGTTGTAAATCTAGATTTGTACTTATCAATGCTCCCATCCACAACATGTTTTATTTTATATACCTTTTTTGAAGTGGCTGTAGATTGTCACTTGGTCTAGGGACAATTTCCCAAACATCATTCTTCATAATTGAATGGTACTCTTCCTTCATTGTATTACTCCACTGTTTATGTTTAGCTTCATCTTCATAGGAGGAGGGTCCAACCTCAATTATCTTAGTTATATAAGCTACATAACCAGAATACCTCTTCGGCCTTTTACTTTATCTAAAGGTGATTTTAGGTTATGTGTTTATTTGATTCTTATAGAGTAGTTCTCAACCAAGCAAGACTCTTTCAAATTTCAAGAACAATTAATTGTTGCACAGGCTCACTAGGACCTTCAACATCTTCTTGAGTTGATGTAGGATCTTGACCATTGTTGTCCCTCAAGATATCCTCAAAAATGGGTATCTCTTCTTCATCAAAATCAACTAGAATATCTTTGGATCTCTTGTAAGCTACATTTTCATCAAAGATTACATCCCTGCTTACTTCAATATGATGATCCTCTTTAATATAGATTTTGTATGCCTTTGATGAAGCACTATAGCCAACAAATATTCCTTTCATATTGGTAGGATCCAACTTCTTCCTCTTTTCCTTTGGAATGTGTATATAAACAAGACATCCAAATATTCAAAGATGATCCACACTAGGCTTATTTCCTATAAATGCTTCTTCTAGAGTCATGTTGTTGAGAATCTTATGAGGACTTCGATTCTGCAAGTAAACAATTGTTACACATGCTTCTCCCCATAAGAATTGAGGGAGATCTTGATCATGTAGCATGGCCCTGACACATTCTTCAATTGTTCTATTATTTTTCTTAGCCACGCCATTTTGTTCAGGATTATAAGGAACAATTAGCTCCCTCTTAATCCATGCTTCCTTGAAAAATTCTATGAGTTATTTGGAGGTATATTCTCCACCATTATCAGACCTTAGGGTCTTGATCTTCCTTTTTGTCAGATTTCTACTTCATTCTTGAATTCTTGAAACTTCTCGAATACCTCATCTTTGTTCTTGAGGAGGTATAACCATGTTTTCCTTGAGAAATCATCGATGAATGTCACATAATATTGATGACCTCCAAGAGACTTTACTACCATAGGACCACACACATCAGAGTGTATGAGATCTAATATTTCCTTTGATCGGTATTACTTCTTGAAAAGGGTTTCTTTACATTCTTTCTTAGAAAACATCCCTTAAAGATTCCTTCATGTTCTTTGATGAGCCCCAATTTTGGTACAATTTGGGCTCATTTTGGCCTATTCTACTTGCTCAAACCATTCATTTTTTATTGCTTATGCATGCATTTCTTAGTTTATTCATGTTGTTTGTAGGAAGAAGGGTAGGCACTCTCTCTACGTGACTAATGCATTTTGATTCCAGGTTTTGGCATTAAAAGGGAGCAAAAGACAACGAAAAAGGAGTTAAGGAGACAACGAGGTGGCACTGCGGGTTTTGGGAGAGGATGTCCACGGTTCCAGGGACATCCCTCGTGATTCCCATCAAGAACTCTGAGCTCTAATCCATCACCCCTCCGAGCTTAAAAAACGGCCAGCTGTTCTACAGGAATAGCAGTTATAAACGGCTCTACAGGAACAGCAATTATGACCATCCTACAGGATCAGCAGTTAAACTCTAGTTGGACAGCCGAGCTCCTAAAATGTAGGACACTTGTTGGATCATCGTTTTTGTATAAGTATGAAGGCTTTAGCCTTAGATAGGTTGTTGAAACTCTCGTATTGCTATTGTAATTTTGGAGCACAGTTCAGTTTTCGTTCCTTTTTGTAAGCCAATTTGGCATGATATCAGTTATGAATAAAGAAGGCAGTTTGTGATCTAGTTCTGAGTTTCTTAAGGAGACTATAGCTCTCAGGTTAGGGCCCAACCTGAGAGCCATAGGTCCCCTCTGCTGTAGTGTTGTTTCCATTTCGTTTTCAGCACTTTGAGTTTTCATTTGCACATGCAATTCGAATTACAGGTTGTTAAGTTGGTCTTTCTCATGAGTTAGATAGGATTTGCTTATGGTGAGTTTGTTTACAGTTGTTTAGTGTAGCAGAGGATAGATATAGTCCATTGGAGCTCCAACAAAAAGGTTGTTAAGGCTCACTGCCGTCTCATTTGGGATTGGAGTGAAGTCCATGATTAACCACCAAAAATACGCATTTCTTTATTCCATGATTGCTGCCAACACAGTCACGTTAAGTTAGCTGCTTCTACATGATTCACACCTGCACCACACTTCCTTACCACAGCTTCATGCACGTTCTCTTTCACGTTTAGATTGCTGCTCATCGAATTTACAAGCACAAGTAGTTTAGGTTGATGCATTTTTGGTTAAGTGACAGTCATAAGCATTTGTTCCATTTACACTGCTCTCTCTCATTCCATTACTTCATTCTCCATCTTGATCACGCATGCAACCACATCTTCAACCCCTGCTCCGCTCTGTTATCTCCCGAAGTCTTTCACTCCTCACGTACTTCCATTCTCTAGCCCTTTCATTGACCTAGCCCTCTATCTTCCAACCTACTCCTTACATTCACTCCCTATCCTATTCCTCCACTTCTACAGCCATCACCAGCCTCATTCCTACCTTACACATCTTCCCCTACCATTCCATTACTCCTCCATCACTCCAAACACTCACGGTAGGTCATCCTGTAGCCATTTGTAGACATCCTGTAGAAAACAGAGTATCCTGTAGGATCCTCCACAGCCATCCTGTAGGAGGCCACTCTCTCGGTTGCTGAGCATCTGAATGCGAGGAACCTCTGTGGATGGATGCTAAGGATCCCTAGGGACCTCTCTTAGCCTCCCCAACCTATCCCACGCTTTCCTTCCTTCTCCATCCCATCTGCACAACCAAACCCTAGTTAGCACAAGATCACAATCATTCCACACACTTAAAGGAAAAATACAAAAACATATCTTCCATGATGCAAATAGTTTAGATCCATGCATTTGCACTTATTAGAGGTAACAACAGCATTGGTAGAAGTTTCATGCACCTTTCTTGCATTGTAGAGGTTAGACTAGTTAAATTAGGGTTTCCTAGGTTTACATGCTTTGATTTGCTTTCAGTTCATTTTTGTCAAGTAAAGTAGCTTTCCTTTGAGATTAGCTTTCGTCCATCAATTAGCAAGCTTCTTCTGAGAGCCTATAGAAGTTGGCTTGAGTCCTAGCGGACTTGTGCCAGCTGACCAAGTGACAGTTGCGACAAGAGCTAGTACTTGTGCATATAGCACCGTCGCTTCCAAGTTTGTACGAACTACCGGGTTGAAAAAATGAGAGACAGGAAGCCCCAGGAGTTGTAGCATTATTGCTACAATACTGGAGCTCACCATCTTTTTGGCGCCGTTGCCGGGGAAGCGTCAGAGTATTAGTAATTGTTGCTTTTCTTCTACTTCCATACTCTTACTTCTACTCAGTAGTTTACTTCATTTCCCTTTTTGCAAAAGTAGCTTAGCATTTCTTGCTTTCCTAGATTAGCATTTCCTGCTTTCCTAGATTAATATTTCTTGCTTTCCTAGATTAATATTTCTTGCTTTCCTAGATTAGCATTTCCTGCTTTCCTAGATTAATATTTCTTGCTTTCCTAGATTAGCTTTCCAATTTTGCAATTTCATTTGAGCAATATAGTTAGTTGTAGATCACTTTGTTTCAGTTTTGCAGGTACCAAAGAAAAAAAACAAAAGCACTCAAAACAAAAGAAAGAAAAGTCCTTTCCATTTCATGCCTCATAGGAATCGTGATAGATCAGGCAAATTCCTACCAAACACCCCCACCACATCACTAGTCACCCTTCTCTCTTCTTTGGTGACAGTGACCCAGAGGAACCTATAGGTGAGCATCCTGAGATATACCAAGACCCTATAGAAGAAGAAGAGTTAGAGACCACTCCATCTGTAGCTATGGCTGACAATAGAGAAGATGAGAGAATAGAAGGAGCTTTCCCCATCCGAGAGACCAATGGGGAGATGAAAATGAAAAACATTAGCCCCTCTGCTTTGCCTCACTTCCATGGACTGACCACTGATGATCCTGATACCTTCTTGTTTGAGTTTGTTGTCCTTTGTAGAACCTATGACTATACTGAAGATGAGCAAAAGCTGAAGCTTTTCCCTTCCACCCTTAAGGATGCAGCCCTACGCTAGTTCATGGGATTACCTGGGAATAGCATAGCTACTTGGGCTCAGATGCAGCAAGCCTTCAATACCAAGTATAGGGATTATTGTAGGTCCAAGGAAACTAAGGGAGAGATCTTTCGAATGACCATGGGGAATGATGAGTCTTTAGAGGATTATGAGGAGAGGTTCCAACTTAGCTATAAACGGGCTAGGTGCACACTTGACCCTGAATCCCTCAAGTTGGTTCTACTCCGAGGAGTCCCTGAAGATCTCTTAGACACCCTTCACATGTTAGCTGGGGGGGACATTTACCAACTGCCTTATGAGGACATCAAGACTGTGTTCCGAAATCATTCTAGGGCAGCTAGGAAAAGAGGTAGAGGAAATCTCCTCTCCACTGGTGTCCCTTTCTCCAAACATGAGTTTACAAACCAATTAGAAGATCTTAAGAGTGAGGTGAGACAGACCATTGCCATGCAGCTGGACACATTCAGGATCCAGCAGAAGAAAGACGAAGCTGAGAGAGCCTTGGCTATCTTCTGTCCTAGGTGCACCAGAAGACACCCTAAGAACGAATGTCCATTGCATTCGGTTGAAGTGTGTTTCGTTTGTGAGGAGGACCACCCAACAAATCAATGTCCAACCTTACCTGGATTTAAAGCCATGTACCAAGGGACTGAAGCCCCCACTGAACCTCTCTACTTCATCAACCAACGGAGGCCTCAAGGATCTAGACCTTATCAACAGGGGATGCAAGGGGCATCTCAAGCTTATTACAACCCCAACCAATCGACTCCTATGCCTTCCTAGGGTCCCCCTGCTCATCCTTCTTGGTCCATGCCTCCTCCATGGTCTTATCCACCTCAGTATCCTACTCAACCTCCCTCTCATCCATATCACTCACATACCCAGTCGCAGCCTCAATGGAGTGCTCCTCAGTCGGGGTGGAGGCCCCAATACAATACTCCTCCTGCCATTTTGCCTCCACCACCAATTCAACCTCAGCCTTTACCTCCTGCTCCTCCTAGGCAACCTCAGATGCCTGCTCAACCGAACCCGAACCCCAACAATAGACAGGCTCAGCAGGTATATACTGGGGAGACCTCATGCCCTACCTATGCTGTGGAGATCCAGGAGATCAATCTTAGATCTGGAAAGACTCTTCCAGATCGCCAACCTCCTCCCCCAGAGGATGAGGAAAACCATCAGGAGAGTGAACCAAAGCCTATTCCACCCTTTCCTGAGAGACTAACAGCCACCACACAACCTAACCCCGAAGAAGATGAGCTTTTGGGTGAGCTCAAGCAGTTGTGTGTAAAAATCCCACTTCTCCAAGCCATCAAGGATGTGCCTATATATAACAAGCTGGTTAAGGAGAAGTGTTTCAAAAACCCAGGCAGACGAAAGAAAGATGCCTCAACTATCAATGTCATAGGACAACTGTCTGACCTTATGCTAGGACAAGTCATCTGCCCAAAGTACCTAGATCCTGGAAGCCCTATAGTAGATGTTCACATCAATGGCACCATTATCCCCCACACCTTGATTGATCTGGGGGCAGCCATCAATGTGATGACCAGAGATACCATGCTTAAACTCAATCTTCAGGGTTCCTTGAGGAAGACCTCGACAGTACTGCAATTAGCAGATCGCTCCACCGTGACTCCCGAAGGGATTGTGGAGGATGTCTTGGTCTCTATTGATTCCTGGGAATACCCTGCAGACTTCCTGGTTCTGCAACCAAAGGCCAAGCTTACTGGATATCCTCTCATCTTGGGAAGGCCTTGGTTAGCTACTGCAGATGCTTACATAAGTTGTCGGGC
Source organism: Pinus tabuliformis (assembly GCA_031772625.1). Lineage (NCBI taxonomy): Eukaryota > Viridiplantae > Streptophyta > Pinopsida > Pinales > Pinaceae > Pinus > Pinus tabuliformis. Next base: position 1,263,245,420 of record CM062816.1, on the reverse strand, counting down.
AGGAAACATGACCATCAAGAATGGTCCCATGTCCAAGCAGCTAGTCCTATACCCTCCTGCCCAACCTTCTTTAGAGCATGATTTACCACTCTGGTTGGAAGAAGGACAAGAAGACGAGGTGTATTCAGCACCTCTGTGTACCATAGAAACCAATAGAAGAAATCCCCCAACCGAGGATGATTTGATCGAGAACTTGATCCAGAATCCACCTACCAGTGCACTACCTTTAGAAAAATTGGTGGAGGATGCCCAAGCTAGCACCTCAGTGGACCTTTGTACAACCGGCCCTGTCACTCCCAGAGTCAAAAGTGTGGAGTTTGGCCCTGAGAGAGCATTAAAGATCAGCTCCTCCCTATCTCCTTCCCAGGAGAAGGAGTTGTGTAGCCTATTGGCCAGCCACTTAGATGCTTTTGCTTGGAGCTATAAGGAGATGAAAGGAATCCATCCCTCGGTCTGTACCCATCATATATACATCAAAGAGGATTGTAAACCAGTTAGGCAACCCCAGAGGAGAATGAATCCAGCCCTTAAGGACATTGTCAAGGAAGAGCTGCAAAAACTGTTGGATGCCGGATTCATCTACCCCATCTCAGATAGTGAATGGGTGTCCCCTCTAGTGTTGGTTCCCAAGAAGAATGGGAAGTGGAGGATCTGTGTAGATTACCGTGAGCTGAACAAAGCTACCAAGAAAGACCATTTCCCCCTACCCTTCATAGATCAAGTGTTGGATGGACTGGAAGGAAAGAAGTTCTTCTCTTTCCTGGATGGGTTTAGCGGGTACAATCAAATCCAAATCAGCCCGGAAGACCAAGATAAGACCACCTTCACCTGTCCTTGGGGTACCTTTGCCTACCGAGTCCTTCCCTTTGGGTTATGCAATGCTCCTGCTACTTTTCAAAGAGCTGTCTTGAGCATCTTCTCGGAGTTGGTCCATGATGCAGTGGAAATATACATGGATGACTTTACCCCTTATGGGGCCAACTTCCAGGAAGCATTGTCCAACTTGGGAAAGGTCCTAACCAAGTGCACTGAGATGAACTTGTCCCTTAGTCCTGAAAAATGTGAATTCCTAATGACTGAGGGGACCGTGCTAGGCCATACTATTTCTTCCCAAGGATTGCAGGTGGATCCCAACAAAATTGCTCTCATCAAGAGGGTTCCACCTCCTCAAAAAGTAAGGGATGTCTGGAGTTTCTTGGGATTAGCAGGATACTACCGGAGATTCATTAAGGACTTCAGCAAGTTAGCCTCACCATTGTTTGGTCTGTTGGCAAAAGATGTGGAGTTTAAGTGGATTGACGATTGTCAGAGGAGTTTGAATGAGATAAAGGACAAGTTGGTGTCAGCACCAATCTTGAGAGGTCCAAATTGGGCCCTACCTTTCCACATCCACACTGATGCCTCAAACAAAGCCATAGATGCAGCCTTAGGACAAGTTGAGGAAAAACTTCCATATGCCATTTACTTCGTTAGCAAAAACTTGTCCAAAGCCGAGCTGAACTACACTGTAACCGAGAAGGAATTCTTAGCTGTGGTCCATGCACTGAACACGTTCCGTCATTACATTACTAGTTACCAGACTTTTGTACATACTGACCATGCTGCTATTAGATATTTGATGAATAAACCAGATGTGAATGCTCGTATTATTAGATGGTTACTTTTATTGCAGCAGTTTGATCTAACCATTGTTGATAAACCAGGTAGAGAGAATGTTGTTGCTGACTTTTTATCTAGATTGGATTTATCTGCAGGTGAAGATGGGACGGTGGATGACCAGATGCCTGATGAGCATCTGTTTGCTATCTCAGTACTCTCTCCATGGTTTGCTGATATAGCAAACTACCTTGTTTCAGCTCAGTTCCCTCCGCACCTCTCTTCAAAAGAGAAGAGCAAAATCATCAGAAAAAGTGCCTCATTCACTTGGATCGGGGGCAACCTGTTCAAGTTTGGCCCTGATCAGATCTTAAGGCGTTGTGTAAGGGAAGAGGAAGTCTTTGACATCCTCCTCACCTGTCACGATGGGCCTTGTGGAGGACATTTTGCAGCAAAGAGAACTGCCTTCAAGATTCTGCAGGCATGCTACTATTGGCCCACACTTCATCAAGATGTCAGAAGATATGTCAGCCAGTGTGACCAATGCCAAAGAATGGGGAAATCGACCCAAAGGGATGAGATGCCTCTCCAACCTCAAGTGACTCTTGAGCCATTTGAGAAGTGGGGCATGGACTTTGTGGGTCCAATCAATCCCTCTTCGAGGCAGAGATCCTACATCATTGTGTGTACTGACTACTTGACAAAGTGGGCAGAGACTAAAGCAATCAAAGCAGCAACAGAAGAGAAGGTGGTCGAGTTCTTGAGAGAGAACATCTTCTACAAGTTTGGCTACCCAAGAGAGCTGGTGACCGATCAGGGGAGCCAATTCACATCCAACTTGATTGAAGATCTTCTAGCTCATCACAAGATCAAGCATAGAACCTCCACTCCCTATCATCCTCAAGCAAATGGGCAGGTGGAGGTCACCAATAGAGCATTAGAAGGGATCTTGACCAAAGTGGTGAGCAGCAGCAGAAAGGACTGGGCAGATCGCCTGGTTGAAGCCACCTGGGCTTACAACACCACTTGGAAGACCACCACCGGCTTCACACCTTATGAGCTGGTCTATGGGAAGAAGGCTTTGTTGTCCATTGAGTTTGAGTATAACACTTTGAGGATGGCAGCTCAGCTGGACTTAGATCTCAGCCATGCACAGCAAGAAAGGTTGTTGCAGCTGAATGGGCTGGATGAGCACCGCATGCAGGCCCTCCTTCACTCAGAAGTGGTTCAACTTCAGAGGAAGGTGTGGCATGACCAACATCTCCATGACAAGTAATTTCAGCCGGGAGATTGGGCTTTGTTGTATGACTCCAGATTCAAAGATTTCAAGGGGAAGTTGAGAACCAGATGGCTAGGACCATATGTAGTGGAGCAGTGCCATGACAATGGATCTATCCTCATTCGAACCATTGATGAGGAAGCCATTCCCATGCTTGTCAATGGGCACCGATTGAAGATCTACAGGAAGCCTCCCTCAAGGCAAGAGTTTATCAGCACTATGGAAAAATCTGTTTTGGTCATAGAGAAGGGTTATGCCTCCACTTTGGGCATACCCTGAAGAGAAAAAAAAAAAAAAAGAAAAAAAAACGGAAAAAAAGAGAGAAAAAATAAAGATCCTTGGGTGAAAACCTCTCTGAGGCGCCCAAGGCAGGCAGTAGGGGTGAAAACCTCATTGAGGCGCTCCTATTGTCTTTCAAAAAAAAAAAAAAAAGAAGAAAGTTTAAAAAAGATCCTTGAGTGAAAACCTCTTTGAGGCACTCAGGGCAGGTAGCAAGGGTGAAAACCTCTTTGGGGCGCCCTTGCTATCTTTTCAAAAAAAAAAAAAAAAAAAAAAAAGAGAAAAAAAAGAAAAATCAATAAGCACAATAAAAGTTTTGCATGCAGATGTTCTATGGAGGAGAAGAAGCCTCTCCACTCCAAGCCAGGGGCCTTCATCATGCTATCAAAGGACGTCATCAACACCTCCTCCAAGAATAACAATGTTTTTCAAGGTATGTGCAATTTTCATCATGATTTGGATCTTCTACAGGAAGATACAGTTTTCTACAGGAACAGACAGTCTTCCTACAGGAAGACGCGGATCTTCTACAGGAAAGTGCAAAATTTCTATAGGAAGCTCTGTGTTCTACAGGAAACTTCCTGTAGAAGGTTGCGACGGCCGAAATGTGTTTCAAATGAAGATCTAGCGACTGAGGAGTGGATTGAATGCATGCATGCCACTGATGGTACCCCTGAACATTGCTATTATCTTGCTCCACCATCCTCGTCGCCATGCAACCAAGATCCCTGTAGCAGCACAACAAAGCAATGAGTTCTCGTGAAAAAACATCTGTCAAAGAAAAACCAAGCATCGAGAGCCATACCACATCCACGTTATGCATCAGAAGCGCTGGGATCGTGATCGAGAAGCCAGAACCGCCAGCATGCAGCATGCACCCAAGGAGGTGAGACTGTTGCAAGGCTCCCGCGGGAATCCTGTAGCAGTCAAACCTGCAGGAGTGGATGCCATTCATCGGCCAGCCATCTGCAAGCAAAACGCGGGCGCATGCAACCAGAACATCCACCACAGCGCCAGCATCCCGTGACCACGAGCCTCCGGACTGTGTAAGCCACATGCAGCAGGTAGATCCGTCGTCCAAAAACCTGAAAATCATATGCAGACGCGCGCAGGTAAGTGTTCTAATCCTTCTCTCCATCAAATCGCATGGATATTACTTTGATTTGTTTTGCATGGCATAAAGGTGAATGGTTGAGCGGCCGTAAGGCCAGTTGACTGGCCACATCGGCTAGTGAAGGGATAGTAGGATGATGAGGTGGCAGCCACAACAAAGGACACACGCAGCACGCACGTGAAGATCAGTCCCGTCAACCGTGAAACGAGTTTAACCGAAAAGGGCGGCGGCAGATCTGTGGGAATGAATGCAGCAGCAAGCGAATGTGCAGGCGGATGATGGGTGACGTCACCCAACGGTCCGGCGGGGACAGCTCACCCCCCGCGCCACGAGCTGCGCCGATTCAAAATCTAATCGGCTCGATTAAGCGTGTATATCCATCAACCTCACTTCAAGACTCGAGTAGCTCCTCTGATTACCTCTGCATGTTGATACGCCAAGCTCTCGGCTACCTGAACGCTGGTAAGGCACCTCTCGACCGCTGTTCAACTATAGCTCCCCCCGAAGTCTGCGCACTGCTCCTACAGGAACAGTTTCTACAGGAACGCAGTCCTACAGGAAGCAGTATCTACAGGAAAGCAGTCTCTACAGGAAGGTGAAGTCTTCACGTAAAAAAAGGTGGCGGAAAAGAGGTAACCCTGAAACTCCTTCCGCAATTGGTTTTCAAAGGTGGCAAGGTCATTATTCACAGTCTGGTCATAAAAAAACATTGGATTGCCGTGCCCATACTATCGCTTCTACAGGATAGCAGTATAATTAGACTGTGGTTTTGTGAATTCATTGCATGCTCTGTCTATAAGACCGAATTCCTTTTGTATTTACCGCCTTTGGTCAAAACCACTGTGTTCGTCATGCCTGGTGGGTTTATCAGGCGAGAGCCCACTGATTCAAATACATTAAGGAGAAACTCGGCAGTGGTTGAGCTCTTCACTAGAGAACAATGGATGCCTTTTTGTGATAAGCTACAAGGCTACGATGATGAAGTAGCCGAGGAATTCTTGCAGGCCTTGAAGCCTAAATCCCTGACACTGGCCACGGTAAGCTTCCGAGGCCTCAGCCTCCAACTCACCCCAGAGCACATAAGTCGAGTCACGGAACTGCCCATGGGTCTGCCGTGGGATAAAGAAGAGCGGAAGCAGAGCCAGCAATCAAAAAAGGAGTTTTTCACACCTGAGGAAGAATTCTCTGAGGATAAAAACGGGGTGAGGAGGACCAGCCTGTCACCACCATGGAACGAAGTCAGTTTACAAATCATTAAATATATTACTTGTGAAGGCCGGTTCAGTATCGTGTATGCATATCACTTCCGGCTCCTCACTGAGTTAAGGCATGGAATTGACCTTCCTGCAGAGCAAAAACTAAGCATCCCTTATTATCTCCTGCAGTCCCTAATGGAGTGTGCTACAAAGCTAAGACAGGGTGTCCCTGATCAGATAGCCCATCATGGGTTAATGAAATTGCTTGTGGAGGATGCACTGCACTCGTATAAAGTTCCCCTCTCCTGGGAGTCATTTAGGAATCTAACACGAGATGGGGACATTAAAATGTTGATCGAAGATAGTGGCTCCTCCAGCAGTGAAGACAAGGAAGCGGTGGCTGAAGAAAAGGAGGCTGAAGAAAAAGCTGACTCCCCCATCCCGTCAGCAAGAGAGATACGGTCAAAAAGCAGAAGAGACAAAGTTGGGGCAGGCCATGTCAGCCCAATTACCACTTCAGCACCCACAAGCAAACAAAAGGATCAAACCCCTACAGCAAAGCAAGTAGATGTAAAGACGCCTGCCACGACAGGAAAGGAGACCAAGGCTTCTACAGGAAGCCCAAAAGCAAAGACCAAGGCTTCTACAGGAAGCCCGATAACAGCTTCTACAGGAAGCACAAAAGTACAAAAACAGGCTTCTACAGGAAGCCATGCAAAACCAAAATCTGAGAAGCAGAAGGTGGATGTTTTAGCCCGAGAGGCAGCGGCTATATTAGCCGGCCTCAGTACGCCACCTAAGCCAAAAGGAAAAAGGAAGAGGGACCCCCCTCTCTACTTCAAAGCACGGAGAAGTGTTCGGATAAAAACAGGGAAGCCACAGAAGCAGTCCAGCAGCCCAATTGTCATTAAGGATACCCCTGATTCTCCCAAAGAAAAATCCCCCTCAAAGGTCACAGTTACCTACGAAAAGGGAAGTCCGAAGAAGAGCACATGGCAAGACCGAGTGGACCTGTTGGACGAGAAAACTAGGCTACAGGAAGCTGAAAACGTCCTACAGGATACCTTGGCTCGACTACAGGAAACCGAACAAAGAGAAGAAGGAGGACCCTCATCACCAGGGGCGGATGAGGCAGAACTACCTGAAGAAACAGTAAGAGAACATATACCCGAACCTAGCCCTTCGCCCAATCTGAATTCATATTATACCTTCTTGGAGGCGGGCAAGATCATCCCACAAAAATTTACTGTACCCCTATTCTTTGAATTAGAGAAAGAAAGAGTTCGCTCCCATACATGGATGCAAATTGCCAAATCAAAGGGGGTGGGGGACATAGGCCCTCTACAAGATCAGCTCAGGGAAGTCAGAAGCGAGTTCACCATGGCCAAACATGTGGCTAGTTGCCAGCAGGCACTTCTACAGGAAGAAAACCAGAAGTTAAGGTTGCAGCTACAAGAACTCAAGGCAGGGGCAGAAACGTCCTCTAAGGGCATCACAAATGAACAAGAAGGCAAGAAGGAGCTGACCACCAATCTTGAAGAGTCAAAGACACTTCTACAGGAAGAAGAACAGCAGATAAGAATTGAAGTGCAGGCCTTAAAGGAACAGCTGCAACAAAAGGAAACACAATTAGCTTGCATGGCCAGTTGGGCCATGGAGGCCCTGCAGTGCAGACATCCTGCAAAGTCTTATGGGGTATACTTGAAGGATCAGTGGCTACAGTTCTAGATAAACACACTAGCACAAAGAGGCATTGAGCAGATCCATAACCCACAGCAATTCGCTAAAATATGCAGTACTAGCTCAGCAGAGGACAAAGCCAAGCTAGCAGAATTCTACATCCACAATCTGGTTTTGCCCAACGAAGTCTCTTGGGATCCCAATATCGCCTTGGGCGATCTACAGTTGATGGCGTTTGCTTCGTGGCTGAATCATGAGGATCAGAGGGCCGCTGAAGAAAAATCGGTCATAAGCCGAGAAGTGAGGGAGCCACTGTACATTCGGGCAGAACCTAAGGATCCGGTTGCCCTCATCTCAGCCCGCCAGCAGTTATCCAATGATCCTACAGCTTCCTTGAAATTTATGGACCAGCAAGCTCAAGCAATAGCCCACTTTGAGGACATGGACAGATTATTGGGGGAAACTGCTGCCCAGGCTTGTGCACGTAGGTGGCATGCCTTGGCACATAGTTTGAAGATCCGGGAGTACCATACCCCGACTAGAATGAGGGAAGCATCGGCAAGAGTAGACCTCTACAAGAGATCCATGCAAAGACTTCAGGCCAGCTGGATTGGCCTTAAACTCAGCCCTCCATTGCTGCTAGGATTGGTCGAAGGAAGTACAGAAAAGGATGACCAGGCACAATGGGAAAAAGTAGAAAACACAGCAGGGTTTCATACCGACCAAGAAGACATCACCACAGAAGCTTGGGATGTAAGGGGAGCAGTGCAAGCCATGAAGGATGAGGATCTTGACTAAGTTTCTCAAGGATGAGCAAATGGTTCAGCTGGGGGGTGATGATGAACCCCAATTTTGGTACAATTTGGGCTCATTTTGGCCTATTCTACTTGCTCAAACCATTCATTTTTTATTGCTTATGCATGCATTTCTTAGTTTATTCATGTTGTTTGTAGGAAGAAGGGTAGGCACTCTCTCTACGTGACTAATGCATTTTGATTCCAGGTTTTGGCATTAAAAGGGAGCAAAAGACAACGAAAAAGGAGTTAAGGAGACAACGAGGTGGCACTGCGGGTTTGGGAGAGGATGTCCACGGTTCCAGGGACATCCCTCGTGATTCCCATCAAGAACTCCGAGCTCTAATCCATCTCCCCTCCGAGCTTAAAAAACGGCCAGCTGTTCTACAGGAACAGTAGTTATAAACTGCTCTACAGGAACAGCAATTATGACCATCCTACAGGATCAGCAGTTAAACTCTAGTTGGACAGCCAAGCTCCTAAAATGTAGGACACTTGTTGGATCATCGTTTTTGTATAAGTATGAAGGCTTTAGCCTTAGATAGGTTGTTTAAACTCTCGTATTGCTATTGTAATTTTGGAGCACAGTTCAGTTTTCGTTCCTTTTTGTAAGCCAATTTGGCATGATATCAGTTATGAATAAAGAAGGCAGTTTGTGATCTAGTTCTGAGTTTCTTAAGGAGACTATAGCTCTCAGGTTAGGGCCCAACCTGAGAGCCATAGGTCCCCTCTGTTGTAGTGTTGTTTCCATTTCGTTTTCAGCACTTTGAGTTTTCATTTGCACATGCAATTCGAATTACAGGTTGTTAAGTTGGTCTTTCTCATGAGTTAGATAGGATTTGCTTATGGTGAGTTTGTTTACAGTTGTTTAGTGTAGCAGAGGATAGATATAGTCCATTGGAGCTCCAACAAAAAGGTTGTTAAGGCTCACTACCGTCTCATCTGGGATTGGAGTGAAGTCCATGATTAACCACCAAAAATACGCATTTCTTTATTCCATGATTGCTGCCAACACAGTCACGTTAAGTTAGCTGCTTCTACATGATTCACACCTGCACCACACTTCCTTACCACAGCTTCATGCACGTTCTCTTTCACGTTTAGATTGCTGCTCATCGAATTTACAAGCACAAGTAGTTTAGGTTGATGCATTTTTGGTTAAGTGACAGTCATAAGCATTTGTTCCATTTACACTGCTCTCTCTCGTTCCATTACTTCATTCTCCATCTTGATCACGCATGCAACCACAACTTCAACCCCTGCTCCGCTCTGTTATCTCCCGAAGTCTTTCACTCCTCACGTACTTCCATTCTCTAGCCCTTTCATTGACCTAGCCCTCTATCTTCCAACCTACTCCTTACATTCACTCCCTATCCTATTCCTCCACTTCTACAGCCATCACCAGCCTCATTACTACCTTACACATCTTCCCCTACCATTCCATTACTCCTCCATCACTCCAAACACTCACGATAGGTCATCCTGTAGCCATTTGTAGACATCCTGTAGAAAACAGAGTATCCTGTAGGATCCTCCACAGCCATCCTGTAGGAGGCCACTCTCTCGGTTGCTGAGCATCTGAATGCGAGGAACCTCTGTGGATGGATGCTAAGGATCCCTAGGGACCTCTCTTAGCCTCCCCAACCTATCCCACGCTTTCCTTCCTTCTCCATCCCATCTGCACAACCAAACCCTAGTTAGCACAAGATCACAATCATTCCACACACTTAAAGGAAAAATACAAAAACATATCTTCCATGATGTAAATAGTTTAGATCCATGCATTTGCACTTATTAGAGGTAACAGCAGCATTGGTAGAAGTTTCATGCACCTTTCTTGCATTGTAGAGGTTAGACTAGTTAAATTAGGGTTTCCTAGGTTTACATGCTTTGATTTGCTTTCAGTTCATTTTTGTCAAGTAAAGTAGCTTTCCTTTGAGATTAGCTTTCGTCCATCAATTAGCAAGCTTCTTCTGAGAGCCTATAGAAGTTGGCTTGAGCCCTAGCGGACTTGTGCCAGCTGACCAAGTGACAGCTGCGACAAGAGCTAGTACTTGTGCATATAGCACTGTCGCTTCCAAGTTTGTACGAACTACCGGGTTGATAAAATGAGAGACAGGAAGCCCCAGGAGTTGTAGCATTATTGCTACAATACTGGAGCTCACCATTCTTCCTTCAATTCAGGGATACCAGTGACCATGTAATTTAGAGATGGAAAAACTTTGTAGTGAAGGTGTATGTACCTTCTATACCATAGTCAGAAGGGTTCACATCTAAGTGAACTAGGGGTTGATGGACAGGAGTAAGTAACCTATATAGAGTTCCCTCACGAATCCCAATTATATTTGCATGACCAATACTAGAGTCATTTCCCATCAATAAAAGAAATTATGTCACCTATATCTTCTAGACAAGAAATAGAAAGTAAATTTTTCTTTAAACTTAGAGAATATAGAATATTATTGAGATGAATGCTCCCACTGGTCTCTAGCTCCAATGAGGTAGATCCAATTCCCTTCATTGTCCCTAGCTCTTCTTGTCTCCAAATTTTATTAAATGAGAAGAGGTTCCTTTTGATAGAATCTGGAGTTTACTGCATTCACTTTCCATATGTCTAGAAGCTCCACTGTGTATAACCCATACATTATCGTCCTTGAAAGTGCCTAAGAGAGTAGAGAGGAAACTTCCATCCAGTACTTATTTTTCTATCTTAGAGATGGTCTTCAATATGCTTCCTATGATAGTCACAACGAGGTTCCTAATAAACTCAAAAACCTTCTTCATTTTTGAGAAGTGCAGCAAGAAAGTCTAAATTTGAATTTTCCTTAGTCAAATTGAGAAAATTCGAATTTCCACATCAGTAGACAGCTTGGATGCAGTTAACTTGTGTGACATGGATCTTTTCTCTTAGTTAGCTTATTATATTTGAGTTAGATGGCTTGGGTCTTAGTTAAGCACGTTTGATTGCTAAATTTTAGTAATTTGGTTCAATTATATCTAGTTAAGTTCAGTTAAACTAGTTCTAACAGTTGGAGGAACTAGTTGAAGGTTAGTTGTGTAGTGAGACAACAGTCTAACTCAGTAATCATCTAGTTAACTGATCAATCAACTTAAAATAACTAGTGCATGCAGAGAATTCGAGTTCCCAGCTGTGGTGGAGATTCCAAGGCAATGTAACAATCTGTTATAAACTAGTTTGAGTATACAGGTGTTGCATGCAGTAATATGATCAAAGCTTTGGAATTGCGCAATCAGTTGGAGAAAAATTCCTAAAAAATAGGGGTTAATTATCTAGGAATTATGCAAGGAAATAGGGGCTCAAGCAGAAGAATATATTGACTAATTCTGGGTCAGATCTTTCCATTGAGTAGAGAGATAGGTTATTCACTTGCAGGTTGTGCTCAATGTGGGAAAGAAATTGTAATACATATATATTCATTTAATTAATGCAAAGAGGCTTGAGGGGTTTTACCAATTGGGTTCCCCTAGAAAAAATAATGTATATGTGTGTTATTTCTTATTGCATGTCTGAGATTTTTTCTCTAAATTTTGAATTGAATTCTGCAAATCAGTAGAGTAGAATTACGTCTTTTGATTTAGATTAAAATTTATTGAGCAGTTGCAATTCTATCACCATATTTATATATGGTATCAGAGCAAGATTCATATTAGAATAGGAATTTCGAAGTTCTTTCTTAGGAGGTTTGAAGTTGCAGCTTCAATGTAGCATGATCTATTCAGAGTTAGGAAAATGACCTTCAACGGGCTGACATTAGAGTATTCCTTGGAAGGTAGCTCAGATTCCTTGAATGGAAGGATCACATGGAGTCAGTGCTCAATGACAATAGATTGTTGGACTATGTCGAGATAGACATTGCAAAATCAGGATGAGCTGATGCCTATAACCTAGCTCAATGGAATAAATATGTAGACAAGGCGAGGAGAATAATATTGGAGGGAGTGCGAGACCACATTGTCCCAAATATCTATGGGAAAGAAAATCCTTTCACAATGTGGAAGGCACTGATAGAACTATTCGAGAATAACAATGGTCATAGAATGCTAGCCCTCAAAGACAAACTTTGAAACATCAATATGCAGAAGAATGATACTATTTCACAGTATCTCAACAGATTTACACAATTTCATGATGAGCTTGGAGGGGTTGGTGTGAATGTTGTAGAAGATGACCTAGTTAGCCTAGTTGTTCTAAGCCTTCCCAAAATTTGTCATAGCTACTATGACTCAATGAATGGGAGGGAGAAATTACCAAATTGGGAATGCTTGTGGTCCAATTTGGTACAACAAGATATTAGGCGGAATACTGGAGTTGGAACCTCATCTAAGGGAGAGGATGAAGAAAATTTTACATTGGTTGGAAAGGGAAAGAAGGGAAAAGGGAATAAATCTAAAACCAAACTAGAATCTAGCTAAGGGGGGAAGAAGAAAGACTTGTCCAAAATAAAATGCTTTAATTGTCATGAATTTAGGCACTATGCTATAAAGTGTCCACACAAAAAGTTTGGAAAGAAGAACTCAGGAGGAGAAGCGTGTGAGGCATTGGCTTCAAAGTTTGAGCTAGACTTCACCCTTATTGCATGAATGGCCAACAGAGTGACGAGGAGTGTGTGGTACTTGAAATCTGGTGCCTTGTTCCACATGACAGGGTGTAGAGGGTTTTTCAGTGACATGGAGGAGAAACATCTCCATACATATATTGAGCTTGGGGACGATGGAAGGTAAAATGATACCAGGATTGGTACAGTAACCTTTCACAACGAGTCGGGATGTTGGGTCCCTATAATACTAGTGATTACCCCATTACTATTGTAGTTATACCCCTTATTTATACTATTGTGCCCCATAGAATCCCACTATTGTTATTATTGTGCCCTTACATTATTATTGTTATGTCGGCTATGATTATGTTATGAACCCTTAGACTCCTATATATAGAAAGGAGGTATTTTCATTTGTATCATCCAAGAATTGTTCATTTATGTAATGTAAAGGAGGTTGCCCCCTCGAAGAGGCTGAATTTTAAGGCATTGATCTATCTTTTCTATCTTTTCTTGAGCTGGTTTCCTAACATTTGGTATCAGAGCTTTGGATTCTAGGGTTTCGCTGCTCCAAACAGGTCATCGTGGCATTTTCGCTATAAATTTTTTTCTGTGAAGTTTCAGAAGTCGCAAAAAAAACCCATTTGCGAAGAAATCGCGTTGAACCTTGGGTCCGAATTTTAGAGTTTTTCGCACGATATTTACGGAGATATGATCTGAGGAAGTTGGTCTTTTTCCAGACTCCTGAATTACATTCAAAACAGGTGACCTGGGGAAAATCGTCATAACTTTCTCTCTAGGGATCAGATTGAAATTTCGTAAGAAGGTACAGAAAGAGGACGGACTGTAGTTTCTTGTATGCATTTTTCAGATCCAAAGGTTGAAACAGTGACTCATGGCACGTCATACAAGTTTGCTCTACTGAACTAGTCTATAATCAGGTCATCTTGGGATATTGTGCATAACTCTTTCTTGGAGAATCCAATTTGGATCAGACTGGTGGCATTGGAAAGAGGACACAGCTACTACAGATCGCAATTTTAGAAATTAAAGATCCGAAAGTACATAGTTACAGTCGTTTCAAGGTAGAGCTCCTAAAATCAAGAAAAAGCAAGATGAGGAAGTTTGATGGCAAGGATCCGGTAAATTGGATACTTCAGATGGAGCAATATTTTGATATACATGGTGTACAACTGTTACAAAAGGTATGTATTGCATCTTCATATTTAGAACCAGATCAATTTTTATGGTACAAAGGGCTTTGTTCTCGTAAACAACTTGTTACGTGGTCAATTTTCACGGAGGAAATGATAGCACATTATGAGGATACAAAGAGCAACACCTTCTTTAGAGCAACACCACAACAATTGGAAAGAGTAAAAGGACTTTGTGATGTAGTGGAAAGCAAAATTATGGAAACCAGGAAGTGTACCCCTCACAACTATAAAGATGGAAGTGTTGTTTCTCCTAGCCTTCCACAACCTACAAGGGTTACACCACAACAACTGGAAGAAAAAAGAGAAAAAGGGCTTTGTTATGATTGTGATAGCAAATGCACTAAAGGTCATAAGTGTGTTGAGAAGAAATTATTTTACATAGAATATGAAGAGGAGGAAGAAAAGGATCAAGAAACAACAAAAGAAGAAGATATACGCCAGGACCCCACCCCAGAGAAAGAAGAAATGAATCAGACCATATCTTGTAAAGCATTGGCAAGAATTACCACTCCTGAAACTCTCAAGATAGAAGGACATATCAAGAAGAAAAAGGTGCAAGAAGTGAAAGATAACATCGAGAAAGAAGAAATGAATCCAACCATATCTTGTAATTCATTGTTCGAAATTACCACTCCTCAAACTATCAAGATAGAAGGACATATAAAGAAGAAAAATGTTCAAGAAGTGAAAGATCACATCGAGCATCAAGAAATAAATCCGACCATATCTTGTAAAGGATTGGAAAAAATTACCACTCCTCAAACTCTAGAGATAGAAGGACATATCAAGAAGAAAAAGGTTCAAGCAGTGAAAGATCACATTGAGCATCAACAACAAGTTCTCCAACTTTTAAAAGATAACGCCACTTTGGTGCAAAATCAACGAAACAACAGACACTTAAAAAATGGCGACCTTACCGAATGGGAAGACTCTTCAAGGATGAGGATGTGGAAGCATTGTTTTGTGCTATTTATATTATCCAACCAGATTGGATAAACGAAGCAAGGGATGAATGGAAGAAGGACGAAGAAGTATGGCCACTTATTCAAAAGTTGCAAAAGATCCCAATTCAAACAATATTACCAGAAATTAAAGAGGAAGGAAAAATCATATTGGAACCTGGAGCAGTCACAGAAACAAGAACCCGACAACTACGAAATCGATCAATTTCAGAGTATCTTATCAAGTGGAAGAACTTATCCGCTGAAGATTCCACATGGGAGGATGAGAATTTTATGCAGAAGTATCCAGAACTACTCAAGCGTTGAGGACAACACTTTTTTGAAGGAGAGGGGCATGTTGGGTCCCTATAATACTAGTGATTACCCCATTACTATTGTAGTTATACCCCTTATTTATACTATTGTGCCCCATAGAAGCCCACTATTGTTATTATTGTGCCCTTACATTATTATTGTTATGTCGGCTCTGATTATGTTATGACCCCTTAGACCCTTATATATAGAAAGGAGGTCTTTTCATTTGTATCATCCAAGAATTGTTCATTTATGTAATGTAAAGGAGGTTGCCCCCTCGAAGAGGCTGAATTCTAAGGCATTGATCTATCTTTTCTATCTTTTCTTGAGCTGGTTTCATAACACAGGATCTCCTCTTCGCCTCAAATATGTCATGTTTTTTCTAGGCCTAAAGAAGAATCTCATCTCTATAGCAGTTTTGGAAGACTATGATTATGACATGATCTATAATAAAGGTAAAGCCTTTCTGAGACACATAGCCACTAGACAGGTGAAGAAGATTGGGGTTCATGTGAAGAACCTGTACAATTTGGATGTGGAATATTGTGCTACATTAAGCAATAAGGAAGATAAATTGTAGAGTCATGATGTTGATGAAATTTGGCACAAGAGATTAGGCCATTTTCATCATGGTGCCCTGAAAATTATGCAGCAAATAACTACTGGTCTCCCTAAAGGAGCACTTGAGCAACATGATGTTTGCAAAGGTTGTACCTTGGGGAAGTATGTGAAATCCACTTTCCATGAGCAAGACAAAAAATCACATGCAATCTTAGAAAGAGCCAACTCTGATGTTTTTGGACCTTTCTCGATAGCCTCTACTACTACACAAAAATATTTTGTTATTTTTATTGATGATTTCTCATGTAAGTGATAGATATTATTCATTTAAAAGAAGGATGAGACATTATCAAATTTTGTAGAATTCAAGACACTAGTTAAGAAAGAGACTGACGAGAAGGTAAAGGCTCTCAGGAGCGAAAATGGAGGTGAGTATGTTTCGAATCACTTAAAGGAGTTCTATGTGAAATAAGGCATTCGAAGAGAGCTGATGGCACCCCACAACCCACAATAAAATGGGTAGCTGAGAGAAAGAACCAAAGGATTGTTGGAGGTGGGAGAGCTATGCTACATGACCAAGGCCTACCACTGCATTTGTGGACATAGGCATGTAATATAGGAATCTACTTGTAGAATTGGAGTCCTCAGCGGATTCTTGGTATGATTACAATGGAGGAGGTTTTCTCGGGGATAAAGTTGGATGTGTCTCACTTGAAGATTCTTAGAGCCTCTATTTACAACCATGTATCCAAATATTCGAGGAAGAAGCTTGAGTCGAAAAAAGAGTTTGGAGTTTTTTTTAGCTACACCAAAACTCCACACACTTACAGTGTGTACTTCCCTTAGAATGGAAATTGTGTGAAGGGATGTAAATTTTGATGAGGATAAATTGATGCAGTGCTATCTTCAAAGGGATCTTCAAATCCCACTAGAAGAAGAGATTTTAGCTTCGAAGGAGGAGCCTCAGGATGTTGTGTAGTAGAGACAAAAAAAGAGCAGAGAACGGAGACATCCACTCAAGCAGAACCATCTAGACAAGGGATAAAAAGAAGCTAACAAATTAGTGTAGGATGCGAGGGAGAATGAGGGAGCTCCTTCAAATTTGTGCAGGAAAAGGAGGTCACCTGAGATGTACACTGACTACATGGCTCTAATGACTAATCTTATAGAGACCGAGCCATCTTCTTTCGAGGAAGTAGTTGAGAAACCTGTTTGGTTTGATGCAATGGTGTAATAATACAAATCCATCATGAAGAACAATGTTTGGTAAGTGGTCCCAAGATCGACAGATAAATCAGTTATGGGTTTGAGATGGATCTTCAAGGTTAAGCATGCAAAAGGTGAAAGCATAAAGAAGTATAAGGCAAAATTTGTGGCCAAATGATTCTCACAAGTTGAGGGAATTGACTATGAGGAAACATTTTCTCCCATAGCAAGTTATTCATTCATTAGATTAATTATTTCATTGGCTACGCAGATGGGGTGGAAGATCCACTAGATGGATGTAAAAACAACATTCCTCAATTGTGTTATTGAGGAGGAGGTGCACATATATCAACCATAATGTTTTTAGATATTTTATCGGGAGTCTCATGTGTGCAGACCCAGGCGAGACTTGTCTAATCTCAAACAGGAACCTTGTGATTCGGCCCAAAAACTAAGACTGAGTCCTTTAGATTGCAGCATACAATTAGCCATTTCCTTTAAGGTGCGATTTTTCCTTTCAGCTAGACCATTTTGTTGTGGAGTGTATGGAACAGTATGTTGCATTTGAATTCCATTTTCGGTGCAAAAGTTGATGAATGTGTTTTTAACATATTCTCCACCATTATCAGTTCTTAGCTTAAGAATTTGATGTCCAGATTGTTTTTCAACAAAGGCTTTGAAGGCCAAAAAAGTGTTAAATACTTCACTCTTGAGTTTTAAGAAGTATACCCAAGTGCGTCTGGAGAAATCATCAATGAAAGTTACGAAGTACTTGCAGCCAGAGAATGAAGCAACAGGAAGAGGACCACATAAATCACTGTGCACAAGCTGTAAAGGGGTTGAGGCGTGCCAAGAGGCACGTTTGTCAAAACTGTCCCGATGATGTTTTCCGAGTACACATCCGGAACAAACACCATCTCTGCAAGATATCATAGGAAGACCTGTCACCATATTTTCTTTACATAGATGCTGAAGGGAGCGATAGTTTAAGTGACCAAATCGCTCATGCCAAAGTTTGCTCACTTCATCATTATGAGCAACAAATACTGAGGGAAGATTGGATGACCCAAAGTTGTGAAACTTATACAACCTTTTGGAATCATCAGCAAGACCAGTAGCTAGAATCTGTTTAGGATCTTTTAGATCCTTGATTACAACATCATGAGGTGAAAATTCAACAATTTTACCTTCACCTGAATGAGTTATCTGATAGACAGATAGAAGGTTGCAGGATAAGGTTGGAACACATAATACATCATTAAACTGACCATTGTCTAGATGAACAGTTCCAGTCCCTACAACATTAAGAGATCTATCATCATCAATATATATATTTTTGGTGTTACAATCATTTAAAGAAGAAAACATGGCTTGATTTTTGGCCATGTGACAAGAGGCTCCAGAATCAATGAGCCACTCATGAGAATGAGAAGAAGAAGAAGATACATTTAATGCATAACCAGACTGAGATGATTGATAATGACATGCAGAAAGTGCCATTCCGGAAGTTGAAGTTGAAGTAGGCTCCACATGGATGTTATGTTTCTTCATTGCGGCTTCCAAGGCTTCCATCTTCTTAAAGCATTTAGATTCTAAGTGGCCATCTCGATTACAAAAGTTACAATGTCTATCAGACTTCTTCCATTTGTTTTTATTGGTCTTATCATTTTGCTGAAATGATCTTTCATTTTGAGGCTGAGATGGTTTAGGACCATTCTTTTGAGGATATGACTTCTTAGGATTCTTTGAATTTGGTTGCTGCTGGGCGGCTAACGCTTTCGTGGAAGAGTTTCCAAGATTAAGAAGACCAAGGTGTAAGAGTTTTTCTTGTTCTCTTATTAAGGAATCACAAAAGGAGTCAAAGGAAGGGGCCTTGTATTCTTGTCCTTGACAAATGAAAGCTTCCCTTGTAGAATGGAAAGTGGAAACAAATACAGAGTAGGTTGGTCCCAACTTAGTAAGGATGGAATAAATGAGGTTACCATCTTCTTTCTTAACTTTAACACCTTCCAAGAGATATCTAAGGGTCTTGAATTTGGACAAGAAATCTTCAATGCAAGAAAAATTATTAGGATCCAAAGTAAGCAGCTCATTTTCAAGTTGATGGGCTCTAATTTCATTTTTAATTCCAAAAACTTTAGCAAGTTTTTCTAATGCTTCATGAGGAGTCTCAAGTTCTGCAATGTGGAATCTAAGATCAGGAGAAACAGACATCCCTATCAAACCACGTGCTTGATCTTGTCTATTTTCCCATTTTGCCGCCTTGTCTTCATCTTTTGGTTTCTTCTCTTGGTCTGTGGCTATTCTGTAGAGACCTTTACTTCTAAGTAAATCTCCCATGTAGGCTACCCATTGGAAGTAGTTAGTGCTGTCAAGAATGACTTGGCATGGACTTTCCATTTAAAAAAAAACTGAAGCTGAAGATGCTGAAAGTAAGTGTTCCAATGGATAGATCTCGAAAAAATAGGCGGTTTTAAAAAAAACGGCTCTGAAAAAGGCTTCCGGATGAAGAAGTTATGGCTTTTTGAAAAAAAAAATGTTGACGTTGCCGGCAAAGTGTGCGAATGTGCGGGAATGAAAAAATCCGCCCCCACAAAATGGAGACTTGAACCCAAGACCTCTACTCTCTTAAAATAGCTTTGAACCAATTGATCTATACAAAAAATTTGAGAGAGAGAGAGAGAGAGAGAGAGAGAGAGAGAGAGAGAGAGAGGGGGGGGGGGGGGGGGGGGCCTTGGTTTGCGTGCTTGCCTTGAGAAAGCTCTTTTTTCCCTACAAAACACAAAACACAAAACCCAACACGAATATGCAAAGAAAAACGAACCTTCCGGCTCGAAGTTAGCTTTAGCCAAAAAAACTAGAAATTTAAAAAAAAAAGCTCAAAGTTAGCTTTAGCCGAAAAACTAAATATTTTTCTCAATGTTTCTGATTTTCCGAGATCACACTAAGGTGCAGGGAAAAGAGCATACGCATGAGAAAAATCCTTCCTTTCTGTTTCTGATTTGCCCAGATCGCACAGAGTCGCAGGGCAAAGAGCATACGCAGAAATGAAAGGTATAGATCCGGTTAAAAAAAGGCTAAATAAACTGAGACCGAAATAAGCAGAGAGAAAATAACAGTAAACTGCAAAAAAACACTGTATACCTCCCGATCTGAAAAATGACGCAGCTAGGGCTACCGGAAACCTTTTCGCGTGAAACGAAAGGGGTTCCTCACTGGAACAGATGCTCCGAACGCAACAGAGCAGTCCTCTCGGCCCGAAAGCAGTCAGAAACAGCAGATCTAGGAAACGACAGCCGCATGCAGTTCTACCGGCTTCAGATTTGGATCACCAACGGACGCGGCCCTCAAATAGCTCCGATACCATGTAGGAATTTACAGGGTAAGTTCCACAGAAAGAATACCAAAAGGACACCGCTCACAACCAGATCTCAAATCAATACACCAGTATTTTTGACGTGGTTAAAACCCTCAGAGTGCAAGGAGGGAAACAGTCCACGGCCTGTCCCAACGTGGGTACTACAGGCAATTTATTAATCAAAGAATGAAAATTTACATAAGCTTTTCTCATGCACGGATTACTCGAACAATGACCCTCCATGCGCTTTAAATAGAACTCATGGACCAATCGGGTGTCAAGCCACGGATCAAGTGTCGGTAATACCGAGGTGAGAGTGAACCGTCGGATCACTACATATCGTGACCGTCGGATTGTAAGTTACAAAATGTACAACGGTAAAGAAACACACTTTACCTAACTCTAACCTAACTCTATACTAGACCAAGTTGAACTTAACTATATCCTATGTGTCGGAATATCCTAATAAATGGATGCATTAGAAATTCTCTTATACTTGAGAGAATGGCTTATTTTTCTACAATACAGTAGGATAGAATAACATAAATAAATGAATAGGTAGAATGGTTTAAATTCTCATGAATCAAATTTCACATCATTGTTCAATACTCATTTGAAAGGATTACATGGAAAAATGCAGTAAGAACAATCCTATTTTGGGTAACCATTTAGGATCATCTTGAAATCATGTTTTTTTTTTAACATATCTCTTGAAATCCAGTTTTTGAATCCATTTTGAAATTTTCAATTTATATCACAAATAAAAATGTTATCAAAATCAAAACTAGGTCTCAAGTGAAATGTTGAGGACAAAGTTAGTACAACCTTGATTTGAGGTGTCTAATGGGAACATTTTTACTTGAAATTCATAGGGAAGATAACCCTTAGAATCTAGTTTCCAAATAAATTGAATCACCTCAATCGGGTAACATATGAAAAAGTTATTCTTAAAATACTAACTGCTTCTCAAAAAATTTGCATGGTGACAATTCTAGGCCTTGACTGTTCATTGGAATATTTAACATACAAAATCATCTTATTTTCAAAACCTGTTTATATGGGAGATATATATTTAGGTCTAGATCAATACACAATTTGAATCATCCCATTTGGAGGTCAAGTGAAAAAGTTATGCCACATTTAATGATTTCATTTCTTCAAATCAGCATAGTAAAACTTTGCCTCCTAGGTCTGTTCATCACCAATTTTGTGATATAAAACCTAATGATTTTTAAAACTTGTTTCTACTGGAAATAAAAAATGAATCTAATTTAATCTCCAAGTGGAATCACATCAATCCGATATTTAACGAAAAAGTTACACTTCAAATAGTGACTGTTGGTCTAGTAAAACATTCACAAGCAGCTCTATCAAACATGGTACTCATAATTTTTACCATATCATTTTAAACCATTTTGAAAACCTATTTATACTAGAGTTAGCCATATGAATTCACTTCAACTTGGCTTTGGAATCACTCTAATTGGACATACAACTAAGATTTTGTGAACACAGTACCGCTAGGAGGTCTAGGCTGACCACCATTCCTCAAGGGGTAAAAAAATGCATTTCCTTTGTATATCATCTTTGGACTTGTTTTTAACCATTGCTTATAAAATTTCTTGGAAGAAGAGAGACTGTACACCTCTCTTACTCCATCATCTAATATTGTATTGTAGACAAGTGCTATTTTTTTACAAGTCCCAGGAAGATTTGAGAGGTCAACTCCATGGAGAAAGAATTTTCAAAATCAATCTTTAAAAATTCATATCTACGAATATGAAATGAAAATATTCAAGTGAAAATAAAGTGGAATTCACCTGATGTTGAGTTAATCCAATGAAACTCAAACTCTTAAAGCTTTTCTTTAGTTATTGACCAACAACACCAATCACTCTACGACATGATCAAGATCGAGGCAAAAGACATGAAGTTAATAATCAGAAGAAGAAGTCAAGTTGTGTACCATGTCAAGTCACATCAATTTCCAAAGAATATTTTCATAAGCCATATTGTTCATGATGTCATTTCAAAAAAAAAAAATAGAAAAAGATAAAAAATAATAAAGGAGTTTGGTTGTGAAATCCATGAAAGTGGCACAATACAAACTCGAATTCATGGAGGAAAACCGACTAGTTTGGCCTGTATGAATTCTCTATTCTGTTTTACTCTTATGATAGTTTGATTTGCAGAATTAATCCTCCAAAACAATACAAGACTTGAGGACAAGTATTCACATAAGCCAGGGGGAAGTTGCAAAAGGAACTCAGTTTGAGCAGCTGAATTGAAGAAGGAACTTGAAATATATGTCAGAAGGGACCTGAAAATATCATTGAAAATATTAGGGACCTGAAATTTCAAAAGAAACATGTATTATATGACAAATGCTACATATAAAAATACATGTCAGAAAGGACCTAAATCTTCAAGTACAAATTGCAGAAGGGACCTAAACAACAACAACATTCAAAGATCCTGAATCAATGATGGATGCGAAAACATGAATCGGAAATAAGTCTACATTGCAATCTATCCTAGAAGAACCATCATCATGAGTAAAAAATGAACCAGCAGAAGACAACTTCAAATACTTTGTGGGAGTAAAGTACAGTGAGTAAAAATTTTTTGCTCTTGAAATTGCAAATTTTCTAAAAATTTTCTAGAGATTGTTAAAATTAATTTAATACTTGATATGCATATATTACCTACATTTCACTACCTTCATTATTATACCACAATATTCCTATTCCTATTCATTATATTCATTTCCATATCCATTATCCTACCCATTTAACTATCATTCCATATACCATATTTCATTTCATATTCCATATACCATATCACATCAACCCTAATTTTTTTAAACATAAGGATAAAAAATGAAAGGCTAAAATATCAAATTCTTTTTGACCTACAAAAAGAAAACAAAAGGTTAGTTTCATGATAAACATTTAATTTTAAAATATGACTATTCTTTGGTCATTTTTAAAATTAAAATAAACAAAGGTCAAAACTTAAGCTAAATATTTGAGAATACAATCATATATAAGCTAAGGTATATGGGCGGAGATGTAATTATGAAACGAAAAAATGGACGAACCTAAGTTATAATCATGATGAAAAATGATGCAATGCAATAGAGATAACGGAAATGATGAACCATGCATATTACGAAGGGTATAATGATAAATGCAAAAGGTTCTGTTCCAAATCGAAATTATTTCAATAGGCATGCAATGAAAATTCGATGGTATGGTGGTATTCCATTTGGGCACCGTGGAGTAAGGTGCACAGAATAGTCAGAGGGATTAAGCCATGAGGGCATCCTAGTCAGAGGTCGGCACATCAAACATCAAACATCAAAACGGTCAAATGCATTTGAATACAGAGACAAGCCCTATGTGATTAGCAGTGAAAGCCTCTGCCATTATTTAAACCATAGACCTTTGTAAAATCGTGTTTTCTTCACCGTCATAGCCATTTGCGGGCTCAGATATGAAGTTGAATGTTGTGAAAACCATTGGCACGCATTCAAAATATCTTGTGAAGAATGAATTGATGAAAAAAAAATGAAGGAAAGTCATGAAAAGAACAAAGGGAATCAAACTGAGAAAAGCAAGCATGAAATATAACAAAGGAAGAGCAGAGAAATAAGAAGAGGCACGATAAATAAGGGAAACACTGAGAAGTATTGAGCGTTAAAAAGGAATTTAATGGTGTTTTGAAGAAGGCTTTGTGCCAAGCTCCAACCTAAGTCATTAATTACGCAAAGAATCCCTTGAATCACGCAGAGAACTCCCAGTGAAGGTAAGCATCGGTCCTTCAGTAATTAAACGAAAATGATTTTGAAAATCGAACTTCAGATTTAATTGAAATGTGTCATATGAGACTTCAGTTCTAGAATCATTTGCTATTTGTTGTCATTAAAATGCTCTGCCACCTGTAAGTGATAACGATTTCTCGGGAAGTAGTTTTGATGAACTATATGACTAACAGGAAGAGAAATCATTAACATGGATTTTTCAACAAGTTCCTCTTCCAGTTTAGATGGCATTTTGTATGCATCATGGGAGACTCATTATTCAATTTTCAAATCATCAAGGATGTACAGAATGCAATTAGAAAAGGTGGATACACTAATTTCTGGTGAGATTGACTGTGCGGATATCAAACATAGGCTGCTTAAAACAAGGATCAGCCTGTTATTGTCAATATTAATATTGGGACTACGATTAAGGGAGTTGTAGATGATTTGGATATGGTGGTTTAGACTCTTGAAGAATCGGGCTTTATGAAAGACTGATTTTATATCCATTATGACGGGGCTTTATTTGGCTTTAAAAAAGAGCAAAAGAAGTTTGATTTCGATTTCTAAGAAGGCAAAGAACGTGATTTTGAAAACAATTGTGAAAATTGTGAAAATTGTTCATTTCAATAATTTGATTTCAATTTAAGAGAGAGTTAATCATTCCCAGAATTTATTTTTAAGTTCTGAAAAGATAAAGTATAAATCGATTTCGATTTCTGAAAGAGCAGAGAGTTTTTTCCAGGATTTGATTGCAGATTATGAGCATTTAATTGTTGGAGACAGAGACAGAGGGTTTAATTGATTTTGTTGCATCTCAGGTATCGTGAAAAAAAACGATTTCCTCATTCATATTTTAAAAAAAAAACATAGTTTGCAAATTTTATATATGCAGTGAAGCCATTTCATGAGTTATTTGATGAATGTTGACATATATACAGTGAGTCGTTCTTTGAAAATTTTGCACACAGTGAGCTTAGATCATTGCAAAATGACTACATGATGATTTTGTCTTAAAGAGGAGAAATTATGTGAGAATTCAAAAAACAAAAAGACATTGACATAAGAAAATATATATATATATATATATATATATATATATATATATATATATATATATATATATATATATATATATATAGATATATAGATATATATATATATATATAATTAATTAATTAATTAATTAATTAATTTTTCTACATAGTCAATTCAAAAACAGAGAATTCTACATCAGAGATAGAGGAGTTTTTAAAATTTTGATGAACAGAGGATAGAATATAAGAAATAGATTAATAAAAACATGTTTATTATTTTTTTGTAATCTTTCAATATCAAAATTTTTTGTTTATGGAAGCCCTAAGTTCATTTTTTGAGGATTAGTTTCATCTCTTTTTCAAGGGCATCAGAAAAGAGGTAAGCATGATACTGGAGAAGCATTTGAAGAGAGAAATTGATTTCAAATTTAATGATCATGAAATTTTATTGAGTCCCAGAAATGAATTTCGATTTTTAAAAAGCCACTATGTTTCGTTGCTTTTTCTGAGCAAACTAAATTGAAATTTGAAAAATGAAAACATGGTTTTTCTTCAAAATGAGCCTAGTTAGGCTCCAGGTGAGCAATTTTCTCCAATTCATTTCTATTTGGGATATTTTCCTAGTTCTTTCAACTCTCATTTTGTAGATTGCGTGGAGTGTTTTAATTCAGTTAAGAATCAAGGTCAAACATTTGATTTAAATTGGTTGTCAGTGAAAACTCCAAGTCCAAGTTACACTTACATGGTTTGAAAATCTGAAGACTCCAGTTATTTAAATTGAAAACATAACCCAAGTCCATTGGTGGCAACTTAATCAAAGTTTGAATTAACATATGTTTGGTGGCAACGTAGGTTCAAGATCGAAGTTCCAAGTGTAAGATTGGCATTAAAAAAAAAAACAAGTACAAGACCCCAATTTCATTCTTATTTACACAAAATGACAAAATAAAGCTCGTGCACGATGGTGTCAAGTGGTGTTGGTGAGTGTACAATAGTGCAAAAATTATGAATGAAATTTTTGAAAATAAAGTGTTAGTTTCCAGATAAAAGGAAGGAGAAAGAGGACATGAAGGCATGGATATCCTTTTACAAGCAACTCAATAGGAAGCTTCATCTTCAGGGGTTAGATCCACAAGTAAATCAACAAGTCAGTCATCATATAGGGACATAATATCAAATAAATGGAGGAGGCAAGCATGAGGACATGCTTGAACATCAACAAGGGGGAGATGTTGGCCCTCATTTTTGGTCCAATTTTGTTTAAGAAAACACACTTAATTTCTATATTTTCTATCCATTATCCATCACATACACCCCATTTTGATGTATTCATGCATGTTCAGGTATATAAATTTAGTTTTGCAATTTTTAGATGTTTTTATGAAAATTGGATTCTAAGTGCATTTTTGGACAGAATCAGAAATTCCCGTAATGGCTTCATGGATGTCATATTTGCAGGACACTTGGGTATGAGATGAATACATTTTTGGAAATATTGGGAACTAGGATTGAACTAACTCCTATTGGTTCGGTCAAACCAAGCTTAAACATGCCTGGTCAAAGCTGGTCAAACAAGACCAGTCATTTAGGAAATCCTTAGGAAATAGCACAGTTTTAGTGATTTTTGGGATTTTTCCAAATTTTGTGTAATTGAATGGGTGGATTCAACCAAGATACATGGGATTAGGATAGATAAGGTTTTTAGAGACTTTTTAGTCGATTTTGTTTATTATTTCTCTATTTAGGCCAAGACTATTGAAGGCTTAAGGATGTAGAATTTATGTAATCTGATTTTGAGACTCTTTGAAGACTGAAAGTTAATTGAAGAACCTGTTTCATTCCAGTTTTTTGTTCATGCTTGGTTTATTTACTGAAGTTGTTGTAGCTAATATTTCTTCAAGTGTGCAAGGCAAGGGTGGAGGGGCCCCACACCAAGCTAAGTGCACTTCTTGGTTAACTTTTCATAGTTTCTATAAATTAGTTCTTGTTTCAAATGTATTTAGATGTGTCATGATTGCTGAATGAATATTGGCTTAATTCTAATCTACATATGAAGGGACACACGGGAATTTAAGTTAAATTCCCCTTGTATTTGATCTTGAACTAAAATTTAATTTCATTCTCCTTTTTCTTATTTGAAGTTATTTCTGCATTTCTGGTTTGCCTGGTCCTCCTTAGTTAAGAGCCTCTTCTTTTACATCTTTTGCATCATAAACCATTTTTAATTAGTGCTTTTGGATTTCTCTTTATGAAAGTAGTATTGTAGGGAAGGACAACCTGGTTCTTCTAAGTTAGGAGCCTCACCCCTCACATATTACATAAGTGAATTAGAAATTACTTAATTAGATTTCATAATTGTAATATGCATTTCTTTCAATATTTATATTTCATCTTCTAACATTGACTACCATTTGAATCCATAGACTTTGGACATGCTTCTAAGTTCTACAAACCCGGATTGATAATTAAATACTTGTGTTAATTTGCATAGTAAATTGACCCAAAAATCTTTCATGTCGAATTTGGAGGACAAATGAGTCTTCAAACCTTGGATAATTTCCTTGTCATTTCCAACCAGCAACATATCATCCACATACAAGACCAGATAAATAACAAAGTCACAAATTAATTTAAAATACACACAGTGATCTGCTTTGATTCTGGTGAAGACAAGTCCCCGTATATATGTATCAAATTTCTGATACCACATCCTTGGTGACTGTTTTAACCCATACAAAGACTTTTTTAACCTGCATACCAGTTCTTTCTTACCTTTCACCGCAAAGCCTTCAGGTCGCTTCATGTAGATCTCTTCTTCCAGATCCCCGTGAAGAAATGTTGTCTTCACATCCATCTGTTCTACCTGAAAATCAAAAGGGTAGCAACAAACAAAAGTAATCTAATAGAAGCTACCTTGGCAACAGGAGAAAAAAATATCACCAAAATCAATTACCATCACTTGGGAATAACCTTTTTCTACCAACTGAGCTTTGTATTTCTCCACCTTACCTTTTGCATTCGTCTTCTTCTTAAACACCCTTTTGTTGCCAATGGGTTTCCTTCCAGCTGACAACTCCACCAGATCCCAAGCCTCATTTTTGTGAAAATATTCCATTTCATCAACCATGGCCTATTTCTAGAGTTTTCCATCATTTGAATCTACTTCTTCCCTCATAGTTTTTGGATCATCATCAGTAATAGATAAAGCAAAGTATGAACACAAAGTAGATGGATTATACCTTTCTGGCTGCCTTCTTTCTTTAACGGATTTTCTCACAATTGGAGTTTGTGGCTCTTCATATTTTGATTCCTCTTCTGCTGTAGAGTCTGATTCTTCCTCCTTTAGCTCAAACTCTATCTTCTCAGGTTCCTTTGGTAGGATTTCGTGTTTAATAACATCTTTCACCTCTCTAAACACCACATCTCGGCTGTACACAACCTTCCTTGTTTATGGGTTCCAAATCTTATAACCTTTTAAACCATCCTTATACCCAATAAAAGTGCATCTTTCAGATTTACTATCCAAATTTGCTCTTTTCTCTTTTGGAACATGCACATATGCATCACATCCAAATACCTTTAGATATGAAAGAGAAGGTTTCTTACTAGTTCATAACTCTTATGGAGTCGTATCTTCCAACGCTGATGAAGGTGATTTGTTGACCAGGTAACATGCAATCTCCACCACCTCTGCCCATAATTATTGTCCTAACCCAACACCACTGAGCATGATTCTTGCCTTTTCCATCAACGTCCTGTTCATTCTTTCTGTAACTCCATTTTGCTGAGGTGTGTATGGAGTAGTATTTTTCCGTGCTATACCACAATTCTTACAGAACTCTTCGAATTCCTTCTTGCAAACCTCTCCACCATTATCTATCCTCAACACCTCTATCTTCTTCTCTGTCTGGTTTTCCACCAAAGCCTGAAATTCTTTAAACCTATCAAAGACTTCAGATTTCTTCCTGAGAAAATATATCCATATATTCCTTGAGAATTCATCTATAAATGATACATAGTACACAGACTTACCCAGTGATGGAACCGACATAGGTCCAAACACATCACTGTGCACAAGCTCTAATATCCATTTCGCCCTCTTAGCACCAGAGGGTAAAGTCACCCGATTTTGCTTCCCATATACACAATTTTCACAGAAATAAAAATCCAAATAGAAATTAGACATAACTTCTATCATACCATTACCACGAAGTATTTGAAGGCCCTTCTCTCCAATATGTCCAAGCCTTTGATGCCATAGCATGGTCTTTTCTGCAGAGACCACTAGATTTTCTACTCCACTTTCAGGAACCACAAAACCGTTGCACCCATCAATAACAGTGCTACCTTAAAGCTTGTGCATAGTTCCAATCCGAACTCTCCACATCAATGCCAGTTCTATTCGAACCATCTTGCAAGTGTAATTCCCGAACATTGTTTTTACACTTGCATCATCCAACTTGCTTACAAAAATCTGATTTTTGGCCAATGCAAGAATATGCAGAACACCCGGAAGTGTTCTAATCCTTCCACCTATCAACTTCAACTTGAATTTACCATGACCAACAATTCTAGCCTTCCTATTATCCCCTAAGAATACATCACCACCATCACATTTATCATACTCACAGAACCACTCTCTATTGGGAGTGCAGTGAAAGGATTCTCTTGAGTCAATCAACCATGCCTCATGATCTACATGTGTACTTGAAGAAGAAGCCAAGTACACATCCCCACCTTCATCTGAGGTGGTTTTCGCCTCTACAAAAGGAGCACAATCAAATCCCTTTCCTTTCTGAGGAGCTTTAGATTTACAGTCCCTTTTGAAGTGCCCTTCCTTTTCGCATTTCCAGCACACCTTTACAAGTTTTCCTGGAGATTTAGATCTCCCTCTAGATTTAGATCTCCCACTTGAGGACTTATTTTTGTTTTTGTTCTGGGACCTTCCTCATATAAACAAGGCATCACCATTCTAGCCCTCCATATTTTTTCATCTCATCTCCTCCAACAACAAGGATGAGATTATTTCATCAAATTGCAAGGCAGTCGAATTGCTACCTATTGCAAAAAATAATCTATCCCACGAATATGGTAGATAACACAACAAATTGATGCACTTATCTTCATCTGAAATTTTAATATCAATAGATAATAACTAGCTTACCACAATATTAAATGCATCCAAATTCTCTGTCACCGAGTCTCCATCTTTCATCCTCGGGTTACACAACTTTTTTCGTAGGAATAGTTTATTCACCAAAGACTTAGATTGGTACAAAGTCCCTAACTTGTCCCACAAAGACTTCGGCGAAGCATCCCTTAATACATTCAGCAATACTGAATCTGAGACACACAATCATATTGTGCTCTTTGCCTTCCAATCCAACTTCGCCCAGTCGTCAACTGACATTATCGTTGGTTTAGTACCTGAATCTACTGCAATCAACTAATATTTATCCACTAGCAGATCCTCCATATTGAGTTTCCACAACTCAAAAATCTGAACATTAAATTTCTCAATCTCTATCTTTCCACTGCTCGCCATCTTCTTTCACCACAAGAATTGACCCCGCAGATCTCCCACTGAACAGGGTCTACCACAGGCTCGAGCGAAACCGCTTAGCAGCAAAGGCATCCCCTTGAAGCCAAAATGAATCCGATACCAAAGGTAGGTTTTAACCCCATACATAAATTACCTGCATACAAATTCTAAAAACAAAAAATAAACAATGGCGAAAGCATAAAACATAAAACATAAACAAATATACACAAAGATTTTCCCCTGGATCCTAAAACCGGGAAGCATCCATAAACCCCAATCCATTAACCCTAGATTAGAAGATAACCGTAGTTTCCTTGAACAGATCTAAAAAAATACCATGGAAGGAAAACCATCATGCCCAAAACCATGTGTGAAATCCATGCACAAAACCATCGGTAGGCCTGCCCACCTAATATAGGGTCCAAATTGTGTTTTCCCTAAGTGCTGCCCTGGACCCCGTGCAGGGGGGCTACCAACCCCTACATACCCCTCAATAAGGGGGGGCATCCGCCCCCCCATGAACCCCCTGCTGCGCTCGACGCAATGTACATGGGGGGATGCACGTGGTATAGTCGTGGAAAGAATATAACACACACCTAACATACCCAAGCCAGAAGGATAGGGTGCCATCAAGGTGGTAATTGATAGACTTACCAAGTATGCACACTTTTGTGCATTATCTCATCCTTTGAAGGCCAATACGATCACTACTACATTTATGGAAATGGTTCAAAAGCTACATGGAAATGCAAAGATTATTATTGATAGAGATCCCATTTTCACTCAAAATGTTTGGAAAAAAATATTTTCTTCTCTTGGTACTCAATTAGCTCATAGCTCATCTTATCATCCTCAATCTAATGATAAAATTGAGATAGTGAACAGATTTTTGGAAGTATATATTTTTTCCTTTGTATATGATAGACAAACATAATGGGTCAAGTGGTTACCTCTTGCAAAATGGTGGCATAACAATTCCTTCTATATTGCAGCAAAAATATCCCCATTTATGCCACTTTATGGATATCATCCACCATCCATCACATCGTCTTTAAGAGAAAATTCCAAGGTTCAAGTAGTGGAAGATCACATCGAGCATCAACAACAAGTTCTCCAACTCTTGAAGGATAACCTGACTCTGGCAAAGAATCGAATGAAACAATAGGAATATCAACATCGCAGTGAAAGAAGTTTTGACGTAGGCGATTTGGTATTTTTATGAAGACAATGATACAAAAAGATGTCCCTCAATAAATCTAAGAAGGATAATAAATTCACCCAAGTAATATGGCCCTTAAAAGGTGTTACAAAATATTAGTACTATGGCATACAAATTGGAGCTACCTACATCTTCTTGAATACACCCAGTTTTCCATGTTTCATGCTTAAATAAAGTTATATGTGACAAGCTCCCAGTTCATACAATATCACCAAAACTTGAAGAGTAAGGAAAAATCATATTGTAGCCTCAACAAATCATGTAAACAATAACTAATAAGCTATAGAATTGATCGATTTCATACTATCTCATTAAGTGGAAAAAATTACCTGTTGAAGACTGCACGTGGGAGGATGAGTATTTTATACAAAAGCATCCAAAACTACTCAAGTGTTGAGGACAACATTTTTTTGAAGGAGAGGGGCATGTTAGGTCCCTATAATACTAGTGTAGCCCCCATATTGTTATTGTTGTGCCCCACGTAGCCCCCATATTATTATTGTTGTGTCCCATAGAATCCCACTATTGTTATTGTTGTGACCTTACATTATTATTGTTATGTAGGCCCTCATTATATTGTGACTCTTTAGCTCCTATATATACCAAAGAGGTCTTTTCATTTCTATCATCCAATAATTTTTCATTTATGTGATGTAGAAGGAGGTTCCCCCTTGATGTGGTTTATTTTCAACAACGTTGATCTATATTTTCTTCTAGTTTGTGATATGGTTACATAATGTTAACCTTATTCTTGGAGTACCACTTGGCCTTGCCTTTTTTATAAAATTGATGCCAACTTCTTCAGGTCACTCTAATCTTCTTTCGTACAATCACATATTTTGTTAATTTTTGTTATATTCATTCTTATATACACCCTTATTGGTTTTGTCTCAAGGGGAGAAATGCAAACTTCCTAATTGAGATAATTAGTCTCTTGGCTTGATATACACTTAGCAAAGATATTTTATGTGAATCATTGTGTGCATTTATGGTGGAGTTGTAATTCTTGATCAAACAATGTTTGTTATCTCTTCTCATGAAGATAGCATCGCTTACATAAATATAGGGGATTCCTAATGCTATACTACATACTCTAGGATTATCACATATGCCATCACTTCATTAATGAAATCTACATTAATGAAAAATTTAAACATACATTGTTTGGTACTTTAAACTAACCATTATTATTTTCCCATCTTAAAGGATGTGGATTAGGACGGTAATGTACCTCTAATTCAAGCTTACTTAACAAGTCCTCTTCTATGAGGTTAGATTGCACAATTAGTGTCAAATAGAGCATTTACTTTAGGTTTCCTGACCTGAATATTGATATGGAAGTATGAACTTGGTTACCAACTTAATGAGAACCCTCCATAGTTCTCATTTTTTTAGAGGTTTCATTTGGTGGTTGGTTTTATCCCCATTTCAAAAGTGGTGCTATAAGTAGCACCCTTAAAATTACAAAATTTTACAACTATAATATATAATGTTAAAAACCTTAAAATTAATACCAAAAATGAGAAATAATGCTACTAGTAACACCTCTCTTTTTTTGGGGGTTAAAATTATGACTTTTTCAAAACCATGACATTGAAAAATGGTATCATTGTAAACAAAAACCTTTAAACCAATCCTTGAATAAAAAAATGTACTACTAGTAACACCACTTTTTATTTAGAGGTTAAAATTATGACCCATTTGATATAGTAGTCTTGACAACTGGTGCATTGCAATTAACAACCTCAAAATAAATACTGAAATCAAAATGTATTGCTACCTGCAATACTCATTTCGGTTGAGACCCAAAATTATAGAAATAAAGAAAAATAACAAATTTTTTAATATATATATATATATATACTTTTTTATTATTAATATTATTGTTTAGTAAAGAATATATATATATATATATATATATATATATATATATATATATATATATATATATATGAAAAAATTTAAAGGATACTTCATTTTTTTTTTTAACATTTTTAATGCGAGGAAAGTAATCCATTTCCATCTTAACCATAAAGTTAGAGTGAAAATTATAATATTAAGCTAACCCAAAAATATACTCCTTACAAATCAATTATATATATATATATATATATATATATATATATAAAATTTAAAAATTAAAAAAATATCAATTAAATAAAAAACAAGAAAATTGAAATGAAACCCTCTAAAAAAAAGACTTGATTTAACAAAACTCAAATTCAATATTATTTTAATTATGTTGAAAAGCTAAATGAAAAAGATAAGTAGGTTGCTTAGTATACTCAGTATCGCCTCTGATGCAAAAATTAATTGACCACCAAAGTTATTGATGGTAGAAGTTACATATATTCAAAAGTTATATAATAACTTCTGTTGTCAATTACTTTTTGCCTAAAAAGTTATTGATGGTAGAAGTTACTAACTTCGAAGATATGTAACTTCTACCATCAATAACTTTTTATTCAAAAAGTAATTGACAACCGAAGTTATTGATGGTTGAAGTTACATATATTCAGAAGTTTTATATATTATATATATAACTTCTAAATATATATAACTTCTACCATCAATAGCTTGGGTTGTCAATTACTGTTTGCATAAAGGCAGGTACTAAGCAACCTCCTACATATTTTTTTCATTTAGCTTTTTAACATGATTAAAATAGTATCAAATTTGAATTTTGTTTTCAATCAAGTTTTTTTTAAGGGGGTTTAATTTCAATCTTCTTTTGTATTTTATTTTTCTTGTTTTTTATTTAATTAATATTATTTATTTATATATATGTTTTTTAGTTTTGTAAGTGAGTATATTTGTGGACTAGCTTAATATTAACAATTTCACTCTAGCTCTATGGTTACGATGGAAATGGATTACTTTTCTCATATTAAAAAAATAAAAAGAAAAAGATATATATATATATATATATATATATATATATATATATATATATATATATGATGAAAATAATTTTAAAAAATAATTAATTAATTATATGTTTTTGGGGTTAACATTTAGTCGGTTTAATTCTTTATTAAATAATACTATTAATAACAAAAATGATGGGTATGTTATTTTTTATAAATTTTTTTCTATTTATTTATTAAAAAAATGGTTATTTTCCCCTTAGTTTTATAATTTTGGGCCTCAAATGAAAACATGAGTGTTGCAAGTAGCAATATATTTTGATTTGAATGCTTATTTTGACGTTTTGAATTGCAACGACACAAGATTTCAAGACTACTATATCAAATGGGTCATAATTTTAACCTCGAAATAAAAGAAAATGTTGTTACTAGCAACACATTTTTGATTCAAGGTTTGGTTTAAAAGTTTTTGTTTACAACGATACTAGTTGTCAATATCATGGTTTTGAACAAGTCATAATTTTAACCCAAAAAGAAAGAGAGGTGTTACTAGTAGCATCATTTATCATTTTTGGTATTGATTTTAAGGCTTTTGTTTGCCACATTATAGATCATAGTTGTAAAATTTTGTTATTTTAAGGGTGTTACTTATAGCACCACTTTTGAAATGGCGATAAAAACAACCACCAAATGCAACCTCTAAAAAAATGAGAGTTGTGGAGGGTTTTCATTAAGTTGGTAACTAAGTTCATACTTCCATATCAATATTCAGGTCAAGAAACCTAAAATAAATGCTCTATTTGACTCTAATTTTGCAATCCAACTTCATAGCAGAGGAATTGTTAAGTAAGATTGAATTAGAAGTACATCACCATCCTAATCCACATCCTTTAAGATGGGAAAATAAGAATGTTGAGTTTAAAGTACCAAACAATGTATGCTTAAATTTTTCATTAATGTAGATTTCATAAATGAAGTAATAGTAGATGTGGTACTCCTAGAGCATGTAGTATAGTCTTAGGAATCCCCTTTATTTATGTAAGGGATGCTATCTTCATGAGAGGAGATAACAAACATTGTTTGATCAAGAATTACAACTCCTCTACCATAAATGCACAAAAGTATTAACCTAAACTCTCTTTGCTAAGTGCATATCAAGCCAAGAGACTAATTAGATCAATTAGGAAGTCTGTATTTCTCCCCTTGAGACAAAACCAATAAGGGTGTATATAAGAAAGAATATAAAAAAATTAACAAAAGATGTGATTCTATGAAACAAGATTAGAGTGACTTGAAGAAGTTGGCATCAATTTTATAATAAAGGCAAGGCCAAATGGTGCTCCAAGGAGAAAGTTAATGTTATGTAACTAGATCACAAAACAAAAGAAAATATAGATCAATGACTTGAAAATAAACCTCTTTGAGGGGGCAACCTCTTTTCACACCACATAAATAAACAATTATTTGATGATACAAATGACATGACCTCCTTGGTATATATAGGAAATTAAAGAGCCAAACTATAATGAGGGCCTACGTAACAATAATAATGTAAGGGCACAACAATAACAATAATGAGCTTTTATGGGGCACAACAATAATAATATGGGGGCTATAGGCGCACAACAATAACAATATAGGGGATACACTAGTATTATATGGACCTAACATGCCCCTCTCCTTTAAAAAAGTGTTGTCCTCAATGCTTGAGTAGTTTTGGATGCTTCTATAAAAAATACTCATCCTCCCATGTGGAATCTTCGGCAGGTAAGTTCTTCCACTTAATGAGATACTCTGAAATTTATCGATTCTATAGATTCCGGGTTCTTGTTTCCGTGATTTCTTCAAGCTCCAATATGATTTTTCCTTCCTCGTCAAGTTTTGGCAATATTATTTGAACTGGGAGCTTGTCACCTATAACCTTCTTTAAGCATGAAACATGGAAAAATGGGTGTACTCGAGAAGATGTAGGTAGCTCAAGTTCTTGATGGAAGAAGTTATATTTACACACACACACACACCAGCAATTAGTATTTAAAAACTTTTTAAAATTTTGTTAGCTCCAAATCAATATAGCAATGAATGGATTTTATTAAAATGATAGAAATATAAAAAGTTTATAGTTATTAACATTTTACTATGTGAGAGCTTTAACATATTTTGAAATTCTTTTGCAACTAGTATATATATGGGGAAAATGAATATAATTAGGAATTGTTTTACAACATATTGTCATGTGGATAGTTGCCTAACATTTTTTATGCAAATACTTGCTTAAATTATAGTGGGTAGCTATCCACATAGCATTATGTTGTGCAAAACTATGACACTTGTTGAATATAAATTTATTTTATATTTTATATTTTTAAACATAATTTTTATATCTCATAATTCAACTTAAAACCGCATAAAAATAGCCATCAGCTATTTAGAAAAAAACAATTTTCATTTTAAAAAATTAAAAATATTTTTTGATTTTCAAAATATTCAGTTTACTATTTATTTTTTTCAAAGCTTTGATAAACTTCATAGAATCCATTTAAAATTTTCAAAACTAATTAAAAGTCAATTTTTTTTACCAAAATTAAATAAATAAATATATATATATATATATATATATATATATATATATATATATATATATATATATATAACTTGCCTTTAACAAGTATAAAAAAATATGTAGGTTACATGTCTTCGGCATATATAAAAATATATGTAGGTTGGGAGGTGATCCTAGGACTACACTTTCATCCTTGTGCCTCTGTGTTCTCTTACTGCGTCAGCTCTAATTTGAAAGGGTGAGAAAATAAAACACAATGGTAGGAGCCTGTTATGGGCACTGAGGTATGAGATAGGAAGATTGTAATTTTTATTTTTATTTTCAAAAATTATATATATTTATTTATTGTTATAGTTTAACTTTAAAAATAAAATTATATATATTTTATGAAAACTATTTTATGAGTAATATACATCTTTTGGTTTTTGAGGAATTGTTTAAATAATAAGTGTCAAAGTTTTTATGAATTTAATATGTTACATGTAAGAATTGAACTTAATTAGGAAGGATAACAATATTTCTTCCAGTCAATTGAGCTATATCAAATTGACATACACACATCTTTAATTCCAAGGAAATACATCGACCTCCCTCTCAACTCAAGCAATAGTGAAGTTGTTGGTACTAGGCCAACCCACAATTATACTCATGTTATAGTTCTTTTCTCAACCTTGAATCCATTACAACAATAATTATCAATCCATTACAATAATAATCATCAAGCCATTGAAGCTCATCATGTCACTGCTAGGGATTTGAACATGCATAAGGAGGATAAGAATTGTTCCACCCAACCACCTGAGATAACCCACTTGTTTCTTACACACAAAAATATAAATTTTATTTTTTTTAATAAATTATAAACCTTTTTTAATATATTTAATTTATTTTTAATAGGTTATAAAATATTTTAAAATTTTATTTATTTTTAATTTTTTAATTAAAAATAATAATTGTAATTATGTTTTCTTTGGGTTCTTTGAATTTTTTTTTTTTTTAAATAAAAGTTTTCCCATTTATTTTGATTTTTTAAAATTATATATGTTGTTTAAATTTAGAAATATATTTTAAAAAAATGGTTTTATGTGATATATATATATATATATATAACGTTTTTATTAATAGCTTCGAACTTTTAATTCATGGTTTTAAAAATGTTTCAATTTTGAACCTATAAAAGAAGAGGTGCTATCAGTTGCATCATTTTCAATTTAACGACTGATTTTAAGATTTTGGATGCAAGGGTATTAGTTGTCAAGGCAACAAGTCTGAAATAAGTTGTAATACTAACAATGAAAAAAATTGTAGGGTGCCACTAGAGTGTTATTTTTCAATTTAGGAATTGATTTTAAGTTTTTTGTTGCAAATGTACAAGTTGTTAAGGCCATACTTTCAAAGGAGTTGTAATTTTGACTCCGAAAAGAAAAAAAAGGTGTTACATTTGGTCCCAATTTTTTATTCGAAGGTTGGTTTTTTGAGGTTTTTGTTAACAACATCCTAAGGTTGTTGATACCATGGTTGCAAAAGTTGATAATTTTAACCCCAAATTACAAAGCAGTGATACTAGTATCACCACTTTTAGATTTAGTCGTTGATTGTGGTGTTGGCTAAAAAATATGAAACTTTATAGCTAGAGTTCTCATTTTGAGGTCACAATTCTCGTCAATTCAATAACTATGTTTATGATGTTTTATCTTCATTTTTATGGAGGTTTCCTACATTCATCTCCATGTGCACTATGGTGCATAATTTTTTTTCTTCCAAATCAAAGTTGTTGGGAATTTCAGTGCCCATATCCATGCCTAGAAAATTTTTCTTCTTGTTCTTGTGCCTTATATTTCTTTGGATGCAACCCAGATGCAACTTCCAACATTGATCTTTGGTGTGACCATATCCATTGCAATGGCCCTAATGGTTATTTGGGTGCTTGGTATTTAGAATAATAGAAAAAATATTCTTATCTTTCCCCTTTCATTTCTTTTTTCTTCCAATAATAGAGCTCAATTACTCACCAATTACTATGTTTGATTGGTCATCCTTTCTTCGAGTTCATATCAAGGTATCATACTTGTATGGATGCTTTGTCAATGGTATTGGTCCTAAAGAGCATTACTTTCCTCCTTATGGTTGTATATTTCACTTAAGTACTTGATGACTACATCCAAATTCTAGTGGCACGCTCCTAATTGAAGGAATTGGGCTTCTTGTTGTGAAATGGAAGGTTTGTGCTTCTCTATTCACTCCGTGAAAAATATATTCTAGCTTGATCAAATCCTTTTATAACTTCTTCATATATTAGTCAATTTATACCTTAAGCTACTTCATTTTGCTCAAAATGGAGCCCCCATTTCTAAGAACCATTTTTCTCACTTTTCAACATTTACTGTATTGATGAGGAATTTTGTATTGCTAATTACAATCCTTCATGTTTCCATTCCAATCATCGAAGTTCATTCTCTACTTGAATTTGTTGGTTTTTTCCTTAAATATTTCCTTCTCTACTTTAATTTGTTGGTTTATCTCATGCAATTCTTAGATTATTTCTCGCTTGAAGGATTTTCCCATGGTTGTTATCTCAACTCTCCACAAAATAGAAAAAGCCTCTCCAATATGAATATAATATGTAAACAATTGTTGATATTCCATAAGGAAATTCTCCAATATATATATGAAAATATGCTACAATAAATACAATGAGATTGTACTTCACTGCGCATAATAATGTTGATTCATACAAAAAGAGTATTTCTTCAGGCACTATACTTATAGGATGGGAATGGAGAAGGAAGAGGGAATCCCAAAGATCTGATCTCCTCTGAAAATATATCGGCGACTAGGTTCAATGTAATTGAGTCTGGCTG
Source organism: Pinus tabuliformis (assembly GCA_031772625.1). Taxonomy (NCBI): domain Eukaryota; kingdom Viridiplantae; phylum Streptophyta; class Pinopsida; order Pinales; family Pinaceae; genus Pinus; species Pinus tabuliformis. The sequence continues at coordinate 1,263,205,431 of CM062816.1, read as the reverse complement.
TCTGATTGTCTGGCATCCATCCCATTCGATTAGCGCAGTTGAGTATCCCAGACGATTAGCCAAGTCCAACAGCACGAGTCATTCTTTTCTCATGTGTCAATGAGGTACATCTCCTCTCTCGGGTAGTAACGATGGGGTAGGTCATACTTAGAGCGAAGCACAGTGGTCTTGGCGTTACACTAGGGGGCATATGCTTTATGGCAGCACATGATTATTCTTGCACGTAAAAGAAAAATACAAAGAAATATTGGTTCAGCATGGAGAAAATAGACATGGTAGCTTGTAATGAGATGATACAAGGTTCTATACTTCCTTTAATTTTCTCTAATATCACTCATTTACATTGCTCAACTATGTAAAGAAAAATCATTACAATAGGGATGGAATTTCTCTCCTTGTAACTCAATTTTTTATGTGTCACTATATTTGATAGGGTTATGATGAGAGCTTTTTCATTTTCCAATTATCAATTGGTTTTAGGGTTTGCGACCCTATAGAACATCCTTTAAAGACCATAGATGCCTATTTCCATGTGTGAGTTATGAGAGCTAGTGTGGCATCAATTAATATTAAGGTGTTCAAAGCATAGGTTAACTATTGGAGGCCATAAATCTCCCATAGAGACTCTAGTTAGATTCCTCTTCACCCTATTGGAAAATCTTGACATGCACTTATCGGTGGGGAAATTCACTATGATAATTACAATTTTTTAACCCTAAAATTATAGTTTTGGAACCTAAACAAACATCTAAAAAATAAAAATTCGCCCTATTGAACAATCTTAAGATTGATCTTGAAAATGTCCCCTATAATTTTGTAGCAATGATTCTTCATCTTAGAAAGTACCAAAAAGCACTACAACTAAAAAATCACAATATTAATTGCCACCCTTGAAGTTGAAAGCTCAATTCCACCATCATGCAAAATCAAATAAATATTTATTTTATTGCAAACCTAGAGACCATTGCCCTAGATCATCTAGGATTTGAGTGTTTATTAGCCTCAAAATACAAAAATAGTCCAACTATTTACATATGGAAACAAGGCATTGGAATTGAATGTACCAACATGGTAAAATACTACATCAACACAATATATATATATATATATATATATATATATATATATATATATATATATATATATATATATATATATATATATATATATATATATATATATTCTCCTTTAATATATATATATGTATTCATCTTTAGTTCTCTTAGGGTTATTTCAATCTCCATCCCAAGTTCCCATACTGAATGTCAATTTATTATTGTGGTCATAGTGGGTTACACACCTCTTTCACTCTTTGCAAGTAGTTGGTGTGTTGTACATCCTCATCTCCCAATCCTTTTTTTGAAATTTTCTTCAATGCAAAAAATTTCACTCAATGTCAAAGGATATGAATTTTGTGATAAACCATGCAATTTAGTAATATTTTTGTGTCTCCTTCCACCAAATTTTCATTTTGCAATTGGCTATGGACTTTATATATATTGGAAATAAACAAAATTTACTCTGTTAATATCTATATTTGAAAGCACCAAATCCCACATTTTCCAACTTACAAAGTTTTACAAAAAGTACCAAAATCATCTAATTTCTCACAAGGTTTATCTATTTCCTTGTGGATCTCTATTCCAAGCCGGTGAATTCATCTCCATGGTTGCTTAACAATCCTTGCAAGAATCTAAACTCGACATAATCCTAGTCAATGAGTGGGAAGAAAATAAACAAAGATATAAGTTCTTTCATAAGCAAAGGAAACTCCAACACAAAATCAAAGGAAAAATTATGCACATCATAATGGCTATGTTCCAACAACTAAAGGGACAACAACATGTGTTTTTTCATCATGAATCATGCTCTTGTCAAATTAGCATGGCCTTCCCAAAAAGTTGCATCCATCCATGGGTATAACAATGCAAAATTCTCTAGCCTAATATTAACATATGTGTAACACTGCCTACATTGATATGTTACAAGAACTTCACATACACAAGGAAACCAAAACAATTGACATGGTTTGATTTTTTGTTGCACTAGTAAAAATTGCTCTACTATTTCAAATGTAAACATATTTTTAGTGCCACCATTGTTATCGGGAAACCTAGTGTCTATGCAGAGCTGCTAGTCCCACTAAGGCTGGTAGCTACCTTAGAAACAAACAAACTAAAACCACTTTCGTTTTCCTTTATGAGAAGTAGGTAAGAGGGGAACAAAGGAGACCAACCTCTGTCTTGCGCTTGGTTCCTTGCTTGATTCCTCTCCCTTTTGATAGATCTTTGCCACTCGCTTCCTCATCTACCCAGCTTCAAAGAGCACCTGTGGAATCAAAGCAGCATAACACTATCCAAGAACAAAGATCTACTATCATAAACAATATAGGACCAGATATATATCGACCGCACAAATGCATATATCATCAATCATACAAGAATGTGGAGGAAAACTTGAACAGCTTTATTAATAATCAAGAATAGCAAAGAGGATTACAACCAATTGTTCTGACCCAGCATCATCCTCTCAGCAAGAAAGCCCTTATTCACCTCATGAAAAGCTTAGATCACCCAACACTATGATGTTACACCAAGAAACCAGCAGCACTTCCTTACAAGATACAAAATTCCAGCCTCTGGATATCTGGGATGAGGGATCCATAAATGGATGTTTGTAAGGCGAGTGAGTCATCTTTTCAGATTTGATTAGTGTCCTCTCTCTGATAGTTCTTGATTCCACTTGGAGATTGATGATCTCTTACTCATCCCTGGGTGAATGCAGAGAGGCAAGTGTCACAGGAGAAGTTTCTGGAAGATTCCATGATCCTCCACCTTGCAGATTGACCCTGCCATTTGTCCACTCTCGCCCATCGCACCCCATAGAAGGGCTTTTCAGTATGCATCGCACCTCCCGTGTGCATTTAGGTGGGATGCAGTGCACTTTGACCATGGAGCAGGTGAGATGGTCCAGTTTTGACCAGTTCTGAGTAGTTTTTGATGGAGAACTTCTGGGAGATGATGCAATCAGTTCACCTTGTTCTTTTAGGGGTCAAAACAACACTTTTAGGGACTTAGGAGCCCTTGGTTTATGGACATTTATGATTGGGGTTGCAGTGCCCAAAAATGTCTATAACAGTTGCCCCCTAAAGCATGAGGTCGTTAATCTTTTGATGTCGGGTGAAATGCTTTATCATGAGGATCCGAAGTTTTTTCAAGCTGGAAGGTGACCTGTAATAAGATATAATACAACACATTATCTTCATAACATTTTCATGATCTAGCTGAGGCGGGCATTCCCATGCTCAGCTTTATAAATTCATTTTCATGTACATAAGACAGACAATCGTCTGTGTGCAGACTGATGATTCTGGTAGAGCCATCATCCCTTAGGTTGGATGATTATCTGTGCAGTAATGATGTACATTTGATGTCTTTATTTTCCTGAATATATATCGCAACCCAGATGGATGAAACTAGATCCGGGGTCTTCAATATCATTCGATCTTCACTCAAAGTACAAGTCGATCCATGCGAGAGATGTTCTGGAGTTGAACATGGAAAGACATCGCCTGATTACCAGCCAATGATGTAAGCTGTTAACAGGCGCGAGAGGAATCACCGATAATGATGATGACCCTCAAGGTACTACAGTACAATTCACGTGGTGTGAATAAGGGACTTGGCGTCGAACACCACGCAAAATATTTCGGTCGAAGGCCATTGATGTAAACCTATCGCTAGAAGTGATAAGCTTTCCATTGAGGCATGCAAGCTTCAAAGTACTGAAAGGGTTGTTCCTGGATAATGAGCTGACGTCGACAAGAAGTGATCCATCATAGGAGGGCCTTAGTGAATCCCACATCAATGACATGGAACGGAGCAAATGATTTTAATGGAAGTGAAAATGATCTGATGACATAAGGTTCAGGGTGGCGGTCATGAAAGAATGGAGCGTAAATGTATTGCAGTGGATGAGACACAGGTGAATTCTCTGAGCAACTTCTCTTGAACATATCGGCAACACTGACATGATGGATTGGTAGCGTTAACCCCAAATATGGATGGTGTGATGGACCAATGGTGATATGACCGGTTAACGGAACAACCCAACCCGACTCGGATGCGGAGTGAAAGTGTCATGTTCAAGACCGACTTGCTACCAACAAAGTTTCTTCAAGTTTTCTTCCCAATTTTTCCCTAGTCATTGCTGACCAGTACCTCTTTATTTTTGTCAAGCTTGAGGAGGATAACATATGCTTGTTCTATAATTTTCCTTTGTGCAAACCCATCGCTATATTTTAACGAGCCTAGCGATAGTGAAACTCGTTCTTGTCTGTATGGACAAGTTTGTCGCTATTCGGTTTTAATGAGTTTAACGACAAAGATAACTCGGTCCTTTTCAATTTTAGAGAGTCTAAAAAGGGACATAAAGAAAACTCCAATAATCGATTTTCGTCATATAATCCCTTGAGTCCGAAAAAGTATAAAATAACACAAAAGGGATGAATTTTCGATAATTTTAACGAGCCGAACAAAACAAGCGCTCGATCTTTTTGTGTAATAATCCCTCAGGTCTAAAAAGATTAAAATCTAAATGAGGGATAACACTTCCGGTCACTTTAACGATCTAGAGAGGCTAATTTCCCGACAATCTTTTCATATTTTACGAGTCAGCTGAAAAGAGCTTAAAGGAGAATCATTTTTCGAGGAACGAGTGATAAATTCGGGTAGCAGCTAATTCTAGGTAAGGTTTGGAATTTTCCAATCACGGCAGTGTCACAAGGATGGCTAACAGCATCACTCTTCACAGCTGTTCCTCAAAAAGGGTAAACATTCAAATGGAGGTGAATGATCAGCCAATATAGAGTGGAGGTGATGATGAGAACACAACCAAGGTTTCAAAGGTTGATGATAATTCATTCACGATGGTTATTTACCGGAAATTGGTTCATTTTTTAATGAGCTTAAACTCTGGGGGAACGTTTGCTCATTTCTTATGTTTATTTTTTAACGAGCTTGAATTCCGTGTTAAAACAGCTCGATCCAGTCGTATAATAAGGATGTCTCATTTAAAATGGAATTTTTTCAAAGCTTTGCCCCACATCCTTTCTTTATGCAAGTTAGGAAACGATTAATCCTACGAGTTTAAAGGGTTAGAGGACCTACAAATTTAAAAAAATAAATGGTCGCTCTTTGCTTGCACGCCAAAAGGTTTGCTTGCCCCCAGGTATAGCGAAAAATTTCCAAGTTACCAAAGATTGTTCTATCCGCACTGCGAACAAAACACTTCCTCGACGATGTCTCCGAAATAAACAAAGGTGAGTGGCGCAACTGGCTCCACTCACATAACCTTGATGAAGGAATCATATTCCAGTCTAATCTCATAAACTAGTCATATATCCTTCGCAGAAACCTACCCTATACCCAAGGTTTTCCTGTCGAAACAGACCAGGGTGCATGCCCCCTGGGTTTCAGTCATGTCCTCCGAATCACTCGCGCTCATCAAGTGGACAGATTGGGGATTGATGAGACATTCCTTGCGTGAAAATACCATTCAGGGATGGTATTTGACTATTTTCTATGTGTGAACCAAGGAATGAAAGCTGGTCTATGAGCTTGACCACTCTTCCTTCATGCGGAAAACACATTACTCTAAAGAGTGAGGAGACAATGGCTCCCATGCAATAAATATAGTCGCATCCAAGGAGTAGATTATAATCCAGGGGTCCTTGGACTACCATTACGTTCATGTGAACGGTTTTCCTTCTCAATGTTATCGGCACATTGGGAAGGATCCCTAACGGTCGACTGGTTCCTTTGTCAAATCTTGTTAGATTTCTCATTTCAGGAAAAAGCGATGGCGAACCAAGCGCTTTCCAAGCAGTTGAGGAAAGGATACTCACAGAAGCCCCTTCATCTAGGATGGTACCGACCATCACCATTCTATATATTTGAGCAATGATTCGAAATGGTACACTAGCCAGTAAGCGGGGTTTGCCTGGTAGATTCCAATCGAAGGAAACAACTAGGTTGCTTGGAGGTGGGACCGAATAGACGGCCGGATATGACCCTGATGAGCTCCCTTCCTGCGGTAAAGGAACGGGTAGACTGCCCCCATGTTCATCGAAGTCTGTGCTTACAAAAAGAATTTGAATGGTGTCGTTCTTGTTCTCTCTGGTGACTGTATCATCTGAGGATGGACCTTCTAAAGGCAAGACCGGGTCAACTTCCACCTCGACCTTTTGACTTTCGCCTGGTGTGGATTCAGATGGTTTATCTTCAATGATAGACGCTTCGACCAACCACAATGGCGTGTCAGTCGGATTTTCAACTAGTGATGGACTTGGCAAGAGTTTCTTATATCCAGGTGGAAGCCATAACGGTGAAACCAAATGGTCGTCCAAAACTCTTTTAGCCTCGTATAGGAAGGGACAATGGTGGACGACGTGATCGCCTTCACACAGTTTACAAGGAAATTTACATTTTCCTTTTTGTCCAAGGGCTTCACTTTCACTAGTTGACGGTGTATTCTCAACATGATCGTCAGAGGTTGATGACACCGGGTTGTGCAAACGAGGAGACCAGTCCCTTAAGATCCAAGGGATGCAAGGACAATCTCAATGATAGTGGTCTCCTTTGCAAATGACACATGGAGATTTAGGCCTGGACGGTGCAGTGTGTGGATTTTCGCTAGAGGATGCCTAGTTGCCCCTTTTCGCCTTTGGCTCCTTCTTCTTCTTCTTCTCCTTCTTCTTCTCAGTTACTTGATTTTTGCCTTTACCAGCTTCATCAAGCGAAGAGGAAGGAGGAGGGGGAGAATTGAACGAATTAGAAGGTTTGGGGGTAACTCTGGTATCATTTAGTTGCTGACTTGATTGTTCAAGAATCACGGTGTTCTGAATGACAGAGGTCGAGAAGAGCCATACGAGCAAGCCAATTGTCAATCCTGGAAGCGACAATGTGGCCATATGGAGTGCACCAACATCACCCCAAGAGGAGAAAGGAGTAGGATTTCCTCCAAGGGGAAATCCTTGGTTGGTGGACTCCATTTTTCTCAACCTAAGACCAACGTAGGGAAGGTGATGTCTATTCCGATTAAAATAAATTTTAGACGCTTTGACACAACTTGTTTTTCAATTTTTAAGAGTCGAGAAAAAACAAAAGATGGCTCTAGTCACCTTCGATTTTTAATGAGCTTGAAGTGACAAGTGCTCAGATGGACCTTTTCTTTTAAGGAGTCTGAAAAGGAACGAAAGAGACTACTCTGGAAATCTAGATAGAGGGATTACCAAACCAATCACAAAACTGCAGAATACTTTTTACGGTACGACAGTCAATCTTCCCGAATGCTGTGTTCAGTGCATTGCGATTGATAGGGCGACAGACACGGCTTCCTATGGATAAAGGATAAAGCCTATTGTGGTCTTCCAAAATATACTCAGCAGTACGTGGGAGCACAAGTTCGTACTGGCACTTATCGTCTCAAAGTGGAGGAATCACCCAACCAACAATGAAAACAATAGTTACCAGGCTTTACGACGTCGGAATACGTCTCTAGCCTAGACTTCTAAATGTTGTGCGTTAGGTTCCAAAGAATTTTTAGATTCATTAAATTTATTTTACAGATGATATTGTTTAAGAAATTTTCCTTTCAGGTTCACCACGTGATGTAGATATACAATTCCTAAAATGCAATCTAAGATGATAAACAATCGTTTAATCTTCTTTTTGCAATGAAAATCCTAGCTACTAAGGAAAGAGAGACGATATTCTTTCAACATAGAGCAGAGAGCACACAGTATATGCACTGTCCTAGATCAAACCAACAAACAATATAAATTTAAATTCACATGCATGTATTTGTTTTCAGCCTTCTTAATGTTTGAATGATAGAAAGAAAGCTAAGTGCAAATTTGAATTATTTTTCAAAGCGACATTACTTACAAGCTTCTTTTCAAAACAAAATGAAGACAATGACGACACTTTGTTATTTGGAATTGAAAACTTGCTTTCAACACTTGAAAAAACTACTAATTCAAATCTACAAGAGTAACAGTTTAATCGACTATCAAGAACAATCAGATTCTCTTCTATGACTGAAAACGACACTTGCGACACTTCCGGATCAAGAAACGACAGTTCAATTATGCTACTTCTTTGTAAAAGAGAACTGAAAATGGATGACAATACATAAAAACATTTACAGTTCTTTGCACAATGGAGGCAGAATAATGGCAAGGAAGGGGGTTTCCAACAAAGGTATACTGACTACAGACAACAAAACTCCTGAATAAGCTGAAAAGAGTGAAAAAACCAAAGTCTGGAGGAAAAATTAGCCTTTTCTGATCAGCGCACCTGTTACACAAGGATTCCAGTATGCATCCCACCTACAACACATGGGAAGTGCGATGCATACTGATATCCTTGAAGAGAGGTGCGATGGTATAGTGCGAGACTTTTGATCTAATTCTTGATCACAGTTTGCAGCATAGTTCAGGGATTTTGGCCGAGCAAGTGGTAATCAGTAAATAAATCACAGGGGTAGATCTAAGGAGGTTACTAGAGCCACCACAAGGGCAATTAGAGAGCTTGTAAATCGATTGTTCAGTTTATAAACAAAACCCGGAGATAGACTGAAGTAGCATTGATCTACTTTGCACTTGCATAGCAAATGCAGTTCGAAGGCTCGCTGGCTTGACTTCAGGCTCCATCTGTAAGTTTATAAAGAAAACAAATATAGACAAACAAAAAATCTATTCGCTCCCCAGCGGAGTCGCCATTTTGTTATCAGGAAAACTAGTGTCTATGCAGAGCTGCTAGTCCCACTAAGGCTGGTAGCTACCTTAGAAACAAACAAACTAAAACCACTTTGGTTTTCCTTTATGAGAAGTAGATAAGAGGGGAACAAAGGAGACCAACCTCTGTCTTGTGCTTGGTTCCTTGCTTGATTCCTCTCCCTTCTGATAGATCTTTGCCACTCGCTTCCTCATCTACCCAGCTTCAAAGAGCACCTGTGGAATCAAAGCAGCATAACACTATCCAAGAACAGAGATCTACTATCATAAACAATATAGGACCAGATATATATTGACCACACAAATGCATATATCATCAATCATACAAGAATGTGGAGGAAAACTTGAACAACTTTATTAATAATCAAGAATAGCAAAGAGGATTACAACCAATTGTTCTGACCCAGCGTCATCCTCTCAGCAAGAAAGCCCTTCTTCACCTCATGAAAAGCTTAGATCACCCAACACTGTGATGTTACACCAAGAAACCAACAGCACTTCCTTACAAGATACAAAATTCCAGCCTCTGGATCTCTGGGATGAGGGATCCATATATAGATGTTTGTAAGGGGGGTGAGTCGGCTTTTGAGATTTGATTAGTGTCGTCTCTCTGATAGTTCTTGATTCCACTTGGAGATTGATGATCTCTTACTCATACTTGGGCGAATGCAGAGAGGCAAGTGTCAGAGGAGAAGTTTCTGGAAGATTCCATGATCCTCCACCTTGCAGATTGACCCTGCCATTTGTCCACTCTCGCCCATTGCAACCCATAGAAGGACTTTTTAGTATGCATCGCACCTCCCGTGTGCCTTTAGGTGGGATGCAGCGCACTTTGACCATGGAGCAGGTGAGATGGTCCAGTTTTGACCAGTTCTGAGTAGCTTTTCATGGAGAACTTCTAGGAGATTATGTAATCAGTTCACCTTGTTCTTTTAGGGGTCGAAACAACAGTTTTAGGGACTTAGGAGCCCTTGGTTTATGGACATTTATGATTGGGGTTGTAGTGCCCAAAAATGTCTATAACAACCATGATGAATGATAACCTTATAATATCTAACTCAATATTTCCACCTTTATTTGGAGATATTATTCCTCAAGCATTGATCTTCCCTTGGAGCTTTCGTTGCTTTGCTATATGATCATATCTTTGTGCATCAAGTTTTCAGCTTGTATTTTTGTTGCCACAATTGTTGACCTATCATTCTACAATTCTCACTCACTAATTGATTTTTGTGTTCATTATTTGGAAGTGAACATCCAAATGAATTGTATATTCAATCTCCCTTTAGTGTTTTTAACTGCTTTTTTAACATGATCATTTGTTTATGCACCATATCATTGTTGCCACAATTGTTAACCCGTAATTCTACATAACTCCCTCACTAACTAAGTTGTTTATTTATGTTTCATTCTTTAGTTTTTAACATTCAAATGAATTTTGAGCTCCTACTCTACAAGTGTAATAATGATTTTATAGCTAATATCCCCCATTTCCCCTCCCCATCCTCCACAAATTTTGCGATGTCTGCCTTCCCCTCTATCAATCAAATTATTTTCTCTTGATCTTTCAATCCTCTCATAACACATATCTTCCACCTTCCTTGTTAATTGTCAAGAAGGAAGTGCCCTTGTAACAAAGGAGACCATCTTCTTCCAACTCCATTCTTTGTCATTTCCTTCCAAATATTCTTGCAAAAAATACCCCCATATAGAAATGGAACTTGTCAACTTGGTATTGGTGAATTTCACTATCCTTTCAAATTAAAAATAACCCTTCATTTCTCTAAGTGAAACAATAATTTATCATTGACTAATATTTATTTTATGTGTACTTTTCATCACTTCTTCATTCACTAAACCATATGCAATTCAATTCTTCGTGATGATGGGAAATAGTATTATCCAAAACATAGGAAACACTGCATAAATCAACATAATCTTGCTCCAAAAGCTATAAGTATAACCTTGTTAATTTATCCTATGGCATCTCTAACATCCACCTCATACTTTTCTTTTGTACTTGAGCCACTTCCTCATTTTTCTTTGATATGTTGTTTACTTTCCAAATGTCTTGTCATTCTCCTCAGAGCATTGCAACTATTTGTTCATTATCATTCCATTGTTTTTTCCCACCATTTATTTTCTAAGCACTTCTCAAACAACCAACAAACATTTGTTGTGGTAACTTGAAATGAAGGTTCATATTAACCCTAAGAGACTAGAGATGGGGATAATGGAGGAGAACCTTGGATAAGAAATGACCAAGATTGTAGAACTCCAAAGGTTGTAGGCTAAAAGGAGCGATTCCAAACAAAAAACCCAAATTTTTAAAAATCCATGGCATAATTTGTTGTTATTTGATGTTTTAGAGATCTAATGTGAGGGGACCAACCAAGAGAACCTTCAAATGCCATACTGAAATCTTATTGTACAAAAATAGAATCTCACAATGGAGATAAAATCCTAGAAACTAATTAGAGAGTAGATGTAACATATCCTAGATGAACTATTGAGAAAAAAGAGACATTAGCATCAAGATTGAAAGAGGCTTGATTGAAGTCATTAATACTAATTGATATATGCACAATGGAGACAACAATGATACTCATATAAAAAATAACATTCAAGAGGATAATTGTCACAATCACACTCTTTGCACAAACTCTATCATCCATTCAACATACGAGAACAAAAGCTATAAGTGGAGATAAGTGAATACTTTGGTACAAGTTGGTGAAGAGCTAGGTAAGGTGGTACGTGGACTATTAGTTGAATTTACAAGCATGTTAGAATAGGAGTTACAAATACAATATTCCGTTCTTCACTTAATTAATTCTCTTCACAAGCCAATTGAAAAATGTTGCAACATTTATAATATTTTCTCTAATAAACAATATGCACTTTCTCTCCCCTACTTCTATATAAATACATGTGATAAGTGGCTTCATTGCGCTTACTAGGTAATTCAACCAAATAAATTTATTTCATTTTAGTTAATAAATTAATTTTATATGATTAACTAAATTCCCCCAACCATGACATTTATACCATTATAATATGTACAAACCCTAGCAACCATGAACAGTTCATCCTTAGGATTTAAGAAACATGATTATAATTTTGTCTACTTGCATGGTGTATATGCCTTTCACAATACTTTTGTAGATGCTTCCAATCCATTAAATACAATGAATCCAAGTGATATATAAGTTTAAATAGTTTCCATGTACTTCAAGGTTGTAAATTGTTAAATATTTATGAATGACCTTTTAACCTTCTAATTTGTAACATGTAATAATATATTTTTATGAATAAAAAACTGCCAAAAGCTCGAAAGACATTTGAAAAATGGTACACCAAAAAATTACTATGATGAATTATGGTGGCTTGTTAACTAAATCTTCCATCATTGGTTACACCATTGTTCGGTCCATGTTGTTTCCCATTGATATATGGATGACTCTAACACCATAGGTTTTGTCTAACTTCAAAACATCGTTGTGCTTGAGAAATTCAAACATGGACTTGCATTTTCTTTAGTAGGATTTGTTCTAACCTCATTTAATAAGAAATATCTTTGAGCATATTTGTCGAACTATAATGAATTTTAACTCTCCATGGTTGTCATCCTTTACTTTTGTATTTGAAACATTATCTTCTTCTGAGACAAACAATTGCTTTGTTGGTTGTTTGTACCCTTGTCAAGCATAAGAATTTTGCAACACTTTTGATGTGACAAACCAATTGTTGATGTTCCCTTACTTTGAGCATATACTTTCTCTAATCCATTCTCTATATTCTTTTGGAATGGCTAGCTTCTTCATTGTATTTTGAACAACACTAAGAAACCTCCTTGTTGTAGGCCAGTATAATTAATAATTGTCCCTTGCATCACTAGGATACAGATATCTTACGTTTTTACAAGCTTTGAAAATAAGACGACAAGGGAATACGTATCAAGGATCATTGGAGAGAGCTCTCTCTCTAGGGGATGATATAAGGGATCATAGGTGAAAATTCATAGGGGGCTCCCCTAACACCCCTCCTCTCACACACACCTAGATACAGGAAAAATGATGAAAAAATCCAAATAACTAGTAATATTAATAAAGAAAGTTAATGGGGTAATTGATCAGGTGCTCAGTATTTAGCTCAAAAATAAAAGTTCTCGGAATATCTCGAAACCTGAATGACCACATCCATCTCAGAAAAAAGATCCTAACAAACTTGTTTCGTAAAAAACTGAGTTCGTATGAGAAAGTTATTGTGTTCTGATCGCTTTGCTAAATAGGAAAATTTTTCAAACAAAATGCCCAGTCACTGCACAGTGAGCAGTCCCTACTGCTGACGTGGCAGGTGACTAGGTATGGTCAATGGTGATTCACAGGTGGACAAGTGGCATCGTTTCATTGGGTTTTAGGTGGTGTGTTGACACGTTTCTATTGGTTCATTTTGGGCCAATGAAAGAATGCCACATGGCAAGCCCGGAGGCTGCCACGTGGCACCTCCCAAAGGCTTTGACACTCTCAACACAGTGGAACAAAAATTTATGGTGGAGGTCGGGGTCGAACCAACGACCTCTGACATACCATCTACATACCTTCACTACCTCCACTACCACCGTGGTTCTTACCATGTATGTTCTCCATTACTATTTAAAGTGTAACGGTTGGGAGTTGGACAGTTAGGGGAGGGCTAGCCCTCCCCCATGTGAATGCATTCGTTATAAACCGAAAACAGTTTGCGTTAAACTCGGTGGCTCTAACCTACCAAATTTGTGATGGTTTAAAATATTTCATGTGAACACGATTACCACAACATCAAACGGTCAATACTTCCGACGGGCCATTAACCCGGCAGTTAATGCAATGCTAACCATCGCATGTGAACAACCCACCAAAACCGTCAGATGTTAAGGATAAGGTTTGTGCTAATCCGGATTAATTTAATTAAGCACAGTTTAATTGTTAGTTAACTCTTAGTTTATTCTGGTGGAGGATTTGGCGGCGCCCCCAATTTCGGGCTTGCCTCCAGATTTAGTTCGCTAACTGGAGTCCTTCCAGATTTAGCGGAACTTTTCTAAGAAAAGTCTAACTGAGTCATGGGGAAGTCAATTTTCGACCAAATTGATCTCAGGAAGAGGTGCTATTGGCTAATTTGGACATTTTGAACACATTGGTGTAGGTATCAGGAGCCATAGAGCTTTGTAAAACAACATTTTTCCACATTGAGCTAATACGGAGTCCCAAGCCATGGAAGCTGGACCAAGGAGGGGTAGCCTAAGAGGGGTGAAATCCTTCATCAAAACATTGTGTTAAAGTGTCTCTTTGATGGTTTGTTGTATTTTGAATGTCTACTGTTGAGTATTCATTTTTGAAGCTATTTTTCTTATGAATGTCATTTTAAACTTAAGGAAACTTCCCGGATTAAATCCACAAACAACTAATGAAACCTCAGTACAAGAAGCAATAAGAAAGCGTATGTTTAGAAATTTTTAATTGATATTAGCACAGCAAAAACTAATCATTTAAAAATAGATCAAGTTGGTATCAAAGCAAAGGTTGAATTTCTTGATTGCTTGAGCTTGTGCAATTAGGGTTTTAATGGTTGCAAAATTGTGATGCTTACAAGGTTAAAGTTGCAAAAAGGAGAAGAGAAGATATTGGTTGCAACTCCTGAGGTAATGCCCAAAATAAGGAGAGCCACAAGGCCACAATCTCCATCACCCAAAGTTCCAATTCAAGCTGCACTTGAAACTCCTCAAGTTTTGCCTTCAACTGATATTGAAGAGGTACAAGCAGTACCAATTTCTGAGCTTGAATCCACAGCCATTATGTATGGAGAAAGAGAACTTGAAGGTCCTTCTTCAGAAGAGGAAGAATTCAAGAAATATTTCTTCACTTTAACTGAGATGGTTAAAGTCCTCTATGAAGAGAGGAACACTATAATGGTTGGAGAGAGTTCTAAACCTCCACATGGAGAAGGAAGCTCAAAGGATAAAAAAGATGAGAAGAAGGATTCCAAAGGGAATGGTGGAAAGCCACCTCCATCTCCACCATCCTCATCATCTTCATCATCTCACACAACATCATCTTCCACTACCACCACTGAAACTGCCCATACTCATTCAAAAACCCCAAAAGGAAAGACTCCCTTACTTAAATTGGATATAAAATTCGAACTTCCCATTTACAATGGAGTTGTGAATGCAGAAAAGTTGGATAATTGGATTCGATAGTTGGAGGTATACTACAGAATTCAAAACCTTCAAGAAGATGACATAAAGATCCAGTTGGCTTCACTAAGGCTAGAGGGAGATGCACTAGTTTGGTGGGAAGAAAATACTCAAGAGGAAATGAGAATCCATGGTAAGATATCCATTACTTGGGTTGAATTTGTTTCTACAATTAAAAGGCAGTTTTATCCTTTAGCTTATATGCAAAAAGCCATTATGAGTTGGCATAAATTTAGGCAACTTAAAGACAAACAGTCCAAGATTATACACAGGAGTTTAGGAAAAGGGCTTTGTTGCTAAGAGCGAATTTGAATTCCAAAGATACACTACTAAAATATGTTGGGGGTTTGCATTCCTATTTGAAACATATTATCCTTATGTTCAATCCAAACAATTTAGATGAGGTATGTGTGTAAGCCACACACCTTGCATATAGAGGAAAGAACATTCAGGAAGAGGGTAGTAAGAGGAAGCCATTCAAGGGTAAGGAGAAAGAGAAGGGTGGAAAATGGAAGGGAAAGAAAAATGCAAGTGTGAAGAAAGAAGGGGATAAAATCACATGCAAACATTGTTCCAAAGAGGGGCATGATGAAGCCCACTACTGGAAATTGCATCCCGAATTAAGGCCTAAGAAACAAAATAATAAGGGAAAACAAAAGACGATCGCTACCACACAACATGAACTTGTTTCAGACTCTGGTGATGAGACCAAGATTTCAGCCATGGTTACAAAAGCAAAAGAAACTGTTGCAAGCACTAGTTCATCACATAGTCAAAACAATACTCCAAATGAAGAATCAAGAATAGAGTTGTTTCATGTAAGAGTGATTTAAAATCATATAAAGATTGATGCATTATTTGATAGTGGGTCACAATCAAACTTGATTTCAAAAGGCTTGGTAAAAGAACTAAACCTTGAAACTGTACCTCATCATAAGCCATATCCATTGAGTTGGATAGTTAACAATGCAAACTTACAAGTTACAAGGAAGTGTTTATTCAAGTTCGCCATTACTGAAAAGTTCATTGATGAAGTTGAGTTAGATGTAGCTCCACTTGATATCTCAAGAATCGTTTTGGGTAGTCCTTATTTTTATGATAGGAAAGAAGTATTTTATCTCCATGAAAACAAATACATATTTCTCAAGAACGGGGTGGAGTACATTGTGAGAGCCCATCACAAAAAGTTGAACATTTCTTTGGTTAATGTAGGGCAGATGAAGAGACTAGTAAATGCAAGTACAAATTTTGTGCTTCTCATGATCAAGAAAAAGAATGATATTGATTATGAATCTTTTGAAGGTTGTGATGATAAATTGAAACCTGATTTGTTTGATGTGGTAAGCAAGCATGGTGAGATGTTTCAGGAACTAAAGGGGGTACCTCCCAAGAGGGGAATTCAGCATTGGATTTAGTTGCAATAGGTTGTTCCATTTCCAAACATAGGCATGTATCGTATGTTGGTTATGGAGAGCATGGAAATCAAAAACAAAATTCAAGAATTGATTAACAAAGGTATCATACGCCCATCTACTTCGCCATGTGGTTTTCCCATTGTCTTGGTGCAAAAGAAGGATGGAACTTGCCACATGTGTGTGGATTTTCGTGCACTGAAAAAAAATCACGGTAAAGAATCATTATCCACTCCCAAGAATTGATGATTTTCTTGATCAATTGAGGTATGAAAAGTATTTCACTAAGTTATACTTATGAATTAGTTATCATCAAGTTAGGATAGCTGAAGAAGACATTTGGAAAACCGCATTTAAAACTAAACAAGGATCGTTTGAGTGGTTTGCTATGCCTTTCAATCTTAGAAATGCTCCAGCTACTTTCATGAGGGTAATGAATGATGTATTGAGACCATTTCTAGATGACTTTTTCATTTTCTACTTAGATGATATTCTCATATTCATCAAATCAAGAGATGAACATGTCATGCATGTAAACAAAGTACTAGATGTATTGAGAAAAGAACAATTGTTTTTAAAGATGTCAAAGTGTGAATTTGGCAAGAATTATTTGGTGTATTTGGGACACATTGTTGGAGGAGGTGAGATGAAGATCGACCCCTCTAAGGTTGATGTTATTCTAAATTGGCCCAAGCCCAATACAGTTACAGAGGTAAGAATATTTTTAGGGGCAGTACAATATTGGAGAAAGCTTATTGCTAATTTTTCTTCCATTGCATGCATTGACAAGTGTCAATAAAGTCTTACATTGGGGAGATGTACAATAGAAAGCATTTTATGCTTTGAAGCAAAAGATAAGTTCAGCACCGGTATTGGATCTTATGGATCTTAGATAGCCATTCGAGATTCAAACAGATGCAAGTGATTATGCCATGGGAGTAGTTCTATTGCAACATGGTAAGCCCATTTCATTTCATTATGAAATATTTAATGGAGCTATAAATAACTATCCCACCTATGACAAAGAAATTTATGCATTAGTACAAAGTGTTAGGAAATGAAAGCACTATTTGATGGGGAAGGAAACCATCATCCATATCGACCATCAACCATCACAGTACTTACAATCACAGTCAATTTTGCAACAGTCTCAACATTTTAGACAGATGGGTTTTCTACAAAAATTTCATTTGGTTATTAGGTATAAAAAGGGAATCTACAATAAGGTAGTTGATATTCTTTCAAGGCCTATTGTAAATTCATTTGTTATACTCAAGCATAATTATGTTTTTCCTGAAAGTTACATAGAACAATATGCAAATGATAATGACTTTCAAGAAGTATATGCAAGCTTGAGTCAAGGAAATCAAATTGAAGAGTTTGATTATCATGTACATAACAATTTGTTGTATCACTTGGGAAAGTTGTGTATTCCACAAGGAGAAAGAAACAATATCATAAGGGAGGAACACACTTCATTGATTGTTGGACACTTTGGTGTAGGCAAGACAATAGCGAATCTTCAAAGGTATTGTTATTGGTTACACATGTTGGATAATGTTTCTCGTTTCATAAGAGGATGTTCTTTATGTGCTACAAGTAAGCCTAGCAACAGGAAACTTGGTTTATAGACTCCACTTCCGGTACCTTCATGTCCATAGGAGAGTATCTCAATGGATTTTGTAGGAGGTCTTCCATTGTCAAGGAAAGGTCATGATTACTTTTATGTAGTTGTAGATAGGTTCAGCAAGATGTGCATACTAACACCAAGTAAAAAGCAAATTAGAGCTGAACAAATAGCTCATCTTTTCATCCAAAACATTTGGGTTCATTTTGGTCTTCGTACTTCTATTTTAAGTGATCAAGATTCTCGATTTGTTGGGAATTTTTGGTTGAATTTGTGGGACATGATGGAAACAAAGTTGAAGAAGAGTACAACCTTTCATCCACAAACAAATGGACAAATCGAGGTGGTCAATCAAACAGTCAATGGCACTATACTTCAATACTTGTCATCGCTCTTAGTACCACACGTTGTCCTTGTTTTGTTCAAAAGTCAATTTTTGTAACACAGTCACACTATTGTTGTCAATTCCAATCCTAACACAGTAATCGCCAACAACATAACTCTCCTCAACATCGTCTTCTTCACATAAGCAAGATCACATTACTGTTAACTATCTCCCATATGCACAATCCAATATGCCACAACTTTTTCCTATACCCAACCTTAATATGTCTCAATTTCTTCCTTAGGAAACACAAATTCATCAACATTCGATCACTACTCATCTAACATGATAATTTTGTTGCAGTACATGTGTTGGGATAGGGTCCCTAGGGTTACTTTTTTGGGTAATTTAACCCAATCTTGTAAAAGTTTTTGTAAAAGAATGGAAAGTATCCGCAATATGTGGATGTGGAGCACGCAAATAGATAGGAGTCAAAATGGTTTTAGCCCTTATTTTTGGTCGGTTTTAAGATTCTCCCATGGTCCGTGGACCATGGTATTGTATGAAGGAAAGCTATAAATAGTTGAGTCATAGCAAGTCTTAGAGATAACTTTTGATAGAGAATTGGGTAGGCTGAAAGGTTTTTGTTGTCTTGGGCAAGTGTTAAGCCAGGAAGGCTCTGCTTCCTGTGCATAGGTGAAGAATGGAAGGCTCCTACAGTTGAGTGCGCATGAGGCCTAGATAGAGTCTGCAGCTGAGTACGCAGACCCTTGCACTGAGTGCGTAGGGTAGGAGAGTCTGTAATATGATAATCGAAGATCAATAAAGACTGTTTGGAAGAATTACTGTGTATTTTTGTGAATCCGTTTATGTTATATTATGTCGAATAAATGATATGTTTTATGAAATAATGAATGAATGTTGCATGAATTCACTGAATCTATCTTAATGTTGCATGATATGAATAGTTATCTACTTTCATGAAGTTAAAAGTTATTTCTATTACGTTTTCAAATGAATTGGATAGATCTGCGAGAACTCAGATCTAGGGTTATTTATTGATGCACAAAAATAGATTGGTTGTCTAGTTAAGGTCCGCAACGACTGATCATAGACCTTCACAAAGGTCTAGAATTCTTTTTAACTTAGATATAGTAACAAGCTCTAGAAGGATATCGATCTGTGCTAAGGTATATATGAAGTTGTGTAACCTTAGAAACTGCATATCAAATATCCCTCGATGTAGAAACATGGTTCTAGCATCCCCCAATACTACTTCAGGTGAGATTTCATCCTACGCTACAAAAGGGCCAACAGTTGAGGGTTTTGTTGGTTAGCGTGAACAACTCTTAACCTGGGTCAGGCCCCCTTAAGCCAACAAATGGTTCCATTGCTGGGACCAGATCTTCTTAAGAGATATGTGATGTCGCATCATTGGAATCCGAATAAGAAAGAGATTGAAAAGTGGTTAGATCGGAAGATTCATGAGTTTGTGGCTCAAGAAAATAGGAATCCACGTCTATCGAAGGCAGATTGGTTGAATAGATATCTGTATACAGAGGTACACAAAATTTTCTTTTGCACTTTTCCATGCGAATTATATGAGTGCTTAGCTAAATTGGCAGACAGTCAAGGGAGGTGGAAGCTCGATATTCCTATACTGTGGACTTCATAATTGGTGCGAAGACTAGAGGCATCTGAAAACAAGATCGCCCGGGCTATCGATAATAGGCTTGATCGAATTCTGGGAGGATTTGTTACCCAATTTTTAGTTGACACATCTATTAGCTATACCGAAGTAGAGCGAATATTCTTCAAAGGATCACAAGGTAAGTACTTAAGGTCATTGAATACTTGGATTAAAATTCTATTATGTGAAAAGCGGGTAATGGCATTACCTTAATGTTTGGAGCTAGATGAAGTGGAAGATTCTTTAGAAGAAGTGACGGATTAGGTCTAGAGTATAGTCCGTTGATTGAACCTCCTTCAATTGACAATGAAGGGGCGTGCTGACTACGCCACAAAGTATCGTTCAGTTAATAACTTAGGGTATTTCAAGGATATCTCATCCATCCACTCCACCTCCGCCTCCAGCTCCACCTCATACACCTAGGACTTCACCTCCTCCACCTCCACTCCCACCATTCAACATGGAAAATGCAATAAAGATGTCGATTTTTAAAGGAACGGATGATGAAGATCTAGAAAAATTTTGGTTTGTTGTGGGAGTTGTGTGGATAGTGCAGCAGGTTACCGATGAAAATATTAAGAAAGCACAATTGGTTACAGCCTTGCAGGATCGTGCACTAACTTGGTACATAAATTATTGCACTGATAACCCCAACACGTCGTTGGCAGATACCCAGCTAGCTTTAAACAAGGAGTTCAGTAGGCCTAAGTCAGAGGCGCAGTCAATAATTGAATTTAAGGAGATCCGAATGAGAGTTGATGAGATGCCTTGGGACTTTGATCAGAGGTTGAAGTGCCAGATCAGGTAGGCTAATATGAAAATCTCAGATACCCAACATCGTGACTAGTTTATAGCATCACTTTTGCCACATTTAAGAATACCTCTGTCACAACAGAAGATAGCAACGCAAGCAGAAGCCTTGGAGATTGCGATGAGGCTACACGCATCACCTATTCCGAATACAAACCTTGGGGTGCAATAGATTCATTCGCAGCTAGAGAGCCTACACTTGGAGTTGCAAAATTGAAGAAAGGAAGGGAAGCTCAGCCAGAGGTGTGCGCTAAGATCTGGTGTCTAAACTATAAAAGCCATGGACATGATAAGGATCATTGCCCTGTCTTTAAGAATTATATTATAAGGGGAGGACATGTAACCCTAAAACTAGAGACTAATATTGGGACGAGAGCGAGAGCTGCGCAGTGGTGTGCTATTTGTCAAGTTACAGGACAACATGCTACTGATAATTACCATCTATTACAGAAGTTTGTACAGACCCCTCAATAGTTATTTTGCAATTTTTTTAATTTCGTAGGGAATGATGAGCCCCATTGTAGAATTTATGAGTTGATGATGGATAGAACCCCTACCTACAAAATGCAGGCAAAAAGCCAACCTCAAGATCAAGGCGTAAGAGCAGCACACGGAGGATTCCAAGGCCGAGGACGAGGAAGAGGCGTTGGACCAGGGCAAGGGTGTGGGAAGATAATTTTCTATAACTGTGGTGAAGCAGGGCACTTCATGTGCGATTTTCCAAATCCCACGCATCCCTCATGTCAGTATTGTCGACAGTTTGATCATGTCATAGAGGAATTTCTGGTCCTTATGGAAAAAATGCAAGAAAAGAAGGCGCATCCTCAGCATCGTACACAGAAAATTCAGGTGATGAGGATTGAGCCCCGCGAAGAGGATAAGAACATAAACATTATGTTAAGAAGTGGTATAACAACTAGCATAGGTAAAGGTAAGCAACCTGAGGAAAAGGGATGGGTACACAAGACTATTGAGAAGGAAGTCGACTTTGATCTGAATCGCACTAAAGAAACTTTCTTGGAAGCAAAGAATGACTTTGTTGAGGCCTCCACCTCAAGAACTCAGGAGAAAACATTGGAGACTAATGCGTCACCAGAAGTAGATCCTTCCACACTAGCTACTTTCCTGAAAACTTGTATGAATTTGCTACAGGATCAGAAAGTTGTTGAAGGGTTTCAAGACTTAATAGACAAGTGTGCTAATAAGGAAAAGACTCATACGGAGTAGTCCACAGTAAGGAATATTGGCAAGAATAAGGCATGAATAGGGCGCGAGATGAGGCTAATCGCATAGATAGGTGAATATGAAATCGATCAGGTCATCTTGGATCTGGGGTCTAATGTGAATGTATTTCCTAAGCAAGCATGGGAGAGGATGGGAGACCTATGCTATGATGGTCTCCTATTCAGTTGTGCATGGAAAAGCAACAGAAGATTATCCCAATGGGGCACTTATATGGTGTCACAATGGGCATCGAGGGTGCGAGTACATTAGCTGACTTCGAGGTCATTGAGATAGTGGATGACAGTAACCCATACCCCGCACTATTAGGAATTGACTGCGCTATTGATATGAACGGGGTAATCAACTTGAAGAAGCGAAAGATGTCCTTTGAGAAGAAGTCACTCAAGGTAATAGTGCCATTAGACCCTACAGAGGGGGTACATTACACTGAACCTATGCACGACTATGTAGAAAGTGACGATGATCTTAATCAGATATACAAGATAACAACACGTGATGAGGATTGGATCAATCCTACTATTGGCATTATGATAGAAGTTTTGTCCTTGATGGCAACTTACACAGATGACAGATCATAGTGTAGCAGGCCAGTAGCGAAGAATTGATGATCAAACTCCCAGAATGAAAGGAAAAAGATATATACGCAGGTTCACCTTGACCAAGCCGCATATACACGTGGGTTATACGTTCCAAAGACGCGTATGCGTATACACGCACTTTCACACAAGGAAAAGCGCGTACATGGGGGAGAACTTATTTTTGGTCTGTGGTATTTAGTCCTTGGTACTTGAACCTATGGTTTTGGACCATGGTATCTTGTCAGAAGTGTTAATCCCAAGTATTGGGTCCATGGTATTGATTTGTTATGGTTTTGGACCATGGTATTGAGTAAGGCCTAAGACTATAAAAGGAGAAGAAGATCATTAGGCAATTGAGAAAGTCTTGAATATCTGATGAAGTATGAGATCCAGTATGCAAGTTATGGGTTTATGATGCATTGCTTGATCTAAGCTAAGGAGGAATCTCAACGGTCGATGGGGAACAAGATCTAAGGATAGATCGGGATCTCATGGCTTGGAATGAATCATCTCTACACGATTTGATCTTTTTTAGTCTAGATCTATATACTGACGCATGTAATGTTCTGTAAATGTTATGATTTGGGTATGACTGATGTCTGCAACAGCTGCAAAGCTCTGAGTTAATATTTGCAGATGTGTACACGGGTTAGCTTTGGTAAAAGCGTGTATGTACGCGGGTTTGGTTCATCGTAGTAGCGTATACATTATGAAGTATGATATTTGAAGTTGCAGTTGGGTCTGATTGTTATTACAGAGTTCTGTTGTCTGCTCTGTGACTGCAGTTTGTTGATAAGGTTTCAGTGATTCAGTATTGGGTGATTCAGAGATTGATGATGCTAGTGTTGATTGATAGTGTGCTTCAATGATATTAATGGGTCCAGTATGAAAATTGGATGAAGCGTGGCCTTCAGAGTATGATGTTGTGTTCCATGAGTATCCAGTCTGAAAATTTATGAAACGTGGTACCTCGAGGAAAAAAGAGAAGTTTGTAGCCTTCTGTAGGTCGGCACCTATGTACTAGTACATCAACTAGTACAAGAGCAAAGGGGGTGGTAGCTCCCTTCCAATAGCAGCTAGAGAACGAGTAAAGGTTGGAGCATTTCTGTAGACCGACACCTACGTACTAGTAAATGGATCGGCTAGTACAAGAGCTAAGGGGGTTGTATCTCCCTTCCAGGAGGGTCTGGAGAACGAGAGAAGGTTGTAGCCTTCTGCAAGTAGAAGCCTGTGTACTGGTACAAGACTGCACCAGTACAGAAATATCGTAAAATGAAGTTTCTTGTTAAAAGAAGATTGAGACGACTTGCAGCAGGTGGTTTTCACCCACATTGGGTTTCCACCTTATATCATGGTGTTCATGTGTGCTTCTTGTGTGTGATGATCTGTTCTGTTTTACTACACTTGCTTACTATTCATATGGATAATGAAGTTTTGATGCACTAAATAAAGATCAACATTTAATGGATTAACTGAATCATAAGTATTTTGGATATACGCTAGTTGCATTGGACACAGTTGTGTATACACGCGGGTTCCATTAACTGAAGTAGCGTATATGTATCTAAGTATGGAAATGAAAAAGTTTTATTGATTTAATAATACTGATTCACACCCCCCCTCTCAGTATTATTTCCAACAATTGGTATCAGAGCAGGTCCTTTGGTAGAAGCTTGATTGCTTGGAGATTCGTAGATCAATGGGAAAGAAGCTTAAGAAGAAGGCGCCAAAGAAGAAGAAGACATCTCAGAAGAGCTATGACAGTGGGAGAATTGATTGGGGAATATGTGGAAGAAGCACTTCAGATTTAGAATCACTTCAAGATGAAGAACTATCAGGTATGAATTTGTTATCCTCTGGTGATACATCTATTTATCCATTTGAAGATGATGAAAGCGATAGCGAAACAACTGAATTTTCTCTTATGGGTGAGCAAGAAAGATATCGAATAGAGGCAGTATTTAAAAGGCTTACAAACAAAATTAGAGACCAACAAGATCTATTAAACAAAAGGGAATGTGCTTTCAAAGAAGAAGCTACCAAACTAAAAGCTCAACTAGAGGAAGGTAACAAGGTAAGGAAGTTGTTCAAAGAAAAGGAAGATCAATGTCAAAAGTTGTAGGATGAAGTGAATGAAAGGAGCACAATAATCAAGAAACTCAGAGATAGATCCAGTTACTATGAAAGGCTTGAAGCTATGATCCTCTCACTAAAGGAAGATCTTGAAGAATCAAAGAAGCAGAATAAAGAACTACTCCAAGCTCATGAAAAACAAGAAAATGAAGTTCTTGATCTAAGAAATCAGTTGGAAAAAGGAAGAAATGTTGAAGAAAACATGAAGAAGTAGTATCTTGAAAAGGAAGAGCAATCAGGTTGAGGTAAATATTCTAAAAGATAAATTAGAAGAAAACAATAAGCTCTTACGATTTCAAGATAGTACTAAGATCTTGGATGATATTCTTAGTAGTCAAAGGTCTCCTGCTATCAAAGCTGGTCTTGGTTTTCATGAATCTGTTGAAGAAGAATCTAGTTCACAAAGTAAGACAAGGGAATCTAATGCAAAATCTGAAATGCTCAACAAGGAGATGAGAGGTCAACCCCATCAACAGCCAAGGAAAGAAATTCTTCAAAGAAAATCTTTTACTCCTCCGATGAATAATGTTGAATGTTATGTATGTCACAATCTTGGACATGTTGCAGCCAGATGTAGAAGAAGAGTGGTTCAAGACCGTCATGCAGAAATATCATCACATTCCAGGTACTTTAATGGATATTGTTTTTCTTGCAATATGTTTGGTCACAAAGCTGCTGATTGCTACAGGAGGAATATGAAACATGTAAGATGTTATGCATGTAACAAGCTTGGACATACAGCAAAGGAATGTAGGAACAAAGTATGGGCACCATACCAAAAGGAGAAAACATCATCATCACACTTGAAGATATGGAAGAAGAAGGAAGTACAGTCAGAAAGATGTGGCACAACACAATGTACAGACATAATCAACTCAGAGGGAGCTGAAAGTGTAAAACTTCAGTATCCTAAATCTCATACGCAAGTTTCATAAAGGGAAGTCACGTATATATGTGAGTTAGACAGTGCACAGTCGCGTATATGTCAGTTTGAGAAAAGAAGTGGGACAGGCTCAGGAAAAGGGTCTGATATGATTCAGTCCATTACTTGCTCTGTTTGATAATAATTATAATCTGTTGATGATGTGTGGGAATTGTTATCAGGAAAACTAGTGTCTATGCAGAGCCGCTAGTCCCACTAAGGCTGGTAGCTACCTTAGAAACAAACAAACTAAAAACTACTTTCGTTTTTCTTTATGAGAAATAGATGAGAGAAGAATAAGGAGACCAACCTCTGTCTTGCGCTTGGTTCCTTGTTCGATTCCTCTCTCTTCTGGTAGGTCTTTTCCACTCGCTTCCTTGTCTACCCAGCTTCAAAGAGTACCTGTAGAATCAAAGCAGCATAACACTATCCAAGAACATAGATCTATTATCATAAACAATATAGGACCAGATGTATGTTGACCACACAAATGCATAAATCATCAATCATACAAGAATGTGGAGGAAAACTTGAATAGCTTTATTGATAATCAAGAAAGAGCAAAGAGGATTACAACCAATTGTTCTGACCCAGCATCATCCTCACAGCAAGTAAGCCCTTCTTCACCTCATGAAAAGCTTAGATCACCCAACACTCTGATGTTGCACCAAGAAACCAACAACACTTCCTTACAAGATACAAAATTCCAGCCTCTGGATCTCTGGGATGAGGGATACATATATAGATGTTTGCAAGGGGAATGAGTCAGCTTTTGAGATTTGATTAGTGTCCTTTCTCTGATAGTCCTTGATTCCACTTGGAGATTGATGATCTCTTACTCATCCCTAGTCGAATGCAGAAAGGCAAGTGTTACAGGAGAAGTTTCTGGAAGATTCCATGCTCCTCCACCTTGCAGATTGACCCTGCCATTTGTCCCTTCTCGCCCATCGCACCCCATAGAAGGGATTTTCAACATGCATCGCACCTACTGTGTGTATTCAGGTGGGATGCAACGCACTTTGACTATGGAGCAGGTGAAATGGTCCAGTTTTGACCAGTTCTGAGTAGTTTTTCATGGAGAACGTCTGGGAGATGCTGTAATCAATTGACCTTGTTCTTTTAGGGGTTGGAACAACAACTTTAGGGACTTAGGAGCCCTTGGTTTATGGACATTTATGCTTGGGGTTGCAGTGCCCAAAAATGTCTATAACAGTTGCCCCGTAAAGCATGAGGTCGTTAATCTTTTGATGTCGGGTGAAATGCTTTATCATGAGGATCTGAAGTTTTTTCAAGCTGGAAGGTGACCTGTAATAAGATACAATACAATACATTATCTTCATAATATTTTCATGATCTAGCTGAGGCGGGCATTCCCATGCTCAGATTTATAAATTCATTTTCATGTACATAGGACAGACAATCATCTGAGTGTAGGCTGATGATTCTGGTAGAGCCATCACCCCTTAGATTGGATGATTATCTGTGCAGAAATGATGTACATTTGATGTCTTTATTTTCCTGAATATATATTGCAGCCCGGATGGATGAAACTAGATCTGGGTCTTCAATCTCGTTCGATCTTCACTCAAAGTACAAGTCGATCCATGTGAGAGATGTTCTGGAGTTGAACATGGAAAGACATCGCCTAATTACTAGCCAATGATGAAAGCTGTTAACAAGCGCGAGAGGAATCACCGATAATGATAATGATCCTCAAGGTACTGTAGTACAATTCACGTGGTGTGAATAAGGGACTTGGCGTCGAACACCATGCAAAATCTTTCGGTCGAAGGCCATTGATGTAAACCTGTTGCCGGAAGTGAGAAACTTGCCATTGAGGCATGCAAGCTTCAAAGTACTGAAAGGGTTGTTCCTAGATCGACTTCTTGGATAATGAGCTGATGTCGACAAGAAGCGATCCGTCATAGGAGGGCCTTAGTGAATCCCACATCAATGACACGAAACAGGGCAAATGATTTTAATGGAGGTGAAAACGATCTAGTTATATAAGGTTCAGGGTGGCAGTCATGAAAGAATGGAGTGTAAATGTATTGCAGTGGGTGAGACACAGGTGAATTCTCTGAGCGACTTCTCTTGAACATATCGGCGACACTGACATGATGGATTGGTAGCATTAACCCCAACTGTGGATGGTGTGATGGAACCATGGTGATGTGACCAGTGAATGGAACAACCCAACCCAACTCGGATGTGGAGTGAAAGTGTCATGTTCAAGAGCGACTTGCTACCAACAAAGTTTCTTCAAGTTTTCTTCCCAATTTTTCCCCAGTCATTGCTGACCAGTACCTCTTTATTTTTGTCAAGCTTGAGGAGGATAACATATGCTTGTTCTATAATTTTCCCTTCGGGCAAACCCATCGCTATGTTTTAACGAGCCTAGCGATAATGAAACTTGTTCTTGTCTGTTATGGACAAGTTTGTCGCTAATCGGCTTTAATGAGTTTAACGACAAAGATAACTCGGTCCTTTTCAAATTTAGAGAGTATGAAAAGGGACGTAAAGGAAACTCCAAAAATCCTTTTTCGTCATCTAATCCCTTAAGTCCGAAAAAGTATAAAATAATACAAAAGGGATGAATTTTCGGTAATTTTAACGAGCCGAACAAAACAAGTGCTCAATCTTTTTGTGTAATAATCCCTCGGGTCCAAAAAGATTAAAATCTAAGGGAGGAATAGCACTTCTGGTCACTTTAACGAGCTGGAGAGGCCAATGGCTCGGCAATCTTTTCATATTTTACGAGTTAGTTAAAAAGAGCTTAAAGGAGACTCGTTTTTGAGGAACGAGTGATAGACTCAGGTAGCAGTTGATTCCAGGTAAGGCTTGGAATTTTCCAATCACGGCAGTGTCACAAGGATGGCTAACAAGATCACTCTTCGCAGCTGTTCGTCAAAAGGGGTAAACAATCAAGTGGAGGTGAATGATCTGCCAATACAGAGTGGAGGTGATGATGATAACACGACCAAGGCTTCAAAGGCTGAAGTAATACATTCACGATGGTTATTTACCGAAAATTGGTTCATTTTTTAATGAGCTTAAATGCTGGGGGAAACACTTTCTCATTGCTTATGTTTATTTTTTAACGAGCTTGAATTCCGCGTTAAAATTGCTCGATATAACGTTCATTTCTTGAATTTACCATAAATAACTTTGTTCCTTCAAAGATTGTACTGCATGCTCAATTGCTTCATCAAACTAGTTAGAAATGAACAATATATGTTTGAAAAATGAGTTAAGACACTAATATTTTACTTGAATGACGTAAAAAGTAATTTAAGTGCTTTTACCCCTCATTTTACCATTTCATTTGAACTTTGGCTTGTTGGAGCTTTGGAGGTGCTTTCCCCCTTGATTTTCACCAGCTGATTCCGGGAGATTCTGTGGACGATTTTTGGCGCCGTCTGGACCAGGTAGGAGCTAAACCCGAGCTCTTTCATTTCATCCTTTCCATTTTGCATTCTGAGCCTGGTTTCTGGTTTTTCTGAGCCTCTGGGGTTTGAAAAACTCACTCTGGCTCCATTGCACCCTTTCTATATCGAGCTGGGGGTGCGATGGGCGCAAGGAGGGAAATTTGTGCATAGTTTTCAATGGAATTTTTGCTTATTTTTCACCAAATCAGGATCTAACTCTTCTCTTGTTTGTTTTCAGAGATTCATTGGAGAAAAATGCCTGTTACATGGCGAGAACGTGAGCATGAAGAAGAGGACATGCTTGCTTTACATGATCCGGTTATGGTAAATGCACTACAGAACTGTGGCCTGTTCAAGTTTTTCCGCATCTCTAGCATGAGGCAAAAAATCAACTTGTTGCAGTATTTTCTCGATGCCTGGGACCCTACCAGCCAGGTGTTCCAGATTAGGGGCAAATCCATCCCCTTGACTGTCATGGACATCTATTTTTTGACCGGCTTATCGAGGCGGGGTGCCCCTATCTCATTATCAGGTTCGGCCCGTGGGGGTGAATCTGTGAGAGATTACATTCGCAGGTATTGCAGAGAGGGATCTCAGCCGAGTAAAGACGGCAAGATCATCATCCGAGATGTCACTGACAGGTCCCTGAGGACCATTCTGTTCACCTTTGGTAGGATGGCTGGTAGTGCAGCTCTTCATGTGGCCAACCGGTCTTATATGCAGTATGCCTTAGAATGCCTCGAACCGAAGGTGTTTAACTGGTGCGATGTAGTACTCTTTGTGATGAAAGAAAAATTGACCAAGGTGAAAAACGGAAGATTGAAGAACTTTGGATATGGTTCTATTTTGACCGCCTTTGCCTTGGAAAAGATCTCGTTGATGCAGCCGCAGTATATTTCACTTGGTTTACCTCCATCGACTGAGCCACGGATGCAGAGATGGGTCGACCATATGTCCAGACATGCTGGTCAATCTCAGGTTTCCTTTTCTGATACCTTCTTTGGATGGTTTGATCGTCAGGAGATGGTTTTTTCCGAGTATCCATATGCTAGTATGGATTTCCGGGGTGACCCGGATTTGGTACTGTCGGCTGGCGAGCAGTGGGGTTCCATTGGTAAATTCTTTGACCATATTTCTATTTATCGTTTCTCTTTATAATTTCCTTGTGCTTTATTCTGTCAAGACTAATCAGAACTCATGTGCTCATGCAGATGTTGGACCCATTCGGCCAGTAGTACGCCTGAGAGTGCCAGCTGCCGCTCCAGCAGGAGAGGCTGTGGGAAGGGCTATCCTTCGCGACCTCGATGTGGCCGAGACTCTTTCAGCATTACAGGATCAGGTCGAGGGCCTCACTCTCGGTATTCTAGATGTGAGGACTGACGAGCTGCCTCTGAGGTTGCAGCGACATACTACTGGCGTGCCAAGTCGATGGACTAGGCTTTTACGCATGATTGCACAGGTGGTGACTTGTTATCACCAGCATCATTAGACTAGGGTGCCCCCTAGCGTTTTGAGTTTTGGGTCATTTGACCAATTTTGTCTTGGTTACAGAACATTATGTGTAAACCATAAACAATTATATATATATTTTTGATTTTCGGAGTTTTATTTTGGTTAAGTTACATGATCCGAATGCAAATATTGATGAAATGCTTCTTTTTATAAATGTTGCAAATGTCTATATAACACATAATTTGCCAATGAGTCAGTTAATGTGTTTAAGCTTCTGGAAATATGCTGATATTGAATAAAATCAAATTGCCTTTCCAAAATATTGACCCTTAGGAACATGCGATAGATAGCTGGATTTCGAACGGAGTAGATACCAGTGAGTTGTAGTATGACGAGCTGTGAGTCTAGCCTGACGACAAGTCGGCGTATGCCATGCATGGTGGCATCAGAAAGAAGTTCTATCAACGCGCTATATTCAGCGATGTTATTCGTTGATCGACCAATACATACCCCTCTGAAACTTACTAACTCGCCGCTTGGATCAAAAATGGCCCAGGCCGCAGAAGATAGGTTCCACGAACTACGACTTGCTCTGTCGGCATATCCAACAAAAGATTCCAATAGGTTCGACATCTGCGACAAATGTAAAAAGTGGATTTACTTGACCAAAATGATTACCCTTAGCGAAAACAAAAATGTAACAAAAGCATATGGGTTACCACACTGAATCATGCATAGTAACGCTTAAGGTACAACCTGTTACAGGTTGCGCCAGTGGAATTCCGTCGTAATCCATTAACTCGTAGGCTCCTTTTGCTAATACACGTTTAACAATATAGGGGCCCATCCATAAAGACTTGAATTTACCTGCTCCCAATTTATCGGATTCTTGGTCGTAAAGTAAGACCAAGTCACCTTCTGAGAAGACACGGGGTTTGACATTCTTGTCGAACTGTGCCTTGACTCGTTTCTTATGGGCTTCGTTAGCCAAAGCAGCATCACGACGGGTTTCATCCAATTGGATTAGTTCCAAGAAACGAGCCTCCTCTTCTGAAGTTCCGGGGAGAAGGTCGATTGCGAGTTTGAGGGACGAGATTTCACACTGAACTGGTAAGATTGCTTCTAGGCCATACACCAGTTGGAAGGGTGTAAAACCGGTTGCATTCCTTACCGATGTTCGGTATGCCCACAAGGCTGAGTACAGGATCAGGTGCCAACTCCTTTTGTGGACTCCAATCATCCTTTGCAGCATGCACTTCAGGACTTTGTTGATTGCTTCAACTTGTCCGTTGGCCTGCAGGTAGTATGGAGTAGAGCTGTCGTGAGACAACCCTAATTTGGCAGCTAATTCGGCCATCATGTGATTGCGAAAATGTGATCCATGATCTGTGACTATAGCCTGTGGAACGCCGAATCTGGCGACTACATGATTGAAAAAGAAAAGGGCAACTATTTCACCAGTGTTATCTAATGTAGGCATCGCCTCGGCCCATTTGGTAAAATAGTCCACTGCGACTATGATATACCCATGCCCCCCGGTCGAGGTGGGGTTACATGTCATGAAATCAATGCCCCATTTGGCGAATGGACCAACAACAACTATTGGTTGCAGAGGTGTGGGTGGTCTTCTAGTTTTGCTATCGAAAATTTGACAGGAATGGCAACTTCTGACTGCGGTTATGCAATCTTTGAACATTGTTAGCCAGAAGTATCCTGCTCGTAAAAAATTTTGCGTCGTAGCGTAACCAGATTGATGCCCCCCACACGCGCCTGAATGGCAATCATTCAGGACTTTTTCGGCTTCCTCATGGGTGAGGCACCTCCTCAGAACTGTACCGACGCCATGACGGTAAAGCGTATCACCAACGATCATGTAGTCTTTTGATTGGTATCGAATACGTTTTTTTTCGGAGCGGGAGGTATTAGGCCTATATTTTTGGGTTTGGAGATAGATGATTATATCTCCATACCACGGATTACTTGAAGATATCAGAAACAAATATTCATCCACGATTGTTTCATCTGATGTTTCATCGTTGGACGATGATGGGAGATCGCATAGTAATTCTGCGAAAACCAAGGCTTTCTTTGACTTGGATTTTACAAATTCCAGATCAAACTCTTGTAGAATTGCTATCCATTTTGAATATTTGCCCCCCAGCAACTGTCGCGACAATATATAAGTCATGGGGTTGCAATCTGATAGAATGGTAGTTTTTCGAAAGAGGACATAGTGTTGAAATCTTTGTATCGCTTGAACAGCTGCGAGCGTCAGCTTTTCAACATAGGAATATTTGCTTTCTGTATCATTTAAGTTCCTACTTAAATAATATATAGGATGTTCAATTCCGTTGTCTTCTTGAACTAAAACCATTGCGATGGTTGTATCCGCTGCAGCCAGATACAGGTTAAAGTCTTTTTAATAATCAGGAGCGTACATTAATGATGCTTTCATTAAGGATTCTTTTAAAGAATCAAAGGAAACTTGGGCGACCTGATCCCAGACGAAGGGCACTTCCTTTTTCAATAGACGTGTATAACCTTTAGCAAGTTCAGCGTAATTTGGAATAAACCTCCTCAGAAAG
The DNA here is from genome assembly GCA_031772625.1 of Pinus tabuliformis. Taxonomy (NCBI): domain Eukaryota; kingdom Viridiplantae; phylum Streptophyta; class Pinopsida; order Pinales; family Pinaceae; genus Pinus; species Pinus tabuliformis. Next base: position 1,263,172,192 of record CM062816.1, on the reverse strand, counting down.
TTTGCTTTCCCTTGGAGTTTCTGAATCTGAAGCAAATTTGAAGGTGGAGGCAAATTTATGATTGCCTGAACCTTACATGGGTCGAGACAAATCCCATCCTTTGAGACTACAAAGCCAAGTAAACGACCAGAACTGACACAGAACACACATTTGTGTGGATTGAGTCGTATCTTGTAGTGTCGGCAACGTAGAAATATCGCTCTCAAATGTTGCGGATGATCGGTCTGCTTTCGTGAATGAGCCGAAAGGTCGTCGAGATATGGTTGAACGATGTTTTTGATGTCATGGAAGGCATAATTCATTGCCCTCTGAAACATTGCCCCTGTGTTCTTTAATCCAAAGGGTAATTTGCGATATGCGAATGTGCCCCACGGACAAATAAATGCAGTCTTTGACTGGTCCTGTGGGCGGATATTTATTTGATTATACCTGGAGAATCCATCCATGAATGAAAAGATTTCGCATCCGGCGCATTCATCAATTATCTGGTCAATAAAGGGTGTAGGGTAGTTGTCTTTTGGACAAGCTTGATTTACATCCCTATAATCGACGCACACTCTAATCGTTCCTTTTTTTTTCATAACAGGAACAATGTTTGATACCCAATCGGTTAGAGGAACCAGGTAAATGAAACCAGCATGGAGAAGCTTTTCAACTTCTGCCTTGATGGCAGCGGCTTTCTTGGGGTGCACCTGCCATAGCTGTTGTCGTACTGGTTTGACATCTGGATACATCTTGATTTTGTGTTCTACTATACTCGAGTCAATGCCCGGAATTTCATCATATGACCAAGCAAAGACATCTCTGAATCCGCGAAAAAAAGCGTTATATATTTCCAGTTCTGACGGAGAACAACATTTGCCAACATAAATATTCTCTACAACATCTGTTTTGGTCGAGATATTTATGGCGGTAGTCTCTTCAATATTGGACAAGTTTTGCTCGGAATCCACCGTGTTTATAGTATTTGATAGGAAATCAAAAACTGAAGGATGATGAAGGTCATCAGGAGTATCTTCTTTACAATCCAGAAGATGGGAACGATGGTGGTAATCTTCCCATGGCGCCCCTTCAATTACCATTGGTTGAACAATTCCTTCGTCGGTGTAATGCACTTGCGACCAAGGATCTGAAGGGGTGCCATATTCCTTAGACCTATCTATCCAAACGCTTGATAAGCGTTGATCCGGGTCTGCCTCCCATGGCGAAAACATTGATTGCTACAATATTTCTATTGGGCTTGGAGGCAATACCTGCATATGATCCATGTTTATATCGTTTTCTGAGATCTTTTGAATCGAAGATATCATATTGCAGGTTCCTACCGTCGCTACTTCCACCAGATTGATTGGAGGCGGAAGGGAAAAAGTCCCCATTAATATAGGGTCTTTTAGTAGGCCTACTCCGATATTTTGAAGCGTATGGGGGCTTCCATGGATCATCAGAATGCTTCCCGTAACTTGGGAACTATTCGGGAGAAATGTTTGTTGGTCGACGATTGTAATTCCTCCTTGAAAAGGAAATGCAATCTTTCTAAAGTAGGTCGACACAACTGCAGCCATAGCATATATCCATGGTCTTCTCAGTAGGATGTTGTAATCGAGGTTTCCATCGATTACTTCGACATCTATTTCTACTGTTTTCCCTCCTAGTTCAACTTGCAAGTTACTTAGAATACCATATGGGGTATACGTTCATCCGTCAAGTGCTTTTAATGTTGTCTAATATCACGACAAGGTTGGAGATCCTAACGTTTTCTAGCAACTCATCGACATAATACATGTAGATGCCCCCTCATCAATAATTGTTCGATGAACAGTTTTGTTGAGGGCTTTCACTTGAATGAGGAAAGCTAGTTGAGCTGGTAACTGAGGATCGTATCCTTTATGATTAAAGGATACAAGATTAGAATCCTTTGGTTCTATCCCACCGATAGCTGATAATAAAGCCTGCGTTTGGGATGGGCAATTTTGCAGTACCTCAAGTGTCGAAATAGCGGATGGCGATTGGGCCAGATCTTCCACTATATTATAATGTTGTGCTGCTCTGGAACGAGGATTAAATGTCGACTTGTGTACTACTCCCTTTGGCGGTTTTATTGTTAGCTCTGGAATGATGGGCGGCGCAACTTCTGTCGAAATTGTTGTCGAACTACTAGGTTGATCTTTATCCTTATTGTTTGACAGCTGTGGATTCCCGTAATCTTTGTTCCTTGTCGATATCAAAGCATCATTTTGTTGTTTCGTAACCGACAACATCAGTACTTGGGACGGGGAAGCATTTTCACTAGCAACCAGATTTGTTCCTAGATTTGGAAACGGATCAGTCAATACTACCGAGGTTTTTGAATTCTTGAAGAATCTTTTAAGCTCAGCCTTATGTGGACAATCTCTTGTCCAATGATCCTCATCAAATATTATACATGGATTTTTTGGTTTCCTATCTCCAGGAGGGTTTGTAGAAGATTTTTCAGGTGATGATTCCTCCTGTTTCTTCTTCTTCCCTTTGTTTTTCTTCTTGCCTCCCAGTTGCTTGGTTTCTTTGCCTTTATCTGTCGAGATGGCATTTACTTCCGAGGCAAGAAGTTCTTCTTTTGCATTTTGACTGGAAATCTTACGGGCCTTTTTAGATGTAGCCTTTGTCGATTTCGTGTCTGTCGTACCAATCACGCCATCGTTGGCATGAGAGTCATTGTTCGATTTAGGAGGGGGGATGGAAAATTCCAATCTGGGAGCATCAGGTATTTTATCGTAGAGCGTGCTAAACTGAGTATAAATCAAGTCTAAATATTGCGCACGAGCAATAACTTGCTCTTCAGTGATGACTCCTCCTTTTGCCACATCTTCTGTAATGGAAGGTAATAAAGACTTAATAAACCATTCAACTAAAAGCTGATCAGGAACATATGTTTTTACCATTCTACGACGACGTCGCCACTCATGGATATGATCGGATATGTGAGTGGCCGTTGTTTACTTGAAATTGGTAAGAAGTTTTGTTCACGTTTCGTACCTTATCGGTAACTGAAAATGGGTTAAAAAGGTTGTGGCTAGGGTACTGAAGTTGTCAAACGAAGCTCTGGGTAACTCAATATACCATTTTGCTGCCGGACCAGTTAACGTCCTCTAGAAAAGGCGAAGCCTAATCGAATCATCGTTTAGGGTGTTTGATGAACACCACAGATGAAATGTCATCACATGATTCGATGGGTCTTCACCCGTATTTCCATTAAATTTAGGAATATCTAACGAAAGTTTATGCGGAATCGCTGGCCACCAAGGGGCGTAAGGAATTGGATCGTTTGTTAACCTATTTAGATCCGGTAACTCCAAAGTTGCCACGAAGGGTAACTGTTGATTTAGGTTTGGTGAAGCATACCTAGGATAAGATGGGATTGCCTGAGCAGTTGGTCTCTGCATACCAGCATAATGCATTTGATGATGGTAACTTTGGTAAGGTTGTTGGGCATAACCATTGTAGAATGGTTGATTTTGACCGTTTTGAATATACGGCTGCCCACTATTTGCAAAGATTTGTTGCTCAAATCCTTGGTATACTTGTTGGAATTGCGGTTGTTGGTATTGCACCAGCCATGGTTGCAAAGCCATGTGTTGTTGTCTAATACTGACTGTTTGACCAAGATGAGGGGTAATTGTACCTGTTTGGGCCTGTGTCATTCCACTAGTTGGCGATTGTGGTTGAGTCACAGGGACAAGAGGCTGTTGCATTACAACCTGAGAAACCTGAGGTTGGCATACAACAGGCAGCGCTTGTACTTGTGACACTGTCACAATAGCTGGCGTAGTTGGTATATTTGACATAGGTAAACATTGTTGCATTGAATACACAACTCTTGGTTGTTGAGGCAGTATCGACACCCAACCGCTAGATGTAATTCCAGCATAACCTGAATTTTGTTGTGAACTCCCGTATGGTTGTCCTCCCGGAGGAGACAATGAAAGGGTATATTTCCCCCCATACGGTGGTAATCCGGTACTTAAAGGAATTGTTTGCCCTTGAGGACCGGACTGCCCAAATTGACACCCTGAAGGATCAATTTGCTGAGACTCAACGTAAGAGTTTCCGGATACTATTCTAGATGAACAAACAAGAACGGACCATACTGTTGAAGTAGCCCTTGAGTGGGCCCCGTCTAGCGATTGAGAGCTAGTTGGGACAGATGGTATGTCGGCGAACATTGTTGGAGTGACAACAGGAAGTTTTGTCGTCGCTATGTCGGATGACACAGTCCTAGATGTCGACGGTTGTTCAGACATTTCTAGTCTATCCAAAAGATTACCTAGCGATTCTACAGGAGCTTCCAATGGCGGTAGACTAATTTCTGACGAAGAAGGATATAGAGTGATCCCGACTCCAAATCGTGATGGAGTACTAGATGGAGGATCCTCCACAATCTCTTCTATAGCAATCAGACCAGGTGGAAGAGGTAGACCGTCAGGTCCATAAAATATTTCTGGTGCCGAAGAAGGTATATAATCTACAGCGACAGATGTTTGGGGAATAACACCTTCCGAATCAGCTGTAGATGGAGCTGGCTCAGTAACACAAGTGTTTACCTTCACACTAGGATCAGTTCTACTGTCCTTTGGTGGCTGTTGAACTTCCTCTGTAAAGGCAGGCTACCAGAAATGTTTGGAGTAACCAGAGTCTCCGATGGTGTTGGAACACTTGTTCTAACTTTACCAGGGGATTTGGAACCAGTTAAACGAGTTCGCTTTGTCTGTAACAGTTTCCACTCTGGAGACAAACACGGTTGACTTGTAAGCCTCCGCGAACGACGGGGTTTCAATTGACTTTCTTCCATGATTGCGGATTACTTGATCAACTAAAAATCAAGGGGAAGTATGTTTCCGAATTAGATGAATTTTAGACGCTTTGACACAACTTGTTTTTTCAATTTTTAAGAGTCGAGAAAAAACAAAAGATGACTCTAGTCGCCTTCAATTTTTAATGAGCCTGAAGTGAAAAGTGCTCAAATGGACCTTTTCCATTAAGGAGTCTGAAAAGGAACGAAAGGGATTGCTCTGGAAATCTAGATAGAGGGATTACCAAACCAATCGCAAAACTGCAGAATACTTTTTACGGTATGGCAGTCAATCTTCCCGAATGTTGTGTTCAGTGCATTGCGATCAATAGGGCGACAGACACGGCTTCCTATGGATAAAGGATAAATCCTGTTGTGGTCTCCCAAAATATACTCGATGGTACGTGGGAGCACAAGTCCGTACTGGCACTTATCGTCGCAAAGTGGAGGAATCACCCAACCAACAGTGAAAACAACAGTTACCAGGCTTTACGACGCCGAAATATGTCTCTAGCCTAGACTTCTAAATGTTGTGTGTTAGGTTCCAAACTGTTTTTAGATTCATTAAATTTATTTTATGGTTGATCTTGCTTAAGAAATTTTCCTTTCAAGTTCACCGCGTGATGTAGATGTACAATTCCTAAAATGTAATCTAAGATGATAAACAGTCGCTTAATCTTCTTTTTGCAATGAAAATCCTAGCTACTAAGGAAAGAGAGATGGTGTTCTTTCAACAAAGAGCAGAGAGCACACACTATATGCACTGTCCTAAATCAAACCAACAAACAGTCTAAATGCAAATGCACATGCATGTATTTGTTTTCAGCCTTCTTAATGTGTGAATGATAAAAAGAAAGCTAAGCCTAAATCTGAATTATTTTTCAAAGCGACTATTACTAACAAGCTTCTTTTCAAAACAAAATGAGGACAATGACGAAACTTTGTTATTTTGAATTGAAAACTTGCTTTCGACACTTGAAAAACTACTAATTCAAATCAAATACAAGAGTAACAGTGTAATCGACTAGCATGAACAATCGGATTCTCTTCTATGACTGAAAACAACACTTTCAAATCAAGAAACGACAGTACAATTACGCTACCTCTTTGTAAAGGAGAACTGAAAATGACTCAAAAATACATAAAAACATTTACAGTTCTTTGCACAATGGAGGCGGAATAACAAAAAGGAAAGGGGTTTCGACAGAGGTGTACTGACTACAGGCAGCAAAACTCCTGAATAGAGCTGAAAAGAGTGAACACAGAAACAAAAATTTAGGAACAAGGCCTTGTCTGATCAGTGCACCTGTAACACAGTGAAACTGAAATGCAATGCACCTACTACACTCGGGAAGTGCGATGCATTTGAAGTTCACAGAACAGACAGTGCGTTGGACCAGGGACGAGACTTTGATTGGGTTTCGAGTCACAATTTGTAGTTCAGTTCAGGGATTTAGGCCGAGCAAGTGGTAATCAATAAATCAATCACAGGGGTAGACCTAAAGAGGTTACTAGAGCCACCACGAGGGCAATTAGAGAGCCTGTAAATCAATTGTTTAATTCATAAACGAAACCTGGAGATAGACTGAAGCAGCATTGATCTAATTTTCACTTGCATAGCAAATGCAGTTCGAAGGCTAGCTGGCTTGACTTCAGGCTCCGTCTGTAAGTTTATAAAGTAAAAAAATGTAGATAAACAAACAATCTATTCGCTCCCCAGCGGAGTCGCCATTTTGTTATCGGGAAAACTAGTGTCTATGCAGAGCTGCTAGTCCCACTAAGGCTAGTAGCTACCTTAGAAACAAACAAACTAAAAACTACTTTCGTTTTCCTTTATGAGAAATAGATGAGAGAATAATAAGGAGACCAACCTCTGTCTTGCGCTTGGTTCCTTGTTCGATTCCTCTCTCTTCTGGTAGGTCTTTGCCACTCGCTTCCTTGTCTACCCAGCTTCAAAGAGTACCTGTATAATCAAAGCAGCATAACACTATCCAAGAAAATAGATCTATTATCATAAAAAATATAGGACCAGATGTATATTGACCACACAAATGCATAAATCATCAATTATACAAGAATGTGGAGGAAAACTTGAATAGCTTTATTGATAATCAAGAAAGAGCAAAGAGGATTACAACCAATTGTTCTAACCCAGCATCATCCTCTCAGCAAGTAAGCCCTTCTTCACCTCATGAAAAGCTTAGATCACCCAACACTCTGATGTTGCACCAAGAAACCAACAACACATCCTTACAAGATACAAAATTCCAGCCTCTGGATCTCTAGGATGAGGGATCCATATATAGATGTTTGCAAGGGGAATGAGTCAGCTTTTGAGATTTGATTAGTGTCCTCTCTTTGATAGTTCTTGATTCCACTTGGAGATTGATGATCTCTTACTCATCCCTAGTCGAATGCAAAAAGGCAAGTGTCACAGGAGAAGTTTCTGGAAGATTCCATGCTCCTCCACCTTGCAGATTGACCCTGCCATTTGTCCCTTCTCGCCCATCGCACCCCATAGAAGGGCTTTTCAACATGCATCGCACCTACTGTGTGTATTCAGGTGGGATGCAACGCACTTTGACTATGGAGCAGGTGAAATGGTCCTGTTTTGACTAGTTCTAAGTAGTTTTTCATTGAGAACTTCTGGGAGATGCTGTAATCAGTTGACCTTGTTATTTTAGGGGTTGGAACAACACCTTTAGGGACTTAGGAGCCCTTGGTTTATGGACATTTATGCTTGGGGTTGCAGTGCCCAAAAATGTCTATAACAGGAATGTCTTGATACTTGTAAGATGTTTTAAAGTGTTTCATGATGATGATGCCTTGATACTTCTTGCTGATATATGCATGTTCAGATCTGACAGTGAACAAATGGCACAGGTTCAGGGGCATATACTTTTAATAATGCATTGTTGGCATTATGGTTAGTAGTCCTTGGTGATGATGCTTGTATGGCTAAATGATATATCTTGCTATGATATGGTTATGAGTTGTCCATCTCATATGATTCTTAGGGTTACATAATTGGTGTTTAATTCAGATTTGTGGTTGATTCTTTGATGATGCACATATGTTGATTGATGATTGTCAGGTAAGCGATATTCCCATGTAATGTTACATGGATGGTATATAAGATCATGCAGATCTTGATGATGATGAGATGATATAATGTGAATAATTTTATGATGATGTTCAAAAGGATGAGTTGATATCTATATGCAGACATATCTTGTTACAGGACATTTACAGGTTGCTGATCTGGAAGTGGTTGTACGCGAGTTTTATGAAGAACATCCGTGTATATATGCCTGTTTCTGTGGATACAGACGCGTATACGTTGGTTTGATTTCAGGTGGAACAGGTGCAGAAGGAGAACATGGTTGTTGATCTGAATGATGATTAACAGATGCTGTTGAGACTTTCATAGAATTGTTGTAAATATTTCGTCTCTATGTCATGTATATCTTTTCTTATCAAGGTCATGAAACGGCCTATGTTGGTTTCCCCACTATGCATGGGATGAATAATGTAATGTACTTATTTGTCATATGTAAAATTCTGGTATATCCCCACTTGGTTGGGAGATGTATGTATGTATGAGTCTTTGGTGCTAGGAAGGTCACTTATGATGTATAGAGTCATGTTCTTTCTTGTAGAACATCTTTTTGCAGACCTTGCTTACATTCAGGGGGAGCATGAACAACACACTTCAGCAGAGCAGAGATTTTAGCATGTACTCAGAGGGAGCATGGATAGATTGGTACACCTTAGCATATACAAAGGGGGAGCTCATTCAGAGATTTCAGCAGGTACTCAAGGGGAGTATGGACAACGGAATGTTTATCAAGGAAAGAGAATATCTTGGTCTACCCTTTGCCCTTGATGTCAAAGGGGGAGAGTGATTTGGTGTTGTTTCCATCAAGTCCAAAGGGGGAGATTGTTGGCATTATGATGCATGTGTTGTACTTGATGGCAACCCACTCGTAGAAGAACAACTCACTTATATATAACTAGATGTATCTGCAGAAGAGATATCAGATGTGACAGAATACATGGGATGTCGGACAGCTCAAAGGAATCAGATGACAGTTCTCAGTATGACAAGTTAGCTTTGCCATCAAGTCCAAAGGGGGAGATTGTTGACATTATGATAGAAGTGTTGTCCTTGATGGAAACTCACACAGATGACAGATCATAGTGTAGCAGGCTAGTAGCAAAGAATTGATGATCAGACTCTCAGAATGAAAGGAAAAAGATATATACGCAGGTTCACCTTGACCAAGCCACGTATACACGCGGGTTATACATTCCAAAGATGCGTATACGTATACACGCACTTTCACGCAAGGAAAAGCGTGTACATGGGAGAGAACTTATTTTTGGTCCGTGGTATTTAGTCCTTGGTACTTGAACCTATGGTTTTGGACCATGGTATCTCGTCAAAAGTGTTAATCCCAAGTATTGGGTCCATGGTATTGATTTGTTATGGTTTTGGACCATGGTATTGAGTAAGGCATAAGACTATAAAAGGAGAAGAATATCATTAGGCAATGGCAATTGAGAAATTCTTGAATATCTGATGAAGTATGAGATCCAATATGCAAGTTATGGGTTTATGATGCATTGCTTGATCTAAGCTAAGGAGGAATCTCAACGGTTGATGGAGAACAAGATCTAAGGATAGATCAGGATCTAATGGCTTGGAATGAATCATCTCTATACGGTTTGATCTTGTTTAGTCTAGATCTGTATACTAACGCATGTAATGTTCTGTAAATGTTATGATTTGGGTATGACTGATGTCTGCAACAGCTGCAAATCTTTGAGTTAATATTTGTAGATGTGTATGCGGGTTAGCTTTGGTAAAAGCGCGCATGTACGCGGGTTTGGTTCATCGTAGTAGCATATACATTATGAAGTATGATATTTGAGTTGCAGTTGGGTTTGATTGTTATTACAGAGTTCTGTTGTCTGCTCTATGACTGTAGTTTGTCGATAAGGTTTCAGTGATTCAGTATTGGGTGATTCAGAGATTGATGATGCTAGTTTTGATTGATAGTGTGCTTCAATGATATTAATGGGTCCAGTATGAAAATTGGATGAAACATGGCCTTCAGAGTATGATGTTGTGTTCCATGAGTATCCAGTTTGAAAATTTATGAAACGTGGTACTTGGAGGAAAAAAGAGAAGGTTGTAGCCTTCTCTAGGTCGGCACCTATGTACTAGTACATCAGCTAGTACAAGAGCAAAGGGGGTGGTAGCTCCCTTCTAGTAGCAGCTAGAGAACGAGTAAAGGTTGGAGCATTTCTGTAGGCCGGCACCTACGTACTAGTAAATGGATCGGCTAGTACAAGAGCTAAGTGGGTTGTAGTTCCCTTCTAGGAGGGTTTGGAAAATGATAGAAGGTTGTAGCCTTCTGTAGGTAGAAGCTTGTGTACTAGTATAAGACTGCACCAGTACAGAAATATTGTAAAATGAAGTTTCTTGTTAAAAGAAGATAGAGACGACTTGCAGCAGGTGGTTTTCACCCACATTGGGTTTCCACCTTATATCATGGTGTTCATGTGTGCTTCTTGTGTGTGATGATCTGTTTTGTTTTACTGCACTTGCTTACTGTTCATATGGATAATGAAGTTCTGATGCACTAACTTAAGATCAACATTTAATGGATTAACTGAACCATAAGTATTCTGGATATACGCTAGTTGCATTAGACACAGTTGTGTATACACGCAGGTTCTATTAACTGAAGTAGCGTATATGTATCTAAGTATGGAAATGAAAAAGTTTTATTGATTTAATAATACTGATTCACCCCCCCTCTCAGTATTATTTCCAACACCTACAATAGCTGGACGAATCACGTGGGACAGGGATAGCTCATGTGCCTCAGATTCAGCTGAAGAGCTTGAGAATTGGCAGAATAGGCTACATGAAGTATCTACGCTCCGCTGCAATATGATGACCAAGTCACTAAGATGTGTTTCAAATGAGGTAAGAAACCTTCCACATTATGATGGGTAGACTTATGTGGAATTATTTTTAGATGAATTTGAATGCAAAGTACCGGAAAAGCATCGATTCCACACACTAGAATTGGCACTGCTTGCTACACCTGCACGTTGGTGGGGTACACACAAGGAAAGCTTTGCGAGATGGAGAGAATACCACATGATGATGAAGTTAAGGTTTGGCTATGATAATACTGGAATGACAGAAAAGTATAGTGGGAAGGATGATCTGCATGATCATTTGGCATGATGGACTAAGGCCTGGGGAACATAACCACAACTAGAATGGGTGCATATATTTTGTCATACACTAGATACAATCCCAATGAACTGGTATTTGGAAACAAAGCTTTGCCACGGGACAACTGAATGGGACGTTTTAAGGGAGAGTTTTCTATTAACGTTCAACTTCGAGGATGGATTTGAGAGTATTGATGAAGTGTTGCAAGAGATAAAAGCAGCTATATTCAAAACATCGAAGGAACCAGTGGAATTGACTTAGCCGAATTGGAGCACCCAGCTACACCATGCATTGGAATGCTATATTGTGACTATTGAAGAAGAGGATGGGCCATGTAATATCACCATCCCTGAGATCGAAGGACAACGCGACGTCAAAGGACCGAAGCTACCGAACCCAGCTATATCAAAGCCTCTGAAAACTCGACAGGTAAACATTGGGTCTAAAGAAGAACCCAAGTTCGTGAAGATTGGAGATTACTGGGACGAAGATACAGTTGATAAAGTAGTTGAGCTACTGCATGAGTACCAAGACTTATTTCCCACGAAGTTTTCAAATTTGAAAGGGATTGTCAAAGATTTAGGTGTTATGAAGATTACATTGAAACCAGTTGCAAAGCCTATTAAGCAGCACCCTTATCGATTGAATCCAAAATATAAGGAAAAGGTGTGCCTCGAACTGGATAAGATGTTGGAAGCTAGCATTGTTGAGCATGTAGAAGAATCCGATTGGGTAAGCCCAATGGTGGTCCAAGAGAAGAAACATAAGGGAGAAATCCACATATGTGTAGATCTCCGGAAGCTGAATGATGATTGTGTGCATGACCCATTTCCGATACCGTTTATTGACGAAGTATTAGAGACTGTTGGCAGACAAGAAGCATATTCATTTAATGATGGATTTTTGGGTTATCATCAAATCAAGATAATGTCAAAGGATAGAAGAAAAACAACCTTTGCGACAAAGTGGGGTTGCTTCCAGTATACAGTTATGCCATTTGGATTGAAGAACGCGCCTGTTATCTTTTCTCGGGTAGTGATTGTGAAGTTCAAGGATTTTATTCATAGTTCCTGGAAGTACATTTCGATGATTGGACCATGTTTGGGTTGGTGAAGTGACATGTTGTGAGTCTAGGCCTCATGCTAGATAGATGTCAAAGATTTCAAATTGCGCTGAACTTGAAGAAGTGTATATTCTATGTGCCTTTTGGGATTTTGTTCGTCCACGTTGTCTGTAAGTAGGGATTGATGGTGGACCCTGCGAAGATCATCGTTATTGTAAATTTGGAACCTCCTAGAAACGTGAAACAACTATGCCCGACATTGGGACACTGGGTACTATAGGAAGTTTATCAAGGCATATGCCCAGATAACCGCACTGATGGAAAAATTGTTAAAGAAAGATGCGATGTTTTGCTGGGATGAAGATTGTTAGCGCAACTTGGATGTATTGAAGGAGAAGATGGTGACAACGCCTATTCTAGTGTTTCCATACTGGAAAAAATAGTTTCATGTGCATGTTGATGCTTCCTGCAATGCACTAGGAGCAGTATTAACACATGTAGGAGAAGGCGAGATTGACCATTCGATAGCTTTCGCGAGCATGAATTTATCCAAAGTTGAGAAGAATTACTCCACTACAGAGCGTGAGGGGTTGGCGATGGTCTACGCGCTGCAGACATTCAGGTATTATTTTTTGGGCGGACACTTCAAGATGTATACAGATCACTCTGTGCTGAAGTACCTAGTCAATAAGCCTGTGTTGGGGTGAAGATATGCAATGGTTGCTATTATTTCAGGAATATGAATTTGAGGTAATTGTGAATCCTGGAAGATTGATTGTAGGCCTGAACCATCTATCAAGGATTGAAACAGGCAAATAAGCTAGTGTCTTGGAGGAAGGACTGCCAAATGCACAACTCTTTGCGGTACACGTCGTAGATGACCATTTTCCTGACATTGTTCAGTTTTTGATGACGGGAAAAACTCCAGAAGGATATTCCACTCAACAAAAGAAAGAGTTAGCAATTCACAAGGTAGATTTTTCATTAATTGTCAGTCATTTGTATAAGATGGGGTCGGATGAGATATTGCGTAGGTATGTTCTGGAGTTTGAACATGCCAGTATCTTAGCTGAAGCTCATGGAGGAGTGGCAAGAGGCCACTATGTAGGGAAAGTGACAACACAGAAGATTTTACGTGCTAGGTTATGGTGGCCAACATTACACAAGGATTCTAAGGCATATTGCAAGGCATGCGATGTTTTCCAAAGGATGGGTTAGCCTTCGCAAAGGGATGAATTGCCTTTAAATCCCCAAGTTTTGTTGTAGGTCTTTGAGAAATGGGCCATTGATTTTATAGATCCGATTCAACCACCAGGAAATAAGACGGGTGCGTGGTATATTATTACTACGACAACGTATTTAACCAAATGTGTGGAAGTGCAACCAGTGAGGGACTGTACAACTGCCACTACTACGAAGTTTCTCTTCGAGTATCTCTTAACACGGTTTGGATGTCCTAAGATTCTGATGAGTGATCGGGGTACACATTTCCTGAATGAAACGATCAGCGTGATGTTGGAAGAATTTCAGGTATATCATCAGAAGAGCACGCCCTATCACCCACAAGAAAACAACATGGTGGAAGATTTTAATAAGATTTTGGAGCATGCATTAACCAAGGTATGCAACGCGTAGAGGAATGATTGGGACATGCATGTACCTGTTGTTTTATGGGCTTATAGGACGACCTGCAAGAAGTTAATAGGACAAATGCCATTATGAATGGTCTATGGTATTGAAGAAGTCATGCCGATGGAGTATATTGTGCCCAATTTCACGATTGCGGCCTTTACTGAGATAGCGGACCACGAGACCTTGGAGGAACGACTCGCACAGATCCTGGAGTTAGAAGAAGACCGATTCCTTGTGGGATTTCATTAGTGAGTGCAAAAGGAACACAAAAAAGCATGGCATGATCAACATATTAAGTTGCACACATTCAATGTAGATGATCTGGTGCTATTATATGATAGGAAGTTTACGAAGTTTCCAAGAAAATTTCAAATACACTGGTTGGGGCCGTATGTCATTAAGGAGATCATGGATGGTGGCGCAATTCAGCTCGCGAAGTTGAATGGGGAACCTTTCTCTAGAAAAGTGAATGGAAGTAGATTGAAGCTCTCACAGCGGATCCTTCCCATGCACGATGACTATATGGTAGCAGGACAATCTCATTAATCGATGTAGCTGCAAGGGATTGCGGGACTATAGACTATGTTGCCCGAATCAAAGAACAGCTTGGTAGGGAGGTTACGTGACGACTGATAGGGGTGCGCCAGGTGAAGTTATGCTTCATGAGTTGTGCCATAAAGGATGGTGCTACGAAGGTGGGTCCATAGGTAACTGTTGAGGTTACTATTCATGATTTGATGGCTAAAAAACAATTAAGAGGAGCCGGTAGGAACTATTTATTGCGAAAATATTTGGAGATCTGCGACCGAAGGGGAATTTATTATCAGAAATTGAGGGAACGGTCAGATTTGAATTCAAAATCCCCTATAAATTATGTGTGTTGGTCCAACGAAGAACACTTTGCATTCTAAGAGTGGCTTGTGTGCTTTGCTGTTTGAAGCTTATGACTCGTGCGTTCTAGGAAGAGTTTGTAATGTGCCCCTCGTTTGCAAACTATACTGCAACAGCGCAACACAGATGTTCGACAAAAGCAGCAATAGTATGATGAGGTTTGAGTGACTGCGTGCACTTTGGTGCCAACACAATGCCTCGCGAAGCTACAGGAGGGCAAACAACTTCTCACAAAAGTGGAGGACTTGCAGAGGAAGGAGGCCTTGCTGAAGGCTAGGTTACAGCCATGGAGAGAGGAAGTTTATCATCTTACTCTGTCACTTCAGGAGAAGCTCAAAGGATTACAACATAGGCAATGGACAATGTACCTAGCAGTGTAGGGGCCAACAACTTAGAAATTGGTCGAAGAGGTACAATAGGCAGTGGCAAAGATTGTTGCAGAAGTTGCAGTGATGTAGGTTGAGTTGGGTGGTCTTCACACCAAGATCGCGGTGCCAACTGCGTGACTCGAGGGCGAGTCACGATATGTTGGGGGCCTTAGGATAGGGACCCTAGGGTTAGTTTTGGGGATAATTTAACCCAATATTGTAAAAGTTTTTGTAAAAAGAATGTAAAGTCTTCACAATATGTGGATGCAGAGTGCACAGATAGATAGGAGTCAAAAGGGTTTTAGCCCTTATTTTTGGTTGGTTTTAAGATTCTCCCATGGTCCGCAGACCATGATATTGTATGAAGGAAAGCTATAAATAGTTGATTCATAGCGAGTCTTAGAGATAAATTTTGATAGAGAATTGGGTATGCTGAAAGGTTTTTGTTGTCTTGGGAAAGTGCTAAGGTAGGAAGGCTCTGCTTCCTATGCTTAGGTGAAGAAGGGAAGGCTCTTGCAGCTGGGTGCACATGAGGCCTAGATAGAGTCTGTAGCTGAGTGCGCGGGCCCCTGCAACTGAGTGTGTAGGGTAGGAGAGTCTGTAATCTGATAATTGAAGATCAATAAAGACTGTTTGGAAGAATTACTATTTATTTTTGTGAATCCGTCTATGTTATATTTTGTCCAATAAATGATATGTTTTATGAAATAACAAATGAATGTTATGAAAATTCATTTAATATATCTTAATGATGTATGATATGAATATTTATCTAATTTCACGAAGTTAAAAGCTATTTTTGTTACGTTTTCTAAAGAATTGGATAGATCTGCGCAAACTCAGATCTAGGGTTATATATTAATGTGCGAAAATAGATAGGTTGTCTGGTTAAGGTCCACAACAAATTATCGTAGACCTTCGCAAAGGTCTAGAAGCCTTTTTAACTTAGATACAGTAACAAGATCTAGGAGGATATGAATCTGCGCGAAGGCATATTTGAAGGAGTGCAGCCTTAGAAATTTCTTATCACATATCCCTAGATGCATAAACATGGTTCTAGCATCCCCCAATATTGCTTCAGGTGAGACTGCAGCCTGCACTACATAGGTTGTTGCCAAAAGGGCCAACAGTTGAGGGTTTTTTTGGTTGGCGCGAATAACTCTGAACCTGGATATGGCCCCCTTAAGCCAACAACATGAAGGTTGTAGATGTCATCCAAATTGTCACGACTTTTCTTATGTCACTGTGTCACTATCTAATCACTTTCACTCTTGTTTTATCAATCATGCAGAACTTATGATTATATAGAACAAGGATTAAAGCCAAATTCTGACCCTAGGTTCACTAAATTCTTAGGCTCATAGGGTGATGGAAATTGTACATTGATGAAACATAAGAATTTTCTTTCGATCTAGGATAATCCTCCACATAAAAGAAAAAAAACCACAAGAGTAATAAGGAGTGTGTCTTCACACACAAAGAATTATAGCAAGGAGATAACACCACAATGAATATACTGGTACAATAATGTGAAATAATCAGTATGTTCCACAACAAGTGGACATGAATACCACATAAATGATACGCCATTGCTGTAGGATTTCCACAAAGATAAAAAACAATAATATGATAAAATGGTGAACAATAAAGGCCTACATCAATCATATAAAAATGTCTTGACATCCATGCTTCAAATATGATCTTGAAATGTGTCTTGTCCAAGCTTGAACATATTATTGAAGAACAACCCTTGACGAGGCCTCTTGGCCCTTAATGTCTTGGCCCAAATAGGCCTTAAAACTTCCTTCAACAAGCCCCAATAAACACTTATAATGGCCTAAATTTTCCTCCTTCTACGACCCTTTTTGTGTTTTCAAAATAGTCCCTATCCAATGGCCTTATATCCTTTTCTAACTGTAGATTGAATAGGATTTAACAAAACCCTAGGGTTGCAGCTTTCCCAGGCCTACTCATCCTCCCTCTGAGGTATAACATAGGTCTGAGATATTCCCCTATCCTCCAAATTTCACATGCCTAAAATTGGCCTCTTGCTATGACTTGCACAGGGGTACTACAACCCTAACCTATAGCGGTATAGAAAATGTTAAGGAAAAAATGGATACCTACAGTGTCAAGTGAAAGTAGGGGTTTCTTAAATTGGGAAGGTGTATTGGGTTCGTATTGTTAGGGGGTTAAATAATGTGATTTTTAGAGGTATTTTTCAATATGTAGTCAAATTAAGGGTATTGTTTAGTATGCCACGAACACACGTGATGTGACAGAGGTTCATTGAGTGAATCCCCTATGCAATTACTATGTTTTCTTGGTCGTCCTTTATTTGAATTCATCTCAAGGTATCATACTTGTATGGATGCTTCATCAAAGATATTGGGCCTAAAGAGAATTAATTTCCTCGCTATGGTTGTAGAGTCCACCTAAGTACTTGATGACTACATCCAAATTCTAGTGGCACGTTCCTAATTGAATGGATTGGGCTTCTTGTATTGAGATGGAAGGTTTTTGATTCTCTTTTCACTTTGTGAACAATATCTTCTAGCTTGATCAAATTATTTTATAACTTCTTCATATATTAGTCAATATATACCTTAAGCTACTTCATTTTTCTCAAAATTGAGCCCCTATTTCTAAGAACCATTTTTTGAAATTTTCAACATTTACTGTATTAATGAGGAATTTTGTACTGTTAATTACAATCCTTCATGTTTCCATTCAAACCATCGAAGTTCATTCTCTACTTGAATTTCCTGGTTTATCTCAAGCAATTCTTGGATTCTTTCTCGCTTGAAGGATTTTCCCATGGTTGTTATCTCAACTCTCCACATGATAGAAAAAGATTCACCAATATGAATATAATATGTAAAATATTGTTGATATTCTATAAGTAAATTCTTCAATATAGATGCAAATATGCTACAACAAATACAATGAGATTATACTTCAATGTGCAATGACTACTTATCTTAAACATTAGTATTAGTAGCTTACCACTTCCTTCCTTGCTATTTTATTTCTCAAATTTCTAAAGCAAAATACAAAGAAAGATTGATTTACCATGGAGAAATAGACATGGTTTCTTGTAATGAGATGCTACGAGGTGCTCTACTTCCTTTTCTTTTCTCTAATATCACTCATTTACATTGCTCAACTATGTAAAGAAAAATCATTACAATAGGGATGAAATCCCTTTCTCTCCTTGTAACTGAATTTTTTATGTGTCATTATATTTGATAAGGTTAGGATTAGAGATTTTACATTTTCCAATTATCGATTGGGTTTAGGATTTGCAACCATATAAAACCTCCTTGAAGAGCATAGATTCCTATCTTCACTTGTGATTTATGAGAGCTAATGTGGCATCAATTAGTATTGAGGTGGTCAAAGCATAGCTTAACTATTGAAGGCCATAAATCTCTCATATAAACTCTAGTTAGAGTCCTCTTCAGCCTATTGGAAAACTCTTGACATGCACTGATCCATGGGGAATTCACTATGCTAATTACAATTTTAACCCTAAAATTATAGTTTTGGAACCTAAACAAGCATTTAAAAAATAAAAATTGGCCCTACCAAACAATCTCAAGATTGGTCTTGAAAATGTTCCCTATAATTTTGTAGGTATGATTTTTCACCTTAGAAAGTACCAAAAAGCGCTACAACTAAAAAAATCACAATATTAATTTCCACCCTTGAAGTCAAAATCTCAGTTCCACCATGATGAAAAATGAAATATATATTTCTTTTATTGCAAACATAGAGACTATTGTCCTATATCATCTATTATTTTAGTGTTTATTAGCCTCAAAATACAAAAATAGTCTAACTATTTACATCTGAAAACAAGGCATTGGAATTGAATGTACCGACATTGTAAAATACTACATCTACACATATTAAAATATCAAATACACGTCTTCTTTCATAAAGAATATATATCATGAAGCTATTGAAATCCTAGGATTCTCCTTTAATCCCGTCATCTTTAGTTCTCTTAGGGTTATTTCAATCCTCATCCAAAGTTCCCATAGTGAATGTCAATTGATTATTGTGCGCGTACTTGGTGACACACCTCTTTTAGTCTTTTCAAGTAGTTGATGTGTTGTACATCCTCATCTCCCAAGATTTCTATCTTTTTTTCTCAAATTATTTTCAATGCAAAAAATTTCACTCAATGTCAAAGCCTATGAATTTTGTAATAAAACCATGCAATTTAGTAAGCTTTTTGTGGTCTCCTCCCACTAAATTTTCAACTTGTAATTGTTTATGGATTTTCTATATCTTTGAAACAAACAAAATTTACCCTGTTAATAGCTATATCTGAAAGCACTAAAGCCCACATTTTCCAAAACTTACAAAGTTTTGCAAAAGTACCAAAATCATCTAATTTCACACAAGGTTTAGCTATTTTCTTGTGGATCTCTATTCCAAACTAGTGAATTCATCTCCATGGTTTCTCAACAATCCTTGCAAGAATACAAACCTTAACTTACTAGCCAAAGAGAATAAACAAATATCTAAGTTCTTTGATAAGAAAAGGAAACTCCGAAACAAAATGGCTATGTTCCAACAATAATAGGGACAACAACATGTGTTTTTTAATCATGTATCATGTTTTTCTCAAATTAGTGTGGCCTTCCCAAAACGTGGCAACCATCCATGGGTATGCCAATGTAAAATGCTCTAACCTAATATTAACATATGTCTAACACTGCCCACATTGATATGTTACAAGAACTTCAAATACACAAGGAAACCAAAACAATTGACATGGTTATATTTTTTGTTGCACTAGTACCAATTGCTTTATGATTTCAAATGTAAACATATTTTTAGTGCTACCATGATGAATGATAACCTTATAATATCTAACCCAATATTTCCACTTTTATTTGGATACCTTCTTCCTCAAGCATTGATCTTCCCCTAGAAGTTTTGTTGCTCTACTACATGATCATATCTTTGTGCATCAAGCTTTCACCTTGAATTTTTATCACCACAATTGTTGACCTACCATCTAATAATTCTCACTCACTAATTTAGTTTTGTGTTCATTCTTTGGATGTGAACATCCAAATGAATTGTATATTCAATCTCCCCCAAGTGTATTTTATTGCTATGTTAACATGATCATTTTTTTATGTACCATATTTTTGTTGCCACAACTATTAACCCATCATTCTACGTAATTCCCTCACTAAGTTCTTTATTTATTTTTGTTTGCAATATTTGGGTTTTAACATTCAAATGACTTGCGATATCCTACTCTACAAGCGTAACAATGATTTTGTAGCTAATAGCTCCTATTTCCTCTCCCCCATCCTCCAAAAATTTTGTGATGCCTACCTCGCCATCTATCTATCACATCCTTTTCTCTTGATCTTTAACTCCTTTCATAACACATATCTTCCACCTTATTTGTAGAATTGAAATGCCTATTTATACATTTCCTATTGGTGGTGCACACTAATTTTTCTTCCACCTTTGTCACTAATTGATATGCTCCCTTTGTTGAAAACATCTTGTACTAACTAATATTTCTTTGAATTCAAAATTTCAAACCATATACATACCTTGACACACACCGATGGTTGTCCTCATCATATCCAATTAGAGTTGAGATCTTGTAAATGTCATATATCCTTACAAGTTTTCTCCTTCCATTTCAGACTTAAGAATAGTGCAAAACTTTGTTAATTGTCAAGAAGGAAGAACCCTTGTAGTAAAGGAGACCATCTTATTCCAACTCCATTCTTTGTCTTTTCCTTCCAAATTTACCTGTAAAAAATCTGCCCAAATATCAATGGGCCTTGTCAACTTGGTATTGGTGAATTTCATCATCCTTTCAAATTCAAAATAACCCCTCATTTCTCTACGACAAAAAATAATTTATCATTGAATAATATTTGTTTTCTATGTACTTTGAATCACTTCATTCACTTAACCATATGCAATTCAATTCTTCTTGATGACGAGTAATATGATTATCCAAAACATAGGAAACGGTGCATAAATCAACATATTCTTGCTCCAAAATCTATAAGTATAACCTTGTATGTTATCCTATGACATCTATAAAATCCACTTCATTTTTTTATTTTGGCGTTGATCTACTTCCTAATTCTTCTTTGATATGTTGTTTAGTTTCCAAATGTCCTATCATTCTCCTTGGTGATTCAAACTCTTTGTTCATTATCATTCTATTGTTTTTTCCCACCATTTCGTTTCTAAGCACTTCTCAAACAACCATTAAACACTTGTTGTGGGAACTTGAAATGAAGGTTCATATTAACCCTAAGAGGCTAGAGATGCGGATAATGGAGGAGAACCTTGGATAAGAGGTGACAAAGATTGTAGAAATCCAAAAGTTGAATTGAAGCAAATTCAAGGTGGAGGGTGTAGGCTAAAAGGAACAATTCCAAATGAAAAACCCAAATTTTCAAAAATCCATCGCATAATTTGTTTCTCTTTGATGTTGTAGATATTTAGTGGAGTGGACCAACGAAGAGAACCTTAAAACACAAGACTCAAATCTTATTGTACAAAAATAGAATTTCACATTGGAGATAAAAGCCTTGAAACGAATTAGAGAATGGATGTAACATATCCTAGATGAACTATTGATCCAAAAGAGACATTAACATCAAGATTGAAAGAGGCTTGATTATAGTCATTGATACCAATTGATATATGCACAAGGGAGACATCAATGATATTCATATAAAAAATAATATTCAAGATGAGAATTGTCATAATTTCTCTCTTTGCACGCACTCTATAATCCATTCAACATATGAGAACAAAAGTTATAAGTGGATATAAGTAAAGACTTTGGTACAAGTTGGTGAAGAGCTAGGTAAGGTGGTATGTGGATTATTAGTTGAATTTACAAGTATGCTAGAATAGGATTTACAAAGACAGTATTCCATTCTTCACTTAATTAATTCTCTTCACAAGCCAATTGACAAATGTTGCAACATTTATACTATTTTCTCTAATAATCAATATTCCCTTTCTCTCCCCTACTTCTATATAAATACATGTGATAAGTGGCTTCATTGCGCTCACTATGTAATTCAACCAAATAAATTTATTGCATTTTAGTTAATAAATTAATTTTATATGATTAACCAAATTGACCAAACCATGACATTTGTAGCCATCTAACATGTACATACCCTAGCAACCATGAATGGTTCATCCTTAGGATTTGAGAAACATGATTGGAATTTCATCTACTTTCATGGTCTATATGCATTTTTTTGTAGCTTGGAAGACAACCTCTGACTGAGGAGAGGTCAATGTCCAAGACGTTTATTTAAAACATTGAAGAAATGAATTGGTTGTCCCATTGTTCAAATCCAAAATATTATTATTTAAAGGCAATGATTCTTAATCTTCGGTGGAAAGGAACAATTATTTGAATTGGCCTTCTGATGTTGATTACAAATTTAATGGAAGTTAAGACATAAAGTTGTGGAAAGTCTCCAACACAGGCTGATTAATGCATAATATTTGTTTTCAGCCTTAGAGGAAAGACGTAATTAGAAAAATATGATATATAGGAAAGAGGAGCACATCATTAAGGAATTTTAACTTTAAATCACAAGAAACTAATTTATAGAACTGTAATATTAAAGGTTAGCAACTTCATTACTCTTTTCTATGAAGAAAATACAAAATGTAATAACAGGAAAAAGAATTGTACTCAACAGGTGTCTGGAATCACTTCAAACTTCTTTATTCAATTCCACGTGAAGATAGAAATATACAAGTATTTTTTCTTTTGAGTTCCAGAACTCGGAACCCCCCATCTCTCTTTTTGAGCAAGATTTACACATAATTTAAAAAAGAAAGTTGAGAAACTGTCAACTACTCAAAACTACATAACTCCTTAAACTACTTCAAAACTAATAGTTCTTTCAAAATTTACATCATGAAAAGAGAAAACTTTAAAACATGTTTCGAAAAAATATGACAACACATTATGACAGATGGCACTGCTTCATTTGGTGATCTGAGATTGAGCTATAGATTATGGTCCTGCTTCTATAGTAATTGTTGATGGTGACATCCATTCTCTGCATTTTCTCTAGATGGTTGTATCAGGACTCAGACTCTTGTCAAAATTTGAGTGTGTCATCCTAAAGTTAGTGATTCGACTGTATGTTGGCTTGTTCATGAAAGGAGTTTTCATCAACCATGACAATCGAAAATCCCTCTGCAATTAGTTAACAATAATTTCTCCCTTCAACAATGTTGTTCTTTCATGAGTCGATCATATATTTATTATTTCCTCCACTAGCAAAGTCAAATAAGTTTCCCATGGAAATAAATTACCCTACTAGTCCCAGCATGAAGGCAAACTTGCTCTTGTTATCTTATCAAAATCAGTGTTGAACTTCATTATAACTGCTTTGACTTCTGTTAACTTTGTCTCCGTTGTCTTCGAGTAGAGGTTCTTTACAATCATCTTGTTTATTTCTAGCACATATTCAGTTCTATCTTCAACCCCCAATTCCCTTAATTGCTGAGAAGTTCGTGAATTGAGGAAATAAATCATTTTCTTCATGAACTGAGCTCTTTGTTGTAACTTCTGTTTATTTGCAACAATGAAATATTCTAAGTCTCTGATGATGATATTTTATTCTTCTACTATGAATAATGATTCCCAGATGTCTCTAAAAATATGTATGATTTCATTCCATAGGATTTCTCTAGCCTGAATAAGGGACATGTTTCCCTTCATCTTCTCTCTCAATTCTTTGATTTCCTGGGAAGCAGCTTGAAAATCATTCATGTATTTTTCTACATTTTCGTTAGACATTGTTATTTCTCCTTCATTAACCTTTATGATTTTCAACGCAGTCTCATAGTCCTTCTACACTTTCTTCATTTCATTTTCATAAATTTTCATTTCAGTCATGACTTTGGTCTACTTATCTGCTGGGTCCTCTGAATCAAATAATATTACAATGGTACACACATGAGAGTCAATTTTTTGTTTCAGGAAAATATTTATTTCCTTCAACCTTGAAATTTCATCATTTCTCTTTATCAACCCCTCTGTCAAAGTTTCTTTCTTCTTTTCCACTTGTGCCACTTATGACTCCATAGTGTGTTCTATTGCAGGCATTTTTAATTTCTTCCTTAACACTTGGACCTCTGTTTCTGCTCCCTGGAATAATTTTTGAACAACACTATTGTCCTTTGGTTTTACTCCAATCTTAATAACCATCTTCTTTAGCTCTTCATTATGTGTGTTTAAAGACCTGGAGTTAGATTTTTCCAACTTTAATTGGTTAACCACCTTTTCTAATAGAATCTCTTCTCTACTGGCAACCAAGGAGGTCTTATTCAAATCACTATAAATCAATTCAACAATCTGCTTATGTAAATTGATCTTGTCAGGCAGAGGAATTTATTTAGCATCCACTTTCAAGTTGACAGTCTTAAAACCTACAAAATAAGATACAGTTAAGGCAAAAGGGTTAGAAAAAGCTAGTTTAAGCTGGTTCCTCTCCAAATCCATAGTGGAAAGAAATCTGGTTTGATAATCTGAAACAAATTGTACCTCTACCTGGGATTCCATGCTTTCTCTGACCTTCCTATTTCTTTATTCAATTTGAAAGTACATTTGTTTTATCATTAATACTGAACTCTGGCTAGTTTCTTTTGGAACAGGAGAAGATGGTGTACAAACAACTTCCCCTAACTACAATTGAAAACCTGTAACAGATGAGGAGCTTCCACCTTCAGATAATTTAGCTTTCTTTGTGTTTCTATCTGTTTCTTCTTCCAAGTCAACAACATCCTCATTGCTTATTTTTAAATTTTTCTCTCTGATGAGGAGTCTCAATTTCCATACCTCCTAACAAATTAGTTTGGCCTCCATTTGCTAGTTTCTCCATCTCTAGTGTAACCTCATGAATAAAGGGAGCATAGGAATTTTCTACTCTCCTATTTGAGATCATGTGATGTGGGCCATATGCCCACTTTCCACCCAGCTGTAAATTCATTTCTTCTAATGCTTTCTGCACTTCTCCTACAGATTGCATGTTGTTTACAATGAAAGGTCCCACTGTCTTTGGCAATTTTAAAAAGTACCCATTTTTTGCTGGCACAAAATGTATTTGATCTACATTCAAGCTCTACCGTATGAACTCCAATGAAAATAATATCATAGGTACAAAAGTTCGAAGTCTGAAAGGGGAAACTTCTACTCCATATAGCCTGATCTCTGAATAATCCTCAAATTAGAACCAATCACCAACTTTGACATCTTTACTGAGCTGAAGTAAATACTAAGCCTTTGGTAGGAAGCAAGGTGGAGGAGAACTATTCAAAATTGAATAAACAACTGATAGGGAAGAAGAAGAAAAATACACCAAACCCTTAGCCATTTTCAGTGCTCCTTATGACATCAGTCCAAAATACCACTGATTGTTTTTTTTATGAGGCTCCATGATATTTATCCCTAAATGAGTGAACCTTTCCACATGAGTGTACAAAAAGAGATAAGTGACAAGAGATGGAAATCTAAAACAACCAGTGAGGGGAAGATTTTTCAATTGACAATTAACCATTTTCTCCCTGAAAGTAGGTATATCAAAAACTGTTTTTGGGTTCATCATCAAGATGAACATTCCTAAAATGGATTTATCAACAATGTTTGTATATTCCCTTCCCAAACTTTTGGCCAAAATATGTAGAACAAGTCTACCTTCTTTAGTGAAAGTATCCAAAGGAAAATTTGAAGTCTCCATGGGCAGATATTTTCCAGCAGGCATAAAAAATAAAGTAAATTGAGCATAACTAGAAGCAGAGAAGTCTTGGAAAGTAGAAAAAAAAACTTCTTCTAAGGAAGGAGTGTAAGACCTAGCAGATGGAAAGCATAAAGCTTGCTGAATTAACAAGGATGACACTTGAAAAACATTTTCCCCTAATTTATTCATAACAAAACATTTTTTAGGGTAAAGGGCAGAGACAATCCAATATATGAACTCAGGGAAGATGTAAGTCTGAGGAATCATGGCAGCTAGGACACTTGACCTAACAACAACAACATATACAAGGAATTCAACTTGTTTCGGTAAAATTTGAAGATATATTTCTAAATAATTCATTGAAAAAACTGGGTCAAAAATGCCTCTCTCAGTATCCATCAACGAAATATGAAAAGTAGAACCTGTGATAATGGCTTTCTTTGACATTATGAAATTCTGATGTGAAGACTCTACGCAAATGTCAGAACTATGGCCGGTGAAAGTGACTGGATTTGAAACCTGTACAATAGAAGATAACAGTGAGGGAAATATAGAGTAAACAAGATTTTATATAAAAATAGATTAACATGTGCGAAAATAGAATTAATGGCAATTTTAAGAAAATCGATAAATGAGCTGGCGACAAGATGGATGAAGTGATCGTTGATGTGGAGGATGAGGTGGCAGAATAGAATGAATGACAATGTAACAGTTAGCAATTAATAGACAACCTGCTCGCTTGCTGACATCATATGGGGAAGACTCTAGTATGGGACAAAACCTGACGGAGTTCCCTCGCAATTTCTCCCAGTTATTGATTTGAGGCGTTGAAAGTAACTACGAGGGGACTGGGAGGGCTAACCGTCAGGCATGTAGTGTCATCAGGTTTTCTCCATCCCACGGGCCCCATTACCATATCCCATTGTGCCTGAAGAATGTGTTCAACTTTTAATCTTCAGATCCGAAATTAATGTGATGTACTATGGCCCACATGTTTTAACATTTATGCTGTGATAATATATTATTAAAGAAGTTTAATCTACCAACAATCAAATATTTTATCTTATTATATATATAGATAGATATATATATATCTATATATATATAGATATATATATAGATATATATATATTGATTTTTATTTTTTTTAATGACAGGTACACATCTATACATTTCTTCTACACATATAGTAAAGTAAAAAGAGCTACAACATCTGGTTCCACCTGGGGATAGTGTTTTAAGTCAAATCACTAAGAACCACATATTAGTGCCTTCGCCTCGGGCATGGAGTCAAAATCATAGCTTGAAACATTACAATTAAAGGTTCACCGAATATTCAAAATGATCACACCGGTATATATAATGAAGAAAAGAAATGAAGTCAATGCTAGAAGTAGTGCTTCAAATACTGCCCATTGACTGACAGTTGTATGAGTTCACCATCCAAGTTTTCCAGAATGAAGGTATTAATGGTTGTGACTTCTGCTATCTTGAAAGGACCATACCAAATAGGATTAAATTTTCCATGCTTTCCTTTCTCTTCTCTTCTCATGTCCCAATGTAGAACCAAATCTCCTGGCTGAAAAAACAATATCTCTAGCTTTCCTGTCAAAAATCAATTTCATTTTCTCTTGGTAATTGATAAGATTTTGCATTACTCTCTCTCTATTTTCATTCAACTCCACCAGCTGATTCATCCTTCTCGTGAGTTCATTTGATTCTTATTTAACATTATGAATTAATGCCACAACAGGTTTTGCTAATTGGCTAGGAAATAAAGCAGTTGCTCCATATACTAACTCAAAAGGTGACTTGCCAATTGACCTCCTAGTACTAACCCTGTTCACCAGTAATGCAAACTTTAACTTCAAATCCTAGTTTTTTCTCATTTTCTGCAACAATCTTCTTAAAAATATTCACCAGAGCCTTATTGGAATATTCTTCCATCCCATTCCCCTTGGGGTGATAGGTGGTACAATGAGCTAATATCACATCATACTTCTAGCAGAAGTCAATCAACTTTGCAGAGCTGAAAACTTTAGCATTATCTGTTACCATCTTTTTTGGACAACCAAACCTACTGAAAATATTCTCTTCTAAAAATTTAATTACCAATGCATCATTAGTACAACTTCTACCCATTTAGTAAGATAATATATTCCTCTCAAAATCCATCTATGTTGTCCACTAGAGGGTGGATTTATCTCCCCTATAAAATCCAAACCCCATTGTCTAAAAGGTTCTTCTAAAAATACAAGGATCAATGATAATGGTGTTAATTTCTTTTTCTCAGCAAACATCTGACATTTCTCACAACTTCTTACACATCTATAAACATCAGAAAATAGAGAAGGCCAAAAGAAACACGCCTTCAAGATTTTATGGGTTGTAACCTTCTAGTTGTAGTGGCCACCACAAAGGCATCCATGATATTCATTCATGAATTCTATAGTTTCCCCTTCAACTAGAAAGAGCAGCAGGATACCAGCTAGATCTCTCCAATACAATTTTCCATTTTCTATCACATACTTTTGAGCCTTGAATCAAAGAGATTTATATTTTGTTCTATCTAAAGAAGAAGGGCAGCTAAGGAAACAAATATAATGGGCAATATCCTTATATCATTTAGAAAAAAGATATTTATATTGAATTATGTTATCTGGTTCTTTATTTTTACCTTGTTCTTCTTCTGTTTTGGATTCAGCGACGTTAGCCAGCAAATTGATTCCCATAGCTTGATGATTAGCTTCTGTTAGAATCTTTTCTCAACCTTGTCCTTTCACCAGCTTTGTTGGCTTAATGTCCATATCATATTTTTGGATATTTTCAATCCACTTCCCTCTTTTTCCATCACTTTGAGTCAAAACATCTTTAACAAAAACATTAGGAACATAAGCAGTAGTTTGAGATTCAAGAATATAAATCCTAGAATCTTTTACTGCTTTTACCAAGGCATAAGCCTGCTTTTCCAAAATATTGTATTTGAGCTCTGCATCCCTTAGCACTCTGCTGAAGAATGCTATAGGTTGTGCCCTATTTTCTTCATTCCTCTGTAGAAGTACTGCTGCAATAGTAAGGGGAGAAGCAAATGAGAAAATCTAAAAAGGCTTTTGATAATTAGGACTTACCAACACAGGGGTCTCCTGAAAATCTTCTTTGATTCTAGCAAATGATTGCCTAGCTTTTGTAGTGCATTTCACTTCTACATCCTTCTTCAACATATCATTTATTTCTTTAACAACCTCTGCATAATTTCGGACAAATCTTCTTAAAAAATTAATTCTTCACAAAAAACTTTGTATCTCCTTTTTTCTCCTTGGTAGAGGTATGTTTTTTATTGCTTCAGTTCTTTTTGGATCTATCCTACCCCCCTCCTTAGATTCAATATGTCCAAGTAATTTTCCTTCTTTTAAAGAAAAATGAGATTTCTTGGGGTTCAAGGATAAGCCATACCTTCTGCTTTTTTCGAACATTTGTTGCAGATGCTTTAAGTGTTCTTCATCAAACTTAGAGAAAACTATAATGTCATTTAAATAAATTACCACACATTTCTCTTTTTCACCTACAAAGGATATATCCATATCCCTTCGAAAGCAGCCCCAACATTCATTAATCCAAATCGCGTCTTAGCATACATAAAATTTCCCCATGGAGTAGTAAATGTTGTCTTCTTCTGATCTTCTGGCTACACTGAAATTTGATTATAACCATAAAAACCATCAATCATTGATAATCTAGAAGATCCATTATAAGATGTGATACATTTTAGGAAGAAGATAGTTATCCTTCAATGATGCCCTGTTTAACTTTCGGAAATCAATACATAAACGAATCTCCCCATTCTTCTTCCTCACAGGCACTAGATTAGCCACTCACTTGGAATATCTTAGAGAAACAATTATTTTAGCCTGTAAAAACTTCTTGACTTCTTTCTCAATTGATGGAAACAACAAAGGATTTATCTGTCTCAACTTCTGTTTATATGGTTTAATACCTAGCTTCAAAGGAATTTTATTTTGGATGATGCTAGTATCATTAGTATTTAAATATTCATAATACCATGAAAAATATATCAATATATTTCTTGAAACTATCAACATACCTCTCTGTGAAATCCTTTAGGACATCCTTTGCCTAGTTCACCATCATAGGCTACTGATATGTTCCAAGGTTGCAGTCTTCAAGATCATCTCCTAAATCAACTTTCTTTACATGGACAAAAACATTGTTTGCATTAAATAATTTCTCCAAAGGTACTAAACCTTTAGGAATTACATTGCTTTTCAACTGCATTAATTTTTGATCTCCTATAGAATCTTTCTAAGGAGGTTTTTTGTTTGATTGTTCTTCTTGAATTTCTTCAGTTTCATCCTCTTGATCAATTTCTAAATTTGGAAATTCACCCGCCGTTTCTAGAAATCATTTAATTTGTTCCTCATCTTATAGCACTTGCCAATACTTCACATTATCTAGAATGGAGGGCCTACTTCTAATTTCCACTTCATACCTGAGTCTGGGATTCAAGGGAGGCTTAAAACTACTAGCTGCAACTGCCAATGACTCAACTAGCATGTTACCTTCCCTAGGTACAAACTGTATATTGAAAGTAGAAAAAAAGTTATCTACCAAATCCCACTTCGTTTCTATATGTCTTTAATCTTGGATTTTTTTCTTGACATTGATTCTTGATTTTCTTAATAACCAATTTTGAATCTCCAAAAACGATGTTACCTTCCCTAGGTACAAACTATATATTGAAGGCAAAAAAAAAGTTATCTACCAAATCCCACACTTCATTTCTATATGTCTTTAATCTTGGATGTTTTGCTTGACATTGATTCTTGATTTTCTTAATAACCAATTATGAATCTCCAAAAACGGAAATGCATTGAATTCCCAGATTCTTTGTTGCTTGTAAACCAAGAATCAAAGCTTCATACTCAGTAACATTATTTGTAGAGTCAAATTCTAGTTTATAAGAGAAGGGAATCATATTACCTTTAAGAGAAAGCAGAAGAAATCCTGCCCCATTCCCTTCTTTTGAATAGGCACCATCGAAATACAACTTATAGACTCCATTGACTACTAGCTCCTTTCTTTTAATTGTTGAAGGGAGCTTCCCTTTTGTGTCTTCAACAATTTCTGGTGACTCTTGCAACATAAAACAGGAAAAGTCATCCTTTTCCTAACTATAAATAACATAATTACTTGAACCCTCCTTTGTGATGATTTTCACAAATGTGGTCTCCCTATACAGTCTCCTTTATTCTCCACTAAAAACTAGAATAATAGCATAAGTAAAATCCAGTTTAAGTACTCCTCCCAGTTTGGCTCCCTAAGATCTTGAGAACAACATTCCAAAATGGGTTGGAATATCTACAATAACAGCGTCCATTACAATGATCCTAGTAGGAATTTGAGGCAACGATACCGTAAAATATTTAATCACTCCTAAACATTATACCTTCTTCAAATCAAAAGAATATAGATCTTTATGGGGCTTTGTAAGCTGCAAATTTAATTGCTTCATAACTGGTAGTGGCATTAAGTTATGAGATGCTCTTGAATCTAACATACAATTATGAAGTATAAAGGTATGCATAAGAAGAGAAATATAGAAAGGAGGTCTAGAAGTATCTTTCTCTTCTACATGAGGACAAAACATCACTATTGGTCTCTCCTCCTGCAAATTGACTACATCTGTTGAATGATTATCTTGAGAAAGAATTATAAAGTCAGAAACTACTTCTTATATCTAGGAGTCTTCACTAGCTCTGTTAAAGGCATTCTAAATTTGAGCTTCTCTAATTATTTCATTAGATCAAAGGAATGACTCACTTTCATTGTTTTCAATTGATCCTCCTCATTTAAGCTCTAACTTAGAACCTTTTCTCAACTGACAACAGGTTGTTGAACAAATTTGTGTAACATACCTGAATCCTGATTGTTGTTAGAAATTTCTCCCTACTGAACTGTCACTTTTGGGACTGTACTGACTTGCTTCTTTCCTTTGTCAAATTTATTTGTAGACAACTTTTGTACTATACGGTCTGTTTTCTCTTCCACGCTATCTGGGAGTCTTGATCTCTTTCTTGATCAAAGATCATATTGTTTATGCAACTCCACTTGCATAAAATCTACAAACTTCTTATAATATGTTATGAAACAAACTCACAAAAAGATAGAAAAGAAAGATAAACGCCCTATAATTCAGCCTCTTCGAGGGGGAAACCTCCTTTACATTACAAAAATGAACAATTCTTGGATGATACAAATGACAAGACCTCCTTCCTATATATAGGAGTCTAAGGGGTCATAATATAATCAGAGCCGACATAACAATAATAATGTAAGGGCACAATAATGGCAATAGTGGTCTTCTATGGGGCACAATAATAAAAATATGGGGACTACATGAGCACAACAATATAATAAGGGGGTTGTACTAATAACAATAAGGGGTTACACTAGTAGTATAGGGACCTAACATGCCCCTCTCCTTCAAAAGTGTTGTCCTCAACGCTTGAGTAGTTCTTAATGCTTCTGTATAAAATTCTTGTCCTCCCATGTGGAATCTTCAGTGGGTAAGTTCTTCCATCTGATGAGATAATCTGAAATTTATCGATTTCTTAGATGTCGAGTTCTTGTTTCTATGATTGCTCCAGGTTCCAATATTATTTTTCCTTCCTTGTCAAGTTCTAGCAATATTGTTTGAAATGGGATCTTCTACAACTTTTGAATGAGTGGCCACACTTCTTCATCCTTCTTCCATTCATCCCTTGCTTTGTTTATCCAATCTAGTTGGATAATAGAAATAGCAAAAAAAGTGCTTCCACATCCTCATCCTTTCTTGAAAGTGCATCTGCAACAACATTTTGCTTCCCTTTTTTGTAGATGATTTCAAAGTCATAACCCAACATATTTGTGACCCATTTTTTCTGTTCTTCTAAAGATAATCTTTGTTTTAAAAAGTATTTAAGACTATCATGATCCATTTTTACCTTGAAGTGTCTTCCCATTAGGTAAGGTCACCATTTCTTAAGTGCATGTAGTATTGCCAACATTTCCTTCTCATAAATATCTTGCTTGAGATGTAGTCATAAAAATACCCAATCGCCTACATCAAAACTTCTTTCACTGCGATGTTGATCTGCCTGTTGTTTCATTCGATTTTGCACCAAAGTGGTGTTATCCTTTAAAAGTTGGAGAACTTATTGTTGATGCTCGATGTGATCTTTCACTGCTTGAATATTTTTATTCTTGATGTGTCCTTCTATCTTGAGAGTTTGAGGATTGGTAATTTCTTCCAATGCATTACAATATATGGTCGGATTCATTTCTTGATGCTCGATGTGATCTTTCACTTTTTGAACATTTTTCTTCTTGATATGTCCTTCTATCTTGAGAGTTTGAGGAATGGTAATTTCTACCAATGCATTACAAGATATGGTCAGATTCATTTTTGGATGCTCGATGTGATCTTTCACTTCTTGAACATTTTTCTTCTTGATATGTCCTTCTATCTTGAGAGTTTGAGGAGTGGTAATTCCTTCCATTGCAATACAAGATATGGTCGGATTCATTTATTCTTTCTCTAGGGTTGGTTCCCAGTGTATATCCTCTTCTTTTGAAATTTCTTGATCCTTTTCGTGGTTAGGAGGCCTTTCTTGTAGCAAATCTGTCCCACCTTCCTTCAAACCTTCCATGTCTTTCTTCAAATATTCTATGCCTTTCTTCCAATATGCTTTCATACCATCGATATTAGCTTCCATGGCATAGATAAAACTATTTATATTTTGCTTCTCTAGAATATCATTTACCCTTATATTCAATTTTGAAGTTCCTCAATGTGCTCTGCCATTGAACCCTTTTGTTTGAGATTTATCAATTGGCTAAATGTGTTGCTCTTGGTATCCTCATAATGTGCTATCATTTCCTCTGTGAAAATTGACCACGTGACAAGTGGTTTACAAGAACAAAGCCCTTTATACCATAACAATTGATTCGATTCTAAAAAATTAGATACAATACGTACCTTTTCTAATAGTGGTACACGATGTAGATCAAAATATTTCTCCATCTGTAGTATCCAATTTACCAGATCTTTGCCATCAAACTTCCTCATAATGCCTTTTCTTGATTTTGGGAGCTCGATCTTGAAATGACTGTAACTTTGTAATATCAGATCTTCCAGTTCTGAAATCGCGACCTATAGTATTCCTCTGTGTCCTCCTTCCAATGCCACCAGTC
Source organism: Pinus tabuliformis (assembly GCA_031772625.1). Taxonomy (NCBI): domain Eukaryota; kingdom Viridiplantae; phylum Streptophyta; class Pinopsida; order Pinales; family Pinaceae; genus Pinus; species Pinus tabuliformis. The sequence goes on along the minus strand of CM062816.1, from coordinate 1,263,138,126 downwards.
TTATCGAAATTGGATTCTCCAAGAAAGAGTTATGCACAATCTCCCAAGATGACCTAATTATATACCTTTTCAGAAGAGCGAACTTGTATGAAGTGCCACGTGTCACTGTTTTGACCTTCGGATCTGAAAAATATATACAAAAAACTACAGTTCGTCCTCTTTCTGTAACTTCTTACGAAATTTCAATCTGATTCTCAGAGAGATAGTTATGACGATTTTCCCCAGGTCACCTGTTTAGGATGTAATTCGGGCGTCTTCCAAAACCCTAACTTCCTCAGATCATATATCTGCAAATATAGCGAGACAAGATCTGAAATTCGGACCCAAGGTTTAGATCGATTTCTTCTCAAACAGGTTTTTTCTTTGGCTTCTGAAACTTCATATCAACAAATTTATAGTGAAAATTCCACGATGACCTGTTTTAGATGAAATTCTGGAGCTTGCAAAAACCCTAACTTCCTTAGATCATATCGCCAAAAATATAGCGAGATAAGATCTGAAATTTGGACCTGAGGTTCAGCGTGATTTCACCTCAAATGGGTTTTTATTTTAGCTTCTGAAATGTCGCAGAAAAATAGTTATAGCGAAAATTCCACAATGACCTGTTTGGAGCAGCGAAACCCTAGAATCCAAAGCTCTAATACCAAATGTTATGAAAACAACTCACAAAAAGATAGAAAAGAAAGATAAACACCTTAGAATTCAGCCCCTTCGAGGGGGCAACCTCCTTTACATTACAAAAATGAACAATTCTTGGATGATACAAATGACAAGGCCTCATTTCTATATATAGGAGTCTAAGGGGTCATAATATAATCAAAGCCGACATAACAATAATAATGTAAGGGCACAATAAACAATAGTGGGCTTCTATGGGGCACAATAATAACAATATGGGGACTACATGGGCACAAAAATATAATAAGCGGGTTGTACTAATAACAATAAGGGGTTACACTAGTAGTATAGGGACCTAACATAATATTCTTGAATTTCTTCATCCTCCAAAGAGACCTGAACATCTAAGTTAGAATCTTCTCTTATAACTCCTTCTCCCTCTTCATCATACAATACAGAAATTTGATTTTCCTGCTCTTTAAGAGATTTCTCCACTACTTCCTCTGACTCATCTTTGATGTACAAAGTTGTATCTAGTCATGATCTTTTCTTTCTCTTTGCATGATCTGTAGTGGCTACCTCCTAAATTGAGGATTGAAATTTCTGTTTTGTCCTTTCTGAAACTGTCTTGGTGCATTTTTGTTTTCTAATTCCATTTTCACCAATTTATTGGACAAATTTTTAATGACCTTAGTCATTTCATTGAGCTTCTACCCATGAAAATATTTTGGCTGACTAGCAACCTTGACTTCTTCTTCTTTTCCCTTAACCTTGTCTTCAACTTGTTGCTTTGGTTTAATATCCCCTGCAGTAGATAGATTGGATTCAATCTCTAGTGCATCAGTCTGTATTTGGTCTAAAGTAGGAGATCTCCTCTCCCTTAAAGTGAAACTAAAGTCAAAATCAAATTCCCCTGCAAACACCACTTTTGCTCCTGCAGGTGGTGGTTTTATCTCTGCTGGCAAGCTATTATGCAATTTATTAAATCTCTTAATGAATTCACTTACATCTTCTTCTTGTTTTCTTTTAATTGCATTGAATTTTGTTAAGAAATAACCATGATCCTTATTTTCACCCCATCTCTATGTGAAACTGTTTTCGAATTCCTCCCAACTATTTATAGAATTAGTTGGAAGTGTTTTGAACCATTTCCTTGCTCCCCCATCCAGTGACTGAACAAACAATCTCATTACAACATCTAGATATTCAACATTCAAATTCTTAGCAAATGCAAAAAATGAAGCAATATGTTTTTCTGTGGTTACTTCATACTCCCCTGTAAATCTAGGCAATAATTTTAAATAATTTTGGGCCACAGCATTCATTGCCTAAGGCAATTTTAGAGGTGCATATTTGTTCAAAAGGAATGTTGGTATAGCCATATCTAGATTTGAGAGGGGAATAGAGGAACTTCGTGCTTGAAACAAAAATCATTGAGGTGGGATAACAGATATAAGAATTGGGTGACTGATAGTTGAAACAGTTTGATTTGGAACTAAAAAATCAACTGTTTTGATTTCTTAGATTTCTGAAAAATAAAAAGATATTGTCTCAAATGATTCTCCTTCCAATCTGGGCTCTAAAAAATGTTCCAGAAAGAAAGACTTTCTTGAGAAAAATCAATATTTTTCACAATTTTCTCTGAATGAGAAGTATTAAAGAATTGTGAAGTAGAACTAGAACCAAGAGTAGGAAGTGTAGGTTTTGGAGTTACTAGGGATTTTGGCTTCCAAAATCTTCGAGAAATAAATTTTTTTGGGTCAGAGAGGATTGGAGCTTTCTATTGCAAGGTATCAGACCTTGTGTGGGATATTTTAGGAGCTAGGATTTTTCTTAGTGAGGATCTCAGCCTAAGCACTTTCTTTGCTCGCCAAACAAAGAAATGACTAGGAATAAATAACCTAGGGAAAAATAGCTTCGTGTCTCCATTCCCTAGCAATGATGCCAAAAAATGTTGTACCTTGGAAGATAACCTCTGACTAAGGAGAGGTCAGTGCCCAAGACATTTATTTAAAACAATGAAGAAATGAATTGGTTGTCCCGTTGTTCAAACCCTAGAGATTATTATTTAAAGGCAATTCTTCTTAATATTCAATGGAAAGGAACAATTATTTGAAGTGGCCTTCTGATGTTGATTACAATTTTAATGGAATGAAATACAAAAAGATAGTGGAAACTATCCAACACAGGTTGCTTAATGTAGAATCTTTGTTTTCAACCTTAGAGGAAAGACGTAATTAGCAGAATATGGTATATAGGAAAGAGGATCACATCAATAAGGCATTTTTAACTTTAAATCACAAGAAACCAATTTACAGAACTGTAATATTAAAGACTAGCAACTTCATTTCTCTTTTCTATGAAGAAAACACAAAATGTAATAATAAGAAAAACATTTGTACTCAAAAGGTGTTTGGAATCACTTCAAAAAAAAAAATTCAATTCCACGTGAAGATAGAAAGATACAATTATTTTTTCTTCTGAGGTCCAGAACTCAGAACCCCCCATCTCTCTTTCTGAACAAGATTTATACAAAATTTCAAAAAGACAGTTGTGGAATTGTCAACTACTCAAAACTGCATAACTCCCTAAACTACTTCAAAAATAATAGTTCTTTCGAACTTTACATCATGAAAAGAGAAAATATTAAAACATGTTTCAAAAATATATGACAAATGGCACTGCTTCATTTGGTGATCTGAGATTGAGTTGTAGATGATGGTCCTACTTCTATAGTAACTGCTGATGGTGACATCCATTCCCTACATTTTCTCTAGATGGTTGTATCAGGACTAGGACTCTTGTCAAACTTTGAGTGTGCAGTCCTGAAGTTAGTGATTCAATTGTATGTTGGTTTGTCCACGAAAAGAGTTCTCATCAACCACAACAATTGAAAATCCCTCTGTAAATAGTTAACATTAGTTTCTCCCTTCAACACTACTTTCTTTCATGAGTTGATCCTATCTTTATTTTTGCATCCACTTGCAAAGTCTCATAAGTCTCCCATGACAATAAATTACCCTATTGGTCCCAGCATGAAGGCAAACCCGCTCTTGTTCTTTTATCAAAATCAGTGTTGAACTAAAATTGCTTTGACCTCTTCTAAATTTGTCCCCCAATTCCCTTAATTGCTGAGAAGATCATGAATTGAGGAATTCAATCATTTTCTTCACGAATTGAGGTCTTTGTTGTAACTTCTATTTATTTGCAACAATCATATCTTCTAAGTCTCTAATGATGGTATTTTATTCTTCTACTATGAATAATGATTCCCAGATGTCTCTAACAGTATGTATGATGTCATTCCATAGTATTTCTCTAGCTTGAATAAGGGACATGTTTCCCTTCATCTTCTCTCTCAATTCTTTGATTTCTTGGGAAGCAGCTTGAAAATCATTCCTGTATTTTTTTGTGTTTTCCTTAGACATTTCTATTTATCTTTCATTAACCTTTATGATTTCAAGGCAATTGCGTAGTCCTTCTGCACTTTCTTCATTTCATTTTCAGAAATTTTCATTTTAGTCATGAATCTGGTCAACTTATCAGCTGGGTCCTCTGAATCAACTAATATTACAATGGTACACACATGAGAGTCAATTTTCTATTACATGAAAATATTTATTTCCTTCAACCTTGAAATTTCATCATTTCTCTTTATCAACTCCTTTGTCAAAGTTTCTTTCTCCTTTTTCACTTGTGCCACTTTTGATGTCATAGTATTTTCTACTGCATACATTTTTTATTTTTCCCTTAGCACTTGGACCTCTATATCTACTCCCTGCAATATTTTTTGAACAACACTTTTGTCCTCTATATTTACTCCAATCTTAATTATCATCTTCTTTAGCTCTTCATTCTATGTGGTTAAATCTCTGGAGTTAGATTTTTCCAACTTTAATTGGTTAACCACCTTTTCTAATAGAGTCTCTGCTCTACTCGCAACCAAGGAGGTCATCTTCAAATCACTATAAATCAATTCACCAATTTGCCTATGTAAATTGATCTTGTCAACGGAGGAATTTATTTAGCATCCATTGTCAAGCTGACAGTCTTAAAACCCGCAGAAGAAGATATAGTTAAGGCAATAGGGTGAGATAAAGATAGTTTAAGTTGGTTCCTCTCCAAATCCATAGCGGAAGAAATCTGGTTTGATAATTTGAAACAAATTGTGCCTCCACTTGGGATTCCATTCTTTCCCTGGCCTTCCTGTTTCTTTCTTCAATTTGAGAGTACATTTGTTTTATCATTGGTACTAAACTCTGGCCAGTTTCTTCTGGAACAAGAGAAGATGGTGTACAAACAACTTCCCCTAACTGCTGCTGAAAACCTGTAACAGATGAGGAACTACCACCTTCAGATAATTTAGCTTTCTTTGTGTTTATGTCTATTTCTTCTTCCAAGTCAACAACATCCTCACTACTTTTTTATTTTTTTCTCACTCTGATGAGGAGTCTCGATTTCCATACCTCCTGACAAACTAGTCTAGCCTCCATTTTCTAGTTTCTCCATCTCTAGTCTAACCTCATGAATAAATGGAGCATAGGCATTTTCTACTCCCTGTTTGAGATAATGTGATGTGGGTCATATGCCCACTTTTCACCCATTTTTAAATCCATTTCTTCTAATTCTTTTTGCACTTATCCTACACTTTCTTATTGTTTACAATGAAAGGTCCCACTGTCTTTGGCAATTTAAACAAGTACCCCTTTTTTGCTAGCTCAAAATGTATTTTATCTACATTCAAGATCTACCTAATGAATTCCAATGAAAATAATCTCATAGGTACAAATGTTGGAAGTCTGAAAGGGGCAACTTCTGCTCCATATAGCCTGATCTCTGAATAATCCTCAAATTGGAACTAATCACCAACTTTGACATATTTACTTAGCTGAAGTAAAGATTGAGCCTTTGGTAGAAAGCAAGGTGGAGGAGAACTGTTCAAAATTGAATAACCAACTGATAGGAAAGAAGAAGAAAAATACAGCAATCCTTGGCCATTTTCATTGCTCCTTATGACATCAATCCATAATACCACTGATTGTTTGTTTTTATGAGGGTCCATGATATTTAGCCCTAAATGCATGAATCTTTCCACATGAGTGTACAAAAAGCGATAAGTGACAAGAGATGGAAATCTAAAACAACCAGTGAGGGGAATATTTGTCAATTGAGAATTAACCATTTTATCCCAGAAAGTAGGTATATCAAAAAATGTTTATGGGTTCATCATCAAGATGAACATTCCTAAAATGGATTTATTTACAGTGTTTGTATCTTCCCTCGCAAAATTTTGGCCAAAATCTGTAGAACAGGTCTAACTTCTTCAACGAAAGTATCCATAGGAAAATGTGAAGGCTCCATAGGCAGATGTTTTCCAGCAGGCATAGAAAAGAAAGTCAATTGAGCATAATTGGAAGCAGACAAGCCTTGGAAAGTAGAAAACAAAACTTCTTCTGAGAAAGGAGTGTAAGATCTAGCGGATGGAAAGCATAAAGCTTGTTGAATTAATAAGGTTGGCTCTTGAAAAACATTTTCCCCTAATTTATTCATAACAAAACCTTTCTGAGGGTAAAAGGTAGAGACAAGCCAATGTATGAACTCACGAAAGATGTAAGTCTGAGGAATCATGGCAGCTAGGACACCTGACCTAACAACAACATCATATACAGGGGATTCAACTTGTTTCAGTGAAATTTGATGATATATTTCTATATAATTCATTGAACAAACTGGGTCAAAAATGTCTCTCTTAGTATCCATCAGCCGAATATGAAAAGTAGACCCTGTGACAACAACTTTCTTCGACATTTTAAAATTCTGATGTGAAGACTCTACGCAAATGTCATAACAGTAGCCGGTGACAGTGACTAGATTTGAAGCTTGTACAATTTGATTGATGAAAGAGTGAACAAAAAATAATAGTGAAGGAAATATAGAGTAAACGAGATTTTATAGAAAAATAGATTAATGGGTGGGAAAATAGAATTAATGGCAATTTTGAGAAAATCGAGAAATGAGTTGGCAACAAGATGGATGAAGTGATGGCTGACGTGGAGGATGAGGTTGCGGAAGAGAATGAATTTTAGTGTAACGGTTAAAGATTAACAGACAACCTGTTCGCTTGCAGACAGAAACCCTCCTGGCTTGCTGACATCATACGGGGGCAGACTCTAGTATGGGAGAAACTTGACGGTGTCCCCCTGCAGTTTCTCCCAACCATTGATCTGAGGCATTGAAAAGTCATTATGGGGGGCCTGGGAGAGCTAAATGTCAGGGATGTAGTTCCATCGAGTTTGCTCCATCCCACGGGCCCCACTACCATATCCCATCACGCCTGAAGAATGTGTTCGACTTTTAAGCTCTGGCTTCAACATTAATGTGATGTACAATGGCCCACGTGCTTTAACATTTATGCTGCAATAATATATTATTAAAGCAGTTTAATGTACCAACAATCAAATATTTTGTCTTGCTTTTTTTGTATATATATTTTTTATTTTTTTTAATAACAGGTACACAGTTATACATTTCTTCTACACATATAGTAAAGTAAAACGAGCTACAACATCTTTCGCAATACTTTTATAGGTGCTTCTAATCCATTAAGTACATTGAATCCAGGTGACATACGAGTTAAAATAGTTGCAATGCAATTCAAGGTTGTAGATTGTTAAATCTTTATGAATGACCTTTTAATCTCCTAATTTGTAACATGTAATAATGCCATTTTATCAATAAAAATATGCCAAAAGCTCAAAAGGCCTTTGAAAGATGATACACCAAAAAATTACTATGATGAACTATGGTGGCTTGTTAACTAAATATTCCATCATTGGTTACACCATTGTTTGTCTCCATGTTGTTTCCCATTTAGATCTTGATGCCTCTAACACTGTAGGTTTTGTCTAACTTCAAAACATCGTTGTGCTTGAGAAATTCAAATATGGACTTGCATTTTCTTTAGTAGGAATTTTTCTAACCTCATAAAATGAGAAACATATTTGAGCATCTTTTTCAAACTATAATTAAGTCTAACTCTCCATGGTTTTCATCCTTTACTTTTAGATTTGAAACATTATCTTCTTATGAGACAAACGATAGCTATTTTGGTTGTCTATATCCTTGTCAAGCATAAGACTTTTGCAACAATTTTTGTGTGAGAAACCAATTGTTTATATTCCCTTACTTTGAGAACATACTTTCTCTAATCCATTCTCTATCTTCTTTTGGCATGGATAGCTTCTTAATTGATTTTTGAACAACACTAATAAACCTCCTTGTTGTAGGTCGGTAGACTTAAGAATCGTCCCTTGTATCACTAGGATAGAGATATCTTATGTTTTGTCAAGATTTGAAAGCAAGACGATGAGGGAACATCTATCAAGGGTCATTGGAGAGACTGGTTATTCTAGGGGATGATATAAGGGATAATAAGGGAAAAGACATAGGGGTCTCCCCTAACAACCCTCCCTCTCACACACACCTAGATAAAGGAAAACTAATGAAAAATGCCAAATAATTAGTAATATCAATAAAGAAAGTTAATGGGGTTATGGTTCAATGACAAGGGTGGTGGCACTTCAATTGGTGGAATATTCACCAATACTAGGGGGGGTGAATTAGTATTGGGCACCTTTTAGAAATTTTAATCATATCAATTAAAAATTAAAGATTAACAATACCATTCAACAATGCATAACATTATAGAAAGTGCATGAGTTTTTTAGGTGGAAACCCTTTTGGAAGAAAAATCACCGAACGATTTTTAATATATATCTTAAATATTACATCAATAGGAAGCTCCAACTTCCAAGATTATATAGCAATGACTGGAAGGAGGCTCCAACCCCATGATTTTATTAGCTTGAAATGAAAGGATGCTCCAACACCTTGGTTTTACCAGCTCCAATCGGAAGGATGCTCCAACACCCTACTAGCATCAATATGTTGTTGTAGCACTACCCTGCCACCCTAAAGCATTATCAAGCTCCAACCTAAAGGAGAGTCAATCTCTGCCTTGTAGCAGCCTCCCACTCTAAAGTTTTCTTGGGCTCTAACTTGAAGGATACTTCAATCTCCACATTGTACCACCCTACCAACCTAAAGATAGAAGATAAAAGAATAAGATAGATTACACTAGTCACACTGATCAACCATCATTGTCCAAACATTGTTATAAATAGCCTTGTTGCACCACCTTTGCTTTTGTCCAACTGTCATAATACTATCACAATATTGCTATAAATGCCATTATTGTCACTATACTTAAATACTTTTCATTGATGTCAGTACCACACATTCTCCATGTTCTCTTCAAAAGTCAATTGCCATAATGCAATCACACCATTGTTGTCAATGCCACTCCTGTAACAACTTTCACCAACATATTTGTCCTATCCCAGCCTTAAGTTGTTTCAATTGTTTCCTTAAGAAACACAAATTCATCAACCTCGGATCAATGCTCAGATGACTTGATAATGTTGTTGCAATACATGAAGGTTGTACATATCTTCCAAATTATCAATGTTGGTGTCCCAAATTTCCCTATTTTTACCCCATTTCTATAAACATTAACCTCTGTTTTATCTCAACTTAAACCTCTCTTTCCTGCACTAGTCCAAGATAACTACCTATTCCTGCATATGCTTCGTATTTTACATTAAGATTTATTAAAGTGCTTTATTAATCATTTTTACATAGATTTCATGCCTATTAAGTACCTCTTGTAACTTATGATAATTTCCTAGAAGTAATTGAGGAACTTAGTGTTAATTATGAGTTAGTATGATCAGTGCAGGCAGATTCCTACACCACCACGATGATTGGTCCGAGATTTCTGTGAGCTAAATCTTTCCACGTGGACGTTTTGATCCATGACTCCGAGTTCGGTTGTTGATTAACTGAGGATGGATATTGGTGGCGCACAATCAGGGATGTTTGCCAAGGATGGTCTATGGCCAGCGAAGTACACATTCCATTATAACTGTTAGCCAATTTTGTAATGTCTAGTTGTTACTCTGATCGGCTGAAAGGCCTGAATAAGAAAATGATTGTAATTAGTGGAATACGGCTAAGGCCGAAACGATGTATAAATTATAGATTGTAGGTAGAACTAGCTAGCGATCCTTAGACTGTAATTTCATTTTCTATGTAATCTGGTATTGCCCTCGGCTCTGGGCTGGACTCGCACTACTATGTACATTTGTTGATCAAGTAATACAAGGAATCTGCCATGTTATTCATGCATTGTGTTTAATTTATCTTTGATGCGTACTTGAGTGCTGAATCTTTTCATTTCTTAAACAAGAAATGAGCTGGTTGGCTAGGGCCCTGTTAGAGTCGGTCTTGTCGCCCTCCATCAGCGATCAAAGCTCTTTGCATTTTGCATAAATAGGTGTCTCATCAGTGTCAATTTTTGCATCCCATTAGGCATGCCATAACCTTGATGGAGGAGCTGGTGTCTTTGTCCCCCTCTTGGCATTGCTGGATCAGGTCATTTAAGTCCTTAGTCACTTTCAAGCTTATCTTGTCTTGTCTTGAGGTCAAATTCCTAGGTCTAGGGTTTTGGTCAAAATGGTTTACAAGGTCATGTCTCTGAAGGTCAGTAAGTGCTCAGCAAGCCAAAGGGATGGTTTTAATGGTGTTTCTTCGCAAATTTCTCTTTTGTACAGTTAATCTTCACCTTGGATTTAAAAACTCTGTTTTTATAGCCAAGGTCATTTTTAAATGATTTTGCAAAAAATGTAAAAATTCAAAAGTTTTCAAAGGACAGCATGTAACCCTGGCTCCCTTGCCAAGATCCCTCAGATGATATCCCTGCAAAAAGAATCGAGCAAAAGCAGTAAATGAGTAAATTTCAGGACAAAGGAAACCAAAAAGGTGAATTTTATAAAGTGTCAAAGCAAAACATTATAAAGTGGGTTTGGGCATGAAATTTATTCAAATGAAAGCTATAAAGGCCCAATCTCCTTCCATCTACCCTCATTATGCATTCAAGTCACTTGCAAGAGAGTTTGGGCGAGTGATTGAGTGAAAGTTGAGCGAATTCGGGAGTTTGACAGGCGCGCGACCCATTCAACGCATTCCCACAGTTCATTTTTTCAACGGGCGCGACCCGTCAGAGGCGCGCGACCCGTTGGGTGAGGCGCGCGACCCGTCAGCGCCCTCCCTTTGAAATCACCTGCAAATTCACCCAAGGAGCTATCAAATCGCCGATTTGCTTAAGGTAGGCCCTCCAAACTCAAAATTGGTTGCTTGTTATGTTTGAAGGACATCATGAATGTGTTTTTAAAGATCAAATTGTGCAAGAGAAAAAGCTCCATATGGCTGTATATTAAATTTGTAAAAATTTGCTAGGGTTTTATGCTGTTTCAATGGTTTTTTCCTTGTAATCATTTTTCCTCATTCCCATTTCATTTTCCTTGTATTTCCATGTAAATTTCCCTTTTAAATTTGTAAAGAAAATAAACCCTACCCCTTTTCCCTAAAAAATAAAAATCAAGCCCTAACCCTACCCCTCATAATACCCATGTAAACACATGTATTTAATGATGCATATGCAGTGATGTTTGCAGTGTTTTTCCCTAAATTCCCTGTTGTATACATGTATTCCCATTTTCCTTTTAAAAATTGTCCCTCCCCTAACATTCCCTTCATGCTCCTTGTCCCCCTTGAAACAGCATACAAATCAGCATTTTACAAAGCAGAAACAGCAGTACATTTTGGCCACTCTGCTCCTTAAACAATGTCAGAAACCGAAACCTATGAGCAGAGTGATGACCAGGCATCAGCTTCAGAGATTGAGATACAGAGGAGGCCTCATAAGGGTGGTAAGGGTGGTCATCATAGGCGAGAGGAGCCCACCTCTTTGACAGATTTACAAGCTTGTCCTATGGCAGTCTCATGCTTCCAGTACATGTCTTGCTATGAGTTTTGTGAGAGGATCTCTCGGATTCAGCACCACAGAGAGTTGGCTCACCTGTTTGTTTTACACTTGCATGATGGACATGTCAACCTTGCCGGGGTAGACTTTACATTGAAACCTGAGGTGATTGCACAGGCCACAGGGATACCTAATGTTGGAGAGGTATGGAATAAGCGCAAGGTGCTGGACAGTGTTCATTTTGAGCCTTTTGTTAGACCAGCACTCATGAGACACTTGACAGGAGTGTTTCCCTTCAGATTTCTCAGGAGTGAGTATGCTCCCATCATGAGGCTCATCATGCTCTATTTTACCTGTGAGGGCAGATTTTCACAGGTATATTCATACCATATTCGCCTCTTGATGCACTTCACCTGAGTGAGGATGATGAACATCCCTGTTTTCTTCTATCAGAACATAGAGAAGATGGTGTCCATGATGCAGAGGAAGAGCCCAGCATAGCAGTACAGGAGCCTTTACCATTATGGTTTGATTCAGCTAGTGGTATTACATCAGTTGGCTCAGCAGGGCATCTCATGGGAGGAATTCATCTCTCGTGAGCTTTTCACAGCACCATCACCGCCACATCCTGAGGTTATTCATGAGGAGGGAGGACCATCACAGCGGCATGACATCCCCGTCACTAGACATGTCAGCTCCTCACCATTGGTTACTTATCACAGAGGCCAGAGGGACTTATTTGTAGCAGCTCGGCGAGTACTTTCTCCACAGCATGTGGAAGGGGTCTCGCCTTCTTCATCGGCTCAGCGAGTGTTATCTCCACATCAGGTGGAAGGGGCCTCGCTTTCTTCAGCAGCACAGGTACCAGGAAGGGGCAAACAGCCCAAGATTGATGAGGGGCCATCAGGAGTTCCAGATATAGAGCTCGTTGATCTTGAGGCCAGTTCTCCGAGCTAAGAGGCAAAGGAGATCATTCAGCACCTTAGAGCTAAAAATGAGGTATTACAGAAGAGACTAGAAGGGGCACAATGGACCATCACATACCTCGAGCAGCGCAACAAACAGTTGGAGGATGAGCGGGCACTTGATGAGCTGTGGAGGATTCGTAGTGACCGTATTTTGAACCGGAGAAGACCCGGTGATCTATTGCCCGCTGAGCGAGAGTCCATGCTCATCCGGGTAAATGCACACTTGGAGAGGCTATTGGCTAAGGCCAACCAAGAGAAGAAATTGCTGAGGAACATGAAGAACCATTACTGGGCAAGAATGCATGTGTGCAAGGCAAAGATGAAGATGTTCCAAAGGCGGTTGGCCAAGGCACAAAAAGGGAGAAAGAGGCCCGATCCCCTCCATATCTTGGCTAAGGCCTCACTGAAGGACCAAGGCACTAAATAGCCCAGCCACAGCACAAATCCCAAGAAATTTTGAAAATTTTGGGTCAATTTTGATTTTTCAAGCAATTTACAGGTTTTTGCTCATTAACGGGTCTCACCCCCCACGCGACCCTACATCATGGCAACTCCATTTTGCAAAAACTCAGCATTTCCATATTTTTCATGAGAAGTTACATATGATCATCAATGGACTTGAGATTTTATGAATTTTTGGGCCTCCAGAAAGTCAAAAAACAAGCAAAAATTGACTTTCTGCCACATTTTTGAGTTGCAGAAAGCAGACTTGGGAGATTGCAATTTTGGAGGGGCAAATGACCACCAAATTCAAAAATTTTAGTTGGGTTGGAAAGTAGACTCACAGACCTTTCCAACAAGCCTACTCTTTCTCAATTTGGACACCAGGAAGTGCCCCAAATATGGTCCCAAAGGCGCGCGACCCGTCAGGCAGAGGCGCGCGACCCGTCAGGCAAACTTCTCCAATTTTCAGTGTACAGCTCAGAAAAACGCAGTTTGACCCTGTTTGACTTTTTGGGGTGGATTATTAGGCTCTTTGATGTAATTATTATACTTTTATGATACTTTTACTCTTATGTACCTCTTCTAGAAGATTCATTCATGAAAAGGGTGAAAATTAAATGAATGAATTGGTTTCCAAGTTTATAGAGGCAAGTTGTTTTGACTGCCTAGTTTGTAGTGCTTAGTTTAGAAGTGGTTGAAACAGCTCCTAGGATAGTGAGCTCGACCCATGGAGGTAGGGAAAGAGGTTAGATGATCTATATTATGTACTTTCTTGCTCATTTTCATGGTTGGACTCTTGAGGGATAAGCTATCATTGTATTATTCACTGTATCTCTGCAATTTTTGGCAAAGGAAGACCAGGGTTTTGCAGTCCTCTTTGGGATTCTTGTGGTTACATGTATTGATGGTGTGTTTCTCTATGTACCTGTAAGTGTGTTATGTGAATCATTTCCTTTCTTTTCCTTCTGCACATTAAGCAAACGAAGTGTTAAAGTAAGAATTCATGACTATCATGCTCTGCTTTTAAGTTTGTTTAATTTCACTGTTTTCTACTGTTTAAGGAGAATTCAAAGTTATTGTTTGCTCTCCTTAGCTCCTCACCAGTCATTCCTGACCATCCACCCCAATCAAAGGCATCAATATTGTCTCCTACCTCGCCCCAAAGAACCCCCTGCAGAGACTATGTCCAATCCCCGCACCCAAAATTGCCATCCCCTCAATTTGCCACCAAAACCCTAAAAACTCCAAATCAACCTTTTTGATCAGTTTACTAGCCTAAAATCAGTGTTACCCTATTGGTCATCTCATCCATTGAATATTTTACCGAGATAGACCGGAGAGAGCCCTCTCCTGCCCCGTAGGGCTAGCTACGAGGCTAAGTGGTTTGATGTTGCCTTGAGGTTTACCTTTCTCAGCCTGAGGTGAAATTTCAAGCGCTAACATACTGGCGACCATACTGGGGAGAACAAATTAATCGTTTGCTCATTGTCGTGTTATTTCATAAGTCTTAGACGGAGCCTGAAGTTACGCCAGGTAGCCTTCGAAAACGCTCTTGTTTTACATCAGCGTTAGTAGATAAACGCTGCTTCAGTCAATCTCCATGAGCTTGTGAACGTAGCGCTTCATTGACACTTTATCCCAGTATAATTGTTAACTCTGAGCCGTTGATGATAGGTTGAGAGTTTTCACAGGCTGAATGGTTTTTCTTTCCTAGTCTTTTTGAGAAAAACAAGCTGGCTACAGATCCTAGACCCATTTTCAAATCTCATTCATGCCCAGCTATTTTTGATTATCTTGAAGATTTAGATTTTGACGAAAGCTTTGAGTTGTCTCTGTTTAAAGCCAAGTCTGAAAGTGCGCTCGACTCTCTAGTTCTTGACCCTGATTTTGCAGCTGCTATTGAATTTGAGAAACATAACAAATTGGTTGACAATTTCATCTTGAGACATCTCCAAACACATATTCAAGCTACTACCCTTGCTGATTTTGTTGAGAATATCTCTGATCATATTGGATCCACTATCACGGCTCACGAAGAATCTTATCCTCCTTATGTTTCAGTTTCACCTATAATTACCTATCCCGAATCCACAGTCGGTTCTCCTTCTACACCCCATACCCCTCCTACTTCTCCTACCCCTCCGACTCCCCCGACTCCACAAACTACACCTCCTCTTATTATAGTCCCTGCTATCACAGCTCCTCCTCCTCATACTCATCCTACTCCCCCTCCTAAAGCAATGGCTGCCCGGTTTGCCCCACTTGCTTTGCCTGCAAATCTTCATGATATGCCAGCTGATTATCAAAGCAAAATTCCCATGTTTGATGGCACTCCACAAAGTATTTCTGCTCAGCAACATATTGACAAAATGACCACCTTCTTTGATCTATATGAGTTAGATGAAGAAGATGTTACCATGCGGTTGTTCGTGCAAACATTTGGGGGAGAAGTTAGAAAGTGGTTTAGAGGGTTGCCAGCTAGCAGCATTGCCACCTTGGAAGCACTTCAGAATCAGTTTTTAGATCGATGGGAAATCAGAAAAGATCCGCTTCAGATTAATGCCGAATACAACAACCTCAAGCGTAATCCGGGTGAGTCCGTTCAAGATTACATAATCAGATTCAATACAGTTTATAATGCTATTCCAGATGATTTGAGGCCATCTAGAAAATCAGCACTTCTTAAGTTCCCGGATGGTTTTGATCCGGAGATGGCCTACTCATTGAGAGATAGAGATCCTCCTACCTTGGAGGATATGCAGAAGATTGCTGTCAGCGTTGAGGCAAACTTAAATGATAAAAGGGCGAGAATGAAGGCGGAAAAGCGAGTCACAATCAAAGAGGAAGCATCCACATCAAATCAGGTTCTCCGTGAACTTGAACAGCTTAAAAGGGCATTTGAAAATGTTCATATTGACAAGCCGGAGCCTCAGATTCGTAATCCAAATTTCAGAGGTCAACAGCAGCAACAATATAGAATCAAGCAGCGTGAAACAAAGGCACAAGAGGCAGCAGTTCAGCAGCAAATGAAACCTCCTTTTCAGCAGAATTTTGTTAGCCAAGAATCAGAGGATGAAGGTGATAATGTTGGAGAGGAAAATCACTTCTTCACTCCTGATGATATGCCCACTTATATTACAGAAGAAGATGAGTTGGTGAGTAATTCCATCATTCCCCAAGATGAGCATTATATTTTGTCAAACGATGCAGCACTTGAAGAAGAATCCGAAGAGTATCAAAGAGGGTATTTGCATGCTTTATCAACCCAGCAAGGTCAGCAAAGGCAATTGAGAAACCGAGTTGTTCCCATAAATCCCATTCAGAAAAGGAAACATACATCAGTAAAGAATGATTCGGCTCCCCCACACACAAAAGGAAAAGACATAATTGGGCCTTCAACAAGTCAATCATCACCAGCAGCCAAGATAGATCAGCAATCTAATACACCAAAAGATAAAACTGAAAAAAGAGATAATCCGATCAAAGAAAGTGAGAAGGTTTTAGTTTTCAGTTTGGAGAACGAGGTTGCAAAGTTGAAGTTGTCTATTCCCTTGACGGAAATCATGAAGAACAGCACTTACCGAAGCCAGATTTCCAAGATGCTGAATTTCGATCCAATGCTAGACACGGTGAATGTACAAGATGATCAGCCGGAGCTGATTTTTGGGCCTGCTTTAAATGGTGAGTCTCCTGAAAGTGATGTTTCTCCATTCTATATCAGTTTGCGATTGCATGAGTATGTGTTGCACAATGCTATGTTTGACTCGGGAGCTTCGCATAATTTGATGCCAAAAACGATTATGGAGAAGTTGGGACTTGACATCACAAGGAAATATCATGATCTGTATTCATTTGATTCCAGCCGGGTAAGATGTATTGGTTTGATCAAAGACTTGGTGGTGAGTTTAGATCAAATTCCAACGAAGAATGTTTTGATGGACGTTGTGGTGGCGGATATTCCTCCGCGGTTCGGCATGTTACTTTCAAGATCTTGGGGAGCCAAGCTCAAAGGTACACTTCAGCTTGATTTTTCATATGCCACAATTCCAGTTTTTGGTCAGATGAGGAAGTTATATCGGGAACAAAAGATGAAATACATGATCACTAGTAAGGAAAAGCCAGTCAATCATCCTGTAAATTATGTACAAACATATTTAGAATCCTTTGTTTTGTTTGCGGATAATTTCAATGAGGTAGATAGTCAGTTAGTTCAAGTAGAAGATATACCAGACATTTCAGAAAATTTCAGAGAAGTTTTGAGAAAGGAAAGTGAAGAAAGGTCTGCTGTCATAAAGCCAATTGCTGAAACAAATCGGCAGCAAACAGAGAATGCATCTACATCACATTTTCAGCACTTAGAAGACGATGAGGATGGTCTTTGGACCATGGATTTTGATGGCGCAGTGGGCAGCGATGGTGCTGGTATAGGTGTGTGGATTCGAAGCCCATTTTCAGTCCAAAACCAAGTTCCAAGCAAGGTACGGGTATGTTCATATAAATTAGCATTTGATTGTTCAAATAATGAGGCAGAATATGAGGCTCTTATTGCTGGTCTGAAAATCCTTCGGAAGTTAAAGGCAAAGAAGATAGCGGTATATGGCGACTCTGAGTTGGTTATCAAGCAAGTGAAAGGTGAATTTCAAGCCAAACATCCTCGTATGCGAGCATATCGTAATGTTGTCCTTGATATCTTAAAACTGTTTTCAGAACATACTTTGACATGTGTGCCCCGGATTCAAAATGGTGTTGCGAATGCATTGGCTAAGGCAACGAGTAATCTGAAAATACCCATGAATTCCAGCAATAAATTTGAGATATATGTGAAGCATCGTCCTACAGTTCCAGATAATCAAAGGTGTTGGCAAGTTTTCCAAGATGACGAAGAAATCAAAGATTTTCTGCAAATTGAGGGTAAATTCGAAGACATCTCAATAGACACGGAAGCTGAAGGAGTAAATCAGATGGATGTGTTGCAGCTCAAGGACAATTACATTCCTAAAGGATTAATTCCTTTGGAAGAATTGTTCGATCAAGATGATGTGGCCCGCAAACCAACTTTGAGGCCAACGGAAGAAGGTGTTGAAGATGTGAATCTTGGGACAGCCGAAAATCCAAAGATGGTGAAGCTCTCGAAAGCATTGCCGCCAAAGGTAAAGAAAGAGTATATCAGATTATTGTCTTCGTTTTCTAATGTTTTTGCATGGGACTATTCAGATTTGAAAACTTATGACACAAGTATCATTCAGCATACCATTCCCATAAAGCCAAATCAAAAGCCTTTCCGACAAAAGTTGAGAAGAATTAATCCTAAGTTGCTGCCATTGATCGAGAAGGAAGTCAACAGGTTATATAAGTCTGGAATCATAGTGCCAATCCGATTTTCTGATTGGATTTCCAACTTGGTGCCCGTGAGAAAGAAGATCGGCGAGATTCGCTTGTGTATAGACTTCAGAAATCTAAACAAGGTGTCACTAAAGGACAATTATCTGCTGCCCAAAATGGATCATATATTGCAGTGGGTAGTTGGGGCATCAAGGATGTCATTACTTGATGGTTATTCCGGGTATAATCAGATTTTGGTACATTAATATGACCGTGACAAGACAACATTTACTACTCCATGGGGTACATTTCATTATGCCAAGATGTCGTTTGGATTGAAGAACGTTGGTGCCACATTTCAGCGGGCAATGGACATGGCCTTTGCTAATGAGAAAGATGTCTTTTTGGTTGTTTATCTTGATGATCTGACCATGTTTTCTAAATCAGATGAAGAGCATTTGTTTCATTTGACTAAGGTGTTTCAAAAGTGCAGAAAGTATGGTATCTCGTTGAATCCAAAGAAGAGCCTTCTTGCTATGAGCGAAGGCAAGCTGCTGGGCCATATTATTTCTAAAGATGGCATTCGTATCAACCCTGCACGAGTGGAAGCAATTCAGCAATTAGAGCAGCCCCGAAGCAAGAAAGAGATTCAGTCCTTCAATGGCAAATTGAATTTTCTGCGTCGTTTTATTCCCAATCTTGCCGAACATCTTAGAGAGATAACCAACATGCTAAAAAAGGACAGCGAGCTCAAATGGACCGAAGAGGCAGTAAAGTCTTTTAATTTGATAAAGGTAATCTTATCTTCAACCCCAACTTTGATTAGCCCGGATTATACACAAGATTTTATTTTATTTTCATTTGCTTCTGAGCATACGTTGGCAGCCGTGTTGATGCAAAAGAGAGATGGAGTTGAGAAGCCCATAGCCTTTTTCAGCCGTATCATAAGGGACGGAGCGCTGAATTATAATATCATTGAGAAGCAAGCATTGGCGCTGATAAAAGCTTTGAAAGATTTCCGGGTGTACATACTAAATTCTCATATTTTGGCATATGTTCCCAATGCAGCTGTTAAGGATGTTTTAGTACAAACGGAACCGGAAGGAAGAAGGGGTAAGTGGATTGCTGCACTATTAGAATATGATGTGGAAATTAAGCCTACCAAGTTGATCAAGGGTCAAGGTCTTGCTAAGTTGATGGCTGAAACGAATCTCCATGTCCTAGACATCAATTTGATTGCTGCCTTGTCCGATGAAGACGAAGAAAATTCAGCTCTACAGGTATCCGATATCTTTGTGTCCTCTCCTTGGTATGCTGATATAGTATATGTGCTTCAAAATTTGTCTTCACCCCCTGGGATGCCTAGAAACAAAGCTAGAACATTGAAACTAAAGGCTGCCAAATTTTGTATTATCAAATCTGCACTTTATTGGAAAGACCCCGGTGGCATATTGCTGAACTGTTTGGTCGAAGAAGAAGCTAAGACAACAGTAGAAGATTTCCATAAAGGTGACTGTGGGGGTCACTTGTTTTGGAAGACCACGGCTAATAAGATATTGAGAGCTGGTTTTTATTGGCCTTCTTTATTTTCTGATGTATATAAAGCAATTAAGAGTTGTCACGAATGTCAAATTTTTCAAGGAAAGCAGAAATTACAGCCGTTGCCTCTCAAGCCCATTGAAATCAGTGCACCATTTCAGCAATGGGGCTTGGATTTTATTGGCGAAATCCACCCAGCATCTTCTGGGCAGCATCGATGGATCTCGACCGCCACAGATTAATTCACGAAGTGGATTGAAGCCATTCCCACCCTGTAGGCCACAGATTCGGTAATTATTTCTTTTCTTGAGAATAACATATTGTCACGTTTCGGTTGTCCACATAAGTTGATTACAGATAATGCAGCAGCATTCAAATCGAAGAAAATGGTTTATTTTTACTACAAATATAACATCAACTTTGGGCATTCGACCGCCTACCATCCGCAAGGTAATGGGCTGGCTGAATCTTCGAACAAATCTTTAGTGAACATCATAAAGAAATTGCTGGAAATAAATAAGAAGAGCTGGCACAAAAATTTAGTAAATGCATTATGGGTTGATCGAGTAAGTCAACAGAAGTCAATTGGTATGTCACCCTTTGAATTGGTTTATGGGGTAGATGCAGTATTTCCTACTTCACTTAGTATTCCGGTAGAAAAGTTTCTTCAAGAAGCTGGTGGCGAAGAGGATCCTATGCAACGACGGATTAGTCAAATGATTCATTTACAGTAGACACGAGAGGAGGTTCATCAAAATTCCCTTAAGTTGCAGGAGCGCATCAAGAAAATTTATGACAGAAAAGCAAAGCCGGATGATTTTCAGATAGATGATGTTGTTTTGAGATGGGATGCCCGAAATGAAGACAAAGGGAAACATGGAAAATTCGACAACTTGTGGAAAGGTCCCTACAAAATTGCAGCATACCGTGGTCCAAATGCCTTTCTTCTCAAAGAAATGAACGGTGATGAATGTCTCGGTGGGTCAGTGAATGGCCGGCTGCTCAAAAGGTATCATGCTTGAGCATTTTCTGCTCTAATCACTCTCATTGTAATTACCGTGTTACTTTCATTCTGCAGCAAGTGTGAAACTGATCTCCCATCTTCAGTTTGGGGCCCACGGTGAAGGCTATAATTCTGAAAATGGTGATTAGTTGGTGTGAGTTTTTTTAAAGTTGTTTTAGTCAGTCTATTTTCTGCATAAAGTGAGTCAGTTAGTGTCAAAGTTAGTCTAAGATTTCAGTCAATTGTCAAAGTCAATAAAGTTGTCCAACTTTGGGTCACATGTATAAATATTGACTCCATTGCCCAATGATGATAAAGCACTGGTCTGCTCTCCCAGAGGTCTAAGGTTCTTGGTACCTCCAAGGAGCTACCATCCCCATTGGAGCCAATGTTAGAGTCGGTCTTGTCGCCCTCCATCAGCGATCAAAGCTCTTTGCATTTGCATAAATAGGTGTCTCATCAGTGTCAATTTTTGCATCCCACTAGGCATGCCATAACCCTGATGGAGGAGCTGGTGTCTTTGTCCCCCTCTTGGCATTGCTGGATCAGGTCATTTCAGTCCTTAGTCACTTTCAAGCTTATCTTGTCTTGTCTTGAGGTCAAATTCCTAGGTCTAGGGTTTTGGTCAAAATGGTTTACAAGGTCATGTCTCTGAAGGTCAGTAAGTGCTCAGCAAGCCAAAGGGATGGTTTTAATGGTGTTTCTTCGCAAATTTCTCTTTTGTACAGTTAATCTTCACCTTGGATTTAAAAACTCTGTTTTTAAAGCCAAGGTCATTTTTAAATGATTTTGCAAAAAATGTAAAAATTCAAAAGTTTTCAAAGGACAGCATGTAACCCTGGCTCCCTTGCCAAGATCCCTCAGATGATATCCCTGCAAAAAGAATCGAGCAAAATCAGTAAATGAGTAAATTTCAGGACAAAGGAAACCAAAAAGGTGAATTTTATAAAGTGTCAAAGCAAAACATTATAAAGTGGGTTTGGGCATGAAATTTATTCAAATGAAAGCTATAAAGGCCCAATCTCCTTCCATTTACCCTCATTATGCATTCAAGTCACTTGCAAGAGAGTTTGGGCGAGTGATTGAGTGAAAGTTGAGCGAATTCGGGAGTTTGACAGGCGCGCGACCCGTCAGGCCAGGCGCGCGACCCGTTCAACGCTTTCCCACAGTTCATTTTTTCAACGGGCGCGACCGGTCAGAGGCGCATGACCCGTTGGGTGAGGCGCGCGACCCGTCAGCTCCCTCCCTTTGAAATCACCTGCAAATTCACCCAAGGAGCTATCAAATCGCCGATTTGCTTAAGGTAGGCCCTCCAAACTCACAATTGGTTGCTTGTTATGTTTGAAGGACATCATGAATGTGTTTTTAAAGATCAAATTGTGCAAGAGAAAAAGCTCCATATGGCTGTATATTAAATTTGTAAAAATTTGCTAGGGTTTTATGATGTTTCAATGGTTTTTTCCTTGTAATCATTTTTCCTCATTCCCATTTCATTTTCCTTGTATTTCCATGTAAATTTCCCTTTTAAATTTGTAAAGAAAATAAACCCTACCCCTTTTCCCTAAAAAATAAAAATCAAGCCTTAACCCTACCCCTCATAATACCCATGTAAACACATGTATTTAATGATGCATATGCAGTGATGTTTGCAGTGTTTTTCCCTAAATTCCCTGTTGTATACATGTATTCCCATTTTCCTTTTAAAAATTGTCCCTCCCCTAACATTCCCTTCATGCTCCTTGTTCCCCTTGAAACAGCATACAAATCAGCATTTTACAAAGCAGAAACAGCAGTACATTTTGGCCACTCTACTCCTTAAACAATGTCAGAAACCGAAACCTATGAGCAGAGTGATGACCAGGCATCAGCTTCAGAGATTGAGATACAGAGGAGGCCTCATAAGGGTGGTAAGGGTGGCCATCATAGGCGAGAGGAGCCCACCTCTTTGACAGATTTACAAGCTTGTCCTATGGCAGTCTCATGCTTCCAGTACATGTCTTGCTATGAGTTTTGTGAGAGGATCTCTCGGATTCAGCACCACAGAGAGTTGGCTCGCCTGTTTGTTTTACACTTGCATGATGGACATGTCAACCTTGCCGGGGTAGACTTTACATTGACACCTGAGGTGATTGCACAGGCCACAGGGATACCTAATGTTGGAGAGGTACGGAATAAGCGCAAGGTGCTGGACAGTGTTCATTTTGAGCCTTTTGTTAGACCAGCACTCATGAGACACTTGACAGGAGTGTTTCCCTTCAGATTTCTCAGGAGTGAGTATGCTCCCATCATGAGGCTCATCATGCTCTATTTTACCTGTGAGGGCAGATTTTCACAGGTATATTCATACCATATTCGCCTCTTGATGCACTTCACCTGAGTGAGGATGATGAACATCCCTGTTTTCTTCTATCAGAACATAGAGAAGATGGTGTCCATGATGCAGAGGAAGAGACCGGCACAGCAGTACAGGAGCCTTTACCATTATGGTTTGATTCAGCTAGTGGTATTACATCAGTTGGCTCAGCAGGGCATCTCATGGGAGGAGTTCATCTCTCGTGAACTTTTCACAGCACCATCACCGCCACATCCTGAGGTTATTCATGAGGAGGGAGGACCATCACAGCGGCATGACATCCCCGTCACTAGACATGTCATCTCCTCACCATTGGTTACTTATCAGAGAGGCCAGAGGGCCTTATTTGCAGCAGCTCGGCGAGTACTTTCTCCACAGCATGTGGAAGGGGTCTCGCCTTCTTCATCGGCTCAGCGAGTGTTATCTCCACATCAGGTGGAAGGGGCCTCGCTTTCTTCAGCAGCACAGGTACCAGGAAGGGGCAAACAGCCCAAGATTGATGAGGGTCCATCAGGAGTTCCAGATATAGAGCTCGTTGATCTTGAGGCTAGTTCTCCGAGCCAAGAGGCAAAGGAGATCATTCAGCACCTTAGAGCTGAAAATGAGGTATTACAGAAGAGACTAGAAGGGGCACAATGGACCATCACATACCTCGAGTAGTGCAACAAACAGTTGGAGGATGAGCGGGCACTTGATGAGCTGTGGAGGATTCGTAGTGACCGTATTTTGAACCGGAGAAGACCCGATGATCTATTGCCCGCTGAGCGAGAGTCCATGCTCATCCGGGTAAATGCACACTTGGAGAGGCTGTTGGCTAAGGCCAACCAAGAGAAGAAATTGCTGAGGAACATGAAGAACCATTACTGGGCAAGAATGCATGTGTGCAAGGCAAAGATGAAGATGTTCCAAAGGCGGTTGGCCAAGGCACAAAAAGGGAGAAAGAGGCCCGATCCCCTCCATATCTTGGCTGAGGCCTCACTGAAGGACCAAGGCACTAAATAGCCCAGCCACAGCACAAATCCCAAGAAATTTTGAAAATTTTGGGTCAATTTTGATTTTTCAAGCAATTTACAGGTTTTTGCTCATTAACGGGTCTCACCCCCCGCGCGACCCTACATCATGGCAACTCCATTTTGCAAAAACTCAGCATTTCTAGATTTTTCATGAGAAGTTACATATTCTCATCAATGGACTTGATATTTTATGAAGTTTTGGGCCTCCAGAAAGTCAAAAAACAAGCAAAAATTGACTTTCTGCCACATTTTTGAGTTGCAGAAAGCAGTCTTGGGAGATTGCAATTTTGGAGGGGCAAATGACCACCAAATTCAAAAATTCCAGTTGGGTTGGAAAGTAGACTCACAGACCTTTCCAAAAAGCCTACGCTTTCTCAATTTGGACACCGGGAAGTGCCTCAAATATGGTCCCAAAGGCGCGTGACCCGTCAGGCAGAGGCGCGCGACCCGTCAGGCAAACTTCTCCAATCTTCAGTGTACAGCTCAGAAAAACGCAGTTTGACCCTGTTTGACTTTTTGGGGTGGATTATTAGGCTCTTTGATGTAATTATTGTACTTTTATGATACTTTTACTCTTATGTACCTCTTCTAGAAGATTCATTCATGAAAAGGGTGAAAATTAAATGAATGAATTGGTTTCCAAGTTTATAGAGGCAAGTTGTTTTGACTGCCTAGTTTGTAGTGCTTAGTTTAGAAGTGATTGAAACAGCTCCTAGGATAGTGAGCTCGACCCATGGAGGCAGGGAAAGAGGTTAGATGATCTATATTATGTACTTTCTTGCTCATTTTCATGGTTGGACTCTTGAGGGATAAGCTATCATTGTATTATTCACTGTATCTCTGCAATTTTTGGCAAAGGAAGACCAGGGTTTTGCAGTCCTCTTTGGGATTCTTGTGGTTACATGTATTGATGGTGTGTTTCTCTATGTACCTGTAAGTGTGTTATGTGAATCATTTCCTTTCTTTTCCTTCTGCACATTAAGCAAACGAAGTGTTAAAGTAAGAATTCATGACTGTCATGCTCTGCTTTTAAGTTTGTTTAATTTCAATGTTTTCTACTGTTTAAGGAGAATTCAAAGTTATTGTTTGCTCTCCTTAGCTCCTCACCAGTCATTCCTAACCATCCACCCCAATCAAAGGCATCAATATTGTCTCCTACCTTGCCCCAAAGAACCCCCTGCAGAGACTATGTCCAATCCCCGCACCCAAAATTGCCATCCCCTCAATTTGCCACCAAAACCCTAAAAACTCCAAATCAACCTTTTTGATCAGTTTACTAGCCTAAAATCAGCGTTACCCTATTGGTCATCTCATCCATTGAATATTTTACCGAGATAGACCGGAGAGAGCCCTCTCCTGCCCCGTAGGGCTAGCTACGAGGCTAAGTGGTTTGATGTTGCCTTGAGGTTTACCTTTCTCAGCCTGAGGTGAAATTTCAAGCGCTAACAGGCCCAACCAACCCAACTCGTTTACCCTTGTGCTTCCGTTATTCAGAAAGACTGTTTGGATATTTCCCTTTGCAGTTGCATGGTGTGAACAATTTTATATTTATTTCTTAAGTTCTGATTTAAATCTATTTCAGAGTTAAGTGTATAGCGGATCCATCGATTGGGAGTTAATTGATTTATTTCTTTTTTGTAATTCCTTTCTTGCATTTCTTTACTCCCAGTTCGTTTCTCGATTCGCTTCCACTTGGATCGTGCAAGAAGTCCTTTTCCTGTACCAGTGCACGTGATTTCCTGCACTCCGGTTCAGTCATTTATTTTACAACGAACATTGCATTTCTTTCCTTGATTATCATTTCAGTTATTTGTGCAAGGAAATGGACTGCCAATTTCATTAATTGTCTTCAGCATTAAAAGTATATTTCTGAAGGATCCAAGAACAATTGCATGAATCTATCATAGACACGTTATACTTGAATTTTATGCTTTACGACCAAGGAACAGAAACACTTTAAGTGGATTGTCGAAGTTAGATGATACATGCAGATCACTTATACTATTGCTTTGATTACTTTGAGTTTCTTTCATTTCATGAAGTTTACTTCCTTTGCAAGATTTTATTAATTAAAGCATTTATTTTCCATAGATAATTTATCTCAGAATTTTGTTTGCAATTGCAATTCTTTTTCAGCACGTCTTTCAATCTTTTCAAAAGTAAATTAGAAACTTGGTGAAGGAAACTCTACCTCAATGCAAGAGCTGGTCTCTTGTCACAGAAACAGAGGTCTCTAAGCCCCGAGGCTTAGAGCACCTCCACAAAGACATAAATCTTCAGTAAGGGAGGTAAAATATACTTTTACATAGAGGCACTGTACCTACACTAGTGCAAGCACATTGCAATAGTACAAGAATAGGTTGTTTATGTAGAAGGAAGATCAAGAGGAAAACAGATCTCTACAAGGGCCCACTTGTCAGAATTTTAGCCATCTATCAAAAGACAAACATAGCATTTCCTTTCCGCATTTAATATTGCTTCAGTTGTGTGAAAGCTCCTTTACTTGATTTACTTGCAAATTGTTCTTTTATATTCCAGCACTAGAGTTGCTTTGGTGTCAATTGCCTTTAAGATTGTTTTCTGTCTAATTCTGCGAACATTTCCTTTAAGAAGTAGGATCAAGAATAGGAAAATTTCATACCACTTTTGGCATTTCCTGTGCTTCGTCTCTAAGTTTACAAAACCCCTGGGTTGACAATTAAGTGTTGAGGAGTTTGCTTAAGTGCAATTCGTGCACCCAACATTTTGGCGTCGTTGCCGGGGAGGCGATTTGAATTGGTAAGAAATTTCTGTTTTTGCAATATGGGTAAGTCTTCTATTATTTTTTTCCTACAGTGTGCTTCTATTGTTTGAAGGAATTTATAGGTGCTGAGTTATTTTTTTAAAGATTGCAGTTTTTTATTTGAATTTTGTTTGTCATTATTTGAAATGAATGCCTAAAAGAGGTAGGGGTCCAAAGCCCACTAAGGGCCAATGAAATACTCACAAATATGGAATCAAATCTCATATTGGGCATTCTTTTGCAGGCAGAAAGTCTAAACAAACTCAAAATCATCACGCAGGAATAGTCCACTTGGGCTCTGGTAGCAGTGATCCAAGTGTGACACAGCCCATAAAGGGGAAGAAGGGGACTGTTGGAATCGATATTCAGCCTTCTCATCCTGTTAAGAGTGGTTCGTGTGGAAGAACAACAATGGTAGATGAGGAAGACCATGCAGAAGGAAGTGGTGAAAATCGGGTAAATGAGGAACAGTCAACTTTTTGATTCCCGATTGTGAATCCTAATACACAAGTACAAATGAAAAATATTCCACCATCAAATCTTCCTCATTTCTATGGTAAGGTACATGAAGATCTAGACTCTTTCTTATTTGAGCTTGATATTTTGTGTAGAAGTTATGATTATTCATCTGATGCCCAGAAGTTAAAATTGTTTCCTGCAACTCTCAAGGATGCAACACTCCGCTGGTTCATGGGACTAGGAGGAAACACTATAACTTCTTGGGAGCAAATGAAGAGAGTGTTCTTATTGAAATATCAGGAATATTGTAAAACTATAGATATTCAAGATGAAATCTTTACTATTGTGAAAAACGATGATGAGATACTAGAGGACTACTTGGAGAGGTTCTTGTACATCCTCCAAAGGTCAAAGCACAAATTTGATCTAAGTACCATTAGAACCTTGTTCTTGTATGGGCTTACTGATGATGCTAGGAATAATATAAATCTATCAGGACAAGGGGATATTGTTCAAAAATATTTTGATTAGATCTGTGACTTGTGCAAGAAATTCTTGAGGAACCAATATAGATCCGGTAAAGGAATTCGAAATAAAAACAGGAAAACCGAATCTACTGATGCTATGATTATTGGATTAGAAAACAAAATGGACAATATGAAAATTGAAATAATGAATATTGTTAGTAAACAAATAGACTCTTTGAAGTTTCAGCAAAAACTTGTAGAAGAGAAAGAGTCATTGTCTATTTTCTATCCAAGATGTAGAAGAAATCATCCTTTAAGAGAATGTCCTCTAGATATTAAAGAATATAATAAATGTGCAATTTTTGCAGAGAACCATGCTACAGAAAAATGTCCCTCCATACCTGGGTTAAAAGTTGTACTTGAAGGAGGACAACCTGAAGCCAAATCACTGCATGTTATGGGAGCATGAAGAAATTGGCCTCAAGGAAGTGCGGGTATGGTTCCTGAACCTCCACCACATTTTTTTGGTTATAATGTACACTCATTCCTATCCTAACACTAGTCACTCTCAACACTGGAAGCATGGCAATCAATATCAGTATGGACAACCCTCCCAATCTTGGCAACAAGGATGGAGAGGGCCAAACCATTCACATCATTCCTATCCTACACCTATGCAATCATACCCTCCTACATATGCACCTTAGCCATTGCCACAACCATCATTACCTCAGCTGACTCAACCTATGCCACCATTACCTTTACCTCCACCATTTCAACCTTCTTAACTGCCTGCGCAACCTTTACCCAACCCCAATAATAAAGCGGTACAAATGATCCATTCTATGAACCTGCTTTCTTCATCTAGATATCAGATTATGCCAGTTGGAGTCAATGATCTCCAATTAAGATCAGGGAAGGTAGTAAACTCAAGAAATCAAAACCAGCCTATGGTGATTATCAATGAGAAAGAAGAGGAGGAAACTCGTGACCATTCTGAAAAAGATGACACCATTCAGCCTATCCCTGTACGTTCTAAGCCCTTGTCACATTCTTCCAACTGACCTCCCTATCTAGAGAGGTTAGTTGTGGAGAAGAAAGACCCCATTCCTGAGTCTAGCCTAGCTTATGAGCTTAAGAACCTTTTCATAAGGGTACCTTTGCTCCAAGCTATTAAAGAGATCCCCAGTGTACAAAAATCATTAGGGAACTCTGTCTCAAGAAGCTAGGAATGAGAAGAATGGAACCTCAAACTATTCAATTTGTTGGTAGAGCAATGGAGTTAATGATGGGGTGTATGCACATGGAAAAATATGCCAACCCCGGAAACCCTGTTGTCTCTATTTAGATAGGTGATGTCCTTTCCTCCAATATACTTATAGACCTAGGGGCAACCATTCATGTTATAACCAAGAAAACCATGGATCAACTTGGATTGGTCCATATTCGTCCTACTTCCACTGTGCTTGAACTAGCGGATAGATCTAAAAACAAACCGGAAGGGGTGTTGGATGATGTGGTCGTTTCCCTAAAATCTTGGGAATATTCCACAGATTTCATTGTGCTTCAGCCAAAGAATCCTGTGGGAGGGCATCCCTTGATCTTCGGATGACCATGGCTTGCTACGGCCGATGCTTATATCGGATGTCATTCTGGTGACATGTATATTTCCCATGGAGATTCCAGGAAGAAGGTCACCTTATATCCACCCACTAGATCCATTCAGGAGCTCCGAGACACTTTATGGTTAGACTATAGTAGTGATGAGGAGACTCAACCTGTTTCCTTGATACATCAGAATGCTGAGTCCTCACAGGAAGGTGAGATTCAAGACTTCTTGAACAATCTAGACACCATGCCTAATTTTGAGTCATTGAGTCAAATTTTTAGTCTAGATTTTCAAGAAAGATATGACTCTCTACCTCCATCACCACCATCTCTAGTGACACCTTTGTGTACTCTTGAGCCTGATACTACTCTTGTTGAGATTAGTCCAGGTAAATCCTTGTATATCAGTTTAGACTTGGATCCTTCTTAGCAAAAGCAACTTGTGAATTTGTTGTGAACCATCTCAACGCCTTTGCATGGGGTTATGAAGATATGAAAGGCATCCCCCCTGAAACTTGTACACACCATATCTATATTCAGGATGGAGCTCGACCTGTCCAACAATCCCAAAGGAGAATGAACCCAACTCTAAGAGACATTGTAAAGGAAGAATTACAAAAACTCTTAGATGTTGATTTTATCTATCCCATTTCTGACAGCTAGTGGGTCTCTCCATTAGTATTAGTCCCGAAGAAATATGGGAGATGGCACATTTGTATTAACTACAGATAATTGAATAAAGCCACTCTCAAAGATTACTTCCCCATTCCTTTCATTGATTAGGTACTCGATACCCTTGCTGGTAAGAAGTACTTTTCTTTTCTAGACGGCTTTAGTGGATATAACCAGATACAGATAGCAACCGAGGATCAAGACAAAACCACTTTTACATGTCGATGGGGTAAATTTTCTTACCGAGTTCTTCCCTTTAGGCTATGTAATGCCCCGACTACCTTTCAAAGGGTAGTCTTAGCTATTTTTGCTGACGTTGAGTGTGTAGAAATATATATGGATGACTTCTCTGTGTTTTGTGATTCATTTCAAGAAGCCCTCAAGAATATAGAAAAAGTGCTTCTTCGCTACCAAGAAGCTCATCTCGCCTTGAGTGACAAGAAATGCAGATTAATGTGCAAGGCGGGAGTGGTTCTTGGCCATCTTATTTCCGACAAAGGTATCCAAGTTGACCTTGCAAAAATAGAAGTCATTTTGAGTCTCCCTATACCCAAAACTCAAAGGAAAGTGAGAGGTTTTCTAGGACATGTGGGGTACTATAGGAGATTCATTAAGAATTTCAGGATAGCTACCCCCCTTTTCTGAGTTTTGGCTAAGGATAGTGAGTTTTCTTGGTCCACAGCTTGCCAACAGTCCTTTGAGACATTGAAGGAAAAATTAGTCCAGGAACCAGTTTTGAGAGGACCAAACTGGTCCCTTCCATTTCATATTTCCTCTGATGCCTCAGATACTACTATTGGCGCAGCTTTAGGACAAGAAGAAGACAAACAATCTTATGCTACTTATTTCATTAGTAAAAATTTGTCACCCACCGAACTCAATTAAACAGTTACTGAGACTTTTTAGCTGTAATTTTTTCTAATAATAATTTCAGACATTATATTACATGATATGAAGTCTTTGTACAGATTGACCATTCCGCAATAAGATATCTGATGAATAAACCATTAACTAGTGGTAGAGTGACTAGGTGGTTACTATTGTTATAGGAATTTAATATTACTATTATTGATAGACCAGGAAAATCAAATGTAGTAGCAGATTATCTTTCAAGGTTAAATAATCCTAGTGAAGCAATTCTTGTTGATGATGATTTTCCTGACGAACATCTTTTTGTTGTGTCAACAAAATCCCCATGGTTTTCTGACATAGCTAACTATTTAGTCACTGGAAAATTACCACCTCACTTATCCGCTCATGAAAAGCGGAATATCATTCAGAAAAGTGTTGCATATTCTTGGATCCAAGGAGACCTCTTTTACACCGGAGCAGATCTCATTATCCGTAAATGTGTAAGAGAGGAAGAAGTGTTTGATATTTTAAAATCTACCCATGATGAACCTTGTGGGGGTCACTTCGCTAATAAGTGGACTACATACAAAGTGTTATGAGCTGGCTATTTTTGGCCTTCCTTGTTTAAGGATGCCAAACAATATGTCAAGCGATGTGATAGCTATCAGCGAGTTGGCCAGCCTAATCAAACCAATGAAATGCCTTTATGTCCTCAGGTTATCATTGATCCTTTTGAAAAATGGGCCATTGATTTCATAGGACCAATAAATCCAGCATCTTCAGATAAAAAGCATATTTTGGTTTGTACAAATTTTGTTACGAAATGGGTAGAAGCTATAGCTGTTTCTTTTGCTACTAAAAGAGTTGTTGTTGATTTTCTTTTTACTGAAATCTTTACTATATTTGGTATGCCTAGAGAAATTGTTTCTGACAATGGACCATAGTTTATTTCTAATCTGGTATAGGGTGTGATGGAGCAGTATAAAATACGACACAGGAAATCTACACCGTATCACCCGCAAGCAAATGGTCAGGTGGAGTCCACGAATAAGGTGATTGAGTCCATCCTCACAAAGACAGTAAATATGCACAGAAAGGATTGGGCTGACAAATTACCGGAAGCATTGTGGGCCTATCGAACCACTTGGAGAAACAACACAGGACACACACCATATGAGCTGGTGTACAAAAAACAAGTCCTCTTGCTGATAGAATTCCAGATCAAGACTTTCAAAACTGTAGTCCAATTGGGGCTAGATCTCTCTGAAGCATAGCAGTAGTGTCTTCTACAGTTAAATGAGTTAGATGAATTCTGAAGGGATGTTGTTCAGTAGAACATCTTGGTTCAATAGCAGTGCAAGAAGTGGCATGACAAGTCCATTCAGAAGAAGCAGTTCCAACCAGGTGATTGGGTACTCCTTTACGATTCTAGATTCAAATATTTTAAAGGAAAATTCCATACACGCTAGATGGGACCCTATGAGGTGGTCAAAGTGTTCAAAAATGGAGCGATAGAAATCAAAACTATTGATGGACGGAATTCTGTGTTCCTGGTAAACGGGCATAGATTGAAGGTATATTTTTAGCCCCTTACTAAAGGAGATTTTATGCAGCAAGTCCAATAGCCATTTGAAAAGGAGTTGGCAGGTGGTAACACCAACCTGTTGAAGATTTGATTCCTTCTTGTCCTTATTAAAAAAATAATAAAAGAAAAAAAAATGACAAAAACAAAAAGTATAAAAAGAAAAAAAATCTTGTAATTATGAAAATCAGTTGACTGACATGATTGCAGAAGGATCAACCTGAAAACCAGCATGCTGGTAGGAAGATCGAAATTTTAATAAAAAGGGAATGTTACTTGATTTTTAGATATGTTGGCTGCCACCAAGAAGAAGAAGGTTCACGAAACCGAGCACTTACCCAAGTTTGGGGTAACTAGCATGGAAATTTTTATGCAAGTAAACATTTACTTCCCGTTGCAGTTATTTTTTTTTGCACCAGTGCAGGCAAATTTCAAGGTAAAAACTTTTCCTTTCTTCTATTTACCATTTCGAAAATTTCCACTACTTCCTTTTCTAAAATCCCCAATGAATTACCTTCCTCTTTATTCTAAGAAACTACCCTTGCCTGATTTCGTAAAATCCCTCTTTTCCCTTGAATTTTTTCCCACATCCTGTTTTGTTTATCCCTCTTGGTGATATTGTTTTATAAACCCCCACTGTAATGTTCCTTCCCATTCTAAAAACTTTTTACCCCACTTCCCACTTCTTTATTCCCTCATAAATTGATTGCAGAATTTGATGCAGTCAATCCAAAAGGCATGCTCGTGATACACCAAAGAATGGCGAATAATTTTTTCTTGTATAATGAGGCAAAAAATTTAAGTCCAGCTACAGAATTATGTTCTATCAGATTTTCTGTTTTGGTAAAAGTCCCTAGTGCAAGATGTGCAGTGCAAGCAGGTTTAGTGCAGGAACGCAGCTGACTGTGAAAGCAAGTAAAATTCACACAGTCCAAGAGTGTTTTATCAAGGATATTTATGGATCTTTACTTTCCTGCACATGAGTACTGATATATCATAGCATTGCATGTTTCAATTAATACTTTGTTTCATCATTTACTGACTTAGGAAAAATCTTTAAAGTGCAAGGTGTATAGGGTTTTGAAATCTAATTTTTTTAATAAGTGTTGAAGTATGTCTTGATTAAATTACAAGGCAGACTGTGGGATAGTACTATTGTCTGATAGCCTGTATTCACCTTCCTTGAAATAATTTCGCATTGCTTGTCCATTATTACCTTACCCCGTAACCCAATCATTGTAACCGTTGTGCCATCGTCGCATAAACCTCCACTCCACCCAATCATTATGACTCACTTGCAGCGGGTTGATACGAATTTGTGCCTAATACGAAGAGTTGTTTTCATCATGACCGAGTGAGTGGGACTGAAAAGATGAAGGGTGATGAACCTCCGGCATAAAGCTCTCGGCAAAGCGTTGGTGTCACTCGCTGGAATTCTTTCGAGGGTGTGATCGAAAAGGGTGAAGTGCAGTTCGAAATGGCACCCGTAAGGAGTGAGCCGTTGTCTTTGCAGGAGATTGAGCAAACCGCAGAGTACCGGAACAGTCTTGCACTATTGCAAGAATCTGGGTTCCTACCATTCTTACAGAAGTTTGATGGGTTCGACATGGCTGTGGTACTAGAGTTCGCAAGGACATTCAAAGGAGGCCGAGTCAGGGTCAGATCGTTGAAGTTCAAAGTTATAGAAGAGTCTATTGCACAAGCTACAGGCTTGCCACTTACAGGAGAGCATTGGTTTAAAAAGGAGCGGCTCGGGAAGAAACGATGGCACCGGTTCGTGGTTGACAAAAAGCTTAAGGTTGGAAGGGACTTCCGCAGAGCGCCATGATCAGGAAGTGGCGAGACCTCCTGTTCATACTGCAGAAATTCGTGAGTGGAGATGGACACTATACATTAGCGTTCATGTATCACCTTCGGTTGTTGCTACAATTTGAGTCAGGAAAATTGATTAATTTCCCTTACTACTTGCTCAGGAGTCTTGAGAAAATGGCGAAGGGCATGCAGAGTGGAAACGCAAGCCAAGTTGCAAACAAGCTCTACCATCATGGGCTTATCACAATTCTGGTCAAGAAGAAGCTGGAAGAAAAAGGAGTAACTTGGGGAGCATTCTTGAAGGAGTTTCGAGCAAGGAGTGCAGAGAAGTCTGCTAGCACGAGTACAAGTAAGAAAAGGAAAGCAGAGACATCGTCTCCTGCTGAGAAGAAAGATGAAATCACACCAGTGCAAGCAGGGAAGAAGATTGTTGAAAATACTCCACCCTCGGCTAAGAAGAGAAAGACCAGAACCTTGGTGAGGAGGAAGACTATCTCCCAAGGGACGAACTAGTCGAGCTCTCTGATTATAATCGACAAATCACCCCAAGTTTCCCCTAAAGTTCATAATCTCTCAGTGCTTGCAGATGCAGCAGCACACATTGTGGAAGATGAAGAGAACGTGGAAGATGATGTATTGTTGTCAACTTTTGTCAGCAGATTAAGGAAGAGGAAGATGACACCGAGTATCGGTGAAGTCCAAACAGAGGGTCATGAGGATGAAGAAGAGAAGCATATAGAGACCCTTGATAATTTCAGTGAACCGGACATTGAAACCCTCAGTGCTTTCGAGGAACGGGGTACTGAAACCCTCGCTGTTTTAGAAGAACGGGGTACTGAAGCCCCTACTATTTTAGAAAGACAGGGTACTGAGACCCCTGCTGGTCTGAATGGATAGGGTACTGAGTTCCCTGAGGAACTGGAAGAACAGGGTGTTAAAAACCTTAAGGAGTTGAGTGCACAAGGTACTGAAACCCTTGGCACAAAGATTGTGGAGGGCATCAAAACCCTCGGTGACAAGGAAACCCCGAGTGTAGAAACCCTCGACGACGTCATAATGCAGACATTTGACGGCCTTGACCTTGACGATGATGGGACCTGTTTTGAGTCCATTGCAGAGAAGAAATTTACACCTGAAGATCTTA
The DNA here is from genome assembly GCA_031772625.1 of Pinus tabuliformis. Taxonomy (NCBI): domain Eukaryota; kingdom Viridiplantae; phylum Streptophyta; class Pinopsida; order Pinales; family Pinaceae; genus Pinus; species Pinus tabuliformis. The sequence goes on along the minus strand of CM062816.1, from coordinate 1,263,102,606 downwards.
GCATGACACCCTCTACTCTCTACCTCAACAGCCGAATAGTAGAATTGGAGCAGCAAGTTCATGACCTAGAGGCTTTGAACCAGGTCATGAAGGAACAAAGTTGGTAGAAGCAGAGCGAGGTGGAGCTACTTGCAGAGGTAAAAAGGTAAAAGCAGCAAGTAAAAGTGTGGAAGTATCGGGCTTCCAAATGCTACAAATGCCTCAAGAAGGTGACAAATCAACTAAGAAGAGCCCGAGGGAAAAAGCCGAAGATAGTGAAAGCAGGAATAAGCATTGAAGTTCAGGATTGAGAGTTGGCCACTCATTTTTGAGGATTTTTTTGCAGAAGGTAAAATGTTGTGTGAGGACACACAACAGCTTAGGGATGGGAGGATGTTGGTGTCCCAAATTGCCCTATTTTTACCCCATTTCTATAAACATTAACCTCTGTTTTATCTCAACTTAAACCTCTCTTTCCTGCACTAGTCCAAGATAACTACCTATTCCTGCATATGCTTCGTATTTTACATTAAGATTTATTAAAGTGCTTTATTAATCATTTTTACATAGATTTCATGCCTATTAAGTACCTCTTGTAACTTATGATAATTTCCTAGAAGTAATTGAGGAACTTAGTGTTAATTATGAGTTAGTATGATTAGTGCAGGCAGATTCTTGCACCACCACGATGATTGGTCTAAGATTTCCGTGAGCTGAATCTTTCCATGCAGACATTTTGATCCATGACTCCAAGTTCGGTTGCTGATTAACTAAGGATGGATATCGGTGGCGCACAATTAGGGATGTTTGCCAAGGATGGTCTACGGCCAGCAAAGTACACATTCCATTATAACTATTAGCCAATTTTGTAATGTTCGGTTGTTAGTCTGTTCAGTCGAAAGGCCTAAATAAGAAAATGGTTGTAATTAGTGGAATATGGCTAAGGCCGAAAGGATGTATAAAATATAGATTGTAGGTAGAACTAGCTAGCGATCCTTAGACTGTAATTTCATTTTCTATGTAATCTAGTATCGCCCTCGGCTCTGGGCTGGACTCGCACTACTATGTACATTTGTTGATCAAGTAATACAAGGAATCTGCCATGTTATTCATGCACTGTGTTTAATTTATCTTTGATGCGTACTTGAGTGTTGAATATTTTCGTTTCTTAAACGGGAAACAAGTTGGTTGGCTAGGGCCCAGCCAACCTAGCTCATTTAGCCTTGTGCTTTTGTTATTCATAAATATTGTGTGGATATTTCCCTTTGCATTTGCGTGGTATGAACAGTTTTATATTTATTTCTGAAGTTCTAATTTAAATATATTTCGGAGTTAAGTGTGAAACGGATCTGTGGCTTGGGAGTTAATTGAGTTATTTCTTTTCTGTAATTCCTTTCTCGCATTTCTTTACTTGCAGTTCTTGTCTCGATTTGCTTCCTCTTGGATCGTGCAGGAAGCCCTTTTCCTGTACCAATGCATGTGATTTCCTGCACTCCGGTTTAGTCATTTATTTTACAGTGAACATTGCATTTCTTTCCCTGATTATCATTTTAGTTATTCTTGCAAGCAAATGGACTGCTAATTTCAGTAATTTTCTTCAGCATTAAAAGTATATTTCTGAAGGATCTGAGAACAATTGCATGAATTTATCATAGACACGTTATACTTTCATTTTATGCTTTACGACCAAGGAATAGAAACACTTTAAGTGGATTGCCGAAGTTAGATGATACATGTAGATCACTTAGACTACTGCTTTGATTACTTCGAGTTGCTTTCATTTCATGAAGTTTACTTCCTTTGCAAGATTTAATTAATTAAAGCATTTCTTTTCCATAGATAATTTATCTTAGAATTTCGTTTGCAATTTCAATTCTTTTTCAGCACGTCTTTCAATCTTTTCGAAAGTAAATTAGAAACTTGGTGAAGGAAACTCTGCCTCGGTGCAAGAGCTGGTCTCTTGTCACAGAAACTGGGTGCTTTAAGCCCTAAGGCTTAGAGCACCTCCACAAAGACATAAATGTTCAATAAGGGAGGTAAAATATACTTTTACACAGAGGCACTATACCTGCACTAGTGTAAGCACATTGCAATAGTACAAGAACAGGTTGTTTGTGTAGAAGGAAGATCAAGAGGAAAACAGATCTCTGCAAGGGCCCACTTGTCAGGCTATTAGCCATTTATCTGAAGATAAACATAGCATTTCCTTTCAACATTTAAGATTGCTTCAGTTGTATGAAAGCTCCTTTACGTGATTTACTTGCAAATTGTTCTTTTATATTCCAGCACTAGAGTTGCTTTGGTGTTTTGACTTTAAGGTTGTTTTCTGTCTAATTCTGCAAACATTTCCTTTAAGAAGTAGGATCAAGAATAGGAAAATTTCATACCACTTCTGGCATTGCCTGTGCTTCGTCTCTAAGTTTACGAAACCCTTGGGTTAACAATTAAGTGTTGAGGAGTTTTCTTGAGTGCAATTCCTGCACCCAACATTTTGGCATCGTTTCCGAGGAGGCGATTTGAATTGGTAAGAATTTTTCATTTTTGCAATAGGGGTACGTCTGTTATTATTTTTTTCCAACAGCGTGCTCTATTGTTTGAAGGAATTTATAGGTGCTGAGTTATTTTTTTGAAGATTGCAGCTTTTTATTTGAATTTCGTTTGTCATTTTTTGAAATGAATGCCTAAAAAAGGTAGGGATCCGAAGCCCACTAGGGGCCAACGAAATACTAACAAATCTGAAACAAAATCTCATATTGGGCCTTCTTTTACAGGCAGAAATTCCAAACAAACTCAGACTCATCACACAAGAACAGTCCACTTGGGCTATAGTCGCAGTGGTCCAAGTGTGACACAACCCATAAAGGGGAAGAAGGGGACTATTGGAATCCATAGTCAGCCTTCTCAGCCTATTGAGAGTGGTTCGTGTGGAAGAACAACAATGGCAGATGAGGAAGGCCATGCAAAAGGAAGTGGTGAAAATCAGGTAAATGAGGAACAATCCACTTTTGGATTCCCGATTGTGAATCCTAATACACAAGTACAAATGAAAAGTATTCCACCATCAGCTCTTCCTCATTTCTATGGTAAGGTACATGAAGATCCAGACTCTTTCTTATTTGAGTTTGATATTTTGTGTAGAAGTTATGATTATTCATCTAATGCCCAGAAGTTAAAATTGTTTCCTGCAACTCTCAAGGACGCAACACTCCGTTGGTTCATGGGACTAGGAGGAAACACTATAACTTTTTGGGAGCAAATGAAGTGTGTTCTTAGTGAAATATCAGGAATATTATAAAACTAGAGAAATTCAAGATGAAATCTTTACTATTGTGCAAAATGATGATGAGATACTAGAGGACTACTTGGAGAGATTCCTGTACATCCTTCGAAGGTCAAAGCACAAATTTTATCTAAGTACCATGAGAACCTTGTTCTTACGTGGCATTACTGATGATGGTAGGAATAATCTAAATCTATTAGGACAAGGGGATATTGCTAAAAGATATTTTGCTCAGATCTGTGACTTCTGCAGGAAATTCTTGAGGAACCAATATAGATCCGGTAAAGGAATTCGGAATAGAAATAGGAAAACCGAATCTACTGATGCTATGATTATTGGATTAGAAAACAAAATGGACAATATGAAAATTGAAATAATGAATACTGTTAGTAAACAAATAGATTCTTTGAAGTTTTAGCAAAAACTTGTAGAAGAACAAGAGTCATTGTCTATTTTCTGTCCAAGATGTAGACGAAAGAATCCTTTAAGAGAATGTCCTCTACATATTAAAGAAACTAATAAATGTGCAATTTGTGCAGAGAACCATGCTACAGAAAAATGTCCCTCCATACCTGGGCTGAAAGCTATACTTGAAGGAGGACAACCTAAAGCCAAATCACTGCATGCTATGGGAGCACGAAGAAATTTGCCTTAGGTAAGTGCAGGTATGGTTCCTGAACCTCCACCACATTTTTTTGGCTATAATGCACACTCATATTCCTATCCTAACATTGGTCACTCTCAACATTGGTAGCATGGGAACCAATATCAGTATGGAAAATCCTCCCAATATTGGAAATAAGGATGGGGAGGGCCAAACCATTCACATCATTCACATCATTCCTATCCTGCACCTATGCAATCATACCCTCCTATATATGCACCTTACCCAATGCCACAACCATCATTACCTCAGTTGACTCAACCTATGCCACCATTACCTTTACCTCCACTATTTCGACCTTCTCAGTTGCCTGCTCAACCTTTACCCAACCCCAATAATAAATTGGTACAAATGATCCATTCTATGAACCCGCTTTCTTCATCCAGATATCAGACTATGCCAGTTGGAGTCAATGATCTCCAATTGAGATCAAGGAAGGTAGTAACCTCATAAAATCAAAAGCAGCCTATGGTGATTATCAATGAGAAAGGAGAGGAGGAAACTCCTGACCATTCTGAAAAAGATGACACCATTCAACCTATCCCTATACATTCTAAGCCCTTGTCATCTTCTTCCAACTGACCTCCCTATCCAGAGAGGTTAGTTGTGGAGAAGAAAAACCCCATTCCTGAGTTTGGCCTGGCTTATGATCTTAGGAACCTTTTCATAAGGATACCTTTGCTCCAAGCTATTAAAGAGATCCCCATTTGTACAAAAATCATTAGGGAACTCTGTCTCAAGAAGCCAGGAAGGAGAAGAATGGAACCTCAAACTATTCAATTTGTTGGTAGAGCAGTGGAGTTAATGACGGGGTGTATGCACATGGAAAAATATACCGACCCCGGAAACCCTGTTGTCTCTATTCAGATAGGTGATGTCCTTGTCTCCAATGTACTTATAGACCTAGGGGAAGCCATTAATGTTATGACCAAGCAAACCATGGATCAACTTGGATTGGTCCATATTCATCCTACTCCCACTGTGCTTGAACTAGTAGATAGATTAAAAATCAAACCGGAAGGAGTGTTGGATGATGTGGTCGTTTCCCTAAAATCTTGGGAATATTCCCCAGATTTCATTGTGCTTCAGCCAAAGAATACTGTGGGAGGGCATCCCTTGATCTTCGGATGACCATGGCTTGCTACGGCCAATGCTTATATCGGATGTCATTCTGGTGACATGTATATTTCCCATGGAGATTCCAGGAAGAAGGTCACCTTATATCCACCCGCTAGATCCATTCAGGAGCTCCGAGAAAATTTATGGTTAGACTATAGTAGTGATGAGGAGACTCAGCCTATTTCCTTGATACATCAGAATGTTGAGTCCTTGCAGGAAGGTGAGATTCAAGACTTCTTGAACAATCTAGACACCATGCCTAATTTTTAGTCATTGACTCAGATTTTTAGTCTAGATTTTCAGGAAAGAAATGACTCTCTACCTCCATCACCACCATCTCTAGCGACACCTTTGTGTACTCTTGAGCCTGATACTACTCTTGTTGAGATTAGTGGTGGGCTCCAGTATTGTAGCAATAATGCTACAACTCATGGAGCTTCCTTCTTTAATTTTATCAACCCGGTAGTTCGTAACAAACTTGGAAGCGACGGTGCTGTATGCACAAGTACTAGCTCTTGCCGCAGCTATCACCTGGTCAGCTGGCACAAGTCCGCTAGGGGCTCAAGCCAACTTCTATAAGCTCTTAGAAGAATCTTTTTAACTGATGGACGAAAGCTAACTCAAAGGAAGCTAATCTATTTGCAGAAAGGAACTGAAAGCCAACAAGAAACGCAAACACTAGAAAACCCTAATTCTACCAACTAGTCTTACTGATGCAAAGATGGGAATGCAAACTACTGAAGGAGATGCCATTACTTCTATGAAGGTAAAATGCATGTGTCTAGACTACCTCTATCTGAAGAAAACATCTTTTGTATTTTTGTTTCAATTATTAGAATTATCATGCATGTGCTTTTAACTAGCTTTTTACTGTGCAGAGGTGGATCAAGGAGGAGAAAGGCTTGAAAAAGGTTGGGAAGGTTCAGAGAGGGTCTAAGGGGTCCCTAACACCCTTCCAGAGAGTCTCACAAAGTTTGGCTCCCAAGAAACCGTGTTTATGAGCTTCTACAGGAAGTCTGCAGGGGTTCTACAGGATGTTTCAGAATTTCTACAGGATGTTCTACAATCGGATTTTGGGTGATGGGTGAGTGGAAGAGGCTACATGGGTGGATAGGGAGGTATGAGAGGGGGTTGTAATGACTTAGTGACAGAGAGATGAGATGATGAGGGGGTGTGCTAAGCTAGTTTGTCTGAAGGAAGGTAGAGGGAATGGAAGGCCGAAAAGGGAGGATAACGTGGGCAGTAGAGTAGCTGAGAGACAAGGGGTCTAATTGGGGGATGAGCAGTTGGCCTGGGCAAGGCTTAGAAGGATGAGAGGGTGAGGGAGTAGCACTGCACAGTGTAAACTAAATCAAATCATCCACGTCCTGCACATAATCAAAACATTCCTAATCTGTCCTAACTTTTTAATGGAACCAATGATCAGCACGTTACTTCTAAAGAAAACCATGTATTGGTACTGAAGCAAAGAATCATTCCAAGAGGTCTGAGCACATGGACAACTTCTACAAACGAAAATATTGCACCAAAGATTGCATGAGTACGTAAACCAATGTTTTTGGTGGGTAGCACTGTCTGCAATTCCAGCCCCTAGAAAGAGGTGAAAATGAGTGTGCAGGCAACCCTTTTCTGGAACTTTTATCAACTCCAATCTCTTCACTATATTCTAAACAGCTGAAGCAACTCTATCTTCTAACAATGACCTACTTAACCACACCAAGAAATCTAATTCAACAAACTGCGTTTCAAATGCATGTAAAGAAAACCATAATGCTGAAAGAAAAGATAACAATACAGAAGAAGGAGGCCTTAGGCTCTCAGGTTGGGCCCAACCCCGAGAGCTATGGCTCCTTTAAAAGCTCAGAACTGAGATCAAATCTGACTGCTTTCCATTAAAAAATAATAATCATAAGTCAAAGAGAATGCCAATAATGGCTACAAAAGAGCAAAACCAAGCTAGCAGCTCGTAGTGCAGGATGTGCAACAACGTTTCAAAAAGTCCTTTTCGAAGGCTAAAGCCTTATCATTTATACATCACGAGGCCCCAAGCTGGCCTCCTAAATTAGTGGGACTTGGCTGACCAAACTAGGAGTGAACTGCTACTTCCTCAAAATCCATTTGGCTCCTTCTAAATCCGGTTGTGGTGGCTGTTAGAGCTCGAAGTTGGGGGTGAAGATCCCGAGGAAGGCCATTTAATGCTGGACAACCCTCCTACGAATCCTCAACCCCATCTTGGCTGTCTCCTGGTCCTTATCTGCTCGTTTTTTGTTCCAATCATGTGTCAAAAAACCTGAAATGAGCACGTGTTAGCCACCTAGGAATAGTGACTGCCCTTATTCGTACAAATGACATAAACATACTAAAAAATGATGCATAAGTTATGAAAAATGAAGGATTCAGCAAAGGTAGTTAGGCCAAATGAGCCCAAAATGTTACCAAATTTGGGGCTCATCATCACCCCCCAGCTAAAATGATTGCTCATCCCTGAGCAACTAATCCAGCTCCTCGTCCTTCATTGCTTTCACCGCCACCCTCACATCCCAGGCTTCTGAAGTGGTCTCCTCCTCACTGGCATGGAACCCAGCCTTCCTTTCCACCTCTTCCCACTGCTTATGCTCTTCTTTTTCTGTGCTGCCTTCCATCAATCCTAACAGCAGAGGTGGGCTTAGCTTGAGGCCAATCCAGTTGGCTTGGAGGTTCTGTATGGACTTCTTGTAGAGGGGCACCCGTGCTAGAGCTTCCCTCATTCGAGTTGGAGTATGATATTCTCTGATTTTAAGGCTGTGGGACAATGTGTTCCATCGGCGGGTGCAAGCATGAACACAGTTGTCCCCTGATAGTCGCTCCATATCCTCGAAATGTGTGATGGCCTGAGCCTGCTGATCAATGTATTTCAATAAAGTTTGAGGGTTGGTGGCTAAGTGTTGGTGGGCCGATATCAATGCAGTGGGATCCCCTGGCTCTGCTCTAATCAGCAGTGGCTCATGTAATTCTCGGTCCATGACCTCTTTGACCTCTGCTGCCCTCTTTTCTTCATGGTTCAACCATGAGGCAAATGCCATCAACTGCATATCCCCTACAACTGTGTTGGGATCCCATGAAGTCACATTAGGAAGGGCCAAATTATGGAAATAGAACTCCGAGAGTTTGGCCTTATCCTCTGATGAACTGCTATTGCATAACGCTGTGAACTGCTGGGGGTCTTGGAGTTGGGATATACCCCTCTGTGCCAATGCATTAATCTGAAATTGCAGCCACTAGTCTCATAGGTACAGGCCATAGGATTTGGCCAGCTGTCTGCATTGTAGAGCATCCATGGCCCAACTGGCCATGCAAGCCAGTTGTGCCTCTTTTTGCTGCAACTGCTATTTGAGAGCTTGTATCTCGATTTGTGCTTGCAGTTCCCTTTCCTGTAGATGCGAGGTTGGCTCCCCAAGACCAACTTGCAGTCCTTCTCTGCCTTGATGTTCTGCTGTAGTGTCCCCTGAGGATGTGCCCTTTTCCTTCTTCAGTTCCTGTAGCTGCAGTTTAAGTTTCTCGTTCTCTTCCTGTAGGAATACCCGCTGGCAGTTTGCCACGTGTTTGGCCATAGCTAATTCTTTTCTTGCCTCCTTGAGTTGTTCCTCCAAGGGGCCTATATCTGCCACTCCTTTTGATTTAGCTATTTTCATCCACGTGTGGGTTCTCACTCTTTCTTCCTCCATCGCAAAGAAAAGCGGCACTGTGAATTTTTGTGGAATAATTTTCCCAGCCTCCAAAAAGTTATAATACGAGCTCAAGCTTGGCTGGGGACTAGGTTCCGGAATATGATCTTTCTCTTCTTCCCTCGGTGGCTCTACTTTGTCTTCCCTAAGTGGTGATGAGGGTGCCTCTCCCTCCATCCTCTCTGTCTCCTTAAGCCGGGCTAATGTTTCCTGTAGAACGGCCTCAGCATCTTGTAGCCGGGCTTTTGAAGCCAACCTGTCCATTCTCTCCTTCCAAGTAGTTGTCTTCGGGCTCCCCCGCTCATAAGTGACTGATATTTTTGAGGGGGACCTCTCCCATGGCGAGGTAGGGGTATCTTCTATAGTAATTGGGCTGCTGGATGGAGGTTAGGGCCTGCCCGTTTTGATTCTCACACTTCTCCTGGCTTTGAAATATAGAGGGATCTCCCTCTTTCATTTTTCCTTCAGCTTAGGAGGTGTACTAAGGGTGGCCAGCACGGCTGCTGCCTCCCTTGCAAGAATTTCGGCTGTCTTCTCCTTTGGTTTTCCTTTCTCAGGGCTTCCTGTAGAAGGCCCTGTATCAGCTGATTTCTGGCTTCCTGTAGAAGCCGTTTTTGGTTTTCCTGTAGAAACAGGTGGCACCGTTTTAGCCTGTTTGGCTGAGGGTGCTTTGCCTTTTGACTTGGTTGAGGCTGCTTTCGAGGTGCCTTTACTGACGTGGACTTGTTCAGTCCTTTCCACCCTACTCTGTAGCCTTTTCTCTCTGGGTGTCAATGTGGATTTGTCACCCTCCTTTTCGGCAACCTAGGGTTTCTCTTGCCTCCCCTTTTGTTCTTTCTTCGGTGCTTTGGCCGCGGGTTCTTGGCCTTTCCCTTTCTTCTCTGTATGTACTGACTCCTTCTCCTCGCTGCTGGAGGAGGTGAGCTCCTCGGTCAACATTTTGATATCACCATCCTTAGTCAGATTTCGGAAGGCTTCCCGCGAGAGAGGGACTGTGTAGGTGTGGAGTGCATCCTCCACGAGGAGCTTAATGAACCCATGATGGGCTACCTGGTCTGGCGTGCCCTCTCGTAATTTGGTGGCACATTCAGTCATAGACTGCAGGAGGAAGTAAGGAATACTTAGCTTGTTTTCTGAAGGTAGGTCCATTTGGTGCCTCAATTCTGTGAGTAGCCAGAAATGGTACCCATATACGATGCTGAATCGTCCTTCACACGTGATGTATTTCATAATTTGGAGGCTGGCCTCACTCCAAAGCGGCTGTAGGCTAGCTCTGCGAACCCCGTTCTTATCCTCTGAGAATTGCTCCTCCAGTGGAAAGAACTCCTTTTTAGCCTTCTGGCCTAATTTCCTCTCCTCCTTGTCCCACGGTACCCCCATTGGGAGGTCAGTGACTCTGCTGATGAACTGTGGGGTGAGTCTGAGATTCAAACCCCTGAAATTGACAATGGCCAACATTTTTTATTTTGGCTTCAAAGCTCGCAGGAACTCCTCTGCCACCTCATCATCATAGCCTTGAAGCTTGTCGCAGAATGACATCCATCGTGCACGAGTGAACAGTTCTACCACCTCTGGGTTTTCCCGTAGCTTCTTTGAGTCTGTCGGTTCCTTTCTGATGAATCCACCCGGCATGGTGAAAGCCTGCTATGTTAGCCGGAGGTGGCGGGTGCCTATCAAAAGGTGGCCTTTCGGATTTCTTTGGGACAAAGCGTAGAACTACGCCTCTGTCATGCACACAATTCATGAATTCTTGACTATCTACAGATGAGCCTTGATAGGGGCTCAATTACAAACCACATCCTGTAGAAAACCCCGCATATACTACGACGACAATTTTCATGCAAAAGGAAGACGACGCTTGCAATTTTATGCTCAGACTGTAGTTTTACATTTTTGAGGACGTTGACTTCGCCACCCTTCAAACCAATTGCATGGGAGGAACAGGTTCAGGCTTACCTTTTCCAATTCGCCACCTTTGACGTGAATAGATCAATTTTCCTCTGTAGCGGCGAGCTTCCTGTAGCGCAGCTTCCTGTAGAAGTCGCGCACAGGTTCCGGAGAGCACGTCAGTGGTTCTGTGCCTTCTGTGCCACCACCAGACGTCTGAACGAGCCGAGGACTTGGAGTAACGAGCTTCAGAGAAATTCGGACGCTTACTCGACTGCAAAACGGCTGGTGATAAATGAGTGGAGTGACGATCTAGCCAGTGGATTTGAATCCCGGCCGAACTCGTGGCGCAGGGGTGAGCTGTCCCCGCCGGACCGTTGGACGACATCACCTACTCATTTCACTGCAAGTCTCCCTGACTGCCGCATCATTCCCTGCAGATCTGCCGCCGCCATTTCTGTTAAATCGCCGCTTCTCCCCGACTGGACGCTTCTCACGTGTCCATTACCCGTTTTGCTTGCCACGACCACCACTTTCCAAATCTGACTAGACCATCTGACTGGTCGTGGTGGCCAGTTGAATGGCTACCCGACTGCTCAACCCATTCATTTCCACACTTGCAAACATTTCAAAGCATTGTTCATGTAATTTGACGAAAAAAGGGTGAGGCACTTACCTGTGCGGCCGCGACGTTATTTTCAGGTTTCAGGACGAGGGTGATTGGATTTGCTTGTTGCTGCTTCATGCACAGGCACGGGGGTCCCTCCTTGCAGACTACTGCTGATTACGAAGCTTGTTACTTGGCTGCGGGTGGTGCATGTGCCCGCTCTATGTGTTGCAGGCGCCTTGATGGTGTACACTCTAGCTGGATGAACTGCTACGGGATTCCTGTAGGATGTCCTGTAGCAGTTTTTCCTCCTCGGGTGCATGCCGAAACGGTGGAGACGGTGGCATCACGGTCACGATCGCAGGGCCCTCGAATGGCTTTGATAAGTAGTGCATGGTGTCTCTGCATTTTTTTCCATTTGAGAATCGCTTCCTCTGATAATTCAATGTTCTGGTTTGACTGTGCAGGTATTTCCATTGCATGGCAACTCGGGTGGTAGAAGGAGACGAAAACAGTGCGTGATGGAGAAAACATTAGCTTGCATGCCTCCGTGTCAGACCTCGGGCGTTAGATCTCCCCACACAGTCGGTTCTGGGCCGTCCAAAGATTCTACAGGAAGTTTCCTGTAGAAATACAGAACTTCCTGTAGAAAGTCCTGTAGCTTCCTGTAGAAGGCTAAACGGTGATCAAATCATGCCCAGACCTTGGAAGAGATGAGTGTTTCTAGAGGGAGTGCTGGTGAGGTCACCTGGTAGCATAGTAGGGACCCTTGTCTTTGAGTTGAGGGGCCTCTTTTCCTGCATGGAATACCTACAACCTGCATGCATTGCCACATTGTGAACTTGCTTTCCCTATTTTTTTTGTTTGTTTTTTTTTTTTTCTTCTTTTTTTTTGAAAGACAGCAGGGACACCTCCATGAGGTTTTCACCCTTACCATCTGCCTTGAGCGCCTCAGAGAGGTTTTCACTCATGGGCCTTTTTTCAAACATTTTCAGAAAGACAGCAGGGACGCCTCAATGAGGTTTTCACCCCTACCATCTGCCTTGGGAGCCTCAGAAAGGTTTTCACCCAAGGATATTTATTATTATTTTTTTTTGTTATTTTTTTTTTTTTTTTTTTAGATCTTGAGGGTATGCCCAAAACAGAGGCAGAACCCTTCTCTATGACCAGCACTGATTTTTCCACAGTTTTGATGAATTCTTGCCTTGACAGAGGTTTTCTGTAGATCTTTAGTCGATGCCCATTGACAAGCATAGGGATGGCCTCCTCATCAATGGTCCGAATAAGAACAGATCCATTGTCATTACATTTTTCCACTGCATATGGTCCCAGCCATCTGGTTCTCAGCTTCCCCTTGAAATCCTTATGCCTAGAATCATACAACAGCGCCCAGTCTCCCGGCTGAAATTGCTTGTCATTGAGGTGTTGGTCATGCCACACCTTCCTCTGAAGTTGAACCACTTCTGAGTGGAGAAGGGCCTGCATTCGGTGCTCGTCCAATCCATTCAGCTGCAATAACCTTTCTTGTTGGGCATGGCTGAGATCCAGGTCTAGCTGAGCTGCCATCCTCAAGGTGTTGTATTCGAACTCAATTGACAGCAAAGCTCTCTTCCCATAGACCAGCTCATAAGGTGTGAAGCCGGTTGTGGTCTTCCAAGTGGTGTTGTAAGCCCATGTGGCCTCAACCAGGCGATCTGCCCAGTCTTTCCTGCCGCTTCTCACCACCTTAGTCAAGATCCCTTCCAATGCTCTATTAGTGACTTCCACCTGCCCATTTGCTTGAGGATGATAGGGGGTGGAAGTCCTATACTTGATTTGGTGATGAGCGAGTAGGTCTTCAATTAAGTTGGAGGTGAACTGGCTTCCTTGATCAGTGACTAGCTCTCTTGGGTAGCCAAATTTGTAGAAGATGTTTTCTCTTAAGAACTCGGCCACCTTTTCTTCTGTCGCTGCTTTGATTGCCTTGGATTCTGCCCACTTTTTCAGGTAGTCTATGCACACGATGATGTAAGACCTTTGCCTCGAAGGAGGATTGATTGGACCCACAAAATCCATACCCCACTTCTCAAATGGCTCAAGAGTCACTTGAGGTTGGAGAGGCATTTCGTCCCTTGGAGTCGGTTTCCCCATCCTTTGGCATCAGTCACATTGGCTGATATACCTTCTGACATCTTGATGAAGCGTGGGCCAATAGTAGCCTGCCTGCAGGATTTTGAAGGTAGTCCTTTTGGCTGCAAAATGTCCTCCACAAGGCCCATCATGACAGGTTAGGAGGATATCAAAGACTTCCTCCTCCCTTACACAATGCCTTAAGATCTGATCAGGGCCAAGCTTGAACAGGTTGCCCCCGATCCAAGTGAATGAGGCACTCTTCCTTACGATCTTGCTCTTCTCCCTTGAGGATAGGTGCGGAGGGAACTGTGCTGAGACAAGGTAGTTTGCTATATCAACAAACCATGGAGAGAGTATTGAGATAGCAAACAGATGTTCATCTGGCATCTGGTCATCCACTGTTCCATCCTCTCCTGCAGGTAAATCCAATCTAGACAAAAATTCAGCAACAACATTTTCTTTACCTGGTTTGTCAACGATAGTCAAATCAAACTGCTGCAACAAAAGTAACCATATAATAATACGAGCATTCACATCTGGTTTATTCATTAAATATCTAATTGCAGCATGATCAGTATGCACAAATGTTTGATATCCAGTGATATAATGTCGGAATTTGTTCAGTGCATGGACCATGGCCAAGAATTCTTTCTCAGTTACAGTGTAATTCAGTTCTGCCTTGGATAAGTTTTTGCTGACAAAGTATATGGCGTATGGAAGTTTTTGTTCAACTTGTCCTAAGGCTGCCCCTATGGCTTTGTTCGAGGCATCAGTGTGGATGTGGAAAGGTAGGGCCCAGTTTAGACCTCTCAAGATTGGGGCAGACACCAACTTGTCCTTTAATTCATTCAGAGCCTTCTGACAATCGTCAGTCCATTTAAACTCAACATCTTTTGCCAAGAGGCTAAACAATGGCGAGGCTAGCTTGCTGAAGTCTTTAATGAATCTCCTATAATACCCTGCTAATCCTAAGAAACTTCGAACATCTCTTACCTTCTGAGGAGGTGGAACCTTCTTGATGAGAGCAATTTTGTTAGGATCCACCTGTAACCCTTGGCAAGAAATGGTATGGCCTAGCACGGTCCCTTCAGTCATCAAGAATTCACACTTTTCAGGACTAAGGGACAGGTTCATCTCAATGCACTTGGTTAGGACTTTTCCCAGATTGGACAATGCTTCCTGGAAGTTGGACCCATAAGGAGTGAAGTCATCCATATAGATTTCCACCGAATCATGGACCAGCTCAGAAAAGATGCTCAAGACGGCTCTCTGGAAGGTGGCAGGAGCATTGCATAGTCCAAAGGGAAGAACTCGGTAAGCAAAGGTACCCCAAGGACAAGTGAAGGTGGTCTTATCTTGGTATTCCGGGCTGATTTGGATCTGGTTATACCCGCTAAACCCATCTAGGAAAGAGAAAAACTTCTTTCCTACCAGTCCATCCAACACTTGATCTATGAAGGGTAGAGGAAAATGGTCTTTCTTAGTGGCCTTGTTCAGTTCTTGGTAGTCCACACAGATTCTCCACTTCCCATTTTTCTTGGGAACCAACACCAAAGGGGACACCCATTCACTATCCGAGATGGGGTAAATGAATCCGGCATCCAACAGTTTTTGTAATTCCTCCTTGACGATGTCCTTAAGGGCTGGATTCATTCTCCTTTGGGGTTGCCTAACCGGTTTACAATCTTCTTTGATGTAGATGTGATGGGTACAGACCGAAGGATGGATTCCTTTCATCTCCTTATAGCTCCAAGCAAAAGCATCTAGATGACTGGCCAATAGACTACACAGCTCCTTTTCCTGGGAAGGAGATAGGGAGGAGCTGATCTTTAACATTCTCTTAGGGCTGAACCCCACATTTTTGACTCTGGGAGTGACAGGGTTGGTCACACAAAGGTCCACTAAGGTGCTGGCTTGGGCATCCTCCACCAATTCCTCTAAGGACAATGCACTGGGAGGTGGAGTCTGGATCAAGGTCTCAATCAAATCATCCTCGGTTGGGAGGCCTCCCCTAGTGGTGTCTAGGGTGCACAAAGGTGCTGAGTACACCTCATCCTCTTCTCCTTCCTCCAAACAAAGTGGTAAGTCATGCTCTAATAAGGGTTGGGCAGGAGGGTACAGGACTAGCTGCTTGGAGATAGGACCATTTTTGATGGTCATGTTTCCTGCACGACAGCTTATGTAAGCATCTGCAGTGGCTAACCAAGGCCTTCCCAAAATAAGAGGGTATCCAGTAAGCTTTGCCTTTGTTTGCAGAACCAAAAAGTCTGTAGGGTACTCCCAAGAGTCAACAGAGACCAAGACATCCTCTACAATCCCTTCGGGAGTCATGGTTGAGCGATCTGCTAGTTGTAGGACTGTCGAGGTCTTTCTCAGGGAACCTTGAAGGTTGAGTTTGAGCATGGTATCTCTGGTCATCACATTAATGGCAGCCCCCAGATCAATCAATGTGTGAGGTATGATGGTGCCATTGATGTGGACATCCACTACAGGACTCCCAGGATCCAGATACTTTGGGCAGATGGCCTGCCCCAACATTAGATCAGACAGTTGTCCTATGAAATTGATGGTTGAAGCATCTCTTTTTCGCCTGCCTGGGTGTCTGAAACACTTTTCCTTAACCAGTTTGTTGTATATCGGTACATCTTTGATGGCTTGGAGAAGTGGTATTCTCACACACAACTGTTTGAGTTCTCCCAGAAGCTCATCCTCCTCTGGGTTGGGTGGTGTGGTGGACGTTAGTCTCTTAGGAAAGGGTGGAATGGCCTTTGGTTCACTTTCCTGTTTATCTTCCTCGTCCTCTGGGGGAGGAGGTTGGCGATCCGGAAGAGTCTTTCCAGATCGCAGATTGATCTCCTGGATCTCCACAGCATAGGTAGGGCATGATGTTTCCCCAGTATATACCTGCTGGGCCTGTCTGTTGTTGGGGTTCGGGTTCGGTTGAGCAGGCATTTGGGGTTGCCTTGGAGGAGCAGGAGGTAATGGTTGTGGTTGAGCTGGTGGTGGAGGCAAAATGGCGGGAGGAGTATTGTACTGGGGCCTCCACCCCGATTGAGGTGCATTCCACTGAGGCTGTGGCTGGGCATGTGAGTGAAACGAATGAGTAGTGGGCTGAGTATGGTACTGAGGCGGGTAAGACCATGGAGGAGGTATAGACCAGGAAGGATGAGCAGGGGGACCCCAGGAAGGCATAGGAGCGGATTGGTTGGGGCTGTAATAAGCTTGAGGTGTCCCTTGCATCCCCTGTTGGTAAGGTCTAGGTCCTTGTGGCCTCCTTTGGTTGAGGAAATAGAGAGGTTCAGTGGGCGCTTCGGTCCCTTGATACATGGCTTTAAGCCCAGGTAAGGTCGAACATTGGTTTGTGGGGTGGTCCTCCTCACAGACAAAACATACCTCAACCTAATGTAATGGGCACTCGTTCTTAGGGTGTTTCCTTGTACACCTAGGGCAGAAGATAGCCAAATCCCTCTCAGCTTTCTCTTTCTTCTGCTAGATTCGGAATGTATCAAGTTGCATGGCGATGGTCTGTCTCACCTCACTCTTGAGGTCCTCTAATTGATTTGCAAACTCATGTTTGGAGAAAGGAATACCAGCTGAGAGGAGGTTTCCTCTACCTCTTTTCCGGGCTGCCTTAGAGTGGTTTCTAAACACAGTCTTTATGTCCTCATAAGGTAGTTGGTAAATATCTCCTCCAGCTAGCATGTGAAGGGTATCTAAGAGGTCTTCAGGGACTCCTCCGAGTAGGACCAACTTGAGGGATTCAGGGTCAAGTGTGCACCTGGCCCGTTTATAGCTGAGTTGGAACCTTTCCTCGTAATCTTCTAAAGACTCATCATCCCCCATGGTCATCCGAAAGATTTATCCCTTGGTTTCCTTGGACCTACAATAGTCCCGGTATTTGGTATTGAAAGCTTGCTGCATCTGGGCCCAAGTGGTGATACTGTTCCCAGGTAAGCCCATGAACCAGCGTAATGCTGCATCCTTAAGGGTAGATGGGAAGAGTTTTAGTTTTTGCTCATCTTTGGTATAGTCATAGGTTCGACAAAGGACGGCAAACTTAAACAGGAAGGTATCAGGGTCTTCAGTAGTCAGTCCATGGAAGTGAGGTAAAACGGAGGGGCTGATGTTCTTCATTTTCATGTCTCCATTGGTCTCTCGGATGGGGAAGGCACCTTCAATTCTCTCATCTTCTCCCCTATTGTCAGCCATAGCTTCAGATGGAGTGTTCTCTAACTCTTCTTCTGCTATAGGATCTTCGTATATCTCAGGAGGTTCGCCTATAGGTTCTTCTGGATCACTGTCACCAAAGAAGAGAGAAGGGTGACTCAGTGATGTGGTGGGGGTGTTGGGTAAGAATTTGCCTGTTTTATCTCGATTTCTACGAGGCATGAAATGAAAAGACTTCTGATTGCTTTTGTTTTTCTGGTACCTGCAAAACTAAAACAGATTGAACTACAACTAACTATCTTGCTGAAATGGAAATGCGGAATTGAAATGAAAGCATGAAAGAACTAATCTATTTTGCTCAAATGAAATTGCAGGAATGAAATGCTAAGCTACGCTTGCGGAATTGAAATGCTAATCTACGCTTGCAGAAATGAAATTGCAGAATTGAAATGTTAATCTATGAAAGCAGGAAATGTCTATGCTACTTTTGCAGAAAGGAAATTGCAGAATGGAAATGAAATACTACTTAGCAGAAGGTGAGAGTAGGAAAGTAGAAGAAAAGCAACAATCACCAATACTCTGACGCTTCCCCGACAACGGCGCCAAAAGGATGGTGGGCTCCAGTATTGTAGCAATAATGCTACAACTCCTGGAGCTTCCTTCTTTAATTTTATCAACCCGGTAGTTCGTAACAAACTTGGAAGCGACGGTGCTGTATGCACAAGTACTAGCTCTTGCCGCAGCTGTCACCTGGTCAGCTGGCACAAGTCCGCTAGGGGCTCAAGCCAACTTCTATAAGCTCTTAGAAGAAGTTTTTTAACTGACGGACGAAAGCTAACTCAAAGGAAGCTAATCTATTTGCAGAAAGGAACTGAAAGCCAACAAGAAACGAAAACCCTAGCAAACCCTAATTCTACCAACTAGTCTTACTGATGCAGAGATGGGAATGCAAACTACTGAAGGAGATGCCATTACTTCTATGAAGGTAAAATGCATGTGTCTAGACTACCTCTATCTGAAGAAAACATCTTTTGTATTTTTGTTTCAATTATTAGAATTATCATGCATGTGCTTTTAATTAGCTTTTTACTATGCAGAGGTGGATCAAGGAGGAGAAAGGCTTGAAAAAGGTTAGGAAGGTTCAGAGAGGGTCTAAGGGGTCCCTAACACCCTTCCAGAGAGTCTCACAAAGTTTGGCTCCCAAGAAACCGTGTTCATGAGCTTCTACAGGAAGTCTGCAGGGGTTCTACAGGATGTTTCAGAATTTCTACAGGATGTTCAGTAATTCCTACAGGATGTTCTACAATCGGATTTTGGGTGATGGGTGAGTGGAAGAGGCTGCATGGGTGGATAGGGAGGTAGGAGAGGGGGTTGTAATGACTTAGTGACAGAGAGATGAGATGATGAGGGGGTGTGCTAAGCTAGTTTGTCTGAAGGAAGGTAGAGGGAATGGAAGGCCGAAAAGGGAGGATAACGTGGGCAGTAGAGTAGCTGAGAGACAAGGGGTCTAATTGGGGGATGAGCAGTTGGCCTGGGCAAGGCTTAGAAGGATGAGAGGGTGAGGGAGTAGCACTGCACAGTGTAAACTGAATCAAATCATCCACGTCCTGCACATAATCAAAACATTCCTAATCTGTCCTAACTTTTTAATGGAACCAATGATCAGCACGTTACTTCTAAAGAAAACCATGTATTGGTACTGAAGCAAAGAATCATTCCAAGAGGTCTGAGCGCATGGAAAACTTCTACAAACGAAAATATTGCACCAAAGATTGCATGAGTACGTAAACCAATGTTTTTGGTGGGTAGCACTGTCAGCAATTCCAGCCCCTAGAAAGAGGTGAAAATGAGTGTGCAGGCAACCCTTTTCTGGAACTTTTATCAACTCCAATCTCTTCACTATATTCTAAACAGCTGAAGCAACTCTATCTTCTAACAATGACCTACTTAACCACACCAAGAAATCTAATTCAACAAACTGCGTTTCAAATGCATGTAAAGAAAACCATAATGCTGAAAGAAAAGATAACAATACAGAAGGAGGCCTTAGGCTCTCAGGTTGGGCCCAACCCCGAGAGCTATGGCTCCTTTAAAAGCTCAGAACTGAGATCAAATCTGACTACTTTCCATTAAAAAATAATAATCATAAGTCAAAGAGCATGCCAATAATGGCTACAAAAGAGAAAAACCAAGCTAGCAGCTCGTAGTGCAGGATGTGCAACAACGTTTCAAAAAGTCCTTTTCGAAGGCTAAAGCCTTATCATTTATACATCACGAGGCCCCAAGCTAGCCTCCTAAATCAGTGGGACTTGGCTGACCAAACTAGGAGTGAATTGCTGCTTCCTCAAAATCCGTTTGGCTCCTTCTAAATCCGGCTGTGGTGGCTGTTAGAGCTCGGAGTTGGGGGTGAAGATCCCGAGGAAGGCCATTTAATGCTGGACAACCCTCCTACGAATCCTCAACCCCATCTTGGCTGTCTCCTGGTCCTTATCTGCTCGGTTTTTGTTCCAATCATGTGTCAAAAAACCTGAAATGAGCACGTGTTAGCCACCTAGGAATAGTGACTGCCCTTATTCGTACAAATGACATAAACATACTAAAAAATGATGCATAAGTTATGAAAAATGAAGGATTGAGCAAAGGTAGTTAGGCCAAATGAGCCCAAAATGTTACCAAATTTGGGGCTCATCAATTAGTCCAGGTAAATCCTTGTATATCAGTTTAGACTTGGATCCTTCTCAGCAAGAGCAGATTGTGAATTTTTTGTGAAACCATCTCGATGCCTTTGCATGGGGTTATGAAGATATGAAAGGCATCCATCTAGAAACTTGTACACACCATATCTATATTCAAGATGGAGCCCAACCTGTCTGACAACCCCAAAGGCAAATGAACCCAGCTCTAAGAGATGTTGTAAAGGAAGAATTGCAAAAACTCTTAGATGCTGATTTTATCTATCCCATTTCTGACAACTAGTGGGTCTCTCCATTAGTATTAGTCTCGAAGAAAGATGGGAGATGGTGCATTTGTATTGACTACAGAGAATTGAATAAATCCACTCTCAAAGATTACTTCCCCCTTCCTTTCATCGATCAGGTACTCGATACCCTTGCTGGTAAGAAGTACTTTTCTTTTCTAGATGGCTTTAGTGGATATAACCAGATATAGATAGCACCCGAGGATCAAGACAAAACCACTTTTACATGTCCATGGGGTACATTTTCTTACCAAGTGCTTCCCTTTGGGCTATGTAATGCCCCGACTACCTTTCAGAGGGCAGTCTTGGCTATTTTTGCTGACCTTGAGTGTGTAGAAATCTATATGGATGACTTCTCTGTGTTTGGTGATTCATTTCAGGAAGCCCTCAAGAATCTAGAAAAAGTGCTTCTTCGCTACCAAGAAGCTCATCTCGCCTTGAGTGACAAGAAATGCAAATTAATGTGTAAGGCGGGAGTGGTTCTTGGCCATCTTATTTCCGACAAAGGTATCCAGGTTTACCATGCAAAAGTAGAAGTTATTTTGAGTCTCCCTATACCCAAAACTCAAAGGGAAGTGAGAGGTTTTCTGGGACATGTAGGCTACTATAGGATATTCATTGAGAATTTCTCAAGGATAGCTACCCCCCTTTTCTGAGTTTTGGCTAAGGATAGTGAGTTTTCTTGGTCCACAGCTTGCCAATAGTCCTTTGAGACATTGAAGGAAAAATTAGTTCAAGCACCAGTTTTGAGAGGACCAAACTGGTCCCTGCCATTTCATATTTCCTCTGATGCCTCAGATACTGCTATTGGCACAACTTTAGGACAAGAAGAAGACAAACAATCTTATGCTACTTATTTCATTAGTAAAAACTTGTCACCCGCCAACTGAATTATATGGTTACTGAGAAAGAGTCTTTAGCTCTAATTTTTTCTATTAATAAATTCAGACATAAAATTACATGATATGAAGTCTTTGTACATACTGACCATTCCTCAATAACATATCTGATGAATAAACCATTAACTAGAGGTAGAGTGACTAGGTGGTTACTATTGTTACAAGAATTTAATATCACTATTGTTGATAGACGAGGAAAATCAAATGTAGTAGCAGATTATCTTTCAAGGTTAAATAATCCTGGTGAAGCAATTCCTATTGATGATGATTTCCTGATGAACATCTTTTTGTTGTGTCAATAAAATCCCCATGGTTTGCTAACATAGCTAAATTTTTAGTCACTAGAAAATTACCACCTCACTTATCCGCTCGTGAAAAGTGGAATATTATTCCGAAAAGTGTTGTATATTCCTGGATCCAAGGAGACCTCTTTTACACTGGAGCATATCTCATTATCCGTGAATGTGTAAGAGAGGAAGAAGTGTATGATATTTTAAAATTTTCGCATGATGAACCTTATGGCGGTCACTTCGCTGATAAGCGGATTGCATACAAAGTGTTACGAGCTGACTATTTTTGGCCTTCCTTGTTTAAGGATGCCAAACAATATGTGAAGAGATGTGATAGCTGTCAGCGAGTTGGCCAGCCTAATCAAACCAATGAAATGTATTTATGTCCTCAGGTTATGATTGAGCCTTTTGAATAATGGGCCATTGATTTCCTAGGACCAATAAATCCAGCATCATAAAATAAAAATCATATTTTGGTTTGCATAGATTTTGTTACGAAATGGGTAGAAGCTAAAGTTGTTTCTTTTGCTATTGAAAGAGTTGTTGTTGATTTTCTTTTAACTGAAATCTTTACTAGATTTGGTGTGCCTAGAGAAATTGTTTCTCACAATGGACCACATTTATTTCTAATTTGGTATAGGGTGTGATGGAGTAGTATAAAATACGGCACAGTGAATCTACACCGTATCATCGACAAGAAAATGGTCAGGTGGAGTCCACAAATAAGGTGATTGAGTCCATCCTCACAAAGATGGTAAATATGCACAAAAAGGATTGGGCTGACAAATTACCGGAAGCATTGTGGGCCTATCGAACCACTTGGAGAAACAACACAGGACACACACCATATGAGCTGGTGTACGGAAAATAAGTCCTCTTATCGATAGAATTCCAAATCAAGACTTTCAGAACGACAGTCCAATTGGGGCTAGGTCTCTCTAAAGCACAGTAGTAGCATCTTCTACAATTAAACGAGTTAGATGAATTCCGAAGGGATGCTGTTTAGCAGAACATCTTGGTTCAACAACAGTGCAAGAAGTGGCATAACAAGTCCATTCAGAAGAAGCAGTTCCAACCAGGTGATTGGTATCCTTTATGATTCTAGATTCAAATATTTTAAAGGAAAATCCATACACGTTGGATGGGACCCTATGAGGTGGTCAAAGTGTTCGAAAATGGAGCGGTAGATATCAAAACTATTGATGGATGGAATTCTGTGTTCTTGGTAAACAGGCATAGATTGAAGGTATATTTCCAGGCCCTTACTAAAGGAGATTTTATGCAGCTTATCCAACAGCCATTTGAAAAGGAGTTGGCAGGTGGTAACACCAACCTATTGAAGATTTGATTCCTTCTTGTCCTTATTGAAAAAATAATAAAAGAAAAAAAAAATGACAAAAATAAAAAGTATAAAAAGAAAAAAAAAATCATGTAATTATGAAAATCAGTTGACTGACATGATTGCAGAAGGATCAACCTGAAAACCAGCATGTTGGCAGGAAGATCAAAATTTTAATAAAAAGGGAATGTTACTTGATTTTTAGATATGTTCGCTGCCACCAAGAAGAAGAAAGTTCACGAAACCAAGCACTTACCCAAGTTTGGGGTAACTAGCATGGACATTTTTATGCAAGTAAATGTTTACTTCTCGCTGTAGTTATTTTTTTTGCACCAGTGTAGGCAGATTTCAAGGTAAAATCTTTGCCTTTCTTCTATTTCCCATTTCGAAAATTTCCACTAGTTTCTTTTCTAAAATCCCCAATGAATTACCTTCCTCCTTCTTCTAAGAAACTACCCTTGCCCGATTTTGTAAAATCCCTCTTTTCCCTTGAATTTTTTCCCACAACAAGTGCCCATGAATACCACATAAATGATATGCCTTTGGTCTAGGATTTCCACATAGATAAGCAACATCAAGATGATGCAATGGTGAACAATAAAGGCCTACATCAATCATATAAAAATGTCTTGACATGCATGCTTCAAATATGATCTTGCCATGTGGCTTGTCTAGGCTTGACCCTGTTCTTGAAGAACAACACTTGAACAAGCCTTGTGGCCCTTGATGTCTTGGCCTAAATAGGCCTTCAAACTGCCCTTAAAAATCCCTAATCAACCCTTATAATGGCATTTGTCCTTTTTCTATGACCCTTTTTGTGCTCTCAGAACATGCCTTGGCCAATGAACTTATCTCCTTTTCTAACTACGAATTGAATAAGCTTTAACATAGCCCTAAGCCTGCAACTTTCCTAGGCCTACTTGGCTTCCCTCTGAGGTATAACATAGGTTTGAGATCTGCCCCTATCCTCCAACTTTCACAGGTCTAAACTTGGCCTCTTACTACGACCTCCATAGGGGTACTGAAACCTTGACTTGTGGCCTTCACTAATCTAAAATATGGCCCCTATGACAGACTTTTCAAATTGATCAAACAACCCTTTCTTAGGCACATATATCCCTTACAAAACTCAAACTAATAGGCCTAAAAATAAGCTAAAATTATCTCCAGACTTGGCCTCAAGGGTACTTCAAGAAACTCAATTTTCTCTACCTTTGTTTTGCCTCATAACAACTTATCACCACAAGAAAGAAAATAAAAATAAAGTCGAACAAAACCCTTGAAAACTCGACCTCTTCTTCAAATGTTCAATGTTTCCCATGGCCTCAAACAATCTTAGAATGTTTTACAAGATAATGCAAGAGAATTGATGATTTTAGAGGGTAGTTGTGTGCCCTATATATACACAAGAAGAGGAGTCTAGAGGGGGTGTCGAATTTCCCTTAATCACATGGATCCGACTTGATTTTACATAAAAATATAACTCTATAAATACAATTTTTGTAAGGTTGGCTTTAATCCTTCTTTGGAAGCCAATTTCCCAATGACAATTTTTTTCCTTTTGAGGTTGTTTTGGTCAACTCAAGACCCACATGAATTATCAATGTTCAACATCTTTTTATTAAATTTTGATGCCAAAATTTTGAACCAAAGATTCCATCCATCTTGGGGTACCATGACTACAATTTTAGGGCTTCGAATTTGAGAATGCATATCTCCTCAATTGTGAGAAGTTAGGTGGTGCACCACCTACTGTTGGAAACAATATGACAAGAAAAATAAGCCTATGATGGCCTTGCTTTCAAATTCACTCATTTTTCCATTCAATTTCCTCATCAAATGTAGGGCATATTGATCACAAAAGGGTTTCTAAACACTTGGGCTCCCTTCACATCTGAGGCTTCTTGTCCATTGGAACTTACAATTAGTGAAATCCATTTAATGTATGTTAAAAGTGTTCATGACAAGACTTCCTTCTTTCCTTTACTACTTCCAAGAGGGATGCAATGTTCATGGTTGAAATTGACATCAATGAAAAAACCATTCAATAATCTCCACTTTTGTCGTTGATGGCAACACTCAACTCCCCAACGATTACCGCTCGCCCTGTCTCCATGCTTCTAATCTCCCTCTCCCGATTTCTCTCCCCCTTTCACATCAATGGAAAAAGGTAACTCCCCTTGACGAAATATCTCCCTCTATCTTCCTGCAATTTTCCTTTCCCCCTTGATAGTCTCTCTTCCCCTTTCACATCAATGACAAAGGGTAACTCCCCCTAATGAAGTATCTCCCTTTGTCCTTGTTGAAGAAAGTGTAACTAGGTTTGGTCTTCATAAATGCAATTTTGATCTTTATACTTGTAAAAGAAAAGAATTATTATTTTTGTCATTATCAAGAATGGGTTTCTTACCCATTTGATAGTTCAAGCACGTATTTGGTTGCTTCTAGGAAAGTCAAAGAGTCAATGTAATTGTTAAAGACCTATGTGGGCATGCTACAATATGTAAATTTATGTATTAGAGTCAAATAAATATGTCAAAGATGATCCTCCAAAGCAAAGACAAGTCTCCTCTTCAAGTTGACTCAAGAAATGATTTTTTGGTGCACATAGGGACAAGTCGGCCCAAATAGGACAGACAGTCTCCTATATATTAGGTAGTTCGACCTCGCAAAATGAACCATGAAGTGATCTCTAAAATCAACGAGGAAGAGAATCAAGAAAGAGGTGCGAAGAAGAGAAAAAGGTTGCTTCTATGCTAGCAAAGAACACAAGAAATAAATCGAAGTTGTGGAGGATTGTTTTAGGGCTCTTTGCTATCACACGTGCGAAGAAGAGAGCATATTTGTACAACCACTTCAGATCCATAAGAGAATAAACTTAATAGAGTTTGATTGGACTAAAAGGAGTATCCATATAGGCTTCCTTCTCAAGTGAAGTAGGTGTCACCTCAAGAGAAGAAAAGGAGCAAGCAAGAGGGACAATCTTGAGGCCTAATAAGCCACATGTGCGAGGAAAATTCAGATTTGAAGTAGGGTTAGAGGACCAGCCTCTAACTCATAAATATACTTTAAGAAGAAACCCATCTTCTAGCCTAAGCATCTAGCAAAACGAATGTTGCCAAGAAAGAAAGAGAAAAGAAGAAATAATGCATGATAAAGGTCTCGAATAAGACTTAGGGTTTCTACAGTCATGCTACCAGTTGCCGGAAGAAGTGCGAAGGAAGAAATCAAGGTGTAGTGCAGAAGGAGGCATCAACTGAAGGACACGGGAAGAGAGTTTGTGTCTTTTGCTTGGAGGATCTACTGGTCAAGGGTCTAGGGTTTGGCATTTGTCAATTGGAGATTCAATAAGAGAAATTTGTAGAAGGGTTTTCCTCTCTAGGAGAGAGAGGTTTTTCCCTGGCTGAGAGCCAATATCTTGTGTTCTTCTCTCTTTTGTTTTGTAGTTGTTTGATTAAGTAAGAGAACACACACTAATAATAATAAGAAGATTGTGGTAATAATAAAAGTAAAAGTACTTCACAAATAGTTATCATCGTAAGAAGAATATCATTCTAACCTAAATGCCCTAGATTCTTCAACATGGTATCAGAGCTAGGGTGGCACATCAAGGAACGACATCTCAAGAACACATACAAGATTGAAGAATCAAGATCAAGAAGCAAGGGCACACAAAGGTTGAAGCATCAGGTCTACAAGCAAGGATTCCAGATCCATCAAAGACAAGGAGGATTACTATCTCCTCTCATAGATCCATCAAGAAGAACTACCATCCTGGGAACATTTAAAGAAGAAAACCTTTCACCTAAAGGCATCTGCAAGAAGGTACATCCAAAAAGAATTTACATCAAAGATTCATCATCTTCAAATGAAGGTACTCAGATCCAGGCCCATCATTGAAGACCTCTAGATATACACATTGAGAAGTTTTCATCAACAAGCAAATCTCTCACAAGGCACCCTGAAGGAAGCATCTTGAAGAATCCAAGATCCAAGAAGCCAAAGCTTCAATCATCAAGAAAGCAACAAGATCTCCTCATCGCTAACACTTTCAAATAAGTATTTTTATGTCCTCTTCTCAACATATCAAAATGTCTTTTTGCAAAAGCAACAAATTGGTTGGGACTGCTAATTTCCTTACATGGAAAAAGAGGACTGATCTACTTCTCAAAGAAAATGAAGTTATGGGGTACATCAAAGGGAATGTCGTTGTTCCTGCAAAGGAATAAACTCAAGCCCTAGAAGAGTATAATAAGGATGAAACAAGGTCTCAAAGGATTCTAATAGATTCCATTAAGGACCCTCTCATTCCTTATGTTTCCAAACTTGAAACATCTAAAGAAATCTATGATAATCTGGTGGATCTATTCTCAGTCAGTACAATTGGAGAAGTGATATCATTGCAAAATGAATTGTATAAAATGAAGTTATCCAAGGGAGAAGGAATAGCTCCTTACTTTAAGAAGATCTTTGAGATGAGAGACTAGTTGCAGGAACTGGGAGAAGTTATATCAGACAGAGAGATGACTACTGTAGTGCTCAATGCATTACCTAAGGAATGGGGCAACTTCACATCAAATATATATGCCAAGAAGGAAGTTACCCCGTTGAATGAACTTTGGTCTCTATGCAAAATTGAAGAGACTCAACTCAAAGCCAAGGATGATGTAGGATCAAAAGAGCAGGCATTTTCTGCTATGGCCAAGAGAAAAGGGAAATTTGGAAAGTTTGGTCCACAGAGAAAGGGTAAGAGAGATATGTCCAAAGTCCAATGCTTTGGCTGCCAATAATATGGACACTATAAAAGGGATTGTCCTAATTTCAAGAGGGACAACAATAAAAGGAAATGAGAAGAAGCCCACATTACCCAAGAAGTGAAAGAAGAAGAGAAGAAGTAGAGGAAGGAAGCCCCTCCAGATCTCTACTATGTTTGAGATCAACTTCTTCACATAAGTTCTCTTTAAAGTTTTGGGTATCATAGGAAAATGTAGCAATAGGATAGAATGCATGTAAGAATGGCATCTTTAGGAATATAGGAGCATTATATAGAGAGAGATTAGATAAAGATATTCATATCTGACCTCATCAATGCATAAAGGAATGATCATGATCAGGAAGAATCATCTTAGAAAGCTACTATCATCGGTAGAAAGGAGCATTTCCAGAATGAGGATTATAAAGATCCTTCGGTGGAATCTTCAATAGAAGGCTCATAATTTTCAGAAAAGGCAGATGTCTCGATGAGAATTCCACTTATGGGGATTCAAGAAAGGATGATATGTAGGCAAGGAAGATGTAGCAAAGCAAAGGAGATTGAGGTAATCTCAATCAAGGAAGCTGTCAAAGGAAGAATAAATGATCAAGGAAAGAACAAAGATGAGGTATGTATGCATCTATGTTTTCAGTGAAGTCATGTCATCATTTGTGTTAATGAGCATGGGGAATTGCTCTGGAAGCATGGTCAAGAATAAGATAGTTCTCTTTCATTAAGAATATACACGAAGGCATGATAAAAGATCAACATGAGAAATGTCCTCATATGAAGTATGAGGTGTTTGACAAGAGAATATATAAAGAAGCATATGAGATAAAGAGATCATGGATAACAAGACATCATGGACAATAGGAATCAACATCTGACAAATTTGTTGAAGACATCTCCTGGAAGAAGGCATGAGAATTCTGACAAAGGAAGAAAAAGATCAAAGGACCCTTGATCCCTGGAAAAGCCTTGGAGATGTGAACATGCAAGATGCTGATGATCCAAGCCAACAAGATGTCATGATGAAAACCCATCTCATAAGGTATTGTTTGATTTGATGTTATGTTTTGATTTCTTGAATAATATCTGGATGAGTTCATGCAGGGCTATTGGAACAAGGGTTGTACGTGAAAGTACAACTAGCATTCATATGGTGGATGGAAAATTCCTAAAAGAAGCATGATGAGGAAGAAGTAGCCATATGAAGAAGGTTCCAAATATGTACCAAGAAGGCCACTTTCCATGAAGAAATGATTGACATGACAAACCAAGAAGGAAAGTGATCGATGGTTAATGCTCTACAAGGAAGAAGCTCAACATCAAGGAAATAAATTGATCAAGCAATTAAAGGACCCAAAAAGAAGAAGTTGCTGATGAAAAGGAGAGTCCCTAGTTAAGAGGGAGCTTGGGAAAGTTTCTTGTTAGAGGAGGCTTGGGTACATTATAGGAATGGGCATATCTTCCTAAGTTGAGAAGGAGAGATAAACACAACATTCTTGTCTTCACTTGGGAAGAAAGAATAGAGGATTGGGTAATCATCTGACATCTGATGCTCTTTGAGGATGTGTAGGGCATGCAAGATAAGAAAAGGCAAGAGGACCAATATCTTTTGAGTGCTGGGAACCCAAGATAAGAATAATCCTAGAAGGTCATACTCAGTGAACACTCAGGTGGTTATGTACCTTGAGAGGCAATGATGAAGGTGTCTGTAGTCATTTGTCTCGCCAACATTGTGCTCTGATCTAATGAGAGATAGAGTTGTCAGTCAAGGCCTTGCTGTGGAAACAATGTTGGTTACTATGCTGCTATAACAGATGGATTTCCAATCCGATTTCTCTTATGTAAATTCTTCATATTGAAAATGTCCAAACACCTTGTAAATGTTTTATGAATACCTCCCAAGTTAAAAGGGAGTGTTGAAGAAAGTGTAACTAGGTTCAGTCTTCATAAACATAATTTTGATCTTTTTACTTGTAAAAGAAAATAATTATTATTTTTGTCATTATCAAGAATGGGTTTCTTGCCCATTTGATAGGTCAAGCACATATTTGAGTGCTTCTAAGAAAGTCAAAGAGTCAATGTAATTGTTAAAGACCCATGTGGGCGTGTTACACTATGTAAATCTATGTATTAGAGTCAAAGAAATATGTCAAAGATGATCCTCCAAAGCAAAGACAAGTTTCCTCTTCAAGTCGGCTCAAGAAATGAATTTTTGGTCCACATAAGGACAAGTCGGCCTCACTGGCTCAAGTCAGCCCAAATAGGAGAGACAATCTCCTATATATAGGGACGTTCTACCTCACAAATGAACCATGAAGTGATATCTGAAATCAACGAGGAAGAGAGTCAAGAAAGAGGTGCGAAGAAGAGCAAAAGGTTGCTTCTAGGGCAACGAAGAAGGGAAGAAAGAAATCCGAGTTGTGGAGAACTGTTTTAGGGCTATTTTCTGTAACACGTGCAAAGAAGAGAGGGTATTTCTGCGGTCACTTCAGATCCATAAGAGCAACAACTTAATAGAGTTTGATTGGACTAAAAGGAGGATCCATATAGGTCTCCTTCTCAAGTGAAGTAGGTGTCACCTCAAGAGAAGAAAATGAGCAAGCAAGAGGGACAATATTGTGCCCTAATCAGCCACATGTGCGAGGAAAATTCAGATCTAAAGTAGGGTTAGGGGACCATCCTCTAACACAGAAATATACTTCAAGAAGAAACCCATCTTCTAGCCTAAGCATCTAGCAAAAGGAAGGTTGCCAAGCAAGAAAGAGAAAATAAGAAATACTCTATGATAAAGGTCTCAAAGAAGACCTAGGGTTTCTACAGTCGTGCTACGAGTTGCCGGAAGAAGTGCGAAGGAATAAATCAAGGTGCAGTGTAGAAGGAGGCATCAATTGAAGGACAAGGGAAGAGAGATTGTGTCTTGTGCTTGGAGGATCTACTGGTCAAGGGTCTAGGGTTTGGCATTTGTCAATTGGAGCTTCAATAAGAGAAATTTGCAAAAGGTTTTTCCTCTCTAGGAGAGAGAGGTTTTGCCTTGGTTGAGAGCCAATATCTTGTATTCTTGTCTGTTTTGATTTGGTAGCTGTTTGATGAAGTAAGAGAACACACACTAATAATAAGAAGAAGATTGTGGTAATAAGAAAAGTAAAAGTACTTCAAAAATAGTTATCATCATAAGAAGAATCTCATTCTAACCTAAATGCCCTAGATTCTTCAACAATCCTCTTGCAATTTTCCTTTCCTCACCTAACCGTTTCTCTCCCCCTATCTTGTTGTGCATCTTATGGCTCATCATTTTGTGTCAAGACGACTTCACCTGATTTATCCTCTCCTATTTTCTCTCCCCCTTTGACATCAATGGCAAAGGGTAACTCCAACTGATGAAGTGTCTCCCTCTGTCCTGTTGCAATTTTCCTTTCCCCCCTTGGCAATTTCTCTCCCCCTGTCTAGTTGTGCCTCTTACAACTTTCCATTCTGTGACAAGCTGACTTTACCTATTTATATGCTTTATTGAAAATTTACCTCTATGATAATGACAATGAGTCCTTCTGCAATTCTTCCAAGATTGATCTTGAAGTGCCACAAAAGTTGTCCAAGGCTTTGCTTTTCAAATATGATGCTCAACAATACACAATGCTGACTAACCTATCTATAATGTTGATCTTATGACTTCTTCATGTCTGCCATCAAATGAATGCGATTATGCCTTTCCAAATCAAACTACCTAAAAGATAGATCTTCAGGTTTGTAACCACTACTGCTTAAACTCCCCCTCTTCAACATTGATAGTACTGGGAGTCTCCAAGCAAGATTGTTAAGAATGATATATGAACATGCTTTGTTGCAGGATCATCATCTTCAATCCTCACATGATATCGCAAGTTTACAAATCCTATGATCATGACCTCTAGGATTTCTTCATTCAATTGTTCTTCTTCTTTTCGTTTTCTTCTCCAAACCTTCTTGTACCAAATGTCAATGTTTTCCCTCATGTAAGACTTCATCATGCTTATTCAATCACGAGCTATGTGTCCATAGTTATGGCATTTGACACATTCAATGTGGCACCTGAATGATGAATCAACTGACATATATTTTCTGCTGATGATGCCATTTGGATATTTGTTTTATGTACCTGCAAGCTTGCTTTTAGCATTTTGATAATGTCCTTGATAATTATCCCTACCATAAGCTTTGCAATACCTAGCCTTATGCCCATAAATTGTACATGAAAAACAATAACCCAGAAACATATAAGTGTACATGGATGAGATGGCTTGCCTTGATGATGTTGATCTTCTAAAGACATTCTTTCTTGGAGGAGGTTCATTCCTTTGTTGATCCTTGTTCTCAGTATAACTTCTTGGAGTAGCTATACTTTCAATTTAATTCTCTCTTTCACTTGGCCTTGAATGATTTTTCTTTCAGGCTTCTCTTCAACCTTGCTCTGTGGGGGCTTGGAACTTGTGCCTTCATTGCATGGAGCTTCACATACTTCTTTTGACTTCGTCTTTAAGCGAGCAATTTCTTGATCTTCTTCATTAATGACACGATTCTTCTTATCAGAATCTTGCAATTGCTCCTTCTTCCATTCATTGAGCCTATTTATTTCAACTAGAGCTACTTCAAGTTCTTTTTCCTTTTGAATAATTATGTGTCATAATCCTGAAATTGGATTTTCAAGATTTTTTCTCTTTTTTTCCTCCTATACTTGAGGTCTTAGGAGGGAAAATTCTTCTTTGATTATATGATTTTTCTTCTCTGTTTTTCTAAGATCACTTAATGCAATGATCAATTCTCTCTCCATGTCCACTTCTGCTTCTTCTTCTTCATCGTCGTTGGATTCTTTAATTTGAGTATCTTCTTTATTTGAATCATGATCATGATCATGATCTTCATCTTGATCTACATGCTTTTCTAAGTAGATATTTTGAAGCTTCTCCCTAAGTATTTTATTTGATGAACATTTATCCACTTTGGTTTTCATAGAATCTGGAAAAGCACTTAAAATGGCATTGCTTTTGTATTGTACCTTCTTGATTCATTTCTAGTTGTGTTTCCAGAAATAATTGAATGTCATACATCATATTCAATAACTCCCAAATAGGCTTCGATTCTATCTTTCCAAAATTCATAGCTTATTTTATTGAACAAATGAACTAGAACAACCTATTTCTCTTCAGTTGTTGTAACAAATTCTAAAACTAGTGCAATGTCAGAGACTTCCATTATTTGTTTGGATGCATGCTTCCTTGTCTTTGCCATCTCTATTCTCTTGAGATTTTTCTTCCAAGTGTTAGGTTGCAACTGAAGGAACATGCTTTAATACCAATTGTTGGAATATTCACCAATACTGAGAGGGGGGGTGAATCAATATTGGACACCTTTTAACAATTTTAATCATATCAATTAAACATTAAAGATTAACAACACCATTCAACAATGCATAACATCATAGACAGTACACAAGAGATTTTTAGGTGGAAACCCTTCCGAGAGAAAAGCCACCAAACACTTTTTAATATGTCTTAAAGATTACATCAATAGGAAGCTCCAACTTCCAAGATTCTCCAGCAACGACTGGAAGGAGGCTCCAACCCTCTAGTTTTATTAGCTCCAACTACAAGGATGTTCCAACACCGTGGTTTTCCCAGCTCTAACTGGAAGAATGCTCCAACAACCTGATAATATCAATCTACTAGCCTAACACCACTCTACCACCCTGAAGTGTTCTCATGCTCCAACTTGAAGGAGACTCCAATCT
Organism: Pinus tabuliformis; assembly: GCA_031772625.1. Classification (NCBI taxonomy): domain Eukaryota; kingdom Viridiplantae; phylum Streptophyta; class Pinopsida; order Pinales; family Pinaceae; genus Pinus; species Pinus tabuliformis. Next base: position 1,263,069,059 of record CM062816.1, on the reverse strand, counting down.
TCGCCTTGCACCACCCTACCACCCTAAATTTTTATTAGGCTCCAACCCGAAGGAGACTTCAATCTCCACCTTGCACCACCCTACCCCCCCCTGAAGAAGGCATAATATATATATTGCACTGGTCACATTGATCAACCACTGCACTCACTGCTTTAATCACTATCCAACCATTGTTGTTAATAACCCTGTTGCACTACCTCTGCTTTTGTCCAACTGTCATAATATGGTCACAATATTGCTATCAGTGCCATTGTTGTCATTGTACTTCAATACTTGTCATTGTTGTCAGTACCACACATTGTCCGTGTTCTGTTCAAAATTCAATTTCCATAACACAATCACACTACTACTATCAATTCCACTCCTATCACAATTATCGCCAACAAAGATAACTCTCCCCAACATTGTATTATTCACATAAGCAAGATCACATTACTGTTAACTATCTGCCACATGCACAATCTAATGTGCCACAGATGTTATAGCACCATTTACCACCCTTGGTAGATTTGATGCTCTATGATATGGCCTAGGGCAACCCTTCCCTACCAGACTTGGTCCATTTTCTAAAAAACAATGTTTTAAATCCCATACACGATTATGCCCTATCTAAAGTGCGTGTACACGCGGGTCAGCCTATACCCAACCCACGTATATGTGTTAAAACATTAAAAAATATATAATCTCCCTTAATTTGGGTGGGGTTTACAGGTTTGACCGGATACCCACCTACTATAGCCCGTGGCCCAACTGTTTCCCAACTGAAAAAACTAATTTGGAGAAGTATAAATACATCTCCATGGGAAGGCCTAAAGGAGGAGGAAGGATTAGATATTGATATTATAGTTGATTACATCCCTGATCAAGTCTGAAGATATCCCTGTGCCTTCTGCACTCCCAATCATAGGAAACCCTTGTTTCCTTCTTGAGATGTTCATCATCCCTTCATGACATCCTTGTGTATACTTATGGAGGAGGATTGCTGAGGCCTAGGCAGGATGGATCCGGAGGACGGTTTCACTTGGAGCCGGCGGACGACTCAGGTTGTAGTTCTTCCATATTTTCTTTAGCTTACATTAATAAAGAGGTGTTGTCTTGTTCCTGATGATTATGGTCTTTATGCATTAATTTATGTCATGATTTGCTTATAAAATCTCACGTTAATGCTTATATGATCTAACCTTGATATCATGAACATGCTTTCAATTATTTTTGGCGTATATGCTTTGCCTTGAATGAATTGCAGGTCTTAAAGCGCAATGAAGAAGAAGAGGGTTTGAACCCTACGGGAACGATCTCAAATGCAGGACCTATGGGTAAGACCTTCTGTACCAAGTTTAACTGTTTAAGTGTTAGGACTATTTGTTTGTGTGTCTCTTTATGTTGTATGCCCTCCGCTCTGTTGGGGTTCCCAACCCAAGACCCTAGGGTGATTCTACCTGAAACAATAGATCTGTCCTATACCCAACCTCAAGATGTTTCAATTGCTGCCTTAGGAAACACAAATTCATCAACATCTGATCACTACTTAGCTAACATGATAATGTTGTTGCAATACATGAAGGTTGTAGAGGTCATCCAAATTCTCACCACTTTGCTTATGTCACTATGGCATTATCTAATCACTTGCACTCATGTTTTAGCAATCATGCATAACTTCTAATTATATAGAACAAGGATTAATCCTAGGTTCACTAGGATCATAGGATCATGGCAATTGTACATGGATGAAACATAAGAATTTGTCTTCAATCTAGGATTATCCTCCACATAAAAGTACATCAATCACAAGAGTAATAAGGAGTGTGTCTTCACAAACAAATAGTTATATCAAGGAGATAACACCATAGTGAATACACTAGTACAATAATGTCAAATAATAGGGTTGTTCCACAGCAAGTGTACATGAATACCACATAAATGATATGCCTTTGGTCTAGGATTTCCACAGAGATAAACAACAACAAGATGATACAATGGTGAACAATAAAGGCCTACATCAATCATATAAAAATGTCTTGACATGCATGCTTCAAATCTATCTTGCAATGTGGCTTGTCTAGGCTTGAACCTATTCTTGAAGAACAACCCTTGACTATGCCTTGTGGCCCTTAATGTCTTGGCCTAAATAGGCCTCAAAACTACCCTCAATAAGCCCTAATCAACACTTATAACAGCCTAATTTGTCCTCCTTTGTGGCCCTTTTTGTGCTCTCAAAATAGGCCTTAACCAATGGCCTTATCTCCTTTTCTAACTGCAGATTGAATAATATTTAACACAACCCTAGGTCTATGGCTTTCCCAGGCCTACTCAGCCTCCCTCTAAGGTATAACATAGGTATGAGATTTGCCCATATCCTCCAAATTCCACAAGCCTAAACTTGACCTCTTACTACGACTTCCACAGGGGCATTGTAGCCCTAACCTGCAACCTTCATTGATCTAAAATCTGACCCCTATGATAGGTTTTGCACAATGATCAAACAATCCTATCTCAGGGACATATTCCTTACAAAATTTGATCTTATAGGCCTCAGAATAGGCCAAAATTAGCTCCATAAATGGCCTCAAGGGTGCTTCAAGGAACTGAATTTGCTCTGTGTTTGTTCTACCTCATACCAACATATCACCACAAGAAAGAAAAGAAAAATAAAGCCCAACAAATCCATCGAAAGCTTGGCCTCTTCTTCAAATGATCAATGTTCCCCATAGCCCCAGTCTATCTCAAAATGTTTTACAAGATAATGCAAGAGAATTGATGATTTTGGAGAGAAACCAAGTGCCCTATATCTACACAAGGGGGCTCTAGAGAGGGGGGGGAACTTGCCCTTAAACACATGGAGCTGACTCAATTTCACATAAAAATATAACTCTATAAATTCATTTTTTATAGGGCCGACTTTAATCCTTCTTTGGAAGCTAATTTCACAATGCAATTTTTTCTCCTTTAGAAGTTGATTTGGTCAACTCAAGATCCATAGGAATTATCAATGTTCATAATATTATTATTAAATTTTGATGCCAAAAACTTCAACCAAAAACACCATCCATCTTGGGGCACCATGACCACAATTTCAGGGCTTCAAATTCGAGAGAGCATATCTCCTTAACCACAAGGAGTTACGTGGTGTACCAACTATCATTGGAAACGATGTGATGAGTACAATTTGCCTAGGATTGTCTTGCTTGTGAATTCACTGATCTTCCCATTCAATTTCCTCATCAGATTCAAGGCATCTTGATCACATCACAAGGGCTTCTAAACATTTGGGCTTCCTTCACTTCTTGGGCTTCATGTCCATTGGAACTTCTAATTAGTGCAATCCACTTACGTATATTAAAAGCAGTCAAGACAAGACTTTCTTTATTTCCTTCGCTGCTTCCAAGGAGGATGTAATCTTTATGGTTGACATTGACATCAATGACAACACCATCCAACATCAATTTATCCACCATGGTTCTAGTCCCATCAAGGCGTGTGCATAAAGTTACCACCTTTCATGGGCCAATTTGCTTGCAGATGCACGCTGGTTGATAATTTTCCCTAACTTAGAAAATTTTCCCTACACAAATCATGATAATTCTTCCTATGGAAAAACAAAGTGTCACACTTGCCAGGGCTAGACCAAGTGGTTCGGATCCATGGTGTTAATGTTTCCCACCTCAGTTTGAATCCTTAACTAGTCTCTGAAATCAGAAGGTGGGTTTTACGCAAAAAAATTGGGGATTATAGTCACAGCTCGAGAGTTTCGACCATGTGTTGTGCAGGTGAGATTCTACTTATTATCAATTCCCCCAACTAGTTCATATGTAAAAAAGGATAATGATAATGAAAGGTCATTATTAAAAAGAGTATTCTAATCACAAATAAACACATTGTATTATGTATTATACAATGACATAATGTGAGTTCATATGTAAAAAAGGATAATGATAATGAAAGGTCATTATTAAAAAAAGTATTCTAATCACAAATAAACACATTGTATTATGTATTATACAATGACATAATGTGAAATTTAAATATGTAAGCTATTGCATTCATCATTACTAAATCAAAATAAAAAGACAATGATACATCTATGCATCATCATAAAGAAAATACAATGATAAATCCACATATCATCATTTTGCATGATACAAAAGTTTTACACGACGATTTACTTTGGTCATTTTATTGGGGTAATTAGGTATTTTAGGCATTTGTTGTCAATTTATTGGGGGCATTCATGGAGTATCCCTGTGTTGTCTCTTGCTGATTAGATAAGGAAGACAACATCTCTAAGCCATACGACCATCTCCAAGCTACATGGATAATAGGGAAGATGCCCCTTTCATCCACTAAACATATTCGATGCACTAGTTACGTCGCATGGTGTCAAGGGATATACCTTCATGTTTATGTCTAGTCACTTAAGGAATAGTATATTACACAAACAGTTTTTTCTGAGCAACTTGAACACTACCAGTTTTCCACCTAAGTCCTTGTTGCCCAACAACATCTTTCATTAACAGACCAATTGTGCGAGGCCCAATTATAGTCCTAACATTCCATTTAGATAATGACTACACTTAAATATACAACATTCTCTTGTTATCCTTTGTTATTTCCATCATTATGAGTTTAGTGAGATCTCTTTCCTGAATTTAGAGGAAGATAATCTCATTACAAGAATGAATTACTTCCATATAACTTCCATTCTCCACGTGTTCTCTGCCAAAGTGCTTACAATTGAAGTATACTCTTTAACAAGCAGATTTTTCATCACTATAATGGAACCGAACCATAAAATGCAATAAATCAATGGCTTTACAACTAGTCTACTTAACACAATGGAATTTATTTCATGATGCAAGTTAATTTTAAGAATAATTCAATAAACCTAACATTTTTCCAATGTTTTGGGTCTGTTATACTTAATGGATAAACGGTAAGTAGGTTATTCTATTAAGTTAAGAACACGCACGGAAGCTCTAGGAAGGTCATTAAGAGAGGAAATTTGCTAGTTTCAGAAGTTGGTATATCTGAAATTTCAAACTTTACGAATTGAATATCATCAGTTGAATATGCAAAATGGAGAAATTCAATATAGCACAGAGAGAAATGAATCCCAACAAAAGAATTGCCGTATTGACTCTTCTAGAAAATAAGATGAAAGTTCTTGTAGATACAAGAAGTAATTAGATAGGGTGCAACTCTCACCGAATTCAAAACATTTTATCTAAAAGTATTAATATCTTTAATACAATTCCCCAACTCCACAAGGCACAATAATCAAACTCCGATATCTTTTACAAAAGATTACTTATGAAGACAAAATAACAATCTAAGGGAAAACATTTGCAAATAAACGGTTGTGTCGAAGTCAGAAAAACGAAAGGACCGACTTTGATTTTTGAATTGCGTGAAATGTCAAATAAATCCAGAAAAACATGCTGACCACTTAGATTTGCTGGGGTATTGTGCCCCATCTAAACTATCAGGCTTTTTATTTTATTTTATATAACCTCATAAATTTGAGCAAAACAATGCTCATTCAGAAAGAGAAAAGCCTTGCAACAACTGTGTGTCAAAAATTAGATCCATATAAGTATATGTGTGGGGACTTGCATGCGTCTCTATTCCAATATAAACATTACAATATACCCAAATTCTGAACACACAATTCTACGATCAGATTCTTATTTTATTAATAAGGTGAAGACAGAAGAATATCCATTGTAAAGAGGGGAGAGTTCACTAACGGAAATTCCTATTTCCACCTCTATAGGAAAGTTAATGCACCCTGACATGCAAGGGGAATAGTGGGTGCCTTGCATTTATATTGCTGCTAAAGTTGACTATTGCTGCTAAAGTTGACTTTGGCATGTTAGCAGCAAGGCACCCACTATTCCCCTTGCATGTCAGGGTGCATTAACTTTCCTATAGAGGTGGAAATAGGAATTTCCGTTCACTAACACTAGAGTTAGACAAGAGGCCTTACAAATCAATGACATTGGCAGAGCCATTGTACTAAATCCACATATTAATTTCAATATGCTAATATAAATTAAAACTAATTACTGCAGGTGGTTTAAGGATTAAAATTGTCACAACATTTCGAAACACGCACTCACAACCTTTCTTTAAACCATCTACATAGATGGCAGTCCTTTATGGCCAATAAAGTGTATGGCATTCCTCATAATTTATTTTCACACATTTCAATTACAAGCAGCCGATTTGCATATTGAATTGACATGATCGTTGCAGCTTATTCTATACTTCCATACTAAGACTATAACTAAGAAAAATGAATATCAGAAAAATAGAGAAGCCATTAGAACTGGTATTATGAATTTCCGTACTGACAATATGCCCACAAAAATACTTTTAATCCATGTATCACTAGTCCTACACCCTTACAACTGAATAAAAATGAGCTTCCTAGTTTACTATCTACAAGGCTATCTGTTTTCCAGTATCAAAAGTGGCAATCACATAAATCTTAAAATTACAATTTAGTTAGCAATAATGACAAAATCTTAAGTATTTGTTCATGTAGAAAATGGACTTCAGGATGTCTGGCAATCTTCAGCGAACCTTATGGTGATTTTCATACAAGGGTAATTTGCATCTCCTCTCCCACCATAGCTATTACTTCCTCAATCCTGACAAATAGACAACATTAGAAATTTGAAACCACTCAACTTTTGGTCTTTCTGTTGATAAACTGAACAGGCAATGCCAAATTCCAAAACACATCATTTCAAATAAAATGAATACAACAGGGATGACAAGTTTATGCAAACTAGTCCAATAAACGTAGAAACATGTATAGAAAATTCACTTCTATAATGCTCAAATTCTTATAATGTTTTAGTAAGATATTTTGGTAAGAATAGATAAGATAATTTTATTAATGTCCTACAAGTCGCCACTAAAGTAGGTCAAAGGGACTTCTAGGTACAATGATGTTGATACAAAGTGGGAGCATTGAAGCAGCTCCGATAAAAACAGAATGCAAAAAGCAAGAATGTGAATCTAATCTAATCTAAAACATGTGGAAACAATATCCAAATTCCATGGTCACTCTATGAGAAAGATGTACAATATAGGCAGATGCAAGATATGGAAAATGGAAATAGGCAATGAGCAATGTGTCTCATAGTCTCTTGGATCTAGATCTGTCTCTCCTCGCATATGAGGCTAAATGGAGGAAGCTCAATATAGAGGATTAAATAGAAGAAGCATCTGAAGAATAGTTGGATGATGTGTTGTGCTGCTGTCTGGAGGAGGAGGCACACCACTAGAGTTGGGATGATCTGTGACGAATGTTGGTGTGATGCCTGGACTATCCAAGCTGTTAATGCCTTTGTGAAGTGTGGGCAATCCTTTGATGTCATACTGATCTACGGTGCTTGGGTCACTATCCATTTATCTCTTTGTGCCTTGAGCAAAAGGGAGCAATGTAAAGAAGGAAGTGATATGCTAAGTGGAGGTTACCCTGGGAGGTGACTAAATATAATGATAACAGAGATGGAAGGTCTCCTACATGTAATGGGCCAAACATCTCAGATCTGAGAATTTGAAGAAGCTGGAGATAGTCTGGGACCTCCTGAATAAGCAATGGAACCTCACTTTGATCTCATAGCAAATGGGGTAGCCAAAGATGAAATGCTCAGTCTCAACCTCTTGAAGGTGGCAACGCAGGCATATAATATTTGATCTGTTTATATGGTGATCAATCTCTACTCGAAGCCTATGAGAGCCTACTCTTAATTGGCCTAGACGGATGTGAAGAGTGTGCATCCAATGGCAAAGGGTGTCCTGCAGTCAAATAATGGGTCCATCTCTTAGCTCCAAAAATAGAAGGCCATCTTTGGGCATTACCCATAAGGAGGGTTAACCCAACTGGTTTGGATAAAATGCCTATATATGTCATCCCTAATGAATTGGTTCAACTCCTGCCTAGGAGGTTGAAGATGGCTAGGAGAATTCAAGGAGTATTTGAACGGAGGGATTCAATCTATTTGAATTCCTATGGACTCCATGAGAAGTGAGACCCCTGCAAGCTAATAAGAAGCCTGTCATAGAGGCGGAAATGGTCTCGAACAAACAATAGGCCAAGTACAAGTACCTATCTTGCCCCTTCGTCGAATTGACGAAGATCCAAATCCGATGTAGAAAAGAGACCACACTTAACACTATCTCCGATTGAAAAGGTCATGCACCAACTCAGCCAAGATGATATGTTGGGGTGCTTCCTATTTTCATCTGATGATGGGATGAAGGAGAGAGGTTTGGACTTGCTTTATTGAGGCCTAGTTAAACTCTAGCAAACAAGGCCCCCAAACCTCTAAGCCATAAAGCACAGTAGGCTGGATAAGACAGTCCATGAGAAACATCCTGGATGAGATGTCCTGAAAATGGTGACAGAAACACTGGTTCTCAAGAACGACTAGGGATCTGTAGCCCTTATTAACCTGAGGCTAGAAGGCCTGCTGCAAACTCTAAGGTTTGTTCTAGCAAGAAGTTTATCAAGAAAATTTGATATTATTTTTCAAGTAATAGTTTTGGTGGCTATCTTAATTATAAATAAAACAATATTCTCTTGTCCAATAAATTAATTCAAGATTTAGGTAAACAACGTGACATTTTTCTATTACCTGGGGACCTCACATTTGGTTCGCCAAGGGTGCTATTTTAAGACTTTCCTAAAATATTTTAAGACAACCATGTGATGTGTTGTAACATTTTCTTGTCTCAAATAATTTTTCAAATTTTTTTCCAAAAGAATGTTTTATTAATGCACTTTGTAAAATAATATATATGTGCAGCTCTATAATGCCATTTATTTTATGTTTAATTTGTTCGAATAAAGTTATTGTGGATAAAATTTGTAATAAAGCGCTTGGGTAAATGTCGCGCTCTTTCTCACGACGGAGATTTCGCTTGACATAATCAACGGTTCTTATTCTATTGCGCACCCTGCCGCTTGCTCCATATTTAACGAAGGGGGGGCGTCCGCAGTAAGCTGTTTCCCGAAACCAACCTTATCCTTCATCTATGTTCCCAGAGATCTCTAGACAAATTATATCTATGTTATGTTGCTTGTTAGGGTATGACAGCGATGAGGTAGTAAATGAAGTTATATTGGGATTTCTGTCAACCTTTTCACTAGGAAAGAAACCAACAATATTGTTCAATTTCTCTCAGAGGTTATTTGTGAGCAATTTTTAAAGTTTGGAATTGAAAAAGCATTCAAACATCAATCTGTGTTGGTTTATTTGTTCTTATATTATCAGTCATAAAGATTTCAGATGCAATTGTAGAAGCAAGTTTGCAGGGTAATTAGTGGTCAGTTGTTCATTGGACCTCATTGGTCAGGAAAAACTCTGAAGATTTTTCTTTCATCAATTTTGTGGATTAGTTTCTTCATGTATGTCTCAGTCTTCTAAACAGTGATAGTATTCCCAGAATCTCACTAGAGATCAAAAGAATTCTACAACTTAGTGAGAAAACTAAACTGGGTGACTGATATTTGTATAAGGGTTTTACTGAAATTAGAATGTATGGTTGTGAGCTCCCTCATCAATTACCAACTTTCCTTCCTGTTAGAATTTTTTCCCTTGAGTTTATCAGACAGAGTCTTAATGTGGATCAAATTCATTTCTTACCAAGGAAGAAAGAAGCCTTATTTAAACTCAAAGCACAAGTAGGGCCTTTTGTTGTCAATACTAGAGCAGCAGATAAAGAAGTTGAATACCTATTGGCACAAATGAAATTCAAACTAGGAGTCAGTTGGCCATATGATCCAATAGGAAGGATTTCAACCATAAGAGTTAAGCAAAACTCTACTCCCTATGTCCATGTGCCAAAACCAGAAATTGAAAAGTTTGCTAACAGGGAGACATGTGAAGAAAATTCAAAATATCCTACAAGACCTGACAGGAGAACAACCAATAGAGCGACCAATAAGACCTAGTGTCTTAGAAACACCCTAGCAAACGGAAAAAGTACTCAAAAGGACAGTTGAAAATGTTTCAGAATCAGAGGGAAGTGGGTTCAAAGTATACAAAAGACAAAAAACAAGGGACGTAGAAGAAACTATATCATCAAATATTTCTTCACCAACTACAGTAATTCTTTCAGGCGAGCCTGTTTTCAAATTGCAGCAAATCGAAACAACAATAAGACAACCTTCTTCTTCAACTCCTTCTTCAAATCAAAGTTTTTCTCTAAGTTCCTGGAAATCAAGAAGAAGAATGAAACTCTGAAGTCAATGACCTATACTCAATTTTGGAAGCAGATTTCTTCTACAAAGAAAAGATTGCTCTCAGCACTAGATGTTGAGAAAGGGCAATTTCAATTAGCTTTTCTTGAACCCAAGCTTCAAGGAGCAAAAGTTGTTGAAGATTTCAAGACCTATGTGTTTGTTTTTTATACCAAGCAGATTCATCCTATTGATCAAATTGACTTACAAAGACAGACTAGAGAAATGATGTATTCTACTTTGACTTGCTCAGCTATTAAGGTATCAAAGTTACAAAATTCATTGAACAATACACTTTCTGAGCTTAAAATGGAGAGAATGTCATCTCTTGCAAAGGATACTAAAATCAAATCATTGGAGGATATTGTTATTAAATTGGGGTTGGATCCTCAAGATGTTTATTCTACCCAGGAAGTTATAAAAAAGAAAAATGTTGATATTCAAGCTCTTCAGAAAAGATTGAAGCTGCCTGCTACAGAACATCCACAAACACAGGAAGTTGGAGAGCTTGAAAAAGAGAAAGAGACTCTCTTATCAATCATAATTGAGCAAAATGTGCAGATCTAGAAGATGGAAGCAGAGATGGAGAAATTACTCAAAGAAAGAGAGTAAACAGGAAATAGTGATTTCTACATCACAAAGAGGTTCAGCAAGGAATGATGCAACAAAAGAAGTAACAGAAGCATTATCTTTATTAAGTTTAAAAAATCAAGAAATTGATCATTTGAAAGCAGCTCTAGAGAAGGCAGAAAAAGAAAAAATCAACAATGTTGCAAACATCAGCATCGAGATAAATTTGACAAGGGTCCAGAAAACCAAAAAATCATAAAAATCGGGAAAATATCGGTAAAAATCGGCAAACATTGATAAAATTAAGATACCATAAAAATATCGGTAAAAATCAGCAAACATCGGCTAGGCCAAAAAATCGTGATTGCGAGATAAAATCGGGATGTTTGCAACACTGAAAATCAGCGCTGATAATGCTTTAATCACTGAAATACAAAAAAATTCTAGATTGTAAAAACAACTTGAATGGAAATTGGGTCAAATTGATAGTGCTCAAAGTTTGATGCAGGATAAAGAGAAGATTTGGATGGAAATAATGTCTTCAGTATCTGACATTTGGTCATCAATTGAAATTATTGTGGAATGGGAAGAATTGCTAGAACGATCAAGAGAAGCCATTGATGAGATCAAAGACGAGCTGGGAAACAAACCTAGCCAAGCAAGCAAAATCATTAAGTTTTTAAATACAAAGACAAGAAAAGAGATAGAAGAATTAGGCATTGAAAATAGAACCCATTCAGTTTTATAAACTACAAGAGTTCTCCAATCTCTTGGGTCCAAATTGGAAATGATGTTCCTGCACGGATCGACCCAGGCCTAAACCTTTAGGTGATGTCACCCACTTTGCTGAACAAGCTGCTATAAATCTTGGTGGTTGGGTAAAAAAGCTGCTCTAAATCTGATTGATCCCTCAAACTGTTATCGAAGACCTACCCACCCCTTACAGTCTAAGCTCTATCTTGTTTGCAAATACCAACCTGAACTCTCTAGCTTTCATTCCGTTCCTAAAGAAGAGTCTAAATTCCTAAAGGAGCTCCTCCCTAAAGAAAAACTTAATGTTGCAGAAGAAAGACAAATGTGAAAGTTTGCAGACACAAGTGAATTTACAAAAAAAATCGGTTTTGCAACAAAACGGTCTATCTTCTTTTAAAAATTCACAAGGCCAAATGATAACACAAGAAGATTATCAAAGTTCACTGAAAAAAGTACTAATGGATAAATCAAAATTTGCCGGAGTAAAAGGAGCTCTAAGTAGTCAAAATTTTCTCGAAAAGTTATCTGATAATCTTTTAATTTGTTATAAAATTAAACATCTATTCATAATTAAACCAACTTTTGAAAAATATAAAAAAGTGGATAAAGCTTTCAGAAAGATGGTTGATTTGACTTATCCAATGAAAGAGGAATGGGAGCAGCTTGTGAAACTCATTGAATAGTTCAGAGAATCAAGGCAACATTTCAGGAAGAGATTAGGACAGTTCCAGATTTTGAGCAGAATCAGAACAGAATCAAATATTTTTGGCCTAGATGAAAGAATCAAGGACAGTTGGAGACTACGCAGCAAGAGATTTGCTCTTCCAAGCAAATTGTTATGGAGATTATCCAAACTATTTGGATAAAATTTATTTTTTAATGTAAATTTGTAGAAGATAGAATTTTTGTAAAAGACTCTATGTATATCATTTGGAAAAATTGGAAAAAGGTTGATCCCTGGACCAAACTTTGGAATATTGTTGTAACTTGTAATACCTGAATTTTTTAAGAAAATCAAAAGGTTTTGTTTTCTACTTATAGCAGCATTATTTTTCTTGTGAGTGTTTCCAATTTTTTATCATTTTATTCTTCAATACATATAAGATTGCGTGGACAATTGGGAAAGGCAGGGCTAAGATTTAGCCTCCCTGAAATCCCCTGGCAAAGTTATGTTTATTACTGGGTTAATTAAACAAATTGTTTGTTTGTTATAAATTACTCTGCAAAGATTAAATTGTTGCCTTTTGTACAATAACTGTATGTATTAATGTGAGTTGTGGGATATTTTTCCATACACTTTCTGTTCATATTTGATCATTAATGATTAAGTATTCCGATTGAATGCATATGAGTCAGATGTTTCTTATTTTCTTCTATCAACATCTTTAAGAGATTGTATGTTGTTATTGTTGGAAATCAACACTTTGATTAATCTTTAAAAGGCTAAGGATTATTACTTACGCAAGGGTTTTATCCATGAACCAACCATTATATTGAGGAGATTGAAATTTTTTGCGAAAGTCGAATTTATTGTGGTGTTGATTTTCCTTGAGGAGACTATGCCATTTGGATAGAGCCACATTCTTCCAAGGGATGTTGCATTCTCTCTTGAGACAACATCATTTTATTTTTGGAGCTTTCTTCTTCAACAAATTTCTTCAGCCAATTAGTGCTATTTGTCAAAGCAACTCCCACGTTTTAGAAATCAATTTTTTTGGCATCTTTAAATGGCCATCTAGCATGTAATTTCATGTTGAAGATTAATGAAAAAACGGGTTGAGTTATTATTGCTAATTTGGGGAATTTTATTGAGTGAGGGTTTCATCTTTAATTACATGCAAAGTGTTTGAAGAAATATTTACATGCAAAGTATTTGTCGAAATGCTTAAAAGAGAAATTAAAAAATTTTGCAAGTTGAGTTAGCAAATTTTGGCAAGAGATGCTACAATGGTATTAGAGCTAATGTCCCTTTCCGAATGATCACTTTTGATGACCCATGGTATTTGGATGATAAAAGAGATATCAAATCTCTCTCTCTAGGCACGCATTGGTTATTTTTCTCAAGTCAATTTTGGAGAGCTCTTGGAGATTTTGAGTAAAGGGTGTGAAACACTTGTGAGGATTAGTTTCAATGGTGAAACACATCCAACCTTGTTGATGATGTTGAGAAATCAATGTAGATAGAAATTAGGGTTTTGATTCCTCTTTTCTAGAATAATTACTTGTGATTATATGTTGGCCTTTAAATATTTGTTATTATTTATTCTTTCATCAAACAATTACCAATTCAAAATGTATGAAGATCACAAGAACAAAAGACACAAGATATAGGCTCACAGTCATGACAAAACCCCTCTCCTAGGGGAAAACCAAATCAAACTCTTCTCTATATAGAACCAAGTCAAAGTGAGACAACCAAGACCCCAAAACAAGACCAAGAACTTCCACCAAACACCAAGTCAGCCCTCCAAAGTATCTTTTCCAAAAGAGTCAAAGTCAATCCAAGTCAACGAAGGTCAAAGTTTCTTCTTTCTGCAACTTTCAAGGTCTCAACCCATGACTTCGGCCCTACAACTCTCTACCTGCAACTTCGAACTGTAGCAGTAGCAGAAAGAATAGAAAACAACTCGCACGTGTGAGCCGATTTAGGTCAAAAATCGATCTTTTCTTCTTTTTTTAGATTCTCTTTCTTTCCCCTTTGCTTCGCTTGTCTTTTTCCTCTGTTTTTGGTGCAAATCGAACTTGCTTGAGGATGGATGCCAAATAGGTCAAATGCTCTTCCTTTTTAAACCTTTTTCAAAGGTCGAACGGGCTTCTTCTAGGTTGACTTCACTGGCAGGGCCGACTTGGTGTTGGGAGTCCAAAAAATACACTTTAAACTCAAAAACAATATTTCTTTCTTGATAGAAATTTTCCCATAAGGGTCTTATACATATGACAGACTCAAATGACTCAATGAACCCTAGAAGCATGAAGAACATGCTTGACCTAGTTGACAAATAAAAAGAGCATGAAACCCATGCTACAAAAATAATTTTCTTTTTCTCCTTTTCATTTTTACAATAAATATATAATGATACAAATATAATAACAATTATGAAGACCGAATTACAAAAACAAACCAGATGAAGATTGGTTTTGGTGTTGAGACACATCTACCCTAGCTAGTAAAAAAGGAGGAATCATCTAGATTTTTCACATGTGCTCAAATTGAAGGAAAAGCTACATTGTGCCAGAGATCGTGGGATCTTGAAGGTGAATTGATTCATCTAGTTGCAACGAATCTTATTTTTGTGGAGGTCAAATCCATAGTGGAAGCTGAAATTCTTTGAGGAGGTCGAGTCTATTTTGTGGATGCCAAATTCTTTATGGAAGTTTGTAATATTTCTAACGGAAATATTAAGTGAATAACAGGAAACAATAGTTAGTGAATTCAACACATACACATGAAATAAAAACACAAGAAGAAATGCACCAAAACTATGAGCCATTTTATTTATTTTGAGCAGAATAGAGTATAATGAGTATGGAAATAGGAACTTGGGCTTGCTACAACAAGCTAGGCGAAACCCAGGTTGGAATTGTGATGCCCAAGTACTGGAATGACTCCACCAAAAACCTCTGCGCTGACCCAGTAAATTACTACCACTGTTGTTGTAGGTGAACTGAGATTTCAACCCTCAAATCTACTCCAAAAATTCTGCAAAATTAAATGTAGGCTCTCCACACTAGCTCCAACAAAACCCAAAAATATCTCACGGACCCAAGTGGTGGAAATGGTCCCGAGATAAACTGCGTCGTCCTCCAACAATTTTTGCTACTGACTGTTGACTACTGAATGGAACTAGGAATTATGCCCTCATAAGTGCTCAAAAAATTCTGTAAAATTAATCCTAGCCTCATCTCACCAAACCCACAAAAACCCAGAAAGGGTTTGGGCTAAATCCACAAACCCCTGGTGACCCCCAACAAGTGTGAATTATCCAATTTGGCCAAAAAACGCTCCACGGAATGGAATTGTTGTAGGATGCCCAAAATATGACACTAAAAACCTCCCAAAGTCCTACAAAGATCCCCTTTGGAAAATGCCTAATTTCTCCAACCCATATTTCCTTGGAAAGAAGCCACCACCTGCTCCTGCGCAGACTTGAGCAAGTGAGCTCTGCGCACTATCAAAATGAGGGGAAATTTGTCCCAAATTCTGACCTCACTCGCTGCCCTACAAAATGGTCCAAATCTCCAGACTTAACTATGAATAATGTCTCAACAAAATCCTGGAGTCTCCAACCAACTGTAACTGCTCCAAATGATGTGCCACGAAATCCCTTTGTGCCCAAAAAATGCACATAGCTGGGACAACTCCTGCAATGAAGCTCAAGGAAAGCCCTGAATTGGACTCCCAAATTACTTCACTAAAGAGACACTGGAAATTTTCCGAAATGAGGGTGGAATTCCGCTTGGAATTCCTGGTGGTAAATAAAACTTTTCTTCTTGTGCTAAACAACCCCAATAGAAGATGAAAGGTGAAATGTAATAGTCAAAATATGGTTAACAAATGACTCCGTCCTCCTTTTATAATTTCTCCCCATGCTTCTAAACTCCCTTTTTAATTATTATTTTATTGGTGGGGGCCATTTTCCACTAAGTGACTTTTGCCTCCATTTTAATAAAATAATAATTTGTCGCCAATCTCTAATAAAATAATACTTGCTACCTTTCTCCAAAATAATATTTGCCCCTTTACTTAATATCACCAAAATTAGGCAAAATTCCCATGCTCAAAATTGAGGCTATTACAGTCCTCCCCGCCAAAAATTGCTTGTCCTCAAGCAATGTCGGAACAAGCGCCCCCTCTGCTTGCTAATCACCACTATCATCACCAGTATTACCAGGGTCCCAAATGTGCCACTAATTCAGCCCCGATCTCTGCACTGTCTGATCATGAAGGAATCTCTCAATACCAGGATCCCAAGGCATCTAGATCAATGTGAAGCACCCCTTGCTCCATTCACTGTCCAACCAGGTATAAGCTCCAGAATCCCTCTGCATACTATCAATAAGTAGAACATCATGATAATGTAGGACTCTATCCAACTCTCCATGAAGCTGCCATACCAAGTAGTCCACCTCATGTACACCAAGAGTAAACTCCTAAAGATACAACCCAATCCATGTGGGGCGAAGTCTCTCCTGCATGTGCTCCTCTTGATATCTTTCTATTGACCAACCTGCCATGCTGATGAAGTCCCCCATGCCATCAGCAAGTCATTGAAGCCCAACGGAAAATCTGAGTGATCTCCCCCCTATAGCAGCTAGCACATCCCTAAAGGTTATTGAGTTGTTTAGTACTGTGACACCTGGGTCCCATGCTCGTTTCAGAAAAGCACCACCATGTTGTCGCTGAGCCACTCTGACTCGAATAAGATGACCATCGTGTGGACACTACAACCTCCTCCCCTGAAACCTGGAGGCGACCAAGCTCATCCTGCCTAGGTGTCTATATGATGTCAATATCTACCCACCCATTGCTAATCTCGAACCTAAGCTGCAATTGAAGAAGCCTGCCTCGCCAAACAATGGAGGCCTCAGTGATCCCCCATGTGTCAACCCCAAAGTGAGCTAGATCATCCTCTGTTATGGTCCTACTCCTCACGAGATGGAGTGGCCTATCAACCAACTGAATCCTGGGATCCCCTAGCTAGACCTTTTGCAGCATAGCTCTAACAACTGCTGGAATCTGTTTGTTCCTTGTCCCTAGTCCCTGCATGCAACTGACATATAGGCCCCATATATCATGAACTAATCTAATGCATGCTAAATTGCCCTGTGCTTTCCATTGCGTAGTACCGATGATTGTTGGAAGCCACATGTGCCAAATAACTACCCCCTGAAGGCAGCCAATAGATGGGTATCTGATACTCGCAATCGACTCAATGTATGCAAACCCGTCCTGCTCCTGCCAACCATCACCACTGAGTCCGCCATGTGCCCTCTCGATAATGTGCCAATACAATGTCTGTAGGTTGGGCAGATACTAGAAAGTTGCCTCAGTTGTACACAGTATCCTCTACTCATGCATGGTCTTGACATGCCCTGTGGAAAGAGTGACACATGTCTCCCTCGTGACCAGCTCCCCAAGCGTAGGCTCACTGATGAACAATATGCCACCCCTGCAGATGATCACCTTATCCCCTAACCTGTGGCTGTCAACTCGTGCACCGACCCAATGCCACCACTGAGAAGCCTCTCCCCTTGTGCGTTGTGATATTCCTACTTAGTATTTTACTAAGTAAATATCAATTTTGCTCAATTTTGGTTTATTACATGGTTACACTTAGGAGAAGTGGGCTTAGGGGACCCACATTCAATTTTTGGCATAGGAGGCACTCCAACATTAGAGTTCGATGAAAGATTGCGGCCTTGGTGGAGCGTGGGGGCCACCACAAGGGAATTTCAGCCCACATGGAGAGTACGCTCTCATTGGAGCAGAATTGGTGAGAGGAATTCGATGTGGGCCCACATGGGCAATCTTGGAGGCAACTTGACAAAAGGAAGGAGGGACTCTCATTTTGCTCATTCATCTATCATTTCAGAATTTGTCTCTTGACATAGCATGCTTGAGCAGTGAGCCAAGTCTGCATGTGTTGTTCAGCACACCAGGTGTTTCCGAGCGGAGATCCCAACCCTTGCTTCAGTGGACTTTGAGTGCCAGCCCAAGGAGGGAGTTCTACTTAGTCCCAAATCGTACCAACAACAGTGAGGCCGTACCACAACAGAGAGGAAGCTATAGCAGCGCAGGGACTGCGCAGTCTTGGGTAGAGACACTCTGGGAGGTTGAGGAGTGAGTGGAGTTTGAGGTGGAAACTTGGAGGGAAGGCCTAGGGAGCCTTCTAATAGGGATTGCAGGCATTTTTGGAGCATTTAGCAGCAGATTCTACAAATGGATCGATTTGCCCAGTAGCAGAGCCACTCAAGCCAAAGAGGGTCAAGCTTTGGCCAAACCCTTCGTGGGTTATTTTGGGTTTATTGAGAGGATAGGGTTAATTTCCCAGAATTTTCTGAGCAGTGGAGAGGGCTCTAGCAACAGATCCTTTCAGGCAAAGAGGGTCGAATTTCTGGGGTGAAGCTTTGGCCAAACCCTTTGTGGGTTATTTTGGGTTTATTAAGGAGAGGTTGGGGTTAATTTCCCAAAATTTTCTGAGCAGTGGAGACGGCCCTAGCAACAGATCCTTTCAGGCAACAACACATTTATGGGCATCTACAACGCAATGCTTGGGCAACATAGCAACAGTTTTGGACGAGGGTGCCTCACTTGTCTTTTTGGGTTTTGCTAGCTTGCTTAGAGCAAGCCCATGTGCACCCATTCTAGCACCTATTAGTACACCTCTTTCCATTAATAAAAAGAGTACACAACGCAGTTTTTGGGTGTCAATTTGTGGTCTGATTGCTTGTTATTGTTTCATGGTGTTTTTGTCTATTTTTCTTTGCATATTTACTGTTAATTTTCCTTAGGGATATTACAGTGGTATCAAAGCTCATAGACTTGGCACAGCCTATGGGAGCAGTGCAATCTATGACATTGGAGGATAAGCAGAACGTGACATACCGAAGGCAAAGGTACATAAGCAAAGAAAGACAGTTAGAGATCACCCTTGATCCTGTGACTACAGAGTCTGGGGTAGAATAAACCAACATGGGGGATAATGAAGGAGACAAAAGGGGTGAGGAAAAGGAGTTTTCCCAACTCGCACTGAAGATAGTGCAGGACTTATCTCGGAACATTGAAGGAATGGGCTAGCGAAATGGCAATGACAACAAGGGTAAGGGAGTCCAAGGGATTTCCAGCATGGGGAAGGATTTGGCACCTCGCAGCACCACGCATCTCTCCATGCCAACATGCCATTGATTCCGAACACACGCCCTAGGTCCACCATTCCTACATTCCTCCAATCTGGAGCTAGTGGGCAACCAGAGTAGGAGGAGGCACCTTATGGGGACTATTTCCTGGATTATCAGTCCTATGGACTTGATTTTGGGAGAACCATTACTTTCAAGGATTTCTTTCAATTGAAGGGCAACAATAGGCCTAAGGGACAGAGTGGAGGAGGCTACGTGCAGGGGACAAACTTGTAATGCACTGTGGGGAGATTATTTCTCCCAACCTTCGTTGGGTCCTCCAAGAGCTCAGCCAAGGCACAGGTCGAAAAGCTAGATGTCTATTTCCAGTTGAATCAAATGATGGAAGGAGAGGCAATCAAGATTTCCATGTTGCATTTGGAGGGGGAAGCCCATGATTGGTGGTTCCATGGGTTGACCACGTTGGGACATGCAAGAGTAACTGCTTATGATGATTTCACTAGGAGGGTGTTGGAGCGGTTTGAGAGAAGAGATCTAGAGGAGTATTTTGGGGAGCTGACAAGGCTCAAGCAAATTGGGAGTGCAGAAGCCTACATTTCAGAGTTTCTATGATTTTCTGCGATGGTGCCTGATTTGTCGGAGCCTAGGAGGATCTACATGTTTGTGGATGGGCCAGCAGAGCCATTGCGTGGGTTAGCGAGGTCCAACAGGCCCACTACATTACAAGATGCGATAGGGAGAGGCCAAGATTTACAGGATGCCCTACCTAGGGCTTGAGCACCACTACCCCCTAGACAGGGTTTCCAGCAGAGGGGGAAAGACACCAGGGCTCCACCACCGAGGGCCAATCAGGGGCATGGTTAGCTGGATGAGGACACCTGAAGAGACCTCAAGAGGAGGAAACTGTGCTTCACTTGTCAGGAGCCGTGGGCACCAGGCCACAGATGTGCAACGGGCAAGGCCCACTACATCGAGGTCTTCTCTGACAACGATGCAGAGGACGAGACCTATTTTGAGATGGGTGCAATTCATTACAATTCCATGACAGAGTACTTTAATAATTACTTGAAATATTGACAAAAAACATGCAATGAACATCAAATAATTCAAGCAATTAATATGACGATCAATCTCAATAGATGCAAAGTATTCTAGCAATTAAATTTCTAGAGATCCAAATACTTTGAAGAACCATGAAATTTAAATGCTAAACAATTCACAATCCTAGAATTAAAATGATTTGTGCTTAGTGACCCAAATCTAGGAAAATTTGACTCTTTGTTATAGTCAATCTTTAGATACGATTAAAAATTAAGTGTATTTGACTATGGATAAGTAAAAATGTTTGATACCACAAAGGTTTTCTTTTAGATTTTACCCTTAACACAAAAAGACACCAAGAAGGAACTTTAGATTAACAATTTAATTATTCCTTCGGCAAATTTAATGTTCTAAGCTTATGAAGCAAATTTAATGTGGTAAATTATCAAAAAAAAAACTATGAGACAAATGTGAAAAATCAAAAAAGACTTAATGAATTAAATTTTTAATGGGCCAAAGGACACATAAAAATTTAAACTCTCAATGCACAAAAATTCTCTTTTGATTTAATTTCTTTAGAAAATCAAAGTCAAATTAATAAACTATGGAAATAAAGAATTTTTAAAATTTTTGGTTTTTATCTCAAGCAAAATCAAATTGTCAAAAAAAAATCAAAACCAAAAGGAAAAGCCAAAATAAAAAAAAAAAAACTGAAATTTGATTTCTTTAAAATCAAATTTGTTATTTTAAGTTTCCCTTTTTAATTTAAACAAAATCAGAACAAAAAAATAAAAATAAAATGAAAATGAAAAAATCAAAACAAAAATTGAAATGAAAAGCAACAAAAAGAAAAAATGAATTATTATGCTATGAAATCTAACCCTAACACAAAAGCAAAGATTAAAACAAAAGATAAAAAGATTAGATCAAAGTGGAATTCGTATTGTTTGTCTGCAAGCTCAAAGAGACGTAGTGGTGGCAAAGGAGCATGAGGAAGGAGATGCAGCGCGACGAATGAACGAAGCTCGGGCAGTAAGGGATCACGCGGCAGCAAGGAGGGCGAGGAGTATAGCAGCAGAAAGGGACATAGGTGTATAAGGAGTTGCGGATGGCAGGAGCTAGGATCGATGACGGTAGGAGAGGAGTTTGCAGCTCGAGGGGGAGAAAGAATGGAGTGATGGCAGCTTGGAGCTTTGATTTGGAGAGGCTTTTCAGAGTGAAGGAGCTGCGATGAGGAGGAAGAGCTTGGGTTGCAAGAATGCAGGTTAAGGAGCCAAGGGCAAGGAATGGATGCAGGTGGCAGGGATGAGGGAGATGATGCGAGGCAAGAGGAGAGGAATGGAGATATGGAGCCGTGCGGAGGGATAAGGAAACACAGAAACACAGGTCAAGCAGGTTCGAGATGCAGCTAGCGAATGAAGGAAATTCAGTGAGGGTTTTGTTGGAGAAAGTAAAGTGATGAGAGGAGCCCGAAGAAAGGGAAAGACAATAAGGGTTTGCTGGAGATGAAGGGACAGGCAGGCAACAATAAAAAACGCAACAGAAAGATAGGAATAAACCCAAAAACGCAGGCAAGAAAAGAAATTGAAAATTTAAGCAGCCGTAGAAGGAGGAATTGAAGACGATTTCAAATTTTTCTAGAGGGAAAAATGCAACAAAAAACAGAGGCTCAATATGGCAGCAGACAGGAGAAAAATGGTAGCCAAAAACCTAAGATAATTTCTCAGAAATTTTTGATTAAAATGATATATTCTTCTTCTTAAAATTTGTTGTCGAAACTCTTGTAAAAAAACCTCAAATCTAAACTCTGAAATCCTCTAACTAAAAATAATTTGGAATAATGCCCCTGCAAAATGGTATTGAGGCCAGATCTTACCCTCCAGGGCCTAGATCTGGCTTCAAATAAAAATTCTCCTTCAAGTTTGCAGCTGCATGACAACAAAAAAACACTCAAACGATATATACAATGATGAAATTAAAACCCCAGAAAAACCCACGTCAGAAAAATACAATATTTACAAACTGAAGGCTCTAAGTAGCCAGATCTGTCATTATGCTGCACATAAATTAAATTTTTTAAATTTTGAATGGAGGTACTAGCTTAAAACCCTTTTGCATCACAAAAACAAAAATCTTATGATAAGCTTGGGGCTTATTTAGCCGGGCTCCTCAGGAAATACAGATCAGGAGTTGGCTAGTCTAATTGAAAACTTCCCCTAACGCCTGACAATCTAACTCAATCTTTCCTTGCAAAACTCGATCCAACCATTAAAAATAGAGCGAAAAAATAATAATAAAACTTTGACAAATAGAGATACCTGCTATTACATTCAAAATTTAAATTATTATTCAAACCTCAACAATTAAGCAAGATACCTGTACTCAAATCACTCTTCAGAAGCTATCATCAATGGTTTTAGAAAAAATTATGCATGAAGATAAAACATCTTATAGTATTCCCATGAAGAGTAACACCAGTAGAAATTAACTCCAAAGTCTTTCTTTATTATCCGTAAAAAAAATTACACAAGAGCTTTTTGCTTAGCACACGACTTAGAGATCGGATGAATCGACTAACAAATGACCTCCTATTTAAAGATAAATCCTCCAACGGCTAGTTCGAGTGATCCTCGTCAAAGCAATCTCGACCGTTGATGAAGATTAAAATTTCTTTTAATCTCATCCGTCGAAATATTTAAATATTTGGGGAAATTCGAAATTTTTAATTAAATGCATTTTAATTAACTCAAAAATAATTTTTTTGAGTTAATTTCCCCAAAAATTTGACTTTGACTTAACCCCCAAGGATCAAAAGTTTAAAATTTAGCAAAATAATTAATTTACCTTAGTCCCAAGACCTTTTAAAATTTAATCTTTTAGGACCGACGAATTTTTCCTTTGGAGAGTTTAAATTTATCTAGGACCTAGAATTAATTAAATTTCTGGCTTAGGATTTAATTAATTTTTGGCCTGAAAATTTAATTAATTAACCTATGAGGGGATAAATTATTTTTCCAACCCTCAAGACACTTTACATCATGATTTTCATATTTTTTACATCATAAGAGGGAAAACCCATTTGTAATAGACCCTCACAGACTATCCATTTCTGCGACACAAATATAATCCAACAGACCAAGCAATTTGTAATAAAATAACCTAACCAAATAGTTAGGATTATTCCCAAATCACTTTTACATAGATTCGATCTAGAACACTAGGACTCGCTTAAGATCCTAGCAACAAAATCCATTCCAGCTTTGGGATAAGACTGGAGGGGAAAACTCTGTCGACCATCCGAGAATGGATCAGTGAGACAAAAAACCTCCCAGAATGGAGATTGTCACTAGAAAGATAAGTTTAACTAGGTTGTTACATACATGACACGGTTTTGTTGAGACTATTTACATCATATACATGCATCATGGGTTTACAGTGTAACATGATGATCAGGCTGATGATGATAACCGGACGGCATGGACATATCGATCAGGTGATATCACTTTTGCAAAAAGAGGGGTGTACTGCTATGGGGTCGTTGACACAGAGTGGTCAACAATCCCAATATCTCGGTGAGCTCCCTGTCCCCTGCTACTTGGCTCAATGTGTCAAAGGACAATAGCCAAATTGTCTGTGCCTGTAAGTGATGCATAAGAGGGACAGGCATGTGAGTCCCCATGGATACCATCGAGTATCCTCATCTGCGTCCCCGTCGATCTTGGGTGAGCTACACCGAAAGGTATGCCCAGTGTCTCCTTCCATAAGTCTCCTTGGGGGTAACCCTCCAAGACCTCACTGTGCAACACCATATGCCCCTACATTGCACCGAGTATCCCTGTACCCCTCGACGTGGCACTGTACCCTGTGGCCTATCCCTGTACACCACTAGATACCCTGTGCTACTATTGTACCATCCTATAACATCTCGTATCCTGCCTGTATCACTATACCTAGCACTCCCCACGTGTACTCCTTGCGATGTGAGTCACTCAATGCAAAAAAACATGCTACATCAAACAACCACGCATCTCCATGCTCCTCCGTAGGCCATTTCTCATCATTGCATACCTCTATACAACACTGAATGCTAGGGTCTAATATTGGGTCTATATGCATCAGGCTGCATCCCTTTGCATAACACTGGACTCATCGGCATATCTCTGTGCACCGTTGGGTACCACTGCCTACTGTCATACCACCCTGTATCATATGCCATCCCAAATGCGCCAACGCATCCAAAATTTTACTAGCAAGTCCTCCACAATGTGAGCTATATCTCCTCATCTCCCAAGTTAGACCCGAGTGGCCTAACTCCTCGCATGCTAATGTGAATGACACTACTAATCCTTTCCTCAGTAGCTCCTGTGTGCAATATACCAATGAGAGAGCATGGTCTCCATACAATACCCTATCTGGTGGCCTGCCGATGTCACCTCCTCCTACCAGAGTAGGCTAATCATCCTACAATCCCATGTACACCCAATATGCCATGATAACTGATGAACTGTTAAAATTGGAAACTAGGGCCAAACTCCACATGGGTCATCTTATTTATGCCAGCTGATATTTTTCTTGAATTCCTCCCTCCAAGAGGTGTAGGATTGATCTAGAGATCATCCGATTCTGACATGTAAAAATGAAGTTATGAATTTATTTTCAGTATGGTCAAATTGTCAAGGTCGGCCAACAAACTTATGTAGGCTCAGAAACCCAATAGTCACATTTATTCATCCTCAAAATTGCATATAAATAGAAGGTGACTTAGCCTCATTTGAACACACTCATCTTCACACTTCTCTCTCTCTCTCCTCATTGATTGGGTACGGATTTTTGGGCCTCTCTCTCTCCACACGTCCGAAATTTCAGGGGATTAAATTTCAGGACAGTTTGACCAACCGTTAACCAGCATGTGTTGACCTCCCTTGACTGCGTTTTTGTGAGGGCTATCTCTGTTTGGGCAGGCCACATTTTTGGGCACAAAAATCAAGGCTAAACGTTGACTGTTGACCAACATTCACTGCAGCTACAGCTACCCGCAGGTGGGTTGTTTAACCAAACTTTGACTGGGCTGAATTTGATTGTTTTGAGGGTTGTTTTATCTTGATGTTTGGAGGCTGAAGTTGACTGAAGTTGACCGATTTGTTGAGGGTCAAATCAGCCTTGTTGACCAGTGTTGACTTTTTTGGTTAGGGTTCTTTTGTTGCTGTTATAAATTATCAGATTTGTAAATTGTACTATCTCTCTCTGCTGAACTATTGAAGACTAAAAGAAGATTTGATCAAGGGTTTCCCCACATTGCGGTTTGTCCCTGGCTAGTGTCACATCTTGTGTCCTCTTGTCTTGGCGTGTCTTCTACTGTGTATGTTTATGTTCTATTTGCATTTTACTATCATGTTGATGCGATTGCTAATCTGAATATTGATACTGGGCTAATAAAGAAATTTAAGTAAAATTGCTCTAAAGCATTAAACATATCATTGTTGCCTAAATTAACATGGTCTCAGATCTGAGGTGAAGACAAAGCCCAAGCAAGGGTGAAAGAGAAATCACCAAAGGCAGTTGGAAAAGGAAAAAACGTTGAATGGCTTCCTCATCCTACTTCTCGGGTGAAGACAAGCTCCACAATAAATCTGACTATCATGGATGGAAGATGTCTCTTGATTTGAACTTGGAAGAAAAAGAAGTGATGGACTATGTGCAGCCTAAAATCCCTAAACCTCCTTCAAATGCATCGGCTACTGCGAAGACCAAGTACAATAGGGCTAAAGTCAAAGCAAAGAAGATTATTAGGGATTCCATTAACAAGCATCTGGTGTCCTACATCTCCGAATTGAAGACCTCCAAGGAGATCTACGACAATTTGGTTAACATGTTCAAGGTTAATAATGCTAATCAAATTCTATTTCTCAAGAATAAGTTGAAGGATATTAAGAAGGGCAAGGACGAGGATATTCCATCCTATTTCTTGAGGATTACTGAGATCAATAATGATCTACTCTCGATTGGAGAAGTCATTCCTAACAAGGAACTTACTCTCACCACACTTGTAGGACTCCCACCTAAGTGGTATGTATTTAGAACCACCGTACTCAACAATGATCGAATTCCAGGGTTTGAAGAATTGATGTCGAGATGCATTCAAGAAGAAACAAGAATGGTGGAGCAAGAAATGCCTTCTAATAGAAGCAACCCCACTGCATTCTTCGCTCATGCCAAAAGGAGGAACAATGCATGGTCTAAAGGTCATTTCCATGGAAAGCAGGTGCTTTGTTTCCAATAAGTTTGGCCACTATGCAAGGGAGTGTCCAAATAGAAGGGACACATCGCATGATGATGATCACAATCATTCCAGGGGCAACTTCAACAACAACGATCAAAGGAATGGCAGGTCTAATGGCAAAGGAAAAAGGAATGCGGGACATCAAGGAAATGGTCAACCCTCCAAGAAATCAAGGAACTCCAGGTATGAAGAATCAAATGTTGTTAACAATAAGCAAAAAGAGTACTATCTTATATCGGCCCTCTCCACTGCCTCTCCTCCGGACACTTTGGGAAATTGGTTGATTGATAGTGGTGCCTCAAGGCACTTCACCGAATACAAGGAAGCCCTCTCTAATCTGATAGAAAAGGATACAAACTTGGAGATCATCCTTGGAGACAATGCCACCTATCCTGTGAAGGGAGTAGGGAATGTTACCCTTCAATTCAATCAAGGTAACACTATTCATTTGCAAGAAGTACAATATGTAACTAATCTCAAGAAGAACCTGGTGTCCATTTCAGCCATGAAGGACAAATGATTCAAGGTGGCATTCATTGATGCAAAGGTACGTGTTTGGAAAAGAAATTTTAAAGATTCTTTTACTCTTGGGTTCAAGGTTGACACTTTGTATCAAGTTGGAGGAAGTCCATTGGGAGACATGTCTTGTGACACATCTCTACAATCTGAACTATGGCACCGAAGGTTTGCCCATCTTCACTATAAGGCCCTACCCGATGTGAGACAAATGGTGACAGGTATGCCCGAGTTCAAAATAGAGCATGAAGGTGTATGTCCAGGATGTGCCGAAGGAAAACTTACAAGGGGACCATCCCCCTCAAGTAATGGCAAGACCACAGATATATTGCAATTGATCCACTCCGACATATCTGGTATGATGCCCGTAAACTCTTTGGGAGGATACTTATATTATCTCACTTTTATGGATGATTATTCTCGCAAGACCTAGATCTACTTCTTGAAGAAGGATGAAGCGTTCACCTGGTTCTGACACTTCAAAGCCTTGATCGAAAACCAATTTGAGAAGAAAATCAAGATATTGAGGACTGATAATGGGACCGAGTACGAATCCAATGAATTCCAAGATTATTGCAGAGAAGCTAGCATTAAGAGGGAGACTACAACGCCATACACTCCTGAGCAGAATGGTGTGGCTGAAAGGAAGAATCGCTCTATTGTAGAAGCAGTTCGTGCCATGCTTCATGATCAAGGCCTTCCGAAGTTCCTATGGGCTGAAGCTGCAAATATCGTCGTGTATGTTCAAAATTGATGCCCTCATCAAGCATTGGACTCCAAGACTCCCAAAGAAATGTTCACTGGTAAGAAACCCGATGTCTTCCATTTTAGAATTTTTGGAAGTCCCATATATTTTCATGTGCCAAAAGAGAAAAGAAGCAAATTGGGTGCATCTGGGAAGAAAGGAATCTTTGTGGGCTATAGTGAAAATTCTAAGGGATATAGAATTTATGTGGCTGGTCAAAAGGAAGTTGAGATAAGTCATGATGTCACCTTCGACGAAGATATGGCCCTCAGGAAGATCAACAACCTTCCTATCCAAAGGAAGGACAAAGAAGCTAACACCGAAAATCAGTGTGCAAAAGAGGACGAAACGATGCCTAATGTTAATGAATGTGTGGATCCTATTGATCCTCCTCCTCATGAGCCCTCCTCCTCCAAAAGGAGACCTTCATTGCTTAGGGAGACTCTCGAAGATGCTGAGAGACACATTGCACCAAGGGGGACTTTCCATGAAAGCAAGAAGCCGAATAGGTATCAAGGATACTTGACCGCCATGAGCACTATCATTCAAAATGGGCCTTCATCATTCGAAGAAGCCATGAAGCAACAAGTATGGAAGGATGTTATGAATGAAGAATATGAGTCAATTAT
This sequence comes from Pinus tabuliformis, assembly GCA_031772625.1. Taxonomy (NCBI): domain Eukaryota; kingdom Viridiplantae; phylum Streptophyta; class Pinopsida; order Pinales; family Pinaceae; genus Pinus; species Pinus tabuliformis. The sequence goes on along the minus strand of CM062816.1, from coordinate 1,263,040,413 downwards.
GAAGCATGTTGTCTGGGATGTGGTCCCTAGACCCCAGGACAAATCGTTTGTAACCTCTAAGTGGCTCTACAAAATCAAGCATGGAGCTGATGGAAGCGCAAAAAAGTTCAAGGCTCGCTTTGTTGCTCGAGGCTTCTCTCAAAAGGAAGGTGTAGATTACGATGAGATATTTGCATCCGTTGCCTGATACACCACCATCCGCTTGATCATATCCCTTGCTGCCTCACAAGGATGGAACCTACATCAGATGGATGTCAAGACCGTTTTCTTGCATGGTTCAATCAAAGAGGAAGTCCATGTGAAACAACCCGAGGGGTTTGAAGTACATAATTGGGAATCTCATGTATGTAGGTTGAAGAAAGCTCTCTATGGGTTGACGAAAGCACCCCGAGCTTGGTATGAGAGGATCGATAGCCATCCGATGACGTTGGGATTCACTGGAAATGAAGCCGATCCGAACCTTTACTTCAAGGTTAAAAATGATAAACCTCTCAATCTGGTACTTTATGTGGATGACCTCTTTTTGACAGGTGAAAACCCTCTCATTCACAAATGTAGGAGGGATTTGGCATCTGAATTTGAGATGAAGAACCTAGGACCGATGCCCTATTTCCTCGGGTTGGAGGTCTGGAAAAGGCCAAGTGAAATTTTCCTCTCTCAAGGAAAATTTGTTGTGAAGATATTGGAAAGATTTGGGATGGTGGACTGCAAACCCGTGACTACCCTGATGGAACTTAACTTTAAGAAGTTATGTGGTAGTGTTGCTAGACCTGAATTGGGAAATGCTTCTGAGTATCATCAACTCATAGGAGCACTGATGTTCTTGGTGAACTCCCGTCCGAACATATGTTTTGCAGTTAACACATTGAGCCAATACATGGTTGAGCCTCATCATATACATTGGATTGCTGCCAAGAATCTTCTGAGATATCTTCGGGGCACAATCACTCATGGACTGAGATACACTGCCGAAAATATGAGGTTGCATGGTTATTCTGATGTTGATTGGGCTGGCAATGTGGTGGATCACAAGAGAACTTCTGGATGTTGTTTTTCTTTAGGTTATGCTTCAATATCCTGGATGAGCAGGAAGTAGAAATCGGTTGCCTTGAGCATCGCCGAGGCCGAATACATAGCTGCTAGTATGGCCTCCTGTGAAGCTGTCTGGTTGAGGAAGCTCTTCAGTGAGCTGTTTGGACATGTGTTGGATACCACCGTGATCTTCTGCGACAACTAGAGTGGGATCCAATTATCAGAGAATCCCGTGTTTCATGATCGCTCCAAGCATATAGATATCAGGTACCACTTTATCCGAGATATGGTACAACAAGGAGCAATAAGGCTCCATCACATTGGGACTGATGAGCAAGTCGCTGATATTATGACAAAACCCCTAGGGAAGGTCAAATTCTTAGCCTTCTGAGAACGACTTGGAGTTGTGGAAAGACCTTCTTATGAGGGTCCTATATGAGATGGTCATTGAGCTCTAGGAGCTCCGAGAGGCTTGGGGTACTTCTTGGAGCGGTGAGCAACCATAGGGTGAGTGGTTCAACCTTCCCCTAGTGGTTTGTTGTGTACAGGGTGAGTGGTTCATCCTTCCTCTGTGATACCCCTTGGCGACATGTAAGCAGGACGAGTGGTTCATCCTTCTCCTACTGAGACATCCTACCCATGCAGTCTGGGACTCATGGGAAGTACCTCTCATCTAGACAATAGTGCTACTGATGGGCGCATCGTGTACTAGCGTACTCCCCATGCTAGGATGACCGATATTGATCTAGGATCAATTGGAACTAACTTCAGGTTAGTAAGAGTGGTATGAGACACTCTCTTTTGATTGGGACCGACTTTGGGTCAGTAGAGAATAGTATGATACATTCTCGATCACTTCTTCTTCTTCATAGTTCAGCAGAGCAGAGCAGTGCGTTGATGGTACAGTTTGGCAAATGGATTAGCAGATGGAGTTCTCCCTAGTTGAGAGGGAGTGTTAAAATTGGAAACTAGGGCCAAACTCCACATGGGTCATCTTATTTATGACAACTGATACTTTTCTTGAATTCCTCTCTCCGAGAGGTGTAGGATTGATCTAGAGATCATCTGATTCTGACATGTAAAAATGAAGTTATGAATTTATTTTTATTATGGCCAAATTGTCAAGGTCGGCCAGCAAACTTATGTAGGCTCAGAAGCCCAACAGTCATGTCTATTCATTCTCAACATTGCATATAAATAGAAGGTGACTTAGCCTCATTTGGACACACTCATCTTCACACTTCTCTCTCTCTCTCTCCTTATTGATTGGGTATGGATTTCTGGGCCTCTCTCTCTCCACACGTCCAAAATTTCAGGATGCTAAAATTTCAGGAGACCGAATTTCTGGACAGTTTGACCAAGCGTTGACTAGCATGTGTTGACCTCCTTTGACTACATTTTTGTGAGGGCTATCTTTGTTTGGGCAGGTCGCATTTCTGGGCATAGAAATCAAGGCTAAACGTTGACTGCAGCTAGCGCTGACCGCAGGTGGGTTGTTTGATCAGACTTTGACTAGGCTGAATTGGATTGTTTTGAAAGTTGTTTTATCTTGTTGTTTGGAGGCCGAAGTTGACCGATTTATTGAGGGTCAAATCTTCCCTGTTGAGTCTTGACCAACATTGACTTTTCTGGTTAGGACTCTTTTGCTGCTGTTATAAATTATCAGATTTGTAAATTGTACTATCTCTCTCTATTGAATTATTGAAGACTAAAAGAAGATTTGATCAAGGATTTCCCCACATTAGGGTTTGTCCCTGGCTGGTGCCACATCTTGTGTCCTCTTGTCTTGGCTTGTATTCTACTATTTATGTTTATGTTTTATCTGCATTTTACTATCATGTCGATGTGATTGCTAATCTGAATATTGATACCGGACGGTAAAGAAATTGAAGTAAAATTGCTCTAAAGCATAGAACATACCATTGTTGCCTAAAATTAACATGAACTCTACCTGCTTCCTTGTCAATCCATCTTGTCACTAGTGTTGTCAGGAAATCTGAAGGGGATATGAAAATGTGTGTGCACCCAACCACCGAGCCCATCATGCAGCTACTACCATCACCTACCGACTCCACGATGTGATGGAGAATCTCACCTAGATCCCAACAACACTCTGGCCCTCGAGCCCCTCTAGTAATCCATGGCCTTTGCTGAAATGTTGCCATGGATGTATCCAACCACATAACCTTCTTCTTCGGGTACCAACTCAATACCTCTTGCCATCCAATCCCAAAGGAGGGAGCGAATGTACAATCCCCTGTGGAAGGAACAAGCCCTCCAAGTTGATGCAATGTCATACTCAGCTCATGTCGCTCAGTCCTGCTAACCTGGCCATCCCCTCGGGTATGTCTAGACAACTCTACCTCCCTCAATCCAATGCGTAAGGGCAGGTTAATAACATTGTAGATCTCGTTAGTGTGCCTCTGAAACGAACTATGTTGAAATCTCAACTTGTGGTCTCTATGTTTCCCCTCATCAATGACTAGCCCAAAGGATGGTTGCACATCCTCCTCCATCATGGACTCAACATGAGCCTCCAACTTCTCCTCCATAGACAACCCAACACACAAGACATGCTCGCCAGTCAGCTGTAGGTGACTCTCGTTCGGTAACTCTGGCATAGATCTAGATGTCTTTGTACCTATCGGCTCCTCGTTAATGGTGGAGATGTCTCCCGACACCTCATCAACTTGTGGTGTGCTACTATCACCTGAGTACTCGGTCACAACCCCAGATACCTCATCAATGGATACGTCAACAACGGATGGCATCTCATCAACAAGTGTATGCTCAACTATCTCCTCGCCAACCATGGTCGCTTCAACTACTCCATCTTCTGCCTTAATCCTCCTCAATTCCATTGAATTCCCACTTATTTGTGCATGTCTCTTATTTCACAAAACTCCCAAAAAGAGAGAGATGCCTAAATGCCATGTCCCAATGATTGGTATGACATCCAATTTGCTGCCAATAACTCCACATCTGTTGCAATCATGTCTTGCCATCTTGATGCATTATCCATAATTTTGGGCATAGTGGACATGTTGTATAATTGACAATGGTCCTGGTTCCCAATTGTGTTATGAATTAGTTGCTTCCCAACATCAATCATCATTTGTTGCATCCTAATCACCTCATTCAGGGTTACTTCCATGTTTGATTTTAACCTTTCTTTGGATCCCATGAGTTTTTTTTTGGTCTTGTCATAGAATGAAAGGGTTTCCCACAGGCCGGGCCAATATTACATCTCTTTACGGACTTTCACTGATGGGAGGAGTCTTGGTAGTGTAGGGATCACTTGTAAAGTATATGTCAATGGATAGGTGGAAAATGACCCTGGAAACCCTTTCCCGAGGATGGAGTGAACAATGGAGCTTGCTTTCTCTTTAAGCAAGGGACTTGGTCCTCCAGGGGTAAGGGGTGAGGATTGGAGGGTTGAGGGAGAAGGAAAAGGCTTATAGACAAGGTTCTCAATCCCTCTAATCCTTGGGAAACTTGGATTCCCAAATGGTCCTTGACAAATAATCTTTATTGAGAAGTGGGACCGCACGAGGCCAAGTAGACTTGGGCTGGGTTCGGGGATGGAATGCAACAACCATTGATGTTTCTATCCTGGACAAGGTGAAGGGAAAGGACCAAACAAGAATATTTACTTCAAGAGGTTGAATTGATCCTGTTGAGGTCTAGCCTTGGGGATGCCTAGGAAAAATTCGATACTAGAGCTCGGGTTTGGGATTCCCAGGGATTCCACTGTTAGAATTGTCTCAAATTTGGAGAGAGAGGGGACCCATCAACGTAGTAACCTGTAGGAGATCGAAGTTTTTCCTTGGGTCAATTCCCGGGAAATTGATGCCCTAGGTGACCTTTGAGGGCTAGACCTGGGAAAAAGTGGTAAAAGGTGAAAAAGGTGAAGGAGATGACCACCCTTTTTAGGGATCAATGCCTAATTCACTTGGGGATATGGAGTCAAGGATGATGATGAGTAAGAACTTGGTTTCTTGATCAAGGAGGCCCGGAAAGTCAACTTCATCCAATGTTGAGAGAAAGAAAAGAAAAGTGACCTTCAAGCATTTATACTTCAAAGCAAATGATGCAAGCTTGTCGAGACAAACATTGGCCCATACATTAAATTAGCTCAAACATGCTTAATTCCACATTTCAATTATGCAGCAACTAGCCCTAATTTTAGCAGTGTGCAACAACAAGAATAACAACGCTAAAATTTACTTACAATATTATAGACTATATCCAACCAGCATTTCATTTGCAATACAAAGCTCCAAGACAAGAAAAATAGCCCAAATCCATACGTCAAAATTCATCCATCCCCAAAAATATCCTCCAAGGAAAAAAATGTGAAGTTCTTTAAAGATAGAGATATCCCAAGTCATGTGATGATCCAAATGAATGTATCTAACATCAATATATAGCCTCCTAAGGAGTTCGAATTAGCCTATGGGCCTACATTAGCTCCTAATGATAAAATAATGTGCAAATAAAACACCTATTGGTGACAAGCCCACCAAACTAGCTCACAAGTGGAAAAATAAGCCTCAAAAGGGCCCAAATAATAATATGTACATGTTGTCGGGCCTTCCAATGGACTAATAATGTCTTGAAGTGCCACACTGAGGAATAAATTCCTCGGAATATGATGGACAAGGGAGTGACCCCTTGTTCTCCAAGTAGTAGATTAGTGGTGCTTCCAGTGGGTCTAAGGGCACATAAATGACCCCATGGGTCTCCATATGAATCAGAGATGCTTGTAGATCCTCTGCAAGTGTCCGAGTGGTGGAATGAATGCTGCCATGACATTGTACAAGTCCCGGGACACCTGCCAAGTGTGTGGGGCTCCTGTGAGGGCCTACTGGGCATAATGTACCAAGTATATCACCATCATCCCAAAAGTGGATCGCTAGTAGTCTCTGAGCATCGATGAAGATCCGTGGAGTGTTGTCTGTTGTTGTGGAGGCCAATGGCTCTCTATGCACACCCTATATGTGCCAATGTAGACCTCTGGGGGTTAGGATCCCATATAGGGAGACCAAACCCAAATGAAAACCACCTGTAATCCTTCATAAGATCCAATGTGTCCCCTAGGCTTCCAATACAACCAGTCATTAAAATAATCGTGTAAAAGAGTTTACAAACCATGGATAACAAAGTGGGCACTTCATAATGGCATGCCCTTCCGTAGTGGGCTTTGGCATGTGCTAGTGTCTCCAAGCTCCAAAGGGGGTTAACCAAGTACCTTATTAGGTGGTTTTAGCCCTTAAATGGGATAGTATGTCCAAGGTACATCCCTCTAATGGGGGTGGCAAGTGATAAATAAATGGAATGGAGTAGTTAATGAGAGGGGCAATCCTAGGCCACATATTGGGGCATAGGGGCAGCTAGATAAGGGGAAGCCCACATTTGGGTATATAATGTGTAGGAGGGAGTAGTTGTGGCACATGAGGTGCCCCAACCTTGATTTTTCACCCTTCTTTATATGTATTTTGCCTTTTATGAATTTTCTTTAATTAACTGCTTGGGGCTCAAAGGACAAGAGCATGATGTGTGAGATACAGCAGTGATTACCCCCTTTTAGGTAGGGCAGTTCATTGCCCTCCAGGGATTGGGACAATCATGGGTTCCTGAATAATAAAGGAGGCTCATCTAGGGCCTATGGAACCAAGGTGATGACCATGGGTTGAGGTAGAGCTCATTTATGGCTTTTGCCCATGTGTTAATTATTTTTGTCCCGGCTATTGAGAAATGGCAACAAGAAATTCCAGTTTAATTTGTCCTTGAATTAAAATAGAATTCTATTCTCATAGCAACTTGTAAATAGTTAATTAAGTTTAATTAACTTAATTAGTTTAGGAATTTCGAGTTGGAAGTCTTTCTGTAGTCATGTATATGTTCTCCCTAAATTTTAGGGGTCCAGGATGAGTTTAAATTGAGTTGTAAATTAGATAACTCAATTTACTGAGTTATGTTTAGTTAAATTAGTTCCAAATTGTTTGTGGAACTAATAGAGAGTTAACAGTCAGTTGGTGCACTAGTGCATCCACAAGTGTCACTCTAGTTAACTAAAGATTCCCTCATCAGAAACTCATGCATGTTGATTCTGAGAAAGACCCAGTTGAGACTAGAGTGCAGGGACAATGTACTATCAATTGTATGATTTACTGAGTTGTATAGATCATGCATGCAATCAGAGAAGGACCTATGTTTGGATTGCGCAGTTTTGGAAGCATGAATTCCCTTTAAATATGGGCTATTCATCCTAGGAATTATGCAAGAGATTAGGGGCTTGGAGAGCTGTTGAATAGGCTAAGGATTTGGCTTGAGCTAGCTTGTGAGTTGAGAGAGTTGAGCATACTTGTGCAGAATTGTTCTAGTGAGAACAAGCTTTGTATCTTCACTCATATTTCTGATATATGAAATACAGATAGCGAGGTTTTGAGCAGTGGCTTTCCCCAGATACATCTTGTGTTATGTTCCATTGATTTATCTTCTTCTTGTTCATATTGTTTTCATCGATCTATTGGCTTCTGCTAGTTGAAAGTAGAAGTAGATTCTTATCCTGTGCTTTAGTACATTGCATGAGCTTGTGAATCTACAGGATTTTCTACATGGTATCGGAGCTGAGAACAGTATACTAGAGGAGATTTCGAAGTTTTGAGTTTTGGGTTACAGGTGAAATTCGAATTTGCAATACATACTTCAGGATCGGCAGATGGCATTCTATGGTTTGCAGCTCGAGTATGCCTTGGAAGGCAACTCAAATTTTATATCCTAGAGGGACAGAATGGAGGTTGTGCTAGAGGATAATGGCTTGAAGGAATTTGTTGATCAAGAAATTCCTAAGCCAGCAGCATCGGATGCACAGAATTTGGCCGAATGGAAGAAGTGTGTGGCGAAGGCGAGGCGGATAATCCTTGAGGGAGTTCGAGACCACATTGTCTCGAGTCTCCATGGAAAGGAAACTCCGTATGCTATGTGGAAAACATTGACGGACTTGTATCAGAACAACAGTGACCAAAGGAAATTGGCACTGAAGGACAAACTTTGAAAAATCAAAATGGAGAAAGGCGAGACTATTCCAAAATACTTGACCAAGTTCACTCAGTGTCGTGATGAACTTGGAAGTGTTGGAATCACAATTGTTGAGGATGATATGGTGAGTCTTGCTCTTCTAGGACTCCTAAAGAGTTGGCATAGTTATCAGGACTCTGTCAATGGTCGGGAGAAGTTGCCGGATTGGGAACGACTGTGGTCGGATTTGATGTAGGAGGAGATCAGGAGGAACACCAGGGATGGCTCTTCATCAAAGACTGATGATGAAGAGAACTGTGCCTTAGCAATTAAGGCAAAGAAGGGGAAAGGGAAAGCTTCCCATTCCAAATCAGATTCTTATCATGGAGGTAAGAAGAAAGACATGACGAAAGTTAAGTGCTTTCATTGTCATGAGCTGGGCCATTTTGCTACAAATTGTCCACTCAAGAAGTCCAAGAAGAAGTCCTCAGGAGGAGTGGCGGGTGAGGCTTTGGCCTCTCAATTCGAATTGGACTTTTCCCTCATTGCATGCATGGTGTCATCAATGATGGGAAGTGTATGGTACTTAGACAGTGGAGCTTCATTCCACATGATTGGCGACAAAGAGTTATTCAATGACCTGGAGGAGAAAGATCTCCAGATGCATATCGAGATGGGTGACGACGGGAAGTATAGTGTTACTGGATTGGGCACGATTACTTTTCAGAGGGAGCATGGGGCTCCACTCACCTTGAAGAATGTTATGTATGTGTTCGGGCTGAAGAAGAACTTGGTATTCATTGCCATGCTTGAGGATAGAGGTTATGATGTGATCTTCTCGAAAGGAAAGGCGTTCCTTCGACACATAGCCACGAGTCAAGTAAAGAAGATAGGGATTCGAGTGAAGAATCTTTATAAGCTGGAGGTAGAGGAGTGTGCTGCTTTGAGCACAAAAGCAGAAAGGGTGTAGAGCCGAGACGTTGGCGAGTTGTGGCACAGGCGATTGGGCCACTTGCATCATGGGGCTTTGAAGATATTGCAATAGATCTCTACCAGTATTCCCAAAGGGAACAAGTTGATACATGCAAGGGATGTACTTTGGGAAAATACACCAAGTCTTCATTTCATGACAAAGACAGTCGAGCAGAGGCTATTCTAGAGTGAGTCCATTCAGATGTGTGTGGACCATTCTCGACAACATCCATGGCCAAACACATGTATTATGTTATATTTGTTGATGACTTTTCTCGAAAATGTTGGATATTTTTCATGTAGAAAAAGGATCAAACTTTCACAAAGTTTTGTGAGTTTAAAGCATTGGTGGAGAAAGAGTCGGGCAAGAAGGTTAAAGCTCTACGAAGTGATAACAGTGGTGAGTATGTCTCAAACAAGTTTAAGAACTTCTGTGCAGCGGAAGGGATTAAACGGGAGTTGACGACACCCCATAACCCTCAGCAGAATGGGGTGGCTGAGAGGAAGAACAAAAGCATAGTAGGGGCAGCGAGGGCGATGTTGCATGATCAGGGCCTACCACTACACTTGTGGGCTGAGGCATGCAACACAACGATTTATGTTCAAAACCGTAGCCCACATCGAATACTTGAGATGAAGACACCAGAGGAGGCTTATTCCAGTAAGAGGCCAGATGTTGGTCACTTCAGGATTTTTGGGTCATCGGTATATTTCCATGTGACCAAAGATGCACGGAAGAAGTTTAAGCCGACAACAGAGTTGGGGATATTTGTGGGGTACACTGATACACCTCACAACTATTGGGTGTACTTGCTGACCAACACGATGACAGTGATTCGCAAGGATATCAGATTCGATGAGGAGAAGGCCATGTGAGTTTCCCTTGAGAGGGAGCTTGAGCTACATGCGGATGAGGAGCTTTTAGCTCCTAAGGTTGAGGAGCCTCAGATTGATGTGGAGCAGCCACATGCAGAGGATCCGAGAGTGGAGACATCCACTCAAGCAAAGTCTTCCAAAGAGGGAAGAAAGCGCACCAGAGAGGCTAACAAATTGTTGGATGATGCACGGGAGAATGTGAGAGCACCCACTTCTCAGCGCAGGTCACCTGAGAGGTACATTGGATACATGGCTCTTATGGGCGAATGTGTTGTGACAGAGCCATCTTCCTTTAAGGAAGTAGTGCAGTAGCCAGTTTGGGTTGATGCCATGGTGGAGGAGTATGACTCCATAGTTCATAACAGTGTTTGGGATGTGGTCCCGATACTGGAGGACAAGACAGTAGTGAGCTCCCGTTGGCTTTACAAGGTAAAGCAAGCTGCATATGGTAGTGTCGAGAAGCATAAGGCTAGATTTGTGGCCTGTGGCTTTTCACAAGTAGAGGGGATTGACTATGATGAGACCTTTGCTCCTATTGCAAAGTACTCGTCGATCAAATCTATATTGGCACTATCAACACATATGGGTTGGAAGATACATCAGATGAATGTGAAGACAACCTTCTTTAATGGCATGATTGAGGAAGAGATATACATAGAGCAACCTGAAGGTTTTGAGACTTTCGACCATGAGTCGCATGTGTGCCAGCTCAAGAGAGCGTTGTATGGGCTGAAGAAAGCACCCAGTGCTTGGTACACCAGGATAGATAGCTACTTCATTGGTTGAGCTTAACAAAGAATGAAATGGATGCGAACGTGTACCACATAGTGGTGGAAGGTAAGATGTTGATCATTGTACTTTATGTTGATGATCTCATACTGATAGGTGATGATCAGTTGATCAAATCTTGCAAGGAGGACCTTGCAAGAGAGTTTGAGATGAAGGACATGGGGCTCATGCATTACTTTCTTGGCATGGAGGTATGGCAGGGAGATGGGGAGTTGTTTGTGTCTCAAGGCAAGTATGCCAACGAGATACTCAGGAGATTTCGCATGGAGAGCAGCAAACCCATGGAGACTCCTCTAGCAGGTAACTGGAGGAAGGAGGATGCTACTTTAGGGGAAGTAGTGGAAGCTATTGTTTACAGGTAGCTTGTGGGTTCACTCATGTACTTGGTGAACACACGACCAGATATGTGCTATGCAGTTAACCAGCTTAGTCAAGCGATGGTTAGGCCTACCAAGTTGTATTGGAAGGTGACAAAGCATGTGTTGAGATACCTCAGGGGAACTTCTCAGTATGGATTATGGTACAGACAGACAGAGGGAGTGAAGCTTCAAGGCTTCACTGATGCAGATTGGGCAGGGAGTCCATCCAATCGGAAGAGCACATCAAGAGGGATCTTCAGTATTGGGTCAACGACAATTTCTTGGTACAGCAGGAAACAGAGATTGGTTGCACTCAATTCAGCAAAGGCAGAGTACATGGTTGCGAGTCAGGCAACATGTGAGGCCATCTAGATGAGGAAGATCCTAGTTGGTTTGTTTGGTCAGCAGATGGATCCAACTATGATTTACTGCGATAATCAGAGTTGTATCAAACTCTCTGAAAATCCAATTTTTCATGATCGGTCCAAGCATATTGATATCTGATATCATCATCTCAGAGATTGTGTATTGAGGCGGATTATGTTGTTAGAGTACATTCCCACGGAGGAGCAAGATGCTGACATTTTGACAAAGGCATTGTTAAGATGTAAATTCGTGTTTCATAGAGACAAGATCTGGGTAGCAGATAATCCCTTTGTTGTTGAGAGGGAGTGTTGAGAAATGGCAACAAGAAATTCCAGTTTAATTTTTCCTTGAATTAAACTGAGAATTAAAATCGAATTCTATTCTCATAGAAACTTGTAAATAGTTAATTAAGTTTAATTAACTTAATTAGCCTAGGAATTTCGAGTTGGAAGTCTTTCTGTAGTCATGTATATGTTCTCCCGTAAATTTAAGGGGTCTAGGATGAATTTAAATTGATTTGTAAATTAGCTAACTCAGTTTACTGAGTTATGTTCAATTAAATTAGTTCCAACATGTTTGTGGAACTAATAGAGTTAATAGTCAGTTGGTGCACTAGTGCATCCACAAGTGTCACTCTAGTTAACTGAAGATTCCCTCATTAGAAACTCATGCACGTTGATTCTGAGAAAGACCCAATTGAGACTAGAGTGCAGGGACAATGTACTATCAGTTGTATGATTTACTGAGTTGTATAGATCATGCATGCAAGCAGAGAAGGACCTATGTTTGGATTGCATAGTTATGGAAGCATGAATTCCCTTTAGATACGAGCTATTCATCCTAGGAATTATGCAAGAGATCAAGGGGCTAAGGGTTTGGCTTGAGCTAGCTTGTGAGCTAATAGAGTTGAGCATACTTGTGCGGAATTGTTCTAGTGAGAACAAGCTTTGTATCTTCACTTATATTTATGATATATGCAATACAGATAGCGGGGTTTTGAGTAGTGGCTTTTCCCAGATACATCTTGTGTTATGTGCCATTGATTTATCTTCTTCTTCTTCATATTGTTTTCATCGATCTATTGGTTTCCGCTGGTTGAAAGTAGAAGTAGATTCTTGTTTTGTGCTTTAGTACATTGCATGAGCTTGTGAATCTATAGGATTTTCTACACCAACCATCTTTTGCATTTTGCAGTACAATTTCCTGTTAAATGTGGCCAATTATGCTTTTTTTCTTTTTCTTTTAGTTGCTTCAACCTCCGAGGCATCATTCCACGCCTGACCCAAGGTGGGGGCAAAGGGATAGGGAGGTTGGCCCTATGTGGACCCAGAATGGAAAAGTGGACCCAAGTGGGAGAAATGATGAATGGGGGTATAGTGAGTGGAAAGGGAGTAATATATGCAGATAAAGGAGCGGGAGCACACACCCAAAGTCAGGGTTTACCAAGTAGTACCACCCTAGAGCCAAATGGTCAATAAAGGAGATCCCACGAGATTAAGATCCAAGGCTAACATCCAAAAGAGATCTAGGGGACAAGAGCACCAATTAAGCCCACTCTTTCCGCCAAATCCCCCCATCAATCCATACCCAGAAGTATCCATGATAAGTAAACCCAATATTCAATTACCAAATGACAAGACATACCTTTAGATTCGGGAGGCCCATCTTCAAACATACGATCAATACAGGTGGGTGAGGGACCACATGGTTGGCTCAAGTGGCAGAGAAATGGCACAACGAGCTAGTACGAGGCTGCAAGGGGTTGTTGGCTGTCGGCTGAGGTTCATCATGGAGAAAAATTTCCCCAGGGATATCACCCACGAAGTGCTGGGTAACAAGAACCTATGCTTGCTACAACAAGCTAGGTGAAACCTAGATTAGAATTGTGATTGCCAAGTACTGGAATGACTCCACCAAAAACCTCTGCGCTGACCTAATAAATTACTATCACTGCTGCTGTAGGTGAAATGAGATTTCAGCCCTCAAATCTACTCCAAAAATTCTGCAAAATTAAATGTAGGCTCTCCACATTAGCTCCAACAAAACCCAAAAATATCTCACAGACTCAAGTGGTGGAAATGGTCCCAGGATAAACTGCATCGTCCTCCAACAATCTCTATTGCTGACTGCGGAATGGAACTAGGAATTCTGCCCTCAGATGTGCTCAAAAAATTCTGTAAAATTAATCCTAGCCTCCTCTCACCAAACCCACAAAAACCCAGAAAGGCTTTGCGCTGAATCCACCGACCCCCAGTGACCCCCAACAAGTGTGAATTATCTAATTTAGCCAAAAAAAGCCCCACAAAATGGAATTGTTGTAGGATGCCCAAAATATGACACTAAAATCCCCCCAAAGTCTTGCAAAGATCCCCTCTGGAAAATGCTTGATTTCTCCAACCCAAATTTCCTTGGAAAGAAGCCACCTCCTGCTCTTGTGTAGACTTGAGCCAGTGAGCTCTACACACTATCAAATGAGGGGAAATTCATCCCAAATTCTGACCTCAATCATTGCCCTACAAAATGCTCCAAATCTCCAGCCTTAACTATGAAGAATGTCTCAGCAAAATCCTGGAGTCTCCAACCAACTGCAGTTGTTCCAAATGGCGTGCCATGAACTCCTTCCATGCCCAGAAAATGCACATAGTTGGGAAAACTCCTGCAATGAAGCTCAAGGAAAGCCTTGATTTGGACTCCGAAATTACCTCACTAGGGAGACACTTGAAGTTCTCTTAAATGAGGGTGGAATTTCGCTTGGAATTCTTGGTGCTAAACAACACTTTTCTGTTGTGCTAAACAACTCGAAGAGAAGATGAAAGGTGAAATGTAATAGTCAAAAGATGATTAGCAAATGACTCCATCCTCCTTTTATAATTTCTCCCCATGATTCTAGACTCCTTTTTTAATTATTATTTTACTGGTGAGGGCCATTTTCCACTAAGTGACTTTTGCCTCCATTTTATTAAAATAATAATTTGCTGCCAATCTTCAATAAAATAATACTTGTCACCTTTCTCCAAAATAATATTTGCCCCTTTACTTAATATCACCAAAATTAGGCAAAATTCCATGCTCACAAAATTAGGGATATTACAAAGTCAAATTTCTTTGAAGAGGCCGAGTTTATTATTATGGAGGTCGAGTTTACTAAGGAAGCCGCATTTGATTGAGGAGATCGAAATTCTTTGTGAAGGTCGAGTTTATTGTGGAGTTGATTTTCCTTGAGGAGATTGTGCTATTTGAATGGGGCCACATTCTTTCCTAAGGAGGCCACATTCTCTCGCGAGACAACATCATTTTAGTTCTGAAGCTATCTTCTGCAACAAATTTCTTCAGCCAATTAGTACCATTTGCCAAAGCAACTCCCAGGTTTCAGAATTCAATTTTTGGCATATTTAAGTGGCCATCTAGCATGTAATTTCATGTTGAAGATTAATAAAATATTGGGTTGAGTTATTACTGCTAATTTCAAGAATTTTATTGAGTGAGGGTTTCATCTTTAATTGCATGCAAAACATTTAGAGAAATGTCTCTATCAAAATAGCTCTTCTTGTTTGCATACAAAGTGTTTGAAGAAATATTTACATGCAAAGTATTTGTCAAAAATGCCTAAAAGAGAAATTTAAAATCTTTTGTGAGTTGAGTTAGCATATTTTGGCAAGGGACATTACAGTGGTCTCAGAGCTATGCTTCCTAACAACTTGAGGGGTTAATAGTGAAAGGTTAATTTCAGATTGTTTTGTTGAGTGACCAACACTCGTCTTAAATCAGTTATGGCAATTTGTTGGTTGGTTCTTTGGGAAAGATGAAGTCTACGTAAGCGGTTTTGATAGAATTTTATACTGTAGGAGATAAACTTGGTCATTTGTCTCCGTCAAAAGATGTTCTTTTTAGCTCATTGGAAGAAAGGGTGAATTGTTTGCATATGGTGGATTAGTCACCTTCCCAATTGATTCAAATAGTTATGACTCTAGCATTGACTTCCTTAGGTGTGCACAAGTTGTTGAGACACAAATATAAGGAGGTAAGACTTGCTGTCACTGATTGCTTAAGTGAGATTATAAGGGTTACAATGCCTAAAATCCCTTATACGAAGGATAAAATGAGGGAAATATTACAAGTGATCTTGAAATCTTTTACGGGTTAGGTGAAATCAAAATTCCTTTGGATAAGAGGGCTAAGGTTTTAGAATTAACGGAAAAGGTGAGATCATGTGTTATCATGATTGATTATGATTGTGATGATCTTATTCTACAAATATTTCATCATTTCCTCATTCTTAACAGTGAGGATCAATGTTACTTGGGAGCGGGAGCGGGGAGCGGGAGCGGAAGCGGGAGCGGGAGCGACCATTTTCAGAAGCTCCTGGTTTGGGAGCGAATCGGGGAGCGATTTTTTAAAAATATATATATTTTTTATAATTTTTAATTTTTGATACATATATGTCAACAAAAACATGTAGAATGATGAAATAGACATAAAAAACATAAAAAAACATAAATTGATCATTGAACCATATATCACATCAATCATCTAGAAATTATAATCGTCATCAACCATGTCCACAAGTTAGTAAAATACATATTACAACTGCAACATAACATGAAGTTGATACATTGAAGTTGAAAGCTTTCAGAATTGAAAATTCAATAACATTTATCATCATTGATCACCAAAGTAACAAGTTGTACTTGTAAGCCAAGTTTAACCATTACAAGAAGTAATATCGAAGATATTTCTAAGTCCTAACTTCTAACTGTTAACATGATATGAAATGTTAAAAATTTATAAAATGAAACATGAATAATGAGATGAAATGAAACAACTTTAGTCTTTCACAAAGCATCATATTCATAATTCACAATCATTACCAATGAGTTATAATTGCCAAGGCCCAACTTCAAACTTCAAATTTTCATTGTCACAGTGATATAATGTTTACAAAAAATATCATAATGTCATAATGATATGAAAGAGTCAAGAGTCAAGAGTCAAGGACTCAAAACTCAACAGTTATGAAAACTAAAGTCTAATAGAAACTAAAAAAGACAAGTAAACTGTAAATCTACAAGTGGCCCTTGCCACGAGAGTCCCCAGGAGTATAAGTAGGTCGTGGTGGTCTTCTAGGAGTCTCCCGCACAGACCGACGACCAGAACTAGAGCCTCCACGCGAGGGTGTCGATGGAGGTGGCGACAGCAATGGAACAAGACTCGGGCCCCGAGAACTGCTACTGGATGGTGGAGGTGGAGGTGGCATGGCTGTTGCAGCTGCTTCATGTTCATCCTGTACAAGCTCCTCTTCTAGTTCTTACATATGTACAATGCCATCCTCCAAATTGTCGTCCTCAGGGTGATTGTCCCAAATTTTATATGTGGGATCTTCATTAGACCGATCACAGTAATGGCTCAACAACCTCAAATTGTAGTGCACATAAACCAAGCTTTCTGCTCGGTTTTCGTTGAGCCTGTTTCTTTTCACATTATGTATATAACTGTAGGTGCTCCAACACCTCTCTGCAGAAGAAGAATTTACAACCTGTGAAAGAACTTTTTTTGCCAATTTTGGCAAAAGTCCATGGCCGCCATATGTTTCCCACCATGTGAGAGAATCAAATTTATCTTTGTCGTCCATTGCATGGAAATTACCATACAAACCACTGCCACTGAAGTATCTGCCTATTTCAAGGCGCACAGCTGCACATTCCTCCCTGTCAGGCACCAACTTTTCTAATGCTTCCAGATATCCTCTAGTTACCTCTTGATCTAAATGGGGTTTGGTCCTAACACCACCCCCTGCTGCAGGTTTGCCCAACCAAGATTCTGAGTAGTATTTTGGCGTAAGGATATACGCCAAGCAATGTAGTGGAAGGTTAAGCCTATTCCACCGTTCACACACACAATCATGAATCAGTTTGTACAAGTTGGGATCTTTATTATGAACAATGTCTTTTATTTCCCCCAACATGGTATCCATTTGCTCATACACCTCGCCAATCACTGGTTTGTCTGTATCTGCAAACGGAATCATGTTATAAATTGGCTTGGTGAAATCCAATACCTGTCTCACAGTTGTCCAAAACTGCCCATCAAGAGCGGCCTCCTCCACCGTTTCAAAACCTGCCATGTCAGCTACATTTGTAGCCCTTTCCTTTAACACCTGCCAATGTGGACTTGATACCATGCTAGCTAATGCCTCTCTTACCTTCAAAAGGCGCCTGAAGGTGAGGTAATAGCTACCAAATCTAGTCCTCGCAATCTTCAGCAACTCCAATCTCGAGTGACTGCGGAAAAGGCCATGGGTATTGCTATGATTTGTAATAAATTTTATCATTTTTTTTCCTTTCTTGTACAAATCACCAATCCATTGGTATTGTTCATTTTTGTTTTTGACAATATCATGCAACAGAAGGTTCAATGTGTGAACCAAACATCCAGACCAAAATATGTTCGGGTATTTATCCTCAATAATTGCTCCCGCTGCCTTACAATTAGGAGCATTATCAGTGATGACTTGGATGACATTGTATGGGCCAATACGCTCAATTGTTTCAAGCAATGCTTCTGCAATCTTGATAGCGGTCTTGAACTTGTCTGAGTAATCATGTGCAGCTAGAAAGATGGGACCACTTCGGGACACAGCAAGAACACTTATCAATGGCTTGCCTTTTACATTTGTCCATCCATCAGATACAATGGACACCCCATTGTCAGTCCAAGAACTTGTCATTTTATTCAAAGACTGTGATATTTTTGCTTTTTCATGATCAAGGCCAACAGTTCTTTCCTTGTCATACCCAGGGCTCTTGTATCCTTTAGGGGCATCATTTATGGCAGAAACCATTTCGTGCCAATAAGGTGAGCGTAGAACATTGAATGGTATCCCACATGCATAGAGGAACCTGTAAACTTTTGAATCCACATCATTCCTACACCCCTCATCAAGGAAATCTGATATGGTTCTACGCCTTAAAGATGATGACCCTGTGCCTCCATGTCCATATCCACTACCTTGGGAGGATGCTGAAGGAGTTCTTTGTGATGGTGAGATTGGTTCAAAGAAACCCCTTGATCTTTTTGTTCTGTATTGGGCGTCCTCCTCTTCCTTTATGTATTTGGCTCTATCTGCTGTTGACACCTTGTCACAAGTTTTGATTCCTATTTGTTTCTCTCCATCCCATGGCCTTTTCCCGCAGAGGTGTCTTCTAGCACGGGTGTATGAGCCTGTGTAGTCAGTGTTGCAATGGGGGCAATGAAATTTAGTGGTTCCACCCCCTCTCCCTGTTTCAGCCCTGTGAACATATTTCCACAATGGAGTTTGGTCTTGTTTAGTTTTTTGACCCTCATGTTCACCCTCCTCCACCTCCTCCTCACTGGGGTTTTCACCCATTTGACTTCCTCCGGCTTCTTCATCCACCTCTTCAGTTTGAGGCCCCCTCCGTTTCCTACTCTCCACCACCATAATAACCATAAAAGGGACCAGGAAGAGGAAAATGCCAATAAATATCCCCAGGTCCATGGTGTTTGATGTTTGTAGGGTTTGAGTCTTGAATCTGCAAATTAATTTAGTTTATTGGGATTAATTCATTTAATTTATTAATTTAATTTAAATTAATGAGCTTTAAACTCAAACAGGTAAATTAAACTAACCAAATTAACTACCTAACCAGCTAAACTAACTAAATGATTAAGTTACTTACCTCTGCAGGCTTGCTCCTCGCTCCTTGGCACTTGCTCCTCGCTCCTCAGCTCTGGCTCCTTGCTCCTCAGCTCTTGCTCCTTGCTCCTTTGCTCTTGCTCAGCTCTCAATCTCAAGCTCAATGAAGTTGAAATGATTTTTTTTTGGCCCATTGGGCTTATAAACCAAAAAAAAAATTCTAATTTTTTTTTAATTTTCGGGTCCGTTAAAAATCGCTCCCGGAGCGTCTTTTAATGCCCGGGAGCGATCAGGGAGCGATCGCTCCCCGATCGCTCCCGGGCATTAAAAGACGCTCCGGGAGCGCGGGAGCGATCGCTCCCTGAAGCGCTCCCTCACAGACCAGGGAGCGCAAATTTTTTTACGGGAGCGCGCTCCCGACCCGCTCCCGAGCCGCTCCCGCCCGGAGCGCGCTTCGGGAGCGGGTTCGAGGGGGGGGGGCGCTCCCCCGCAACACTGGTGAGGATCATGACAAATCTATTCATTATTACATGAGAATCATTATGGTTTCAATTATTGATGAAAGTGATGTTATGTTCTAACCTATCATATTTTTGTTATTGGTTGATCTGAAATGAATAGAGGTCACCTCTATAGCTACTTATAACTTGGTACATACTGTTTTCAAACAATATGAAGGGAAGCTGAAACCTTACTTGTTTAATGAAGAGCTGGTGGAAGAAGAAGACTTCAAATCAGAAATGGTTGATGGATGTTTGACAAAACCCTAGGATGACTCCTTAGAAGCAAATTGAATAGGTTTCCAAAAGTGAAACTCATGACGATGAAGAATGAATGTCACATGAGAATTATAACAGTGACCAAAATGATGGCTTTCCTATATTGTCTGATGCTGTTTCTCTAAAACCTAAAGACACTGATGAGAATATTCGAGTTTCAGATGTTGGTCTGCAACATCATAACTCAGCTATTAAGGATGAAGTTCATGAAGACAAATTTTATTATTCAGATAATGACAAGCTATTGTATGGCATGGATGAATTATGTGGTTCAAAAGTGGACAATGTTTGTAGTATGTCTAAGCAAATGACTAGTGTTTCCCAGCATGCAAGTAAGTTAGCTGATTACAAGCTTCATGGGATCCATGTCCACACACAAATAGAGAGTGATACTTCAAAGGACCAATTAAGTTGTGCATGCCATTACAAAGAAACAAAACTAGACATGACTGAGAAGATTATCTCAGTCATTAGGTATGATTGACTCTGTTCTTGAAACAAAATCAGACATGGCTTCAATCAATTTTGAAGGAAGTAGCAATGTGTTCCCTCATCAAGGAATGAATAATTTTGTACAAGAAAAACTCCCAGAGATTCTTACAAAAGAGGTTTGCAAGCAGGAACTACCCCAGTTGTATACTTTGTCGAAGACCCCTAAGGTTATTGATGAATATACTATATCTCCCTGTTTAGTCACTTTGGTTGGACTATACTATAGTACTGCATCCAAAAAGTCAGAGCTTAGACACCATGACGTGGAAGAGAAGATTCTAGTTTCAAATGTAGATTTGCAAAATAGTCCACTGCTAGCAGACATAGATAATGAAGATGAATAACATGATTTGGGCATTGCTGAAGAAACTAGTGATGAAGAGCAAATTGCAGTTTCAATTGGAGGCAGTTGGAAAGAGGGGGATCAATTTGAACTTATCCCAGAGAATCATGTTTTGGAAGTTCCAGTGCAACAGGAAATTTTATTAGTTGGAACCAATGTTGGTGATATTGCAAATAGGGAAGTGGGATCAAGTGAAAAGTTGACTCATAAGTCATTCAAAGACTGGGATACCTCAAATTGCACAATGTCTATGCAGGCGGCTCTTCCAAAAGAATCAGTTGTGTCAGTGAACCAATGTATTTGGAGCCCTGATGGAGCATCTGTTTGTTGGAAATATTGAGGGGGATGAATCAATATTTCACTTCAATTAGTTAATTTCAACTTCACAGAGCATTAATTAGCATTAGCATTAGATCAAAGCATAAATTAAGAACACCATTCAACAATGAATAACATCAAAGACAATACAGGAGATTTTTAGGTGGAAATCTTTTCGAGAAAAAAACCACCGAACACTTTTAATATAGGTCTTTAATGATTACATCAATAGGAAGCTCCAACGTCCAATATTCTCCGACAAAGATTGGAAGGAGACTCCAACCCATTGATTTATCAATTCCAACTAAAAGCATGCTGCAACACCCTGATTTACCAGCTCCAACTAAAAGGGCGCTCCAACGCACTGACCTTATCGGCTCCAATTGAAAGGATGCTCCCGCATCCTGATTTACCAGCTCCAACTGGAAGGATGCTCCAACCTACCCTAGCACCACCTTGTCGTCCTGAAGATTTTCCAGGCTCCAACCTGAAGGAGACTCCACTCTCCGGCGTCCGCCTTGCAACACCATGCCAACCTACGCAACAAGCCACTACTTGCCTTAAAGGCTCTGACCTTTAATTCACCACAGTGGACCATGTTTCACAATTTTCAGACTAGATCCACCTGCGCTCAATATCAAAATAGTCTATTGACTTTGTCGATCTGCAATACTGGCACAAGGTTGTCAGAAACAATAACAACTTCCTCTACTCAAGAGATCAAACACTAGCTTCAATAAATGGGTCAACTGCTACTTGACAGGTACATCTGTTGACAAACTCTAGCAGTAGTGAATCAAACTCGCTGCCACAATAACCTGCTCAGCAAACCATTCTACCTTATCATCTCAAACCGGCAATATATTCTTCCATACTGCTACTCAATATTCTTGCATATAATTAGCATGTACAAGGTCTATGCATGAAAACCCTAGCTCATAAATTTCATCATACTCTTATTGGTAAGCATCATAAACCTCAACAACACTACAAGTAACAATGTATCCAGGAACAACACTTGAGGTAGCATAACGCTAATCAACAATACTTTGTCTCTTTTATCAATGACAAAACCCTAGCATCAACAACATGTCAACATTTTACTTTGACCAACAACCCACTCTAGCTCAACAACACATCTCTCTACATCCTCTGTATCAGTGTTCAGTACTCTCTACAATACAATTGAGTACATATAACTTCTCTGCCCATAACACCTACTACAAAACCCTAGCAACAATAAAAAACAACTTTGCTCATCAATTAGGCATCCATAACTCAAACACACCTCTCATACAAACCACAACAATGTAACCTTAACCTTAATCAATACATCAACAACAATAATACAGGGCTTGCACCTCAACAATACATGCCAGCCATAATAATCTTACTGTCAATTTCAATGACAGATACAAATGGAAGATTGAGAGATCAACTTAAGTCTAGATGTATGCTTTCTCTTCCCCTGATTTTCCTTGAAGATGCCTTTATTTTGTTCTAAATACTTTCTTCAGATTTAGCCTTTCACTCAACTACTGGCATTAGTCTGGATCTCTGATTTGTTTGGAGAAGCCTTTTAACAAACCTTGAAAAAAGTGCTTTGATGCAATTTCAAATACATCAAATATTCACAAGATGATGAGATGATCCAGGAAGATCTCATCAGATCAATTGCACAGGTTCATCATCAACATTCAGTTTGGTGTCGTTTAGTTTCAACGGTGTTGTTAAGGTTCAGGTTGTTCAGGTGATGTTAATGGTTTTCATGGTAAGGGCTTTGCATCTGGTTGTCGACAAGTGTTCATCGATAGTTCCGCCAGGGTTGATCATCGATGTGGGTTTTGTCGTCCATTTATAAGGTTTGGTTGTTGTCATGAGACAAATGTCACATTGTGACAAATGTGTTGTAAAAGGGTTTTTAATCCAAGGTGTGAAAATGTCTAAAAGACTAAAACACTTAACCTATGTCTAAAACCTAAGACCTAACACATAAACCTAAGCCCTAAACCCTAACCTAATGTATTACCTTTATACATTACAAATGTATTAAAACTACATTTCAATACATTAAAAGCCTAATCCTATACCTAATGAACCATACTACAACTCTATGTATTTAATACATTGCAAACTATGTATAAAAAACCGATTTCCTAAGTCTAAACCCTTGTATTAAACTCTCGGGCTATGAAACTATGTTAAACATGTTAAAACATTAAAAAAACATTGCAAAACAGTCCCTAACCGCTATCAGAAACCGCGTCGGGATAGTTACCATGTGAGTAGCAAGGATGTAACCATCAGTAGGAAACCATAGCGGGAGAAGACCACGCGGGTGGTTGACATGTGAACGGTGTGTTAAACCACAACGGAGATGTCAGCAGATATCAGTTGCAGATAACCGTAACCACAAACCAGAACCGTCGGAGCACCGTCAGCCGTGATTGCCAGGGCAAGCGCGGAGGTGGCAGCCTGTGGCTGGTCACATGTAACCGTCAGCCTCCTCCGCCTGGTTAGCAAGCCGCCAGCGGGTTCGAGTTTATCATAAGGTTTTAAAATGGGTTTTAGTTGCAGTTCGATTAAAATATTAATTCAAAGACCTAGAACCTTATCCTAGGTGGCAACTCTTGACTAGACCAAGACTCAAAACCCACCTAGAATGCAACCTATTCATTCCTAAACTCAGCCTAAGGAGTTCGAATGCACCTGGTGGATGTTAAAAAGGCAGTTTTGGTTCATTGAAGGGATATTGGAGATTTTGGTTTTTGTATGCAGATTCTGGAGGTTATAGGCAGTTTTGTTTTCAATGTAACAGGAGCATCCGGAGTCAGAATTGGGAACTGTGATAGGCATTGGAAAGCTGGTTCAGAGAGCTATCATTTGACAGTGACCAGAAGTGCTTGTGTGCACATTCAATTTCGTCAAATCTTTGTGTAATCAACCTCTTTTGTTTCAATCCTAATAAAGTGGTCGCCCATCTTGAAAGCGGACCCGGAGACGTATTCCATCAGGGACGAACTCCGTAATCAATCTTGTTGTCTGGTATCGCTGTGTTTTTACTGTTTTCACTTCTGTTATAAATCTTTTTATGTTTAATCAGCTGTCGTAAAGACTTTCTTCTCAAGCAGTTTCCTCGATTTCCGCACTTTCAGCTAAAATTCAATTCATTAATGGGTAATCAATTCTACATCAGTTTTTAACTTATGATCATGAGAAGATTAGCTCAACAAACCTTTGCAAAAATGAAAGTTAAACAAAACTCCAATCAGGCCTCTTGAATTAGGCCTTAATCCAACATCAAAATAAGCCTTAGATGGTCTTCCCTTGAAGATGGCCTTTCTGTCATTGATTTAAAAGTGCCCCTTTTCTACCTTTTCCTCCTGTCAAAGATGTACACCCTTCACTGATGACATTGTTGATGCCTTTAACAATACCTAATTTCTCTACAGTCCTTTTAGGCCTAATTCACAATCATAGGTTGTCACTTTCCTTGACTACTTCCAGCTTTTGATTAGGGTTCAAAACAACGCTTAAAACATGTGTCACTTTCATTTTTTGGAAGACTTAGACAGCTACTCAAGGACACCCTCGTTTGTTGCCAAAACAGGCCTAGATTTTGTCTCTAACCTTATCTCTTATAACTTGTCAAGGCCTAGAACTCCGCCTATGAATAGATTGATATAGCCCTCTGCTGAGCCTCAAGGAAATGCCTTCGATCTGGGCCTTAGGAATTCACAGTTGATCAACGAAGGAATGCTACAAACTCAGCCTCAAATCCAACTTGATAAATGCCTCAAATTCAGCCTCAAGACAGCCTCCAAAACAAATCAGCAGAAGGCCGCAAGTGTAATGTTCTAAACTAGGGAAAATAGTGCTATGCAAAGCGAACAATAAAAGTAACACCATAAAATTAAATTAGACCATCAAACAAGAAAATTGGCAACTAGACTGCATTGTCTAATCATTTTATTAAATGGGAAGAGTTGTACAACAAGGTGCTGGAATGTGTGCACCTGGGCTTGCTCTAAGCAAGCTAGCAAAAGCCCAAAATGAACAATGGAACACCCTCCTCAAATCTGCTGGTAATCCGGCCCAAGAGTTGCGCTGTTACTGCCCAGAAAGGTGTTGCTGCCTGAAATGATTTGCTGTTAGAGCCTTCCCTATTGCTCAGAAAATTCTGGGAAATTAATCCCAGCCTCTATGCAAGAAACCCAAAATAACCCACGAAGGAATTGGCCAAATGTTGACCTTGGAATTTTGGCCCAAATTCCCCTTAGCTCCTCTAGTTGCTGGCTGAGTTGGGACCCCTATTTGACCCCTCAGATCTGCCCATAAAATTCTATAAAATTAGAAGTGTGATCCTTGCCCAAAACCTAGAAAAACCCAGAAAGGGTTTCCCTTGGTTCCAACCTTCAAAAATTGACCCTTCACAACTTGGCCCTCCTCCAATTTCGAATTTTGTTGCTATGACTGATCCTGTCAATCTCTGCTCTCCCAACTCCAGCAATCCTCCTCAAATGGCCCTCCAAATGATCTCCCAACACCCCAACCTCAAACTCCCCCGGATTGTGCTGCCCCAACGAGTCTCACTCCAATGACTGCGCAGTCATGGAGGAGATGACGCAATCCTACGTGTGATGAAATGAGGGTTACATGTAGGATGGCCCTCTTGTTTGTAGATGCCCTCTATACTCCTGAAAATGATGAAAGGATGTTCTTGTCTCCCCAACTTCCCGGAGTGCTACACATTGTGACTGCGTAATCCCCACGCTGATGTAGATACCCCTGCTTCTGGTACTCGACTTACAGTGGCTGTAACTCATCTCCCTGCTGCTGTTATGAATTGAGATGAAGAGGAACTCCCTCCTAAGGCTGGCACTCGAAGTCCACTGAAGCAAGGGTTGAGATCTCCTCTCGGAGACACTCGTGTGCTATACAACAAAGCAGCTCGAGCAACTAAGATTGAGTTCAATATGTCAAAAGATAAGATGCTGAAATGAGGAGAGCTGCCTTCCTTATATAGATTTCGTGGAGCACTTTTCCCCCCATTTTCCCTCCATCGTGGATCCCTCACTTAACCATTGATTTCCCCTCCATGCAAATCAAACTAGGGAATGCGTATTCTCCTAGTGTGGGTGGCCCCCACGTACAAATTAACCACATCGAAATAACTTCAACTAAGTTTAGATTCTTAATTAAATCTAATGTGCCCCGTCACCTCCAAAATTGGCCCCAAAATGTAGAAATTAATCTTGTTCCAAAATAATTTAGGAAGGGACATTACATCAAGCTAGCACGTTCCTCATGGCTAAATATGCTTTAGATTAAGGCCTCAGACAGACCTAAACTATGGCTTAGAATATGGCCTTGGTCAAGCCTCAGTAGGGCCGAAGTGTCCCTCAGAAAACGACTGAAATGATTCTTCAAATACAACCAGTCTCAGAGATACAGCCTCAGGATGGAGGGCTGAAGTTTGACCTCTAAGGTAGTCGCAGAATGCCTTGGACAAAACTTGAATTATGGCTCAAAATACAAAAGAAAATTGCCTCAGAACTCTGCAAATTTCCCCCAAAAAGGATAAAAGATTAAGCCCAAACCATATCAAATTCAACAATTCTTTTGTACTGAAAGATGCCTCAGAAATGCCCTTTAGTCCTGACTCCTACCACAAAAGGAGGCCTTAACTAGCGTGAGTTGGGCCTCAGAAAGAGGCAAGAATCCTTCCTAAAAAAGCGAAGAACACCAATTGAAAACCAATAAAAATACCCAGAATTGATCCCAACAGCAGATTGTTTATCCCCAACAAATTTCGACCTCCTATTTCTGATGGATGTTAATGCATTTGTCCTTAGAATAAATACATAAGATAGGCCGGATTAATGTGTCTCTTAAAGGGAATCGAGCCTCAAATATATAAATGAAGGCGTGGACAGAAAGAGGGCCGACTAGCCCCTTAGAAACTTGAGCTGACTTTAAAAAATGCTTAAAATAAACTCATTAATTCGAATTTCTTTGAGGGTTGATTTGAACTCCAATTACACAAATAAAAAAAATCATTCTAGACAAACCAATTAGGGAACTGATATGCCTTAAATGGAAGGATAAATGGTCAACCTAAGACCAATACAAAATAAACAAATTTTTATAAATTTAAATGCCAATATCAAGCTGCCTTTCCATTCAGTTTTGGGGCTCCTTGATCACAGATTCGTGACACAAACTTTGACGAGGCATATCTCCTCAATCGTGATGGTCTTTCTTGCTAATTCATGGATCTTCCCGTTCAAAATCTTCATCAAAAGCGGGGCATCATGACCACATCGCAGGAGCTTCTCATACTTCTAGGGCTTCTTAACCAATGGAGCTTCCAATCAATGCAATCCATAGATGAACATTTAGAGCGTTCAAAGACGACGTTGGCATCAATGAAAACGCCATTCAACAATCTCCCCCTTGTTAATTGACAGCAACACACATATGTTGATTTTTGTAGCATCGGATGTGCTCTAGCCTTGAGATTTTGCAAAGAGTCTAAGACACATGCATTTTCCAAAACCTAGAAATCATTTGGGAAAATTCCACCTAGAGATGGTTTAATTAAAATAATTAACTTTTTTAAATGGTTCCCTAAGTCTAAACTTAGGAAATCTGGTTAATTAAAGGGTATTAATTAAATCAAGTGTGAATCTTCTAGAAAAAGACGAGGATCAACTCCTAGTTAATCTTAGCCCTTGATTATGTTTTAATCTTGGTCGTTGGAGCTCCAATGAGAGATTATAAGGAGGAGTTCGATGGGCACTTGGAGGACACATCGAATGAGAGATCAGAGATCGAATTTCTCAAGAGTAGCAGCATTGAGTTGCCAGAGTGAGATCAAGTGATCTTCTTGTAGTGAGGGGCAGGGATAGTAGTCCAAAGGAGATTTTTCCAGATCCAGAGAGTGCAAGGCAGAGAAGGCTTTGAGCAGTTTAGAGAGGCAGCACAGTGCCACGCAGAGCTTAAGAGGGAGTTCGAAATTCAGCTGGGGAGTCGAGATCTAGTGCTAGAAGCCAGGGTGTGAGACCGTAGGGCTAAAGGTCGAATTTGCAGATAGCAGGGGATCAAAAGAGGAGGTGACGTAGAGCCCAGCAAGTGTGACGCAGAGCTGCGTAGGATTGACGTAGAAGCTGCACCGCGGCAGCGTGGGGCCAGCCAGCCAACCCCTAATTAGTGTCGGATCTCCCGAATCAGTGTGAGATTTTTCTCACTAACTCTTTGCTAGTTATTCTCTATATCAGATATCCAGTTTGGGCATCCAACAATTTGTACTTAGAAACTACTTCATAATAATAAAACCCTCAGCTACTGCAGCGATTTTCCCACATTGGGTTTTTCCGGGGAAGATTGTCCAAAAACAACTGTGTAGATGTGTGTGTGTGTGTTTATTTCTCTCTTGTGCAATATTTAGTTTCCAAAGTATTTATTTTGTGTAGGTTGCAGTGTATGTATTTTGATATTTGCTGTAGGGAACTTCAAGTAATTAAATAGGAGAAATATCATCACTTTGTTGCAGTAGGAATCGGGTCACTGATTTTTCACATGGTATCAGAGGATAGATTATAAGTCGAAGAGCTCAGAGAAGAAAGGAAGAAGGAGGTTCGAAATTCTGCCTTGGCAGTAATTCGAAACCCAGAGACAACATAGTCCTTGGGCCAAGGAGGTCGAAGTTTTGAGTGAGAACGATTTCTCTAAGTGAGTCGATAGAGAAATTCAATTCTCCAGACCGAAGCTTTCCAGAGGCAGAAGGGAGCAGCGTATTTTCTTGGTAGAGAAAATCTTCAGCTGGGACGCAGTTATTTTGCAGCAGTTGTTGGCAAAATAGCATTAGAAGGAGAGGATAACACATACTAAGGGAATTTCTTCCTCAGACAACTTCTAGTCAAGAAGTCCAAATTTTTCTAGTAGAGCAGCAATAGCTGTGTGCAGGATTTCTCACTCCAGAAGGGAGTGCGAATAGCTGGGCAGCAATTGCACATAGGAGAAGAGGGAGGAGTTCGACTTTTTTTTTAGAGAGATGGCATCAGATAGGTTAAGAGATCAAGAACGGTTGGACGGAGCCTCCAACTATGTGATCTAGAAGGCTAGGATCTCCTACCTTCTAGATGAGCATGATTTCAAAACTTATGTCCATAGTGTGGTAGTTGTACCCGCCGATGCAGCTCCGCTCAAGAAGTACAAGGCTGAGATGGTGAAAACTAAGAGGATCATTCTCGACAGGGTTCAAGATCATGTAGTATCCCATATAGCCAGCAAGGATATTGCCCCACAGATGTGGGAAGCCTTAGCTACGCTATATGAAGGATCTTTCGAGCAACAAAAGATGTACTTAGAGGAGAAGTTGAGATGCACGAGGATGCAGAAAGGGGAGCAAGTAGACCCCTTCCTTATGAGGCTTCAGGATGTTCGGGACCAGTTGGCTTCAGTAGGGTCAGCACCCCAGCCCTCAGAGTTTGTACGATTAGCGCTGAATAGCGTTTTTAAAGATTGGCAAGTTTTCATCCAAAGTATCCTGGGCAAAGAAAAACTACCAGATTGGGAACGTGTGTGGGATGATCTGCAGCAGGAGGAGATGAGACATGATCTGGTGAAGGCCACAATCAGTGGCAGCAACAGCAGTGGGACGAAGCAGATGAAGGAAGAGGACGACGTTGCCCTTTCATCAAAGGGGTAGCAAGAGCAACGCAGAAGAAAGAAGGATATTTCAAAAATCAAGTGCTTCAGGTGTGATGAGTTGGGCCACTACATCACTCAATGTCCTCTCAAAAAGAAGGACAAGGAGGAGAAGAAGGATCAGCGAGCTACATCCACCAAGATCGGTAGGTTGTCCTCCATATTGGAGGAAGATTTTGCCATGATTGTCGAGATGCATCTAGGGGTGAGGTGGGGCGATCTAGAGTTGTAGCCCCAGAGAGCTACAGGATGGGCAAGATCCTTGATGAGTCCACCTCTTTGATCAAGACCTTTCTACGAGAGCCCATAATCAATCATAGCAGGATGGACCAGTGTCAGTTGGTGCAGTCAGGTGCCAGAGTAACAGATGCAGTAGCTAGTAGCCGTCAGATGTTGAGCAGAGTTGGCAATAGTGCAGTTGGCACAGAGCAGAGTCAACAACAAAGCAGAGGCTTCAATGATAGCAAAGAGGCTATCAACAGTCAAAACTCAGACAACAAATGCATCATACTACACATAGTTGGTTCAGTATTTAGGATGCTTTTCAGTTGCAGATGTTGCAGTGGCAGCAACAACAGAGTTGCAGTGCAGATGCAGTAGTTGACAACAGTTTAGCAGCAGCAGCACGGATGCAAAGCAGAATCAGAGTTGCACAGTAGTTGGCGGGCAGTAGAGCCAGACATCAGCAGTGCAACAGGAGATGGCACAGACTCAGAGTGATGCTTCAATGGGTTGCAGCACTAGAGCACATTCCTCGCTAAGAGGGAGTGTTGATTTCTGTAGCATCGAATGTGCTCCAGCCTTGAGATTTTGCAGAGAGGCTAAGACACATGCATTCTCCAAAACCCATAAGTCATTTGGGAAAAATCCACTTAGAGATGGTTTAGATAAAAAAAAATAACTTTTTTAAATGGTTCCCTAAGTCTAAACTTAGGAAATCTAGTTAATTAAAGGGTATTAATTAAATCAGGTGTGAATCTTCTAGAAGAAGACAAGGATCAACTCCCAGTTAATCTTAGCCCTTGATTATGTTTTAATCTTGGTCGTTGGAGCTCCAACGAGAGATTATAAGGAGTTTGATGGGCACTTGGAGAAAACATTGAATGAGAGATCAGAGATCAAATTTGTCAAGAGTGGTAGCATTGAGTTTTTGGAGCGAGATCGAGTGATCTTCTTGCAGTGAGGGGCAGGGATAATAGTTTGAAGGAGATTTTCCCAAATCCGAAGAGTGCAAGGCAGAGAAGGCTTTGAGCAGTTCAGGGAGGCAGCGTAGTGCCACGTAGAGGCAACACAGAGCTTCAAAGGGAGTTCGAAATTTAGCTGGGAGAGTCGAGATCTAGTGCCAGAAGCCAGGGTGTGAGACCGGAGGGCCAGAGGGTCAAATTTCTAGACAGCAGGAGATCAGAAGAGGAGGTGACGCAGAGCCTAGCAAGTGTGACGCAGAGCTACGTAGGATTGACGCAGAAGCTGCACAGAGGCAGCGTGGGGCTAGCCAGCCAAACCCTGATCAATGTTGATCTCCCGAATCAGTGTGAGATTTTTCTCACTAACTCTTTGCTAGTTATTCTCTGTATCAGATAGCCAGTTTGGGCATCCAACGATTTGTACTCAGAAACTACTTCATAATAATAAAACCCTCAGCTGCTGCACCAATTTTCCCACAATGGATTTTTCCGAGGACGATTGTCCAAAAACAACTGTGTAGATGTGTGTGCGTTTGTTTCTCTCCTATGCAGTATTTAGTTTCCGCAGTATTTATTTTGTGTAGGCTGCAATGTATGTATTTCGATATTTTTTGTAGGAAACTACAAGTAATTAAATAGGAGAAATATCATCAGTTTGTTGCAGTAGGAATCGGGCCACCGATTTTTCACAACATACTCTCCCTGCGATTATTGCTCCCACTGACTTCATGCTTTAGATATCCTTCTCCTGATTTCTCTCCCCCTTTGACATCAATGGCAATGGGTGACTCACCCATGACGAAGTAACTTCTTTTGTCCTCTTGCAATATGCCTTTCTCCCTTCGACTGTTTCTCTCCCCTTGACATGTTATTCCTTACACGACTTGTCACAACTGATTTCTTGTCAATATGCATTGCTGAAAAGATTCACCTCTAAGACAAAGACAACAAGTCTTCCCACAATTCTTCAATATTGAAAACTATCCATGACCAAATATGCTACTCCACAAGTTGACTAGTCTATTCACAATGCTGATTTATGCTCTTGACGACTTCTTCATAGCTGTTAACTGCCATTCCAAATCAAACTGTTGAAGGACAGGTCTTGGAATTTGCAACCACTGCTACTTAGACTCCCCTTCTTCAACATTCACAGGATAGGGAGTCTCCAAGATGGATTGTTTAGAACAATGTATGCACCAACTCTATAGTTGGATCATCCTGAACCTTGACATCTTCCATTGTAGATTCATCATGACCTTTCAACTTTATAAAACCTAAGAGCATAACCACTGAGAATTCTTCATTCACCTGATCTTCTTGCTTTTGCTTTCTTCTCTAAATCTTCTTGTACATGATATTAGAGTTCTCCATTGAAGATGTATCTGCAATCACGAGCTATATGTCCATAGTTATGACATTTTAAGCTATCTATACAGTATCTGAGTGGTGGAGCAACTGACATATACTTTCTGTTGACGAAGTCTTTCTGCTGACAAAGTCATTTGGAAATCTATATTGTGTACTCCCAAGCTTGCTTCTAGGGTTTTGATAGTGTCCTTGATAACCATCCTTGACATAAGCTTTGCAATCCCTAGCCTTATGCCCAAAGTTAGTAAATGAAAAACAATACCCAAAAAATATGCTAGGGTACCTGAATGAAACAACTTGCCTTGATGTTGTTGATCTTCTAAAGACATTCTTCCTTGGAGGAGGTTTAGCCCTTTGTTGTTTTTCAGCATCTTCAATCTCCTTCTAGCTTCCACTTTGATTTTACCTTTGAAGGATGATGATAGGCTTTTCTTCAATCTTGCTCTTTGGGGGCTTGGAACTTGTGCCTTCAATGCATGGAGCTTCACCTGTTTCGACACATTAGAATCTTCGACTACTGGGGATGACATCTTCTTCCTTCAACACCTGAGTCTTTATTACTTCTTCGGTTCTTTCCTATTGATTGAAATCAACTTCAAGCTTGCTCAAGTTCTTGGACATTTCTTTGAGATGACTTATCAAAATACCTTCTCTTATTTTTGCTTCTTGTAGCTTAATGCTTAACCAAGCCACTTCTTGTTCCTTTTCATTAATGACATGATCCTTTTTTTCAATATCTTGCAACTGCTCTTTCTGCCAATTCTTGAGCCTATTTATTTCAGTTAGAGTTGCATCAAGATCCTTTTTCTTTTGAATAACTTCAACTTCAAGTATTTGATTTTGCTTCCTTGCTTTGTTAAGATCGTTTAAGGTGTTGATCAATTCTCCCTCCATGTCCAATTTTGCTTCTTCTTCTTCATCATTGTCAAATTCTTTGATCTGAGTATCATTATCTTCATCTTGACCTGCATGCTTCTTTAAGTAAAGATTTTGAAGCTTCTCCCAAAGATGTTTGGCTAATGAGCATTGATCCACTTTGGCCTTCACAGAATCTAGTAGGGCACTTAGAATGACATTCAATGCTTTTGCATTGTACCTTCTTGATTCATCAGTAAATACGTTTCTAGAAATAACATAATAACTTACACCATATCCAAGGGCTCCCAAATAGGATTTCATTCTATCTTTCCAAAATTGAAACCATACTTCATCGAACAAAGGAACTAGACCAACCTAATTCTCCTCATTACTTGTAACGAGTTCTAGATCCGAGAATTCCATTGATTCCTTTGAACGTTTGGCAACTTGTTTTTTTGACCTTCCCATTTCTGATCTCCAGAGAGCTGCCTTCCAGTTGTTAGGCTACAATTGAAGGAACCTGCTCTAATACCAATTGTTGGAAACACTGAGAGGAGGGTGAATCAATATTTCACTTCAGTTAGTTAATTTTAACTTCACGAAGAATTAATTATCATTAGCATTAGATCAAAACATAAATCAACAACACCATTCAACAATGCACAACATCAAAGACAGTACACAAGATATTTTTAGGTGGAAACCCTTTTGGGAGAAAAACCACCAAACACTTTTAATATAGGTCTTTAATGATTACATCAACAGGAAGCTCCAACTTCCAAGATTAGATTCTCCAACAACAATTGGAAGGAGGCCCCAACCCCCTTATTTATCAGCTCCAATTGAAAGGATGCTCCAACACCTTGATTTACCAACTCCAACTAAAAGGACACTCCAACGCCTTGGCTTTATTAGCTCCAACACCCGGATTTACCAACTCCAACTAGAAGGAAGCTCCAACACCTTGCACTGGCTCCAACCTCCCCTAGTACCACCCTATTGCCCTAAAGTGTTTTTAGGTTCCAACCTAAAGGAGACTCCACTCTTCGCCTTGCACCACCATGCCACCCTACTCAACAAGCCACCACTTTCCCTGAAGGCTCTGACCTTCAATTCACCACAATGGACCACATTTCACAATTTTCAAACTAGATCCGCCTGTGCTCAATATCAAAACAATCTGTTGACATTGTTGATCTGCAATACTAGCACAAAGTCATCAACGACAATAACAACTTCCTTTGCTCAAAAGATCAAACCTAGCTTCAACAAATGGGTCCACTGTTGCTTGACATGTATATTTGTTGACAAACTCTGACAGTAGTGAATAAACTCACTCCCACAATAACCTACTCATCAAACCATTCTACCTTATCATCTTAGACCGGCAACATATTCTTCCAGATCACTAAATATTCTTGCACATAATAAGCATGTACAAGGTCTATGCATGAAAACACTTGCTCATCAATTTCATCATACTCTTATTGGAAAGCATCATAAACCTTAATAGCTCTACAAGCAAGAATGTATCCAGGAACAACACATACTTGAGACATCATAACACTGATCAACAATACTATATCCCTTTTATCAATGAAAGAACTCTAGCATCAACAACATGTCATCATTTTACTTTGACAAGCAACCCACTCTAGCTCAGCAATACATCTCTATACATCCTCTGTATTAGTGCTCAAGAGTGAATACTCTCTACAATACAATTGAGTACATATAACTTCTTTTCCCATAACACCTACTGCAAAACCCTAGTAGCAAACAAAACAACTTTACTCATCAATCATGCATCCATGACTCAAACATACATCTCTCATACAAACCACACCAACATAACCTTAACCTTAATCAATACATTAGCAATGATAATACATGGCTTGCACCTCAACAATACATGCCAGCTATAATAATCTTACTACCAATTTCAATGATGAATACAAATGGAAGATTGAGATATCAACTTAAGTCTACATTCATGATTTCTTTGCCATTGATTTTCCTTGAAGATGCCTTTATTTTGTCGTCAATACTTGCTTTAGATTTATCCTTTTACTCAAATATTGGTGCTGGTCTGGATCTTTGATTTGTTTGGAGAAGCCTTTTAAAAGACCTTGAAAAAATTGCTTGGATGCAACCTCAAAGACTTCAAATATTCACAAGATGAGGAGAAGAGTAGCTCAACAAACCTTTGCACAAATGATTGTTGAACAAAACTTTGATCAAACCTCTTGTATTTGGTCTTGATCCAACCTCAAAATAAGCCTCATATGGTCTTCCTTTGAAGATGACCTTTCTGTCACTGATTTAGAAGTGCCCCTTTTTTGCCCTTTCCTTCTATCAAAGATGTACACCCTTCACTAATGACAGTGCTGATAGCTTTAACAATTCATGATTTCTCTATAGTCCTTTCAAGCCTAATTCACAATCACAAGCACTATTTTAAAAAATGGTCAAGCCGACCAAGCCATACCCCTGGCCGGTCTTGCTCAGCAAAAAATTCATTCAGTGGCCAATTTATTACCAAACCGACCGAGCCGGTAACCGACTCGGCCGGTTCGGCCGAGCCCGAGTTAAACCGGCTGGACTGGCCAGCAACGCCCAATGTTGCCTTTTGGAGGGAAAAGTGGACCCCAAACTTAATTCTAATTTGATTTTAGGTTATCTTTAAGGCCATTTACTTCTCCCAAGCCTATAAAATCTACCCAACCCCCTCACATTTCTTCACAGCTATCTCATTGCATTTGTGTGAGAATTTGTGAGGAGTTTGTGAAGAGTTGTGGAGTTTGTTTTTGGAGCAGCAGTGAGGAGTCTTGGGAAATCATTGGAGCAGCAGTGAGGAGCTTCTTGGGCAGCCATTGGAGCAACATTGAAGAGTTGGTTTGTTGGAGTAGCATCGAAGAGGCGGTTTGTGCCTAGAGGTATTTTTATTTTCACTTCTAAGATTTGTTTTTGCTTGTTTTTTTGTGCAAATCTGCAAATTGAAAAGAGTAATTTTTGTAAAAGAAATGAACATTGAAACATTTTTATTTTTTATTTTCAATTTTTTTCCTTTCATTTCCAAGTCCAAATATCAGAAAATGGCTCCTAGAATGAAAGATGTTGCTTGGGCATATGCTGAAATGATTGATAATCAAATGCATTGCAAATTTTGTCATAGAAAAATTAAGGGGGGTGGAGGGGGCATTCATAGGCTGAAACAACACTTGGCTGGTGTTAGAGGCCAAATTACTCCATGTGAAGCACCATCAACACAAATTGGGGAGATTAGGAAGGAGTTGCTAGATAACTTTGAGAAGTTTGAGCAAGAAAAAGCTAGGCAAAAAGAAATAGAGGCTGAAATTGGGAGGAAGAGGAGTATAAAACAAATGATGGCTGCCAACCCCAATTTTGATTATGAGGGCTCTTCATCTATCCCTTGCACTGATGCATCCAACCCCTTTCACTATGTTCCTCCCTCTTTGGAGTCTATTCAAGAAAAGAGTAAGGGTAAAATGAAAAGGAAGGGAGATATCAAAAGTTATTTCACATCCTCCTCTCCCTCTGATAGCGCACATGGTCCTCAAGCTAATAAAGGTCAAATGCAACCCACTTTAGATGACCATTGGAAGAAAGAATTGAGAGAGACTGCCTGTGATTACATAGCTAGATGGTGGTATGATGTTGATATCCCCTTCAATGTTTCTCGTTCACCATAATATGACCCTATGTTTAATGCCATATTTGCTACTGGAAAGGGCTTCAAAGGCCCTACTATGCATGAGTTAAGGGGATCTCTTTTGCAAAAAGAAGTTTCCCCCATTGATGACTATTTGAAAGATTTCAAAATATCATGGGAAAAAACAACATGTATCATCATGCCAGATGGATGGACTGATCAAAGGAACCGTACCATCATAAACTTTCTTATCTTTTGCCCACAGGGAACCATGTTTCTAAAATCAGTTGATGCATCTAATAGGGTGAAAGATGCACACTTGTTTTTTCAGCTTTTGGATGAGGTCGTTGAAGAGGTGGGGGTGGCTAATGTTGTTCAAATCATCACAGATAATGCCTCAAACTATGTTCTTGCTGGTAACAGGTTAGAGGAAAAACACAAAACCATCTTTTGGACCCCATGTGCTGCACATTGCATGGACCTCATGCTTGAGGATATTGGCAAAATAGATTGGGTCAAGAACATTGTAGAGCATGCAAAAAGCATAACAACATATATCTACAATCACTCATGGATTTTGAGCCTAATGAGGAAACACACAGGAGGCAGGGATATTATTAGGTCTTCCATCACTAGATTTGCAACTCATTTTTTGACATTGCAATCTATTCTTTCCCAACATAGAAACTTGCAAAGGGTATTTTCCAGTGATGAATGGAATGAATGTCAATGGTCTCGCAAACAGAATGGCAAAGATGTGAGAAAGAAAATGAAGAAATATTTTGGAAAAAGGAAACATAGGTTGTGGAGCTTGTTGAGCCACTAGTTAAGGTGTTGCAGCTGGTGGATGGGGATTCATTTATGAGGCTATGAATCAAGAAAAGGAGCAAATAAAGGAAATATTCAAGGATAGAGTGGCTAAGTATGGGCCCATTTGGGAAATCATTGATCAAAGATGGAACAATCAACTCCATCACCCTATACATGCAACTGTGTTTTTTCTTAACCCAAGGTATCATTATAAAGCTCTAGAGGAAGAAGCTTTGACTGGGGAGGTTAGAGATGGATTGATTGACTGCATTGACCGCACGGTCCCTAAGGAGAGTGATCAACTGGAGATACACTAACAGATCACTTGTTTCAGCATAGCCACAGGTACCTTTGGCAAGAACCTAATAAGGATTGCAAGGGAAGCAGATGAGCCAAGCAAACAAAAATTTCAATTTTCAAATTCTTATTTTGTTAAATTGTTTATAATTTGAAAGTTGGATATAATTTGTTGAGCTAACTCATTACACTACTATGTTTTTTGCAGCACAAAGGTGGGAGACTTTTGGTTGCCATTGTCCTCAATTGCAGAAGTTTGCAATCCGTTTTTTCAGTCAAACTTGTTGTGCTACTGGGTGTGAGCGCAATTGGTCTGTCTTTGAGAGGATTCACACGAAGAAGAGAAACCGTTTGGAACAAAAACGATTAAATGATTTAGTCTATGTATAATACAACCTCCGACTAAGACGCAACCAATTGCTGAACAAAAACCCTGATACAGATCCCATTGTGTTGGAAGATATTGATCCAGCATCAGATTGGGTAGTGGAGAGTCATCCAATAGAGTTTGACTCTGATGAGGATATTGGTCTTGATTTGGATTTACATATGGAGGCATTAGTTGAACATAATGTTTAGTTGAATGCAGATCCACTTGTACCAGGCCCAGCCCCAAGTCCTCCAGTTGCAGGCACTTCCTCTACTTAGCCACGACAAAAGCGCATATCTCGTCTATCTCAGCGTGTAGTTGTTGCACCTGCTAGTGCTACCACTTCTACAATTGCAGTTGGAGATGGTGATGAGGAGGAGGAGCCATGGGTTTCCCTGTGACTCTGATTCAGAGTCTGAGCCAGATGGTGTTGGCTTCTCTAGTAGTAGCAGATAGTACTGGTGACTAGTGATGTTTTACAATTTACTTTTGTTGTAGAGGCCATTTAAAGCCTCCTTGGTTATGCGTTTTTGTTTTGATCTCTATATCGTGCATGTATTGGATAGTGCACTAGGTGCCATTTTGATATAATGGATATATTCATGAGCCTACTTTGATCATAAGTTGTCTTCTCTCTATATTCTAACGCTTTGTATTTGGAAACATGAATGAAAATATTTAAGATTATGTTTTTTTATAAAAAAATAAATATTTAATGTATTTTTTACAATGACCTAGTCATTGAAATCAAACTGGCCGAGTCGATACCAAGTCGGAGCCGACCCTCCGCCAGTTCCAAACCTGAGTCGGATTTTCAAAACATTGATCACAAGTTGTCAATTTCCTTATGATCCAGGTCCGGGTGTGACAAAGGACCCTTCCAAGACCTTTTACTTTCGTGATGTGTTAAATTGCATTTTTAAAAGAACATAAATGAATACATCTGCATGCTGTAAAGAAGAGGAACATGACAATCATCAACACATGAAAACATAAGTCGTTGATAACAGAGTTCGTCCAGGAGGGATTACGTCTCTGGGCCCCGATATCAAGATGGTGTAGGTCGCTGCATTAAGTGCTGTCAATAGTGATGATGTACATAAGAGGTGATGTCGCTATCATACAAGGAAAATGCCCTCACGCAGGAGTGGCTCCAAGAGATGTTCCGCTACAAGAACTCTCAGTCAAAAGGACTCCTATCAGTATGACACAAACTCATGCATGATGATAATGAACATCCCGCCAACATGGCATAAAAGGGATCTCAATACAAACATGCATGGCGACACATGAGTATCCCATCAACATACAACAAAAGGATCTCAAACAAAACATGACGAATCATGACAACATGTACATCACACAACTGATTCCGCATCACATCAAGCAGGAATCATGAGACAAGTAAGAAACAGGATCCCACATCAAACAACAAACAGGGATCTGTGCAGCATAATGCATAGCAAAAAGAAGTACATGAACCCACTGCATATACCTCACATCCTGAGGCCATCTAAAGAAAAGGATGTCAAGCTGCTGAAGCTAGTCGCACGTCAAATCTCATGGAAAGGTTGCTCGCACATTGAATGCTGACACCTGCACTCCACTTAGAAAAGTGGCCGAAAAATAGAATGAGCAAATGGAAAATCTGAACACACCATCAGATTTGTGGCGTCGAATAGTGCAAAATCGACTATCAAATTTCTGAATTCTGAGAAAGTGGAAATCTAGGGCTCAAGGAATCTTTTAGATTCCCCCTAGATTCCTCAAAGATTCCCTCCTTCGGGTCCTCTGCAAATCGGCTGCTCAGATCAGGAAACTGACTGCGCCATCGGGTTCGTGTCGCTGAGAGGTGTAAGATCGACATAAAATTTGTCCAATTTGGACATTGCAAAAATTTCACCCTCCTAGAAATTTCACTCAGTCATGGTTCCATCTGTAATAAATTAATTAAAAAAATACCGCCTCGATTTCCGTGCCCGCTCCTGGTTCCTCCATGCTACCCTCGGGCGCACTGTGCAAATGAGGTTTATATAAAAAAAATGGCAGCGAACTTCACAAGAGTTCTGATGGGCGGAGTTGGTTTAAGATCTGTTTGTTGCGGAGGAGGTCGGGCGGTCAAACCCCGCCTCCTCCTTTTTTTACATGACAAATTCTTTAATGGGAAGGGAGGTCGGGTTGGACCCACCTTGGGCGGCCCACCTACCTCACCTATCCCCTCTCCTTATGGCTCGTATCTTTTTTAATGGGCAGTGAGTGGAAGGTTGGGTCCGCACCCCAAGGGCCAGCCCACCTTTACTTTGGTAATGGCCCCGCCATAAAACACGTAGCATACGGTGCTTACGTGAGGAGGGGCCAGGGGTAGTGGCATGCCCCTCCATACATGACTTATGATACGGATTAGGGTGGCAGGGTTGGTGGCCTGCCACCCTTTTTTTAATAATTTTTTGTTAAGAAAAAACGTGGCCATTTTTTAAAATCCCGATTTTGATCGAAGGAGTCATTTTAACAAGGCAACAATTTTGCCCGGAATCCAGCAGGAGTTGGCCGGCTTCCGTCCGCCGGAAAAATTCTAAATTGTGTCTCCATTAACATGCCCAGTCAGCAAAAGTCAACCAAAACTTTGACTGCCTCTATCTTCCTCATCCAGACTCAGATTGACAAACCGTTTGCACCACTGCGATCACGACGACGAGATCTTTAACATGAACCTAGTTCGAGCATAATCCAAACACTTTGATTTTTGACCCTTCCTGAGTCCTCCTGGACTTCTGAATGTGTCTAGAGCCACCTAGATCACCTTAACTGCTTCCAGCCTTTGATTAGGGTTCAAAACCAACCCTTAAAATACGTGTCACTTTTGTCCTCAGGCAGGCTCAAACAGCTGCTCAAGGACACCATTTTTTGTTCCCAAAACAATCCTAGATTTTGTCTTTGACCTTATCTCTTATACCTTGTCAAGGCCTAGAACTCTGCCTACGAATAGATTGATATAGCCCTCTACTGAGTCTCAAGGAAATGCCTTCAATCTAGGCCTCAGGAATTCAAAGTTGATCAACCAAGGAATTCTACAAACTTAGCCTCAGATCTAGCCTGATAAATGCCTCAAATTCTACCTCAAGGTAGCTTCCAAAATAAGTCAGCAGAAGGCCTCAAGCTAGCATGTCCCTCATGGCTAAATCTGCTTCATATCAAGGCCTCAAATAGACCAAAATTGTGGCTCAGAAGATGGCCTTCGTGAAGCCTCAGGATGGCCGAAGTGTCCCTCAG
The DNA here is from genome assembly GCA_031772625.1 of Pinus tabuliformis. Classification (NCBI taxonomy): domain Eukaryota; kingdom Viridiplantae; phylum Streptophyta; class Pinopsida; order Pinales; family Pinaceae; genus Pinus; species Pinus tabuliformis. The sequence goes on along the minus strand of CM062816.1, from coordinate 1,262,998,868 downwards.
AAAATGACTGAAATGATGCCTCAAATCTGAGCAGTCTCAGAGATATGGCCTCAAGATGGAGGGCTGAAGTTCGGCCTTTGAGGCCACTGCAAAATGTCTCAGACAAAACTTGAATTAGGGTTCAAAATATAAATGAATACTACCTAAGAACACTATGAATTTCCTCCCAAAAGGATAAAAGATTAAGCCCAAACTGTCTCAGATTCAACAAATTTTTTGTAGTAAGAGATGCCTTAGAAATGCCCTTTAGTCCTACCACAAAAGGAGGCCTTAACCAGCGCGAGTTGGGCCTAAGAAAGAGTTGAGAATCTTTCTTGAAACAGAGCGAAGAACGGCAATAGAAAACCAATAAAAATACCCTGAATTGATCCCAACAACAAATTGTTTATCCCCAACAAATTTCAGCCTCCTATTTCAAATGGATGTTAATGCACCTGGACTCAAAGAAAATATAAAAGATAGGCTTTTGTAATGTGTCTCTTGAGGAGAACCGAGCCTCAAATATATAGATGAAGACGTGGACAAAAAGATGGCCGACTAGCCTTTTAGAAACTTGAGCCGATTTTAAAAAATGCTTAAAATAAACTCATTAATTCAAATTTGTTTGAGGGCCGATTTGAACTCCCATTTCACAAATAAAAAAAATTCCTTCTATGCAAACCGATTAGGGCAATGAGATACCTTAAATGGAGGTTGAAATAAACAATTTTTTATAAATATAAATGCCAGTATCAAGCTTCCTTTCCATGCAGTTTTGGGGCTCCTTGATCATGGATTCGGGAGAAACTTTGACGAGGCATATCTCCTCAAAAGTGAGGAGTTATGGTGTTTTCCACCTGTTACTACTCAAACTAGTAGGGGACCTAAGGGGAATCCCTAAAGAGCAAATGCTAGGCCAAGGGCAACAAATGGAGACTTAGCCCACTGTCACCTCAGCTAAGGCTCCCTTCTATTTACGGACTTTCACCGATGGGAGGAGACCTGATATGTGTGGAATCACTAATGAAGGATAAGTCAATGGATATGAGTGACCCAAATAATCCTTTCCTGTAATTTGAAGGATAAAGATTGTTTGCTTTCTAAGCAAGGTACTAGGTGATCTAGGGAAAGGAAGAGGAGATTTGAGGGTTAGGTTTATAGGATAAGACTTGTGAAGGAGATTCCCAATCCCTAATATCCTTGTTAGAATTGGTATCCCCGATGGTTCTTGAAGAATGGTCTTTCAAAGGAGTGGGACCACACGGGACCAAGTGGACCCAACCTAGTGTATGAGGAAGGAATGTAGAAACCAATGATATTCTTACCCTAGGTAAGGTGGAGAGAGGATCAAAGAAAGTATTATTACTCAAAGATGTTGCTTTGACCCTAGGAAGTGCTAGCCTTAGGGATGGTAGGGCAAGTTTTGGTCCCGAAGCTAGGGCTTGGCTTTTCTCCCAACTCCACCGTCAGAATGTCTTCAAAATTGGAGGAGAGCTAGAGGAAAGGCCAATGCAGGTGATCGATTTTTTTCAGTGGCTAACTTGCCGAGAAATTGATGCCCTAAGCACCCCAATGTGGCTAGACTTGGGAGAAGGCGAAAGAATAAGAGTTTTGGTGGCGAGCCTTGGTAGAGCAGCGCATTAATACTTGGGAGAATGGAGTCTATGTTGACTATGCGTAAGATTTCTTGGTTCCCTGTCAAGGAGGCCTCAAAATTACTTCACAAACCCTCTAGGTCAAGTGAAAGCAATCTTGCAGCTTTTATACTTCAAATGCACAAGAGGAACAGCTTGTTAAGGTCAAATTTTACCTCTAGGAGATTTCGCTCATACTACATTGGCCAATACACAGAGAGAACGTTATAATAAAGACAATCCCACAATATTAAGCAGTAATTTGCATGTAACAATTAACCTTAAAACAACAAAAATCCCATCCAACATATATGACAAAAGTAACAATTCATCCATAAATGCTCCAATTCATCCTGCAGAAAAAAAGTGCGAAATTCTCTAAAAAAGAGAGATCCAATCCAAAGTGATGATGAGAAATGATCTCACCTCACTTGTATTTATACACATCTAAGGAGTTCGAATGAGCCTCCTTGGCCTACATAAGCCCCAAAATAAAATAATGTGCTAATAATACAACCTTTTTTATGGCAAGCCCACCAAACTAGCTCACAAATGAAAAGGTAAGCCTCTCAAGAGGTCAAATAATAATCTATGCATGGCGTAGGGCCCTCTAGGAGACCTAATGAGGTCCATGGGTGCCACAATGAAGAATAGGACCCTCAAAAGCAGTGGACAAGGGGTTGGCCCCTTGTGATAACCTGTGGTACTCCAGATGACATGTGGGGGCACACAAGTGTCCTCATGGGTTTCCAAACAAATTGAAGATGCCTGTAAGTTGCCTTCAAGGGCTAGGATGATAATGTAGGAGATGCCACATCATCGTAGAAGTCCTAGATCATCTACCAACTGTATGGTGTAGATCTGGTGCCAGCTGAGCATGATGGATCAAGTGCATCCTCCTCGTCCAATAAGTGAACCACGAGCAATCATTGAATGGTTGTGGGGACCCATGAAGTGCAATCTACTTCTGTGGAGGCCCATGGCTCTCAACGCCCACCCTATACGTGCCAATGTACCCCTTTGGAAGGTTAGGACCTCGTATAGGGATACCAAACCCCAAATGCAAATCATCAGCAATCCTGCATAAGATCCAATGCGTCCCCTAGGCTTCTAGTACAACAAGTCATTAGAGAAATCGAGTAAATGAGCTTACCTAATCATGGACCATAGGTGGGGCCTTCATAATGGACTACCCTTCCACAATGGGTTTCGGGATGTGCCAATGTCTCCTAAACCCCTAATGGGGTTAATCAAGTACCCTATTAGGTGGTTTCTGCTTCTAAAGAGGATAATATAGTCAAAGTACATCCGTCAAAGGCTGGTGGCATGTGGAAAATAGGTGAATGAATTAAGGAATGAGAAGGGGCAACCTTGGGTCACATCTTGGGGTACAAAGGTAGCTAACAAGAGGCAAGCCCACACTTGGTTTTATAATGTGTAGGAGGGAGCAATCATGGTACATGAGGTGCCCCGACCTTGATTTTCCACCCTTCTTTATATGCCTTTTGCCTTTTTATAATTTTCTTTGATTAACTACTCAGGGCTCAAGGGGTTAGAGCATGATGTATAAGATATAGAAGTGAATTTTCCCCTTTAAGGTGGGGCAGTTCATCGCCCACCAGGGGTTGGGACAATCATGGGTTCCTATATGATGAAGAAGGCTCATAGACCCTGTTGGAACTAGGGTGATGGCCATCATGATGGAGTAGAGCTCATGTATTGGCTTTTGCCCACATGCTAAATGTTTTTGTTCCGGCCATCTTTTGCATTTTGTGGTACTTTTCCTGTTGAATGTGGACATATATGCTTTTAACTTTCTTTTTAGTTGCATCAACTTCTGGGCTTCATTCTAGGCCATGACCCAAGGTGTGGGCAAGGGGAAGGGGCGAGCTGACCCTATGTGGACACAATGGAGGAATGTAGACCCAAGTGGGAGAAATGATGGATGGGGTGATAATGAGTGGAAAGAGGGTAATAGAAGACGATAAGGGGCGGGACCACACAACGAAAATCGGGGTTTCCCATGAAATACCATCCCTGAAACCAAATGGTCAGTAAAAAAGATCCCATGGGAGTAGAATCCAACGCTAATTCCTAAAAGGGGTCTAGGGTACAAAAGCACGAACCTAGCCCATTCTTTCCATCGCATCCCCCCATTAATCCATGCCCAGAAGTGTCCATGATAAGCAAACTACAAAACTCAATTTCAAAATGACAAGGCATATCTTTAGATTTGGGAGGCCCACCTTCAAACATACGATCATGGCAGACGGGCGAGGGACCACATCGCTGGCTCAGGTGGTGGAAAAATGGCACAATGAGCTAGCTGATGGCTGCTGGCTACCGACAGAGGACCTTCTTGGAAAAAAAATTCTCCTAGGGATATTACCCACAAAATTGTGGGTAACACTACCTACTGTTAGAAATGGCATGATGAGTACTATCATCCTATGATGGTCTTGCTTGCCAATTCACCGATCTTCCCATTCAAAATCTTCATCAAAAGCAGGACATCATGACCACACCATAAGAGCTTCTCATCCTTCCGAGGCTTCTTGACCAATGGAGCTTCCAATCAATGCAATCCATAGAGGAATATTAAGAGCATTCAAAGATGACATTGGCATCAATGACAACACCATTCAACACTATTCACATGCCACAATTTTGTATTCTGCTTCAACTAAACAAAGCGACTTAGGATCGGGTAACCCACATTGGAGAAGAAGTGATTGAAAATGCTTTTGTATGCATAGAAATCCCATTAGCATCTCTACAAATGCCATCAATTTGTCTTAACTAGAAGAAAAACGGAAAACACAAGCTAAAAGTTGCAAAGTGATTGGGCTCACTGAGGTAACTTTGCACGAAGTCTACAAAGAGTTACTTGAAAATTGGTATGATCTACTGCCAAGCAATTACACACCAATAGTTCCTCCATAAAAGGAATTTCCAATGACAGTAATGGCATTACACCATGCTTCTACTACAAGTTCTGATGCTAATGGTGGATGTTTTAATGTTACTTCTACCTTAGACTCTTCTGTGACTGTAACTTTGGGTTTTTCGTTTTTTCGATGCCACAGTTCTCCTAGATTTTACCCACGATGTTGGATCTAGCTCGAGTAATTCAGCTTTGCAATCCTTTAATCAGGTTTCAGGTTCTCTCACATTAGAACACCCTGTGAAAAACCGGAAACCCAATTCCTATTTCAACAACTGGAAATAATTCTCCTAATTGTTAAATTAATTCTTAGCAATTTATTTACTGTGTGCTACAACAAATACTGAATCAATCACACTGCAACCTACACAAATAAACTTTGGAAGAAATAAACACTGGAAGAAATTCTAGCACACAAAACACAAAATAACACAGTTATTTTTGGACAAAAGTCCCCAAAAAAACCCAACTTGGAAAAATCGGTGCAGCAACTGAGGGTTTTATTATTAAGCAGCTGTGAAATAATCTGAGTACAACTGGATGCTGAAACTGACAATCCTACAGAGAAATACTGGCAAGAAAATCTAGTGAGGAGAAATTCCTCACTCCACAGGCAAATCCCGACACTAACCTCAACTCAAATTGAGTTGTCCAAACTGCCTCTGCGCAGTCACTGCGTCACCCTAGCGCAGATGCTGCTGCTCTATGTTTGGAATAACTTCTCCTCAAGCCGTCTATCCAGCTATTGTCTGAAGAAACGTCTCTCTTGGCCTCTGGAACCTCTTCCCAACTTCTAGCACTAAAATTCTACTTCTCCTTAGCAATTTGACTTTGCTTCTAGAGGCTACTACGTTGCTCTGCGTCAGCCTCACTGTGGCTTCTCTACCTCTATGCAAATGCACTCACCGGAACTGGAATCCTTCCTCCGGCGTCATTGTCCCTACCCCTCTCTCACTGCTTCGATTTTTTTGGCTCTCTCCGACAATTGAATGTTGCAAATCAGGAAATCGATCTGCTCATGAAATCGAACTACACAAGTGATTTCTCCAAGCCCCATCGACTTCTTCTTATAATCCTCTTTCGAGTCTTCAACCACCAAGATTAGATATTAATTGATGGCTAAGATTAACTTGAAGTCGATTCATGTGAGTTTCTAGAATATTCACACCTTGACTTAATTAATTCTGATTTATTAGTCATATTCCCTAAGTTTAGACTTAGGAGATATTTAAAAACTAACCAATAATCTAATTAAGTCACTTCTAGGTGGAATTTTCAGAAACGATTTTTTGGTTTTGAAGATCTCATGCATCCTAGCCTCTCCATAAAGTTTCGTGGCTAGAACACATCCGATGCTACAAAAACTAACACACCCCATCCTCAGATGGCAAGGGCACTAGTCACTTGTTTGTAGCACTGAGTGTTTCACATGGGGGTAATATGGATTCTGAAAAAAGGTCAGGTCAAAACACTGAAGATTCACATAAGAATTATATTCAAGATATAGAATAGGTTGATCCAACTCTGAACACCCTTGGTGGTTTAAATTTTGTGAGTCAATTTTCTACAAGAATGACAAACTTTCAACCCTCCTTTTTTCCTTCTGCATCAAGTATTGATCCTAGGGAATTTCATGAAATAAATCCAACAAATTTGCACTCTAAACTACTTTATGGGGTGCCTGAAGACAATGGGGCTCAATCAGGAAGCCAATATTCATCACGCTGTTGGAAATGGCCTAAAAAATTCAAGTGAAAATGATCAACAGAATGACATTAAGAGTGATAGGGAAAAGGTAATATATCAGGGAAGATGGCTATTAAAAGGAAGGCAGTGGAACTATGCTAAAGTATCTGCTCCCCTTCCCAAGTGGAATCCTCATATGATAGGCTCCTCCATTTGATAAAAAACTCCTTGATGACCTTGTTCCGCAAATGTCTCTCCCGAGTGTCCAAAATAGCCTCTGGCTCCAAAACTAAGTGCCCCTCATCATCCATAAGGGGTAGCTCTGTAGCTGTTGTCACCTGCTGCCCCAATGCCTTTTTCAGGCAAGACACATGAAAAATGTTGTGCACTCAACATCTCGGGGGTAGCTCCAGTTCATATGCTACCTCCTCAACTCTCCGAGTGACTCAGTACGACCCATAGAAGCGAGGTTTGAGCTTCTCAACCCCCTTCTGCTTGAGTGATGACTGCTTATATGGATGAAGCCTCAAGAAGACCAAATCCCCTACCTCAAACTGTCTCTCAACTCTGCCCCTGTCTGCATAAAGTTTCTGTTGGTTCTGTGTCGTCCGCATGTTGTCTTTGAGAGCCCGCAAAATGTCTTGGCTCTCCTATATCCAATCCTTGGCCCTAGGGGCCTTGCTATCTCCAAACATCACGTCAGCAAAAGATAATGCATCGTAACCATATAGGGCTCGGAATGGAGACATACCTATGGACATGTGGTACGTGGTGTTGTAGCAGTACTCGCCCAAGTGCAACCATAGTATCCATGCTCGCTAATGGCTGTCACATAGTTGCGCAAGTAGCCCTCCAGCCATTTGTTAACTGTCTCCATTTGCCCGTCTGTCTACGGTTGATAACTAGTGCTCAGAGTGAGCTCAGTCCCCACTAGTCAGAACAACTCCTACCAAAAGCCCCCCATGAACCTGTTGTCCCAGTCACTAACAATGGTCTTTGGAAGACCATGTAGCCGAAACACCTCCCTATAAAACAATTCGGCCACCTGTGAGGTCAAGTACCAGGCTGAGATGGCGAAAAAATGTGCAAACTTCGTCAACCGGTCCACCACCACGTAAATGCAGTCCTTGCCCTGTACTGTGGGAAACCCGATAATGAAGTCCATCGACACACTCTCCCATTTCCCCTCAGGGATAGGAAGAGGTTGTAGCAACCCTGCAAGGTGTGACTACTCACCCTTGTTCCTCTGGCATGTGTCACACTCCTTGACATGCCTCATAACATCATCCTTAAGGCCCCTCCATGCAAAACGCTCTCTGATGGCCCTATACATCTTTGTGAACCCCTGGTGCCCTGCTAGTGGTGAGTCATGGGCAGCCTGTAAAATCTTCTCCCTCAATTGGGAGTTGGGCACCAAGTAAATCCGGTCTCTGAAGTAAATCACCTCGTTCATCACCCTGTACCAGTCATCTGCCACTGCCCCATCAAGGACCTCACATGCAAATCGGTCCTTGGAGTACTCTACCAGTAATTGTGCCCTCCAATCTGGGGCAATGCTCATCAGTGAAAGGGTAGTCAGCCTCCTGGACAACGCATCAGCCACCACGTTGTGCTTCCCTTTGACATACTCAATGTCAAAGTCGTACGCCTGGAGCTTGCTCACCCACTTCTGCTGCCTCTCCTGCAACTGCTTCTACTCCAAGAGAAATTTGAGGTTGTTGTGGTCTGTCTTGACCCTGAACCTATTCCCCACCAAGTACTGTCTGAACTTGGCTAGCGCATGCATGATGGCTAGCATCTCCTTGTCATAGATGGAGTACAACCTCTCGTGGGGCAATAGTTTCCAACTCTCGAAGGCTATGGGGTGCCCTCCCTGCATCAAAACTGCTCCTACACCCTCTCCGGATGCATCACACTCCAGCACAAAGGGTTGGGTGAAATCTGGAAGTGCCAATACAGGAAAATTGCTCATGACCTGTTTGAGGCACTCAAAGGCCTCCTACATTGTAGTTGTCCACTCAAAGGCCCCCTTCTTCATCAAATTGGTGAGGGGAGCTGCCAACTGAGAGAAGCCCTTCACGAACTTCTTGTAGTAAGTGCAGATGCCCACAAATCCCCTTAACTCTATCACATTCCGGGGCTTTGGCCAATCCTAGATGGCACTGATCTTCTCCTCATGGACCCTCACACCGTCCTCCCCAATGGTGTGCCCTAGGTAGAGCATCTCTGTCAAACCAAACTCGCACTTAGACAATTTTGCGTAGAACTATTGCTTCTCCAAAATACGCAACACTATCTCTAAATGTCGCAAGTGCGCCTCCCAGGTCCGGCTATAAATCAAGATATCATCAAAGAACACCAACACAAACTTCTGCAACTGTCCACGAAACAAGTGGTTCATGCAGGACTAGAAGGTGGCCGATGTGTTGGTTAGCCCGAAAGGCATAACTAGGAACTCGAAGTGCCCATAGTGGCACGTGAAAGCGGTCTTAGGGACATCCTGGTCCCTCATCCAGATCTAGTGGTACCCTGAACACAAGTCAATCTTTGAGAAGAAATTTATCCCCCTCACCCCATCCATCAACTCATCTATGCGTGGGATGGGGTAACAGACTAACAGTTCTTCATGGTCTTCTTGTTAAAGGCCCTATAGTCAATGCACATGCATAGGGACCCATCCTCCTTCTTCACTAGAACAACTGATGAAGCAAAAAGGCTGGAGCTAGGCCTGATGTGCCCAAGTGCCAACAAATCATGAATAGCTCTATCTATCTCATCCCGGTATGCCTTAGGATGTCAGTAAGGGGCAGTAATCATGGCATGTACCTACTACTCCAGCTCAATGGTATGCCAAACCCCCAGTCAAGTGGTCGACCCGATGGTATGTCTCCAAACACTATTGGGTACCTGTCCAAAATGGCTTGTATATCCGGGTGCAATGGCTTGGGTTAACCCCCAGCTTCTGAAACCCTCAACTCCATGTTGGAATTTCTAATTCTATCCATTAGAAATTCTTCCTGTACTATCTGATTTATTTCTTCCTACTTGTTCTATTAATTAACAAGTTATTTACCATGTAAACACTGAAAATAAATACAAGTGTAGTCTCAACACATACAGATCATCAACTGAAGGAAAACAAGCACAAGGGACACCGTTGTTTTTGGACTAATGTCCCGGAAAAACCCAATGCGGGAAAACCGGTGTAGCTATCAGAGGGTTTTATTATTAAGCAGTTTCAGAATACAATATGGGTGCCAGAAATGGCTCACCCAACAGAGAATGCCCTTGGCAGTAGTACCTCTCAGTCGGAGACAGATATTCCGACTAAATCACTAGATGAACGATCCCACAGCAACACTGCAGCACTTCTGCTGCTCTCTGCCACCGTAATAGGGACTACGTCAACCTATCCAGCTCCTCAACTCCAATCTGCCCCACGAAATCTCCCAGCATCAACCTCTAGGGTCTGCGTCAGCCTCTTGGTGCTCTGTGTCAGCCTCTAGAGCCTTTGTGTCTCCCATGCTAGCCCTCCTCATGCTCTGCACAGCTCCTGGCTGTCTCTACGTGGCCTCTAGCTGGCTCTACGTCAACCCTCTCCCGGCTTCTGCGCTGATGCTCTCGGTGCTATTTCTACCTCTCTGCTACTGCATTCACTACCCTCCATTGCAACTCAGATCACTCCTTCGATTTCCTTAGCAAACCCTGCCCCAGAAAATCGAATCCTTGATCAACTCGGTGTGTTTTCCAACTGACCCTCAAGCCTCTTCTTATACTTTTCTCATTGATGATTCAATGGCCGAGATTAAGTCCCTAATCAATGTCTAAGATTAGATCTGGCTTGATCCATGACTTTTGGACCATTCTAACTCAGTTTTATATTAATTCACATTAATATTTTATTTTCTCTAAGTTTAGACTTAGGGACTCCATTAAAAATATTAATTATTTTAATATCTCCCAAACTAGTTAGATTCTGCCCAAACCATTTCTGGGTCTTGGAGAGCACATGTGCTTTAGTCTATCCACCAATTTTCATGGCTAGAGCACATCCGATGCTACCCCAAATCAACACTCCACAGCCCACACATTGTCCCCATGTCTCATATCTGCCTCCATCCTGTGGGCCGAAACAGTCTGTGGAGGGTAAGAATGCATACCCCGTAGAAAAACTAGTTTTCCATCAACCCTGTGAACTCCATCTCCAACTTCCTCCAATTAGTAGTGAACCTGCCAAGCGAGTAAAGCCACTGGACACCCATCACCACATTGGTGTCTGACACATCCACCACAAAGAAGTGATCTATCACTGAGTAGTTCCCCATGGTCACTGTCAAAGCTGGAACATAGCATGTGCACTGCATGGTTCTGTCCCCTGGTACCAGAACCGAAAAACCCTCAAACTCCTTGGTTGTGATACCCCTCCTCTGGACCATCTATGCATCAATAAAATTGTGGGTAGCCCCACTGTCCACTAAAACCGAGACACGTTGCCCTTACACGGTGCCCCTGATCCTCAAAGTCAAAAACTTGGGTACCCCACGTAAAGATGCAAGGACCCCTCCTGATGGAGTGAAAGGAGCTCCCCCTGGTGGGGGTGGTGGTGGTGGCCCCCTCTCTGCCTGCACTACGTTGTCATCTCCACCCACCTCCAAATCTGCATCATCCTCCAAATCACTGTTAGAGAAAACCTCAATGTAGTGGGCCTTGCCCGTTATGCATCTATGGCTTAGAGCCCATGGTTCCTGACAGGTAAAACACAACTTCCTCCTTTGAAGGTCTCTCCGGGTCTCCTCATCCAACTGTCCATGCCCCTGGTTGGCTCTCGGTGGTGGAGCCCTAGTGTCTCTTCCCCTCTGCTAGAAGCCCTGTCTAGGTGGTAGTGGTGCCCTAACCCTCAGTAGAGCATCCTGCAAATCTCGGGCCCTCCCCATTGTGTCCTGCAAGATAGTGGGCCTGTTGCCCCTCTATAAACATGAAGACCCTCCTGGACTCTAATAGATTCGGCACCATCACTGACAGGCTCAGAAATTTCGAAATGTAGGCCTCAGCACTCCCGATCTACATGAACCTTGTCAGCTCCCCAAAGTGCTCCTCCAAATCGTTCCTCTCAAAATGCTCAAACACCCTCCTGGTGAAATCCTCGTAGGTTGTCACCCCGACATGTCCCATTTTGGTTAGCCCATGGAACCACCAATCATGGGCTTCACCCTCCAAATTTTGTGGAAATTTTTATTGCCTCCCCCTCCGTTATCTGATTTAGCTAGAAGTAGGCATTCAGCTTCTCTACCCACACTCTGGCTGAGCTCTTAGAAGAGCCATCAAAAGTTGGGAGAAACAACCTCCCCACAATACGCTGCAAATCTGTCCCATGCGTGTAGTTTCCCCCACTCTGTCACTTGGGCCTATTATTGCCCTTCAGCCGGCAAAAGTCCCTGAAAGTGACGACTTCCCTAAATTTGGGTCCATAGGACTGATACTCCAAGAAATAGTCCCCCATATGCAACTCCTCTTGCCCTTGCTGCCCACCAGCTCCAGATGTCAAGAACGTGGGAATAGTGGATCTAGATGGTGTGTGTGAAAATTCCTAAACCCGGAATCCCTACTGTAGCAACTAATATTACTTCTCCTACTTGTTAAACCATACAAGTTATTTACTATGTTCTACGGTAAATATAAAATTAAATACAACTGAAGTATTCACTATTTAAAATTAATATGCTGAAACAAGAAACTGAACAAGAAAAAGATAAAACACAATGACACAGTTATTTTTGGACAAATGTCCCCGGAAAAACCCAATGCAGGAAAGCCAATGCAACAGATGAGGGTTTCTTTATTATTATTCTTCAACAAAAATCTCATGTACAAGATACAACCAGCAGAATAGAAGAGGATTCTCTATGAGAATTTTTACAGACACTTCTCGACAAGTTTCTTATCCACGAGAGGCCCTGTTGCCCCATCTGCGTCTCATTGCGTCAGCCCCTACGTGAGAACTACACTATCCTAGTGGCACACTGACTCTGCGTTGTCCTCCTTCTGCTCTGCGTCTTCTGACTCTGGCCTTCAGATTGATGCTGATACCCTCTCTCTCCTTCTCACCTACAACTCTCCCTCTGATTCGATTTTCTCTTCCCAAGCTTCGACCAGTGAGAAAATCGAACTTACTCAGGTAACTCTTACTCAGGTAACTGAGTATCTACCTCTGGTGTGTTTCCAAATGCCCCTCGATGTCCTTCTTATTAGATTCTAATCAATGGCTTAGATCATTTGGACTCTATCTTCGCCTTCTTCTAGAAGTTACACCCACAGTTTAGATTAACATCCATTAATTATCTTAATTTACTAAGTTTAGACTTAGGGTCCCATTAAAAATAATTAATTATTTTAATAAAACTGTCTCCGGGTGGAATTTCCCAAAACGATTTCTGGGTATTGTGGAATACATATGTCTAAGCCTCCCTTCAAAATTTAAGACTTAGCACACATCCGATGCTACCAGAAATCAACACTCCCTCTTAGCGAGGAACGTGCTCTAGTAATGCGACCTTTCGAAGCATCACCCTGTTCTGTATCATCTCCCTCTGCGTTGCTGATGTCTGATATCACTGCCCACCAACTACTGCGCAAACGCTGCATCTGTATTGTTGCTGACCCTGCCACTGCCAACACTACATCTTTACTGCAACTCTCTCTCATTCCCTGCCACTGAAAAGGATTCTCTACCATACCCATCTGCTCTCTGAACTAAATGAACTTATCTCTTCCTAGAGCCTTCGTGAGTACGTCTACTACCTGATCTCCTATGGGAACATACTGCAGTTTTACTACCCCCCCACATTGAACACAGTCTCTGATAAAGTGACATCTGATATCAATGTGTTTTGACCGATCATGAAATACTAGATTCTCATAGAGTTTGATACAACTCTGATTATCGCAGTAAATCCTGGTCGCTTCCATCCTTTTTCTGAATAAACTCACAAGCAGTTTTCTAAGTCATATAGCTTCGCACGTAGCTGTGCTGGCTACCATATATTCAGCTTCTGTTGAGCTCAGAGCTACCAACTTCTGCTTCCTGCTACACCAAGAGATAATTCCTGATCCAACATTGAAGGAGTACCCATAGGTACTTTTCCAGTCTACTGAACTACCTACCCAGTCTGCATCTGTGAATCCATTCAATCTGACATCATCCCCTTGGGAGTATTTCAACCCATATCCGACCGTTCCACGCACATACCTCAAAATGTGCCTAGCTGTTGCTCAATGCACCCTTTTTGGTTTCACCATGAACTGACTAAGGGTATTGACAGCGTAACAAATGTCTGGCCTAGTGTTGACCATATACATGAGTGACCCAATGAGCTGTCTGTACAAGGTGGGGTCCACCTCCTTGTCTCCTTATGCATCTATTTTCTTCTAGTTGGTGATCATGGGAGTAGCCATGGGCCGACAATTCCGCATTTTGAATCTCTTCAGAATTTTTGTAGCATATCTTCCTTGCCCAAGGAAGATCTCCCCATTCTTCTGCCAAACTTCCAACCCTAGAGAATAGTGTATCAAGCCCATATCCTTCATGTCGAATTCTGCTTCAAGATTCTTCTTGCAGTCCTGTATGAGCCTAGATGACCTTGTTAAAAACAAGTCATCCACATATAATAACAGAATAAGTGGCTCATTCTCTATAATTAGTAGAGATTGGGATCAGCATCACTCTTAATGAATCCCAACTGCTGCAAGTAACTATTAATCTGACCATAACATGCTCTGGGTGCCTGCTTGAGCCCATACAGGGCTTTCTTTAATCTGCACACATGAGTTCTCTTTTCATGTGTTTCAAATCCTTCAGGCTATTCTATATACACCTCTTCTTTTATCACCCCGTTTAGAAATGTTGTCTTGACGTCCATCTGGTGAATCTCCCATCCCATTTGAGCTGCTAGGGATATAACGGATCTGATAGAGCTATATCGGGCTATTGGGGCGAAGGTCTCTTCATAGTCTATTCCTTCTTTCTGTGCATACCCTTTTGCCACAAACCTAGCCTTGTACTTCTCTATATTGTCATCTGCAGCATACTTGATCTTGTAGATCCACCTTGATCCTACAACTGATCTATCCTCTGGTCTAGGTACTACTTCCCAGACATCATTCGTCATGATAGAACTATACTCTTCTACCATGGCATCCGCCCACACTTGGTGTTCAACGACTTCTTGAAAACTAGAGGGTTCTTCAACCTGTGCTACCAAGGCCTGGTATCTGTCAAGCTATCTACGTTGCCTCTTCTCGGTTCTAGGAGCTCCAACAAACTCCTCTGTGTCCCTCAGCGTTTGCTGTACTTCCCTGCTGGTTCTACCACTGGTGGTGGGAGGCTCAATCAACTCCTCTTCCTGGTCCTGTCGTTCCATCTGCTGAGAACTATCTGGATTTCCTTCTTCTGAAGAAATGCTAGTACTGGTCACTGTACTTGATCCAGGTTTTTGTCCTCCGTGTTGTCCCTGCTGTTGCTGGACTAATGGAGCATCTACGAACTGAGCTTCTGCTGGCATCTCTCGAGATTTTCTGAAAGCTCTATCCTCCATGAACATCGCATCTTGTCTTACTACAATCTTCCTGCTACTAGGAATGTAGTTCTTGTATGCCTTTGAAGTATCGCTATATCATACGAGGTACCCCTTCTCTGCAGTCTGATCCAGTTTACTGCGCTTTTCGTCTGGAATGTGACAATATGCCACACTTCCAAATATCCTGAGATGACTTACTTCCGGCTTCTTCCCAGTGAAGACACCTTCGGACGTTCTCTTCCCCAATGCTCTGTGAGGAGTTCTATTCTGGATATATATCGTTGTGTTGCAAGCCTCTTCCCATAAGAATCTAGGCAAGTCTTGATCATACAACATAGCTTTTGCTGCCCCAACAATAGTTCTATTTTTCCACTCTGCTACTCCATTCTGCTTCGGATTATATGGAGTTGTCCATTCTCTTTTGATGCCCTCCTTTGCGCAAAAATCTGTGAAGTCTTTGTCCATATATTCTCCACCATTATCTGAATGCAATACCTTTATCTTTTTCCCTGTCATGTTTTCAACGAGAGCCTTAAACTCTCTAAATCGATCAAAGACCTCATCCTTGGTCTTTAAGAAATAGATCCAAGTTTTTCTAGAGTGATCATCAATAAAGGTGACGAAGTATTCACCACCACTAAGAGCTCTTGTGGACATTGGACCACAAATATCTGAGTGTATCAATCCCAATACACATTTTTCTCTATTGTTGCTTCTAGAAAAAGTTGCTTTAGCGTACTTCCCTAGTACGCATCCTCTGCATAAATCATCATGCTCAGTACTAAGGACTGGAACTCCTGTAATAGTCTCTCTAAGCATCCTTAGTGCTCCATGGTGTAAGTGTCCCATTCGCCTGTGCCATAATTCATTCAGTTCCTTTTCACCATTATGATTGTTGCCTATCAGTGCCATTGGAGACTCGAGCTGCAACCTATACAGTCTGTTGCTACGAGCTCCAATTTGTCTCTTCTTCTTCCATCTTGGATGTTTAACATATACTTTCCTTCCAATTAAGTATACATCATATCCCTTGTCTTGTAATTGGGACACTGAAATCAGATTCATTCCTAACCCGGGCACATGCAGAACATTGGTGGCTCGGATGCTGGTTCCTGCTTTCGTCTGAAATGCTATGGTGCCTCTCCAACTAGAGAACACTTTGTTCTGTTTCCCACAGTAATCTGGAAGTCCATTTGTTCTTCTTGATAGCTCGAGAAATATTCTCACACTCCAGTCATATGGGTTGAAGCCCCCTTATCAATGTACAAAACATCTGTTGATGTGGAACTTGCTAAGCATGCGAATTCTTCTTCTAATCTGGAAGATAATTCGGAGACATCTTGAGTTTCCATCTTTGTGCTATTTTTCTAACGATCTCTGATGCTATCCTGCCCTAGCAACTGCCTACAGAAAATTGCGTCCCACCAGAAAAACCTCTTTGCTGAAGCTTCTACTGCGCTACTCCCTCTGTCGCTAATAAATCTCAACCTAGAAATCTTACCTCTTTGTCGACTCACTTAGAGAGAGATTTCCCTCGAAAATCTAGCCCTCTGGCCTGAACTACGCAAACCCTCTGGGGATTCGAATTGTTGCCTTTGCAGGAATTTCGAATTACCTTCTTCCTTCAACGTTGGGTCTTCCAGCTCTATTCTTCTTGCTTCACCTGTTACTCTTATACCATGTGAAAATTCCTAAACTCGGAATCCCTACTGCAGCAACTGATATTACTTCTCGTACTTTTTAAACCATACAAGTTATTTACTGTGTTCTACGGTAAATATCAAAGTAAATGCAACTGCAGCATTCACTATTTAATTTAATATGCTGAAACAAGATACTGAACAAGAAAAAGATACAACACAATGACACAGTTATTTTTTGGACAAATGTCCCCGGAAAAACCTAATGTGGGAAAACCGGTGTAGCAGATGAGGGTTTCTTTATTATTATTTTTCAACAAAAATATCATGTACAAGATACAACCAACAAAATAGAAGAGGATTCTCTGTGAGAATTTTTACAGACACTTCTCGACAAGTTTCTGATCCATGAGAGGACCTACTGTCCCCTCTGCGTCTCACTATGTCAGCCTCTGCATGAGAACTACGCTATCCCAGTGGCACACTGCCTCTGCGCTATCCTTTGCGTAAGAGCCTCTGCGTTGTCCTCCTTCTGCTCCTGACCTTCAGACTGATGCTGATACCCCCTCTCTCTCCTTCTCACCTGCAACTCTCCCATTGATTTGATTTTCTCTTGTCGAACTTTGACTAGTGAGAAAATCGAACTTACTCAGCTAACTGAGTATTTGCCTCTGGTGTGTTTCCAAATGCCCCTCGATGTCCTTATAATCTTCCAGTTGAGAACCAATGACCCAGATTAGATTCTAATCAATGGCTCGGATCATGAAGTTACACCCACAGTTTAGATTAATATCCATTAATTATCTTAATTTCTTAAGTTTAGACTTAGGGTCCCATTAAAAATAATTAATTAGTTTAATAAAAATGTCGTCGGGTGGAATTTCCCAAAACGATTTCTAGGTATTATGGAATACATATGTCTAAGCCTCTCTGCAAAATTTGAGACTTAGAGCACATCTGATGCTACCAAAAATCAATAGTGTGTTGGGAATAAGAGGAATGTTGGGGTTAAGGGATGTGTGGTGTTGTGAAGTATCGGAGCCTTCACCCAACTGGAATTCCCCTTGAATTCCCTTACCCTTGTTGTTGCTACAATTTTGTTGCCTTAGTTCCTCAATACTCTTGGACAAGTCTTGTACTGCCTTCAACAAATGATGAGCAAACTCCTTCTCCTTACTCCTTTTGTCTCCCTCATTCTCTGCCATGTTTGTTTCCACAACCTCCGGTTCAGTTATCACGAGATCTAGAGTAATCTGCAACTGCCTTTCTCTACTCCTATATCTCTGTCTCCAGTAAGTCACGTTTTGCCTATCCTCTAGTGTCATAGATCGTGTTGCTCCCACAAGCTGAGCCAAGTCTATGAGCTCTGATACCACTATAATATTCCTAGGGAGTTTTTACAGTAAATAACAAAGCATGCATAGACATAAAAATCACGAAAAGCAAACACATAACCAGTCTGTGAATTTGCACCCAAAACTCCATTGCTGAGCCATTTTATTAAAAATAAAGAGGGTACAATGTGGTGCTGGAAAGAATGCACCTAGGCTTGCTCAAGGCAAGCTAACAAAGCCCAAGCGAATAGTAAGAAGTCCCCCTCAAGTTTGTTGCTGCTCTCTCTTAGCTCTGTGCTGAACTGCCCAGAAAATACGTTGTTGGTTGTGAAGAACTGTTGCTAGGGCCTCCTCCGATGCTCAGGAAATTTCGGGGAAATTAACCCCGGGCTCTCCACCAAATACCCAAAATAACCCACGAAGGAATTTCTGATGGATGACCTTGGAATTCGGCCCTCTTTTCGCTCTATCTCTGCTGCTGGGTAATTCGACCCCCCTATCAATCCTACTACAAAAAGCCCCCAAAATGGCTGCAATCTCCAAACAAACAATACGCCGGACTCCCCCACAAATTCTAGCCGCAAACTCCCTTGACTCCTCAACCGCCAAGCATACCTCCTCCAAGAATTGCGCAATCCCTGCATTGCTGCTGCTAAACCTCTCCACAAACTTGCACTCTCCACTGCTGGTACGAATAGAATAGATGGAACTCGCTCCTTGGGCTAGCACTCGAAGTCCACCGAAGAAAAGGTTGAGATTTCCGCTCGGAAACACTCGTGTGTTAAACAGCGCTTGCAGACTTGGCTTCAACTCAAGCATGGTATGTCAAAGACAATTTTCTCAAAGATGAATGAATGCCAAAATGAGTGTCTTTCCTTCCTTTTTGTCAAAGTGCCTCCAACATGTCCATGTGGGCCCAGCTCGATTTCCTCCCACTGAACTTGCTCCAATGAGTGCATACTTCTCATGTGGGCTGTAATTCTCTATGGGTGGCCCCCACGCTCCACTAGAGGTTCGATGTTCCCTTTCCAACTCTAATGTTTGGGCTTGCTTCAATCAAAAATACATGTGGGGCCTCTAAACCCACATTTCCTAAGTGCAAACATGAATTAAGACAAAAATTGGCAAAAATTGATATTTCACATAGCAATATAAGTGGGAATATCACACTTGTAGCAGTTTACACTGGTCCAGATCTATGTAAAGTCAAGTAACTCTTCAAAAATAGAAGTTCTGGAGCTGCCAACGAAGGGAATTCTTGTTTGTTCTGGAATATATGTCTGGGTTAATTTTTGGCTCTAGGTGGTCTTGAAGATCGGAAATTAAAACAGAACCCAGACTCTGTTCTTATCCAACGCATGATCCAAGTGCAAGATATGATCCCTATGACTTTGGGTTTTCGTTGACTTTTATTGCAGATCTGCAGACCTAAAGCCATGATTATCTGATGCAGAGAAGAACAAGTGGCTCCATTTATGACTGAAGTTTGAAGCTTGCAAGACCTTTTTCTCTGAAAAGCCTTCGGTCCTTCGCTTGAATTAGATCAAGGATTGTTTCTGAGCAATAGGAGTTCGATGTCATAAAATAGTTTGTGCCAATTCCATATCCGTTGAACATTAATAGAAGTCTCGGCGCAGTTAAGCAAATTTCTGTGACAGACATGATGTAAGGATCAGAGAAAATTTTGAATATAACTTGAAGCCTATTGAACAGCTAGGGCAGAATTTTAGTAGCCCTAATCTACGTCCTAGACCTAAGTAAAAATAAAATGCATCTAAAATAAAGAGATACCATAGAATTATGTCAAAATTTGTGATCTCTATTCCTCAAACAATTTGGTCTGTGGGCTTGAGAACCTATTGCAACTACAGTGTATTTATATCCACAATCACAAAGTATCTTTTATCTCTGCAACTGGCACACATTTTGAACACTCTTCTGCAAACAAAACATTAATACAAGGTCATGTATCCCTGGAGAAGCAAAAGGATTAAACTGTCAAAACGGATTAGTTAATTCTGTAAAGGTTTTTATCTGCAGTTGTATGGTCATATACTTGACAATTGTTGATGATGCTGAGCATATGCTCCGAAGGAGAGAGAATTGCTTCAGGGCATCAAAGCTGATAAAAAAGTGTGAAAAGTGTCTATGACAATGACTTGATCCTTGATATGACAGTGGCTATTTGATCTGGACTCTTCTTGAAGGCTTCACTGGTTGAGCCAAATTTGAAGGTTGTTGCAACCTAAACCAAAATTTATTCAGACCTGTCGCATGTATTAGGGTAAAACCATGAAGCAGAACCCAGAAAAAATACACAGTACAATACTCAAAGTATGCAGAGAACAAACTGCTGAAGATGGAATGATGACATGCTGACAAAAACAGAATTCATGCATGAGTACTAGACAGAAGGTTCTAAAGCATTGGTATAAAGATTATGTTGAGGTGCCCTATCCAGAATGTGTAGGACAACACCAGCAAATTGAATTGTCAAAGACCTTGATCTAACAAGAGTTGAAGCTGCCATTCTTGAGGATTTGAATACTAGTGGCTCTACTATTGAATGTACGTAGCATTAAGATCTGAAGTCAATGAACCATTCTTAAGGTCTGCACAATCATTCTGTATTAGTGGCATCATATTAGCTCCAGCAGCATACATCTCCTAAGTCTGGCTTCTTAGAGTGACAAAGATTCTCCTTCAGAAATCAATTCAAGGTCTGACAATGGCACATCTACATAAGACAGAAGCTATACTTATGAAGTGAAGGTTAATTCATCTTCAGCAATCAATGTTGCAGACTTGTCACATGTCTTGAAGTATGAGTTAATGGGCTTATCACTATACGTGCTAAAATTGGATCAGTGATTGTTGAGCTTGCAGCATGTGTACTTGGCAGAAGATAAGCTAGGGCTTTTACCAGTAAAATTATTACAGAGAAATGCATGTGTTGAGCCAGTGTTCCGGCCGTGACTTGTATTGACAGTCAGAGGTTGGGTAGAGGCATTTCAGGCAGTTGTGGACTGACAGTGAACAGTAGTAGCAGCAGCAGAGATAGTGAGAGTGGTGGCAGTAGAGACAGCAGTGAAGAATATAGCAGTGGTCTACAATGAACAGCAGTAGACAGCAGTGGCAGCAGTGGAGGTAGTGGCAGTGGCAGCAGTGGAGGTAGTGGTAGGAGTAGCAGTGTAGCAGTGCAGCAGCAGCAACAGGTGAAATAGCAGGTTTAAGTTGGGCCATTTGTCCCTGGTACGGGAACCAAAACTCAGGGAGCATTTGCTTCCTTCTAGCATTGCTGGTAAAACCCCTTGGAGAGTCTTGCTCTTCCAAATTTATCTGGTAAATTTGTATGTACATCATACATAACACAGCATTTGGTTGAGACAAATCTTTCGTGTACTCACCATTGATGTGATGATGATTGTATGTTTATTTTAATGCTCTGAATGTTTAAGAAAACTAACCAATTGTGAAAAGTAAAGGGAAATACTGATTCAACCCCCTCTCTGCATTTCCAACAATTAGCCTATTATAGTTTAATATATATAAAGAAGTTGACATATCATAGGGTTCCTTTTCGACACATGAACTCATCAAATGTAAATGGAAACATATAAAGCTATGTATTTTAAGTAATATCTTATTAAAAAACATGCTATGTTAATCCATTTCATTCATGTATAACTTTTCAATGTACATATTGAAATAGACTTTAAAGTAATACATATACCAATGCTATTCCAAGGGGTTATCTCAAACACTTATAGCCAATGTTGTTCGGCATTTGGCTAGTTCTATGCCAACAAGTGTTTGGTATAAATCCCCTTGGGTTAGAAACACTAGTGTTAAGGAAAAAAAGTTTATCAATTATGTTATGTGTTGAAACATTACCTAAAGTTGTTGATGTTGACCTCAGCAAGCCAAGCCGTCAAGTACACCTAGACAAAAAAGTATAGTTAACACATTTGAATCAAATACTTAATTCATGGCTCAAATTAAGATTTTAAATGGAACATAAAACAAGTGACAAACATTGCATTCACCCACCAATGTTAGCATCAAAGATATTATATTATGTTGCCCTAGTTTTCTATGAGGTGCTCATGTAAAGAGGTGCATAAATTGACTACCTATGTAGTTAGTGCGTTCACTTATCTCATGTATGTTAGATTTTGTAGTTCAGACAGTTTGTCTAGTCTCAAGAGGTGTCATTGAGGCTAAGAGCAAAAAAGAGTAAAATATCTCCAAGCCCGGGAAATTTTTTTAAGGGAAAATGTCTTAATTAGATTATTAACCTAAGTTGCATGAAACGAGGAAATGGGTACGAGTTTCCGAAACGGGAAGTGATACGAAACGCGACCTCCCCAAATTTTGGAAACGGGGAAACGCGAATATATATATATATATATATATATATATATATATATATATATTAGGACATTTAAGAAATATGTGCAATTATAAAGCATATATGATACATTCTAATTTATTACATTATGATAAAATTGTCAATTGTCAATGCATAAACTATAAGTCTCTAAATTTACATTACATTTACTCATGAATGATCACATAATGAAAATAGAAATATCCAAAATCAGCCACGAGAAATTTCTAATTTCTTGTCTCGTGCTTGATTGGGAGTCTCCTCCTACATAGTCAAATGACCTTAGTGCTCTTGATTAAATACAAGTTTCATACCCTAGTACCCTACATGCTCTTCACTATTGGGAGTCTCCCCTGCATAGAAGGCTTGGTTCTCTTGATTAAATACAAGTTCCATACCCTAGTACATGATAAAATCCAATGGAAACATTGCAATCCCCCTAATCCTGAAATCCTGAAAAACATATAAGTCTGCTGGATTTTGAGTGAGATCTAAAATTCTACTTTTTCCATATGAAATCCAATGAGGGCGAAACCACTCTCAAACACCCTGAGTCATTTCATGGTAATGTTAAAAATTTAAGTAAAAGGATGAAAATGAAAAATAAAGGAGAATATCACTTTTACTTTAAGAATTGAACATTACCATGAATTGCATATCAACACTAGGACAAAAGTTCACTTTTATAACTTTAGACAAGCATCTAGAAGCAACTAGAAATCACTAGGATAACCTAAAAATAAATTAGAAAACAAACTAAATTAAAAAAAAAAAAAAAACACAAGTAAAACGCTGAAACGTGAGTCGTACGGCCCTGAAACGCGTTTCAGGCCGTACTGGCCACGTTTCAGTTTCGGGAAACGTGGCAGTACGGCCTGAAACGCGTTTCAGGGCTGTACCAAACGCGTTTCAGCGTTTCGTACCCGTTTCCGTACGGAAACGCCCCCTTGCCCTACGTTTCCTGCAACATAGTTATTAACTAGTTTTTAATAGTTTTCCTAAGTCTAACTTAGTAAAATTGGTTAATTAATTAGTATTAATTGAGACACTTAGTAAAATTGGTTAATTAATTAGTATTAATTGAGACAAGTCGATTTCTCTCTAGCAACTTCTACAAAAAGTGTTTGATGGAGTGAAGATGATCTTAGCCACTGATCAAGATTAGATCTTGGCCATTGCATTCTCAACAAGAGATTATAAGAGGAAACCGATGGGCATCTTGGAGATCAATGAACAGAGGCACAGTGATAGCGTGGGATTTGACACCAGCGAAGGTTTCAGCAGTGATTGAGCGAGAAGCATTTTCCATAGGGTTTCTTCATCAATCAATCTTTCGGCTTTCGAGATCCAAAGGAAGAGTAATTGCCAAAGATTTTTGTTGCAGGAAGGCCAAGATTTTCAGAGGGCCATGAGGGTTTTCTGAAGCGCTATATTCACCCAGAGAGGTCGCACATGTGTAGTTTAGAGAACATTTGGAAGGCCGAAAAATTCCAGGAACCGAGAGGCAGGGCTGAGGAGATTGTTGGAGGTTGAGTTTGTTAGGAGGCCGTGAGGCCATATCTTCCATCACCAAGCCGCACATGTGTGGAAACAAGGATAATAGAGAGAGACATGCCTTCAAATAGGAATGATCCTACTATAGTCTCCGCTCATGCTAAAATAAAGAACAATGCAGGTTCAAAGAAGCAATGTCAAGGAAGACCAGGATTCAAAGAAGGAAGGAAAGGTAGATGCTTCATTTGTAACAAGTTTGGTCAATAATCAAGGGAGTGTCCTAATAAAAGGGATACAACTCGGGATGATGATGACAATTGCTACAACAATCAAAGGAATGGAAGGTTCAACAACAAAGGAAAAAGGAATGCTCCCGCTACTCAATATGGAAATGGTCGACCTCCCAAAAGATCAAGAAACTCCAGGTATGATGAATCTAATGTTGTAGATAACGAGCAAAAAGAATTTTATCTTATATTTTCCCTCTCTACTGCCTCTCCTTCGGATACCTTGGGAAATTGGTTGATTGATAGTGGTGCCTCAAGGCGCTTCACTAGGTATAAGGAAGCTCTTTCAAATCTGATAGAAAAGAATACAAATTTGGAAATCATTCTTGGAAACAATGCCACCTATCCCGTCAAAGGAGTTGGGAATGCTACTCTTCAATTGAATCAAGGTAACACCATTCATCTACAAGAAGTACTATATGTACCCAATCTAAGGAAGAACCCGTAATGCTTCAAATAATTTAAACAACTATTTACTCTAAATAGAATATGAAATCTTCATGAACCTGCTTTAAAATTTAACCAAAATTCATATATCAAAGTAATTGATTTGATGAAAAGTACCTACCTGGGTTCCTGCAGATGAAGGGGCTTCAAAATTGCTCTAGCTCTCGCTCCCATTACCAAAATACCATAACCTCCCAGCCAAACTGAGTACAACCTAGGTACTCAGTCCAGAATGCTTCTCAATTGCTGCAATCTGTTCCCTCGTGCCCAAAAACTTCAGAACACAAGGCTCAATCCTTACTGTCGATAACTTCGTGTCAACTATACTTCCTCCAACCGCCCCCTGATCATTCTTTTTTTCCCCCTTCTCTCAAGATAACCTTCCTTCTTTTAAGTCTCTGTTCACCACCTCCCTTCATCTCTGTGTCCTAATTTTGATACGTGTTAATTTTATAAAAAAAATCTTATTTGATTTGGTGATTTTATTCGAATATGTAAATTTGATTTGATAAAGTTTATTTATTATTTTAATGAATTAATTTAATTTATAATTTTAATTAATTAATTTTATTAATTTCATAAATTTTAATTTACAAATTAAGATTTAACATTAAAACTAACATTTTATGTTCTTTTGAGGATTTATCATATATATATAGTGCGTTACATACGGGTCCATGCATACGTAGCTATCGTATGGAGGTCTCGTATATATGCTAATACTTATATTTTATTTATAGCTATAGGTGGATCATTACATACATCCCTCCTTCCAAAAACTTAGTCCCGAAGTTAGGGTTTCTAAAATATATTACGATTTTTGTGAGTATATAAGTCTTTATATTACAAAATTGAATTTGTTTTCTTTAATATATTAAAATTTTACAACTATAATATCCATGCTCTACCCAGTTGGTTTCCTAGCTATTCTATAATCATCATATCCTTCTTAATCTCTTCCGCTTCCATCCTATCCATCCTCTACTAGAATATGCCATGGCATCAGCTATACTGACTAACCATTCATAGGCTTTTAAGGGTATCAGCGTCGCTTATATCAACCTGATTGCCCAATAGGCATCTGACAGTCATCATCACACGTCTAAGGGAGCGTGATTCGCACAGTCCTCTCATGACTCCAGGTTTTGGAGGATAAACGGTGGATAATACCTCCACCCCTCTTAAGTGGGACTAGGGTTAACACCCTATCATGGAATCTCTTTGAGCCTTAATTGTTCTAAAGTTTTTGGCATCACATGGTCATCTTGGTAACGATGTTATCTGCAACATAAACACTTGTCCATACATTATAAAATATGCATCAATATATTCAAAATAAATAGTTTATGTATAATTCATACATGTTAACTATAGTATAACATACTTGGCCATATCCTACTCATGTTATTAGCTTTCATATTAAAATGTAATCATTCTTTTATTTCTATCTCATCAATCATATCGATATGCATAAATGAAACAAAATTATAATATCTTAATTCCCATTAGAAGCAAAATTACTCAAATATTAAACTTTACTTTGATAACTATAATTCAGTAAGATCAATAACATATTCCGTCTTGGTATCCACGTACCAGTGGAATTAAACAGATAACATATCATAAAAATTCACGTTTATATGTGATCATTCCAAAATGGTTTTGAGTTTCTAATTTAAAGTAAAGTAAATATATACAAAATATGGTTTAAAGTTCTTCAAAATTGACACAAGTTGGGGTATTTTTGACATATGATTTCCGTATCTTCCCAAGTAGCCGATCCAGGACTATACTTGTCCCACTGGACCTTAACTTGGTCTACCAGACAATTCCTGAGCTGTCGAACCCTACGTTCCAGTATACGTAATGGTTCGACCGATATGATTCCTTCGTCCGATACCTGCAGTTCCTTCCATTGAAGGTTATGAGATTGGTCAGCTATGTAATGCCTTAATACAGATACATGAAATACATTATGAACTTTATGCAAGTGAGGTGGCAGTGCAAGACGATAGGTGACAGGTCCAACTTTTTCCATGACTTTAAATGGTCCAATAAATCGGGGTGACAACTTTGTCCCTTTTTCGAATCGAATAGTGCTTTTATTTGGTTTGATGCGGATGAAAACTTGATCCCCTACTTCATATTTCCTATCAATTCTGTGAGCATCAACATAACTCTTTTGTTTATCCTGTGCTTCTTTTAACCGTTGTCTAATTTATTTTACCTACTCCTCCATTTCTTAAACTAATTCTGGCCCTACTATCACCCGATCTTCTGACCTGTCCCAACTTAATGGTGTTTTGCAAGGTCTGTCGTATAATGCTTCAAATGGAGGCATTCCGATTGAATTGTAGTAACTGTTATTATATGCAAATTCGACTAAGGATAAGTACTTTTCCCAGTGCAATTGCTGATCCATAACATACATCTTCAACATATCTTCAAGTACTTGATTTACCCTTTCTGTTTGCCCATCAATTTTAGGATGATAAGTTGTACTCAAATTTAGTTGAGTTCCTAAGGCTGACTGCATGCAAGTCCAAAATTTTGAAGTGAATCGCGAATCTCTATCTAATATGATCTTCTTAGGTATTCCATGAAATCTGATAATTTCATTTATGAATACTCGAGCTACGTCAGCAACTTCATAAGTATCTCTTACGGGAATGAAATGGGCGTTTTTCGTTAATTTATCCACTACCACCAGAATAGCATTGTGTCTTTGAGAAGTAAGAGGTAGCCCAGTGATAAAATCCATAGAAATGATCTCCCATTTGGTCATAGGAATGTCGTGAGGTTGTAAGAGACCTGCTGGATGACAATGATCAACTTTTACTTGTTGACATTCCAAACATCTTGCAACGAATTGAACGATATCACGTTTCATGCCCAACCAGAAGAAGAGTTTCTTGGTATCAGTATACATTTTTTTTACTCCAGGATGAGCACAATATACTTCTCTGTGGGCTTTCTTAAGGATGGTGTCTCGAAGATCCCTATTATCAGGAATATACATCCTTCCATGAAATCGTAAGATTCCATCATCTTTTAATTCATATCCTTCAAACTTATATTCTTTTGGCTTTTTACTATCAAGACTAGATCTTACTTTTAAATACTAGCTATCTTTTATGAGATGTTCTAGTACTCGCTACCTTAAGTCTACTTTGATAGGTATGAGGGAGAATATTCGGGGTCTTTTGCTTAAAGCATCTGCCACTACATTTTCTTTTCCTTTAATATATGATATTCCAAAGTCATATTCACTTAAGAATTCACTCCATCGTCTTTGTCTAGCATTCAAGTCTCTTTGGGTGAACAAATATTGTAGACTTTGATGGTCGCTTTTAAGTGTAAAACTTCGCCCCACTAGATAGTGTCTCCAAATCTTTAAAGCTAGTACTACAGCGGCTAACTCTAAATCGTGAGTAGCGTAGAGTTCTTCATGAGGCTTTAACTTTCTTGAGACATACGCTATTACTCCTCTATCCTGCATTAATACTGCACCTAACCCATGTTTGGATGCATCAGTACATACCGTAAAATCTTTGTCCATATCAGGAACTCTTAAGATTGGTGCACTGGTCAGTAGTCTTTTGAGTTCAGAGAATGCTTTATTACATTCCTCAGTCCATTCATACTTAACACCTTTACGTTGAAGAGTTGTAATCGGTTTTGCAATTTTGGAGAATCCTTCCACAAATCTTCGGTAGTAACCGGCTAAACCCATAAAGCTTCGTACTTCATGTGCATTTTTTGGTATTGGCCATTCCATGATTGCTTTTACCTTCTCAGGGTCTACTGAGATCCCTTCACCTGATATGATATGACCTAAGTAATGAATCTTTTCCTGAAAGAACGAACACTTGGATAACTTTCCATATAACTGGTGTTTTCTGAGGCAGGATAATACTATCCGTAAATGGTCTTCATGCTCTTTCTCATTCTTGGAGTAGATGAGAATATCGTCTAAAATGACTTGTACAAATTGATCAAGATATTTACAGAAAACATTGTTTTTCATGCTCTTTCTCATTCTTGGAGTAGATGAGAATATCATCTAAAATGACTTGTACAAATTGATCAAGATATTTACAGAAAACATTGTTCATAAGGTTCATGAATATTTTTGGTGCATTAGTTAATCCAAATGGTACCACAGTAAATTCATAATGCCCAAAACGTGTTCGGAATGTAGTCTTAGAAATATCGCTTTCAAAAATCCTTAGTTGATGATAGCCTGATCGAAGATCAATTTTTGAAAAGACAGCAGCTCCTTTCATTTGATTGAAGAGGTCATCAATTCGAGGCATAGGATATCGATTCTTTACTGTAGCTTGATTCAAGTCTCGATAATCTATGCATAATCTTAAGGATCCATCTTTCTTCTTGACAAAAACTACAGGGCCACCCCAAGGTGATATACTGAGTCGAATATGTCCTATATCCAATAGTTCCTTCAATTGAATTTGTAATTCGTGAAGTTCCGGAGCTGTCATTCTATAAGGTGTTTTAGAGATTGGTTGAGTACCGGGTTTCAATTCTATTGTGAGATCTAGCTCTCTTTCAAGGGGTAATCCTAGTAGTTCCTTTGGAAATACATCTGGAAATTCGGCTAACACCGGATATTATTCTAAGGATGGTCCTTTTTCTTTACTTATTTCTTGAATTACATATGCCTGACAACCTTTCCTTAAGCAACCCTTCATTTTCATTGTTGATATGTAGCGTAAAGATATTTTTCTCTTGATACCTTGAATTTGGATCGCCTCTCCTTCATCATTTATACCGAGAATTCTTTTCCCATAACAGTCTACCCAAGCTTGATGAGCTTCTAACCAATCCATACCTATGACAAGATCATAAGTTCCTAGGGTTGTAACATAAACTTTCAATTTAGTCGTACAGACCCCCAGATCAATTTTGCATTGATCCACACTTAAGTCTACGGATTGGAGTTCTCCTGAGGCCATTTCTACCTGTCTGAAATCATTTTGCCTGTGAGCTGCCAGCCCACATTTATTTAATGCATATGACGAAATGAAACTATCTGTAGCACCAGTATCAAATAAGATTTTGAATTTTATACCATTAATAATACCTGAGGATTCCACTACAGTGGACTGGTGTGCTGCTTGATTGTTGTTGACTAATGCATGGATTCTATGATTGCCTTGGGTATTTGGTATTGGTTCCTTTCCTGTCCCATGCAATATACTAGATGAAGCTTCTGGACAATCACGTTGAAAATGCGATCCTCCACATCCCCAGCAATTAACCTGGGTCGATCCTCTTGAATCATAATGTGAATTTCTAGATAAAGGGCTTCGCCCTCTCATGTTGCTTCCTCTCGAATTTCTTCCTCTATTAGCAGTTCCACGAAATTTCCATGGACTTGTGTTTGATGATTCAGCGGCTATAGTGTTAACTGCCATGGGAGCTCTTGTTCCTACATTTCTTGGGGTAAATCTATTACCATAAGGTGGTCTTGAGCTACCTCCCCTGAAGAAATTTCGGGGAGTCTTTCCTGAAAACCCTAATTGTAGAGGTTCTGCTGGTCCGACATCCTTTTTGGTTCCTAGATGATCTTCTGCATAACGGCCACATTCTACCGCCTCGGCTACTGATGATGGTTTCCACATCCTAACCAAGGCCCTGATGTGAGGGTTTAACCCAAATATGAAGCGTTCAACTTGACGTTCATCAGAATTTAAGTAGTGAACGTATTTCACAAGCTCCATAAACATTATTTCATATTCTTCCACTGATTTATTACCTTCAATTAATGTATGAAATGCTCCGGCTTGTTGTTCTTGAAAATATGGAGGTAAATACTTAGCACGGAATCCTTCCTCGAACAATTCCCAAGGGACATTATCTGTTGTGAGGTGTAGTTGTTTTTCCAGATTTCCCCACTAAATCAAGGCACTTTCCTTTAATTGAAATACAACAATTTTTGTTTTTGAAGAAGAAGAATACTCTCTTAGTTTAAAACATCTGTTCATTCCTTCTAACCATGCTTCAGCACGTTCTCCAACTCGTCCTCCTAAAAATTCTGGGAGTTTAATTTTCTGAAGCTCTCTAGAAATATCTTCCTTTGATTGTCTATTCTCAGAACTTTTGGGTTTTGCTTGACTTGTTTCTTCGGGTTGAGGTTGCTCCTCTTTGGTTTTATCCATTGTCGACCCTTTTAATGTTTCCATTATGGCTTCCAATGAGCGCATTATAACGGTCAACTCCAGTGCTGGAGCGATTGGTGTTGATGATGGTCTCGATGGTGGTGGTGATGATGGTGGTGGCGATGGAGATGGTGATGACGACAGTGGTGGCATTAATGATGGTGATGCTGCCCAATCACATCGTCGTCGCTGATATGTCCTTACCATCGTAGTGTTTCCTGTATACATAATAAAATTGTAAAAATTTGAGGTATACTTTCAGATTTAACATATAGTTTTGCAATTTCAAATTTACAAACGGGTATAGTTTTTTTGCTACTTTTACCTGCTAGGCAGGTCTTATTGGTACCGAGGTCAAGGAGGGTGGTCTCGCGACCTCCTTGTCCTAATGCAGGGAATCCTATCCTAATGCATAATAATACTTATTCTAATGCATGAGTCTTTATAAACCTTTCAGGCTTTTTTTTTTTTTTTAACCATTGTAACATAGCATAAATAATAATCTAAAATATTTATGCCTAACTATATATAAAATAAAAACATAATATAATCTGATATATAACTCAAATTTTACTAAGTTTCTTTCATAACACTCATTCTCTTAGTAAACATTCTCCACTAACTCACAAATTATTTCCATAGCTGATGATAAAATATTTTAATATACATGTGCTTTTATTCCTAGGCATTAGCGGAATAGTGTGAAGATATTGGTATTTGTAATGGGAAGGTCGGCGGGTCGAAACCCCCACCTGACACTTCCGCATTTTACATCGCATATAATATATATCATATAGATGATATTGATACGGTATTAAAGTTTGGATATGGTTAATATATCATGTGATATATATTCACGATATAATATATCGTGGATAGTATATAATCTTACCATGTGATTTTTCATTTTAAAATAAGTTGGAAACCAAACCATTTAGAATAGGTCAGAACTCTTTAAAATAAAATTATTTCCTTGCCAGGACTCCACGATAATCAAGTTTGGTACGCGCGTCTCCACAATAACACGCCTGCATACTTCGCGGAGGTGATTGGCGTGTCGACAGAAGGCCAGAGCCTATGACCTTGTGGATAGCGATTCGGATTACACGCCGATCATTTCTTCTATTGATGTCTGGTTATTTTATTATATTTCATCGTGGCTCATCGCTTGGCTTGTTAACTGGATACTTTGATATGGGTCGCTTTTATGATCTTTAAACGATTAGGGAGAAGGAAGGCAATGCAGCCAAAGCTAAGAAGACTTTTGGCGAGATGATCACGTGGCTCTGGTGGGATCCCCTCAATACGGCTGCATATAATGCCTTCTTGGTGTTAAAATTGGCAACTAGGGCAAAACTTCATGTGGGTCATCTTATTCATGGCTAATAATATTTTTATTAGATTCCTCTCGTTGAAAGGTGTAGGATTGATATAAAGATCATCCGATTCCGATAAGTATTCATGGAGATATGAATTTATTTTGATCATGGAATTATTATCAAGCCGACCTATAACTCATGTAGGCTCAGAAGCCCAATAGTCGCATCTATTCAAGCACCAACATTGTGTATAAATACAGGAGGACTTTTCCTCATTTGGACTCACTCATTTTCATCACATCTCTCTCTCTCTACTGCACAGAAAAGAGTCTCTTCTCTACTGAGCAGAAAAGGGTCCCTCCCTCACACATGTGAAGCCGGAACTGCTGAAACTGAAGCTGCACCTGCAGAAGTAAAGATTGACCTGTGTAGACTAGAAGATCTCCTCATCTGAACTGCACTGTAGGTTCATCTGAACCTCCTCTGAAAGCCGCAACTTTTGGTGGTGGAATCAAGTCAATCCGACGGACGGTTTGCAAGATATCGACTGCCCTAGTTTGAAGCCGAAAGCTGCCGAAACTGAAGCTGCAACTGCAAAAGTAAAGTTTGACCTGCGTGGACTAGAAGATCTCCTCATCTAAACTGCGTTGTAGGTTCATCTGAACCTCCTCTGGAAGCCACAACTTTTGGTGGTGGACTCAACCCGTCCAACGGTCAGTTTGTGAGATATCGTCTGACCTAGTTTGATGATAAAGCCACTAATGTTGATGTTGCTGATCTAGGGTTTGCTACTACTGATATGAATCAAATTTATTGTACTATTTCTCTCTGTTGAATTATTGAAGATAAAAGAAGATTTGATCAAAGGGTTTCCCCACACATTGTGGGGTTTGTCCCTGGCTAGCCGCCACATCTTGTGTCTCTTGTCTTGGCTTGTTTTCTATCGATCGTTTAATGTTCTATCTACACTTTACTTTATGTACATGTGATTGCTAATCTGTGGAATATAATAAGGAAAAGAAGTAAACTGTTATAAGCATAGAACATACCATAACTTAACATGGAATCAGAGCTGAGGTGAAGACAAAGCCCGAGCAAGAGCAAGAGCAATTACCAAAGAGAAGATTGGCAAGGCTATCCTAAAAGAACGATGGGGTCCTCAACACTCTTTCCTGCTAAAGACAAGCTTCGTCAGAAAGCTGAGTATCACAGATGGAAGATGTCTATCCATCTAACCCTTAAGGATCAAGGAATGTTGGATCATGTGAGAGGCAATATTGTTGAGCCTCCATCCAATGCACCTCCTGCTGCCAGGAACAAATGGAAGAACAGAGAAATTAAAGCGAAGAAGATCATCCAGGACTCTATCGACAAGCGCTTGGTGGCCTACATCTCTGAACTAGACACCTCCAAGGAAATCTACGATAGACTGGTGAGTTTATTTAAAGTTAATGATGCAAATCAAATTTCGTTTCTTAGAAATAAGTTGAGGGAAATCAAGAAGGATAAAGATGAGAGTATGCAAGCATACTTCTTAAGAATCACCGAGATCAAGAATGATCTCCTATCTATTGGGGAGACTATTACTGATAGAGAAATGGCACTCACAACTCTTGGAGGATTACCATCCGAATGGTACGTGTTCAGGACTACTCTTTTGAACAATAATATAATTCTTGGTTTCGAGGAATTAATGGCTAGATGCATTCAAGAAGAAACAAGGGTAGAAGAGCAAGAAATGCCCTTGCCTAAAGGTCCTCCTGCTGCCTTTTCTTCTCATGCTAAGAAAAGAAATAATTCTGGGACTAAATTGAAAAGAAAGGCTGGACCTAAGGGTGGAAGAAAAGGACGATGTTTCATTTGCAAAAAAGCAAGTCACTATGCAAGGGAATGTCCTGATAGAAAGGACTCTCAGCGTGACGATGATCAAAATCCCTCTCATGGTAATCGAAGGAATGGAAAATTCAACAACAAAGGTAAAAGGAATGTTGGGAATCAAGGAAGAGGACAAGCATTCAAGAAGGCTAGAAATTCTAGGATGTATTAAATGCACCTGACCTTCGAAAGAACCTGGTGTCCATCTCGGCAATGGAAGACAAAGGCTACAAGGTAACCTTCAGCGATGGCAAGGTACGTGTATCGAAAAATAATGTTAAAGATGCCTTTACTCTTGGGTTTCATGTTATCAGGTCGATGAAAGTCAGGTAGGTGTCATGTCTTATGACACATCTCTTCAGTTCGAACTTTGGCATTGGAGGTTTGCCTACCTTCATTACAAAGATCTACTCGATGTAAGACATATGGTAACAGGGATGCCCGAATTCCGAGTAGAAAAAGAAGGTGTATGTCTGGGATGTGCTGAAGGAAAGCTCAAAAGGGGACCATTCCCCTCAAGTCAAAGCAAGACCTCTGATATATTACAGTTGGTTCACTCAGGCATATCTGAGGCTGGCATTAAGAGGGAGGCTACTACACCACATACTCTTGAGCAGAATGGTGTGGCGGAAAGGAGGAAGCGTACGATTGTGGAAGCTGTCTCTATGGGTAGATGATGTAGCAATGCCTGATGTGAAGGTACTCATGGATCCTACTTATCCACCTGAGCCTCCCTCTTCTATGAAGAGGCCTCCATGGCTTAGGGGATACTTGATGATGCTGAAAGACATGTTGCACCCCGAGGAACCTTCCGTGAAAGTAAGAAACCTAACAGGTATCAGGGATACCTGACCATCATGAGCACGATTATACAAAATGAGCCTTCATCATTCTTAGATGCCGTCAAGCATCAAGTATGGAAGGATGCTATGACGATTATGGAGAATGATGTCTGGGAAGTAGTTCCCAGACCCCAGGACAAGACAATTGTTACTTCAAAATGGCTTTACAAGATAAAGTTGCAGCAGATGGAAGTACGGAATAGTATAAGGCTCGTTTTGTTGCTCGTGGTTTCTCCCAGAAGGAAGGTATAGACTATGATGTGATATTTGCACCTGTTGCCAGATATACGACCATCCGCTTGATCATAGCCCTTGTGGCTTCACAAGGATGGAACCTACATCAGATGGATGTCAAGACCGTGTTCTTGCACAGTTCGATCAAAGAAGAGGTCTACGTGGAGCAACCCGAAGGATTTGAGATTTATGATCGAAAATCTCATGTATGCAGGTTAAAGAAGGCTCTCTATGGGCTAAAGCAAGCACCCCAAGCATGGTATGAAAGGATCGATAGCTACTTGATGAAGTTGGGATTCACTAGGAGTGAAGCCGATCCTAACCTTTACTTTAAGGTTGAAGATGATAAACCTCTTATACTAGTGTTGTATATGGATGACCCTTTCTAACAAGTGCAGACCCTCTCATTCTCAAATGTAAGAGGGAGTTGGCTTCTGAATTTGAAATGAAGGACCTAGGACTGATGCACTATTTCCTAGGACTTGAAGTGTGGCAGAAGCTAGGAGAAACTTTCCTATCTCAAGGAAAATATGTGGTGAAGATATTGGAAAGATTCGGTATGGTGGACTGCAAGCTTGTAACTACCCCGATGGAGCTTGACTTCAAGAAGTTAAGCAGTAGTGCTGCTGGACCTGTTTTACGAAATGCTACCGAGTATCGGCAACTCGTCAGAGCATTAATGTTCTTAGTGAACTCCCGTCCAGATATATGCTTCGCAGTCAACACGTTGAGTCAACATATGGTTGAACCCCACCACATACATTGGATTGGTGCCAAGAATCTGTTGAGATATCTTCATGGCACTATCACTTATGGGTTAAGATACACTGTCGGAGATGTGAGACTATTTGGATACACAGATGTTGATTGGGCAGGCAATGTGGAGGACCGTAAGAGCACTTCCGAGTGTTGTTTCTCCTTGGGATCTACTTCAATATCTTGGATGAGCAGGAAGCAGAAGTCGGTGGCCTTGAGCACCACTGAAGCAGAGTATATTGCTGTCAGCATGGCCTGCTGTGAGGCAGTTTGGTTGCGAAATCTCTTCATTGAGTTGTTTGAATTTACATCGGATACCACCATGATCCTTTGTGACAACCAGATTGGGATTCGTTTGTCAGAGAATCCTGTATTTCATAATCGCTCCAAGCATATCGATATCAGATACCACTATATTCGAGATATGGTGCAGCGGGGAGCTATAAGGCTCCAACATATTGGTACAAATGAACAGGTCGTCGACATTCTAACAAAACCCTTGGGAAAGTAAAATTTCTGACTTTCCGAGAACAACTTGGAGTGGTTCAAAGACCCTCCGATGAGGGTCATGTATGATGCATTGAGCTCTAGGAGCTCCAGGGGGGTGCAGGTGCTTCTTGGAGTAGCATATGACCACAGGATGATTCACTATCCCCTGGTGGTATACATGTACACGCCATGGCGACATTGTAGCAGGATTGATGTGTTCTCCTGTGAGGCCTGGATTGATGTGTTCTCCATGGCGATTGTAGCAGGATTGATGTGCTCAGTACAGGGCAGAACAAGACAAAGCAAAATAGGCAGAATAGAGCAAAGAAGGGCAAGGGATAGGCTGTACAGGGTAGTGCATTTGATGGATGAATAGTAACGACCGATAGACAGATTGCAGATGAAGTTCTCCCTAGTTGAGAGGGAGTGTTAAAATTGGCAACTAGGGCAAAACTTCATGTGGGTCATCTTATTCATGGCTGATAATATTTTTATTAGATTCCTCTCGTCGAGAGGTGTAGGATTGATATAAAGATCATCCGGTTCCGATAAGTATTCATGGAGATATGAATTTATTTTGATCATGGAATTATTATCAAGCCGACCTATAACTCATGTAGGCTCAGAAGCCCAACAACCGCATCTATTCAAACACCAACATTGTGTATAAATACAGGAGGACTTTTCTTCATTTGGACTCACTCATTTTCATCACATCTCTCTCTCTCTACTGCGCAGAAAAGAGTCTCTTCTCTACTGAACAGAAAAAGGGTCTCTCCCTCACACATGTGAAGCCGGAAGCTGCTGACACTGAAGCTGCAACTGCAGAAGTAAAGATTGGCCTGCGTGGACTAGAAGATCTCCTCATCTGAACCGGGCTATAGGTTCATTTGAACCTCCTCTGAAAGCCGCAACTTTTGGTGTTGGAATCAAGTCAATCCGACAGACGGTTTGCAAGATATCGACTGCCCTAGTTTGAAGCCGGAAGCTGTCGAAACTGAAGCTGCAACTGCAGAAGTAAAGTTTGACCTACGTGGACTAGAAGATCTCCTCATCTGAACTACGCTGTAGGTTCATTTGAACCTCCTCTGGAAGCCGCAAATTTTGGTGGTGGAATCAACCCGATCCGACAGTCGGTTTGTGAGATATCATCTGCCCTAGTTTGATGATGAAGCCGCTAATGCTAATGCTGCTGATCTAGGGTTTGCTACTGCTGATATGAGTCAGATTTATTGTACTATTTCTCTCTGCTGAATTATTGAAGATAAAAAAAGATTTGATCAAAGGGATTCCCCACACATTGTGGGGTTTGTCCCTGGCTAGCCGCCACATCTTGTGTCTCTTGTCTTGACTTGTTTTCTGTCGATCGTTTAATGTTCTATTTGCGCTTTACTTTATGTACATGTGATTGCTAATCTGTGGAATATAATAAGGAAAAGAAGTAAACTGTTATAAGCATAGAACATACCATAACTTAACACAAAGGTGCAAGTTAGGCCAAGTCGATGAGGCATTGAAGTTTCTGCATGTCATGAGGAGCAGAAATTGCTTTCCAGATAAGAGTTTTTTTAGCACTGAGGTTCATGCCCTTTGTCTCCAGAACAGAGCAGATGAAGCGGGCATGGTTTTTGAAACCATGATGCAGTGTGGGTATATTCCCAGCACCAACACTTACAATTCAATGATAAGTGCATACTACTATGCTGGTAGAATGGACAATTGCTACCGTCTTTTCGATGGAATGGTATTTAATGGTGCGTTTCTTGATTCTGTGACTTACAATACTATTTTCCAAACCCTTATGAAGACACGACAAATGGAGGAAGCTGCCAGCGTATTTCGTGAGATGACTAGAAATGAGCACGATCCAAATAGCGATAGTTTTACAATGGCCTTAGTCGTGAAAGATCTAAATATAGCCTCAATGGTTTGAAAACACATGAGCAGCAAGGGTGTTTTCCCTAGCATGGAGTCTGTCAACAGCTTTATAAATACCCTCTGTGACAGTGGCAAATGAGCAAAAGCACTGAAGTATGTGGAAGAAATGAGGGATCAAGGAATTAAAGTGTCAGAGGAAATCTTGAAGAGGGTAAAGTTATCTGAATCAGACAAGAAGGATACAGTTGAACGATCTTCAAAGAAGAGGAAGGAACGTCACTGACGAGGGAAGGTCGTCAATGGAATAGTTATTCAAATTTTAGATAACTTGATTAAAGAGGCACTCTTCTTTAGACAGAGTTCATTATGTTTGTAATGGAAGGTTGTATGTTTTCCGAGTGAACTGCTTTTCCATAATATATTGTCACAGACTTTTGGCTCTTTGTTCTTTGTTTTTAGATCAGGCAACCTTATCTTAACAGACTTAACAGATCCGAGAGTTTGAACTTGCTTTGATACCAAACTGTAATGCTCTAAATAATTTAAACAACTATTTACTCTAAACAGAATATGAAATCTTCATGAACATGCTTTAAAATTTAACCAAAATTCATATATCAAATTAATTGATTTGATGAGAAGTACCCACCTAGGTTCCTGAGGATGAAGGGGCTTCATAATTGCTCTAGCTCTAGCTCCCATTACCAAAAGACCATAACCTCCCAGCCAAACTGAGTACAACCTAGGTACTCAGTCCAAAATGCTTCTCAATTGCTGCAATCTGTTCCCCCGTGTCCAAAAACTTCAAAACAAACAAGGCTCAATCCTCACTGTCGATAACTTCGTGTTACAAATTTTCCTCCTCTCAACTATACTTCCTCCAACCGCCCCCTGATCATTCTTCTTTTCCCCCTTCTCTCAAGATAACCTTCCTTCTTTTAAGTCTCCGTTCACTGCCTCCCTTCATCTCCGTGTCCTAATTTTGATACATGTTAATTTTATAAAACAAAATCTTATTTGATTTGGTGATTTTATTCGAATATGTAAATTTGATTTGATAAAGTTTATTTATTATTTTAATGAATTAATTTAATTTATAGTTTTAATTAATTAATTTTATTAATTTCATAAATTTTAATTTACAAATTAAAATTTAACAATAAAACTAACATTTTCTGTTCTTTTGAGGGTTTATCATATATATATATATATATATATATATATATATATATATAGTGCGTTATATACAGGTCCCTACATACATAGCTATCGTATGGAGGTCTCGTATGTATGCTAATACTTATATTTTATTTATAGCTATAGGTGGATCATTATAGAACCTGGTATCTATCTCGGCAATTGAAGACAAAGGATTCAAGCTCGCATTCATTGATGGAAAGGTACGTGTTCGGAAAAAAAAATTCAAAGAAGCATTTACTCTTGGATTCAGGATTGGCAGCTTATATCAAGTTTGGAGGAAGTCCATTGGGAGCTATGTCTTGCGACACATCTCTTCAATCCGAATTATGGCATCGGAGGTTTGCTCATCTACATTATAAGCCTCTACTCGATGCAAGATGGTGACAGGTATGCCCGAATTTAAAGTAGAACATGAAGGTGTTTGTCAAGGATGTGCCGAAGGAAAACATAGAAGGGGACCATTCCCTTCAAGTGATAGCAAGACTACCGACATTTTGCAATTGGATCATTCTGATATATCTGGTATGTTGCCCGTCACATCTTTGGGATGATATTTATATTATGTTATCTTTGTGGATGATTTCTCTCGCAAAACTTGGATTTATTTCTTGAAGAAGAAGGATGAAGTGTTCACATGGTTTTGTTCTTTCAAAGCCTTGGTTGAAAATCAAACAAGGAAGAAGATCAAAATATCGAGGACCGATAATGGAACCGAATACGAATCAAATGAGTTCAATGACTATTGTAGAGAAGCTGGCATTAAGAGGGAGACTACTACTGCATACACTCCTGAGCAAAATGGTGTTGCTGAAAGGAAGAATCGTTCTATTATAGAAGCCACTCATGCCATGCTTCATGATCAAGGCCTTCCGAAGTTTCTATGTGGAGAAGCTACCAACACTGTCGTGTATGTTCAAAATAGATGCCCTCATCAAGCATTGGACTCCAAAACTGCTAAAGAAGTTTTCACTGGTAAGAAACCTGATGTTTCTCACTTTAAAATTTTTGATAGCCCCATGTATTTTCGTGTGCCAAAAGAAAAGAGAAGCAAATTGGATGCATCTTGGAAGAAAGGAACATTTGTGGGCTACAGTGAAACTTCTATGGCATATAGAATGTATGTACCTGGTCAAAGAGAAGTGGAGATAAGTCATGATGTCACCTTCGATGAAGATGTTTCCCTTGGGAAGATTAGGAACCTTCCTATTCCAAGGAAGGGCAAAGAAGCAGATACAGGAAAACAGGGAGAAACACAGGATGAGTCGATGCTCGATGTTGAAGGACTAATGGATCCCATTGATCCACCTCCTCATGAGCCCTCCTCCTCAAAAAGGAGACCCTCATGGATTAGGGACACTCTCGAAGATGCCGAGAGACATATTGCACCAAGGGGGACATTTCGTGACAGTAAGAAGCCGAATAGGTACCAAGGGTACTTAGCTTCCATGAGCACCATTGTTCAAATTGAGCCTTGCACATTCGAAGAAGCTGTGAAGCATCAAGTTTGCAAGGATGTTATGAACGAAGAATATGAGTCGATTATGAAGAATGATGTCTGGGATGTGGTCCCTAAACCCAAGGAAAAATCTGTTGTCACCTCGAAATGGATCTACAATATCAAGCATGGAGCTGATGGAAGTGTTGAAAACTTCAAAGCCAGGTTTGTTGCTCAAGGCTTCTTTCAAAAGGAAGGTGTGGACTATGATGAAATATTTGCACCAGTTGCCCGATATAGCACCATCCCTTCGATCATTGCCCTTGTTGCCTCCCAAGGATAGAACTTACATCAAATGGATGTCAAGACCGCCTTCTTGCATGGTTCATTTAAGGAGGAAGTCTATGTAGAACAACCTATGGGGTTTGAAGTCCAAGATCAAAAAACACATGTATGCAAGTTGAAGAAAGCCCTCTATGGGTTGAAGCAAGCTCCTCAGGTTTGTTATGAGAGGATCGACACTTATCTAATGAAGCTAGGTTTTACAAGAAGTGAAGTTGATCCGACCCTTTACTTTAAGGTTGAGAATGACAAACCTCTCATCTTGGTACTTTATTTGGACGATCTATTTCTGACAGGTGTAGACCCTCTCATTCATCAATGCAAGAGGGAGTTGGCTTCCGAATTCGAGATAAAGGACCTAGAATTGATGCACTACGTCCTAGGCTTCGAGGTCTGGCAAAAGCTAGGTGAGATTTTCCTTTCTCAAGGAAAATACATTGTGAAGCTACTTGAAAGATTTGGGATGGTGGATTGTAAGTCCGTGACTACTCCGATGGAACTCAACTTCAAGAAGCTATGTGGAAGTGTTGCTAGGCCCGATTTGGGAAATCCTTTTGAGTATCGTAAACTCATGGGGGCCCTGATGTTCTTGGTGAACTCTTGTCCAGACATATGCTTTGCAGTGAATATGTTGAGTCAATTTATGGTCGAGCCTCATCACATACATTGGATTGCTGCCAAGAATCTTCTGAGATACCTTCAGGGCACAATCGCCTATGGACTGAGATACATTGTTGGAAATGTGAGGCTCCATGGTTATTCTTGTTAGAAATACAGAGAGGGGGGGTGAATCAGTATTCCTTAGCAATTAGCACTTTTAAATATTTTCAGAGCATTAGTTAATCTTCAATTATTATTAATGTTTATGCAGTAATAACAATAAATAAAAGAACACAGTAGACACAAGAATTTTAGGTGGAAAACCCCCTCCGGGTCAAAAACCACTGAACGCTTTTCTAATAAATTCTTTAATCTTCAACCGCAACTAAAATGAAAGCAACAACTTCCTAGAATTCTAGAAAAGCATTCTTCTCCAGCTCCCACTGGAAGGACGCCACAATGCCCTGGTTTCTTTTATAGTCCACTGGATGGATGCCCCAACATCCTAGACCAACCTACCACCCTGAAGTGTTCACAGGCTCCAACCTGTAGGCGACTTCATGCACCTACCTAGCACCTCCTTGCCACCCTATAATGACTAAAATGAGACAAGAGTGTGGATTCACATACCAAGGACAACAATCCACGATACAATATGATTTACAATGATTTTGACCTAACACCCAATCACACTATGACCTGCAACCCAACCATGACATTATCCCAACAGAGGCTCCTATACCTCCCAATAATTCCTGTTCAACTCTAGGCAGATTGACTCTTTTACAATAATGACTCTTCTAATGATGATACTTTTTCAAATGACTCTTTTACAACTTTACAATGACGACTCTTGGCCTTGACACTTCTTCACAATATACGGATGGTTGTCATGTCTTCAAAGGATGCCCCGTTGCAATGCTTCCTTTGATTTGATACTTCTTCTCTTAAATTCTTGCTTGAAGTTGTACTTGAATCTTCTTCTACCTGCACGCAAAATTTGCCCGGAAAAACCAATCCCAAAACAAAACAAAATACCCTTCAACTTACCTCTGCCTGCAAAACACATGTAAGTGCATAATAATGAATAAACACAAATTAAAATTACAATGCGTACCTGAAGTGTGCTTGTCACTTTTGTTGTTGACTTGTTGCAGCAGTAGACAAAGACTCCCACTCTTGATATAGGTCTAGACTCTATGCAAGACAATATCCAAAACTAGCCCAAAGATATATACAATAAAAACTGATGACAGACCCTAGACATGTGATGGACCAAGTTCTAAGTACAACAACAGAGACCATTCTATCAACTATGACAAGACAAGTAACATGAACTTACAACATCATGTAAATTTAGCAGACTTGGTGTAGCATCAAGAATATGTATCATCAAATGTGTAGTATCAAGAATAGGACATCCGACATGTGGTATCAAAACTAACTGTGACATAGAGAGACATAGAGATATAACCGAGACCCTGTATGTACTTACGTTGTCCTGCAAAAACATATGTCAGAGATGATACTCAAAATTCAAATGTAAACACTAATCATACATACCTTGTTGTAGGAGACTTACCCTTGACTGTTGATGTATGGTCCTTACTGCAGTGATCCTTGAATGCATGCTTTTTCTTGTTGTCTAG
Organism: Pinus tabuliformis; assembly: GCA_031772625.1. NCBI lineage: Eukaryota > Viridiplantae > Streptophyta > Pinopsida > Pinales > Pinaceae > Pinus > Pinus tabuliformis. Next base: position 1,262,955,659 of record CM062816.1, on the reverse strand, counting down.
GAGCTCGATATTGAATCTACTGTATATATGTAATTTCAGATCTCTAGGGTCTGAAATTTCGTCCTATGGTAGCCCTCTGAATCCTCTTTGCAACCCGATGGGTCTGATCAAGATTGGATTCTTCAAGAAAGAGTTATGCCCAATATCCCACGATGACCTAATTATAGCCTAGTTCAGTAGAGCGAACTTGTACAAAGTGCCACGTGTCACTGTTGCGACCTTCGGCCCTGAAAATGCTACTCAACAAACTACAGTCCATCCTCTTTCTATGACTATTTACGAAATTTGAATCCAATGCTCAGAGAGAAAGTTATGATGATTTTCCCAACGTCACCTGTTTGACATGGAATTCGGGAGCCTACAAAAACCCTAACTTCCTCAGATCATATCTCCGAAAATATAGCGAACCAAGATCTAAAATTTGGTCACGAGGTTCATCAAGATTTCGGCTCAAATGGGTTTTAATTTCAGCTTCGCAGAAAAAAATTATAGTGAAAATTCCATGATGACCTGTTTGAAGCCACGAAATCCCTACTAGAGGATGATATGAGGGTCATTATTTATATGAATGTTTTGAGTTGAGAGGGTCCTCAACAAGTGAACGTTGGAGGGATTTTAGGAGCAAAAAAGATTTATTAATTATTGAATATTCAATGACCACAACCAATTATGAGTGCCATGCCACAACCCCATAGGGTTTTAACCCACTAACTAGGGTTACTAACTTCAAACATGAATATCTCTCAAACCGTGAAGAATTACTTGGCATGCCATATATCAACAGAAACATCTCGACGAGTAGAATCCATCTAGAATATACTTGACTCAAAATAGAGTAAGTTGTCAAGTCAAAATGCTCTTGCAAGATCAGGGTAGCCCCTAGTGTTGCTTGGGTTGACATCAATGATAACCATTGATCAACAATTCTAATGTGGACTAGGCTAGTAGTGTGGTGGATCGTAAGAGCACATATGGATGTTGCTTCTCATTAGGTTCTATTGTGATATCCTGGATGAGCAGGAAGCAGAAATCGGTTGCTTTGAGCACCGTCCAGGCCGAATATATTGTTGCTAGTATGGCCTCTTGTGAAGCTATTTGGTTAAGGAAGCTCTTTAGTGAGTTGTTTGGACATGTGTTGGATACCACTGTGATCTACTGCAACAACCAAAGTGGGATTCATTTTTCTCAGAATCCTGTGTTTCATGACCGCTCCAAGCATATTGATATCAAGTACCACTTTATCCAAAATGTGGTACAACAGGGAGCAATAAGGCTCCATCACATTGGGATTGATGAACAGGTTGTAGATATTCTTACAAAGCCCCTGGGGAAGGTCAAATTCTTAACCTTCCGTGAACGACTTGGATTCATCGAGAGACCCTCTTATGAGGGTCCTGTTTGAGTTGGATATTGAGCTCTGGGAGCTCCGGGGGGGCTTGGGGTACTTGGAGGGATGAGCGACCATTGGGTGAGTGGTTCACTTTCCCCTAGTGGTGTGTTGTGTATAGGGTGAGTGGTTTACCTTCCCCTGTGATACCCCATGATGGTTGATATATGCATAGGATGAGTGGTTCACCTTCTCCTGTGGAATATGAGCAGGATGAGTGGTTCACCTTCTCCTGCTGATACATCCTACCCATGCAATCCAGGAGTCATGGGAAGTACCTCTCATCTGGCCAATGAGTAAGGAAATGAGGATAGGGACCATAACACTACCGATGGACGCATCGTGTACTGTCGTACTCCCTATGCTAGGATGTTTGATATTGATCTAGGATCAATGGAGTCTAACTTCGAGTCAGTGGAGAGTGGTATGATACACTCTCAATCATTTCTTCTTCATTATTTCTTCATTTTTCAGCAGAGACGACAGGGATGGTACAGATTGACAGATGGTTTGGCAGTTGGAGTTCTCCCTAGTTGAGAGGGAGTGTTAAAATTGGCAACTAGGGCCAAACTCCACCTTGGACAGCTCATATGATGGAGATGATATTTTTATTGGGTTCCTCTTTCTGAGAGGTGCAGGATTGATCTAAAGATCATCTCATTCTGACAAGTATAAATGGAATTATGAATTTATTTCTTCTATGAACAAATTATCAAGGTTGCCTAGAAGTCTAATGTAGGCTCATGAAGCCCAAAAGTCGTGTCTTCACCCTCAACGTTGCATATAAATAGAAGAACCATTTTCCTCATTTGAACACACATCAACTCACACATCTCTTTCTCTCCTCATCTGATTGGGTCATACGAATTATAGGCAGCCTTCTTCTCCTCCACACGTGCGAAGGGTTGACTAAAATTTATGTTTTTCTGCGTTGACTGAGTTGCAGCCAGCTTTGACCATTGTTGACTGGGCAGTGTTTGACTTCGTTTGACTACATTTTTTTGTGCGAGAATTTCTATTTGGGCAGGCCGCATTCTCTAGCACAGATTTCAGGTTTTTCTGGGCAGGTTGACCAGCATTGATCGCAAGCCCTCTGACCGCATAGGCTGACTATGCGTTGACAAAGTTTGATTGAATTCTTCAGGACTATTTTGGGCTGATTTGGACTGTCTTTGGAGGCCAAATTGACTGGGTTTGACTGAGCTGAATTGGAGGAGAATTTCTGTTGGTTTAACCAATGTTGACTTTCTGGTTAGGGCATCCTATTGACTGTAGTTTGATTGGACAGATTTAACAGTGTTTGGGCAAGTAAATTTTGTATATTGTACTCTCTCTCACTGCTAAACTTTTGAAGAATAATAAGAAGATTTGATCAAAGGGTTTTCCCCACATTGGGGTTTTTCCCTGGCATCCGCCAAATATTGTGTCCTCTTGTCTTGGCTTGTCTTTTGCTTATTGTTTATGTTCTATATGCATTTACTATCAATGTTAATGTGATTGCTAATCTCGAAATTGATATTGGGCTACCAATAAGAATTTAAGTAAATTGCTCTTAAGCATAGAACATACCATTGTTATCTAAAATTAACAATTCTGAAGACAGATCTAGGCCCCGGAGGGCATCCCCATGTTGTTTGCAAGTTAGAGAAAAATTTCAAGAAGATTATGGGCAATTTTTTTAGGGTCTTGAGGCCCTGAGCTGGCTATCTCCAACCTCCTTCTCGGCCTCCCTTCCATTCTCGACCTCCCTCCATCATTCTCGGCCTCCCTCCATTTACCTCCAGGCTTACCGCCTCCCTTCCATCTCGGTCTCCTTCTTTTCACCTTCAAACCTCTATTCTTTCACTCCCTATCACCATAAATTTTTCCCATAAATTTCTCTATAAATTTTAACAAATTTTTAACAAAAAAATTTAACAAATTTGTAACAAAAAATTTTCTGAGTTTGGCATTTTGAATGGAGGATTTTCAATGATTTAGGCATCATACCTCCAAATAGCTTCAAGCCCCTAAGGGCTGATTGGTGCACACCCTCTAACCTTTCCTCATTTCATTTATCTAATTGAAAACAAGGCTAATACTGGCATTTGCAATTAGCTGGAGTTTGGCAACAAATTTAATTTACATATTTTATTGTTGTACATTGCAGAAATATACGTTATCTTCAGTAGTTTTTTGCATGCTAATTGACAAATTTCTAAACATTGTTTCATTGTTGTTCAGTAATTTATTTTTGAGTTTTTAGATCAAATGCATCAATAGATCAGAAATAGTTAAACTCAGAAATTTTCTGAATTGTTAGTTATTAGTTTGTCATGTGAAGTTTCTGTTGTTATACATAGAAGAAATCTGAATTTTGCATGGTTATAGGATTGCTGGTTTAGAATATATTGCTGGCATTAACATTTGATTTAAGAGCAGATTACTAGACTGATATTTCATTGATGCAATCTGAGTTTAAACACTTAGTTTAATTTCTGAAATACATTTGTTTTTACATGCTCATGCAAGTAGGACTAATTTAGTTTTATTTGTGCATCTAATGATCTTTGATTGAGTGTCTCATATAAATGGATTTCTAAATATTAAGTGTTTTATTTCCAGCAGTTTACAGTGGTTTCCTATTGTACATTTCAGTAATTACTTGTGCAGATTTTATATTTCACATTGCTGGTATAAATATTTGTTTTCACATTAAGATCACCATTTTTCTGAGACTTAAGTTAAAAAACACTCACATCATAACTCAGAATAATTCATATTTTAGGCCCTCATTTAACTAAAATTAACCAAGTCCCTACATTTCACATAGTTTTAAGTTTTGCATTTGCATATAAGATAGTCAAATCATTTAACAGCAGTTTCCCATCCTTTACTTGGCCTTTATTTTCTTTGCAAGATAGTTGACTCCACAAGGCACTGATATCACTTTCCTCAAATCAAATTGAATCCCTCAAAATATTGCGCAATCTAAACAAGTATTGGTTTCTTAGTTGTGTCTCTCGAACTGGTTGGTTCCCAACTAGTTTTTCATTTATTCTATTTCTATAGGGTCTGCCCCCCTTAGTCTGCTATAGGGAGACAGCGCAAACGGAGTGATTGGGGATCAATGTGACAACACCTGATCTCAGTCGTTGTCGTGGTGTCTAGACATTCTGTGCAACAACGGGCGCTATAGAAGAGATTGTCCTAAACGCAAGAGGGACAAAGAAGACGTCCATATTTCTGAGGAAGTGAAAGAACCTGAGAAAAAGAAGTTTAAGACGGATGAAGCAAATATATCTCTACTATGACTAAGATGATCTTCTTCACTAGAAGGTACTCTTCACTTGTAAGTTATAGATAGGATGCAGTGTAAATAAGATAGAATGCATCAAATTAGAAAAATAACATCATTAGAAATAAGAGCTCGTGACATAGGAAGCAAAAAGTATGTCTAGGATATATTTTATTGTTTACAAAAGAATAAGAGCTCTTGGAAACCTCCTCAAAATATCAAGAAGTAGAGGTCATCATCGACTGGGATCATCATACAATAGTCAATAAGGAAATATTTGTTGGGTAAAGATATGTAAGATACTCAAGTCTCTCTGATGGAACCCTTACCAAAGGACTCACCATTCTAGAAAGAAAGCTAATGTTCCATCAGGGATTCCAAACTCGTGGGATTCAAGGGATGATGGTATGATGACATAACAGGAAAGAAGGTCTAAAGGATAAAGTTTTTTCGAATGAAGCTACTACAAGAAGTTTGGATGACCGAAAGGAAAGATGAAGTATGTATGATTAGAAAGGATATTATGAAAGTCATGTCATATGGTTGCAGATTGTAGGAATTTACAGGGTAAGTTCCACAGAAGAATACCAAAAGGACACCGCTCACAACCAGATCTCAAATCAATACACCAGTATTTTTGACGTGGTTAAAACCCTCAGAGTGCAAGGAGGGAAACAGTCCACGGCCTGTCCCAACGTGGGTACAGACAATTTATTAATCAAAGAATGAAAATTTACATAAGCTTCTCTCATGCACGGATTACCCGAACAATGACCCTCCATGCGCTTTAAATAGAACTCATGGACCAATCGGGTGTCAAGCCACGGATCAAGTGTCGGTAATACCGAGGTGAGAGTGAACCGTCGGATCACTACATATCGTGACCGTCGGATGGTAAGTTACAAAATGTACAACGGTAAAGAAACACACTTTACCTAACTCTAACCTAACTCTATACTAGACCAAGTTGAACTTAACTATATCCTATGTGTCGGAATATCCTAACATCCCCCCTTAAGAACAACTTGGGATAGGATTGAAGGATTTACAAATATGACACAATAGGAGAAGGAAGGAGGCACTAGAGCCTATCCCCCCTTAGTGACAACTTCCTGAACTCCAAGCATATATCGAAGTTTAGTGAACTTCGCCTCTGTGAGAGCCTTTGTGAAGATGTCTGCAACCTGATCATCCGTTGGACAATATTGCACTTCAAGAACATGGTCAAGAATGAGCTTTCTGATGAAGTGCATGTGTAGTTCAATGTGTTTGCTGCGCTGATGCTGGACTGGATCTTTGCATAGCTGAATGGCACTTTGATTATCACACCAAAGTGTGGTTGGATGCTGCTGCTCAAAGCCAAACTCTGATAGGATCTGACGAAGCCACAAGGCTTCCTTACTAGCTTCCACGGCACCACGATACTCTGCTTCTGCTGACGAAAGAGAAATGGCAGCCTGTTTCTTACAAGCCCATGTAATAGGTCCTGAACCAAGAGTGAAGACATAACCGGCAGTAGACTTCCGATCATCAAGGTCACCAGCCCAATCAGAATCAGTGAAACCAACTAACAGAGGAGCTGCTTTGGCACTGTAATGAATCCCAAACTGTATTGTACCTCGAACATAACGAAGTATTCTTTTAGCTGCTTTCCAATGACTTTCACGGGGGTTTTGCATAAAACGAGCAACAAGGCCAACAACAAAGGAAAGATCAGGACGAGTATGGGTTAAATACAAGAGTTTTCCGACAAGTTGACGGTATAAGGTAGCATCAACTTCAGGAGAAGTACAAGAGACTGAAAGTTTGACTCCAGACTGAAAGGGAGAAGGGGCTGGCTTACAGTCTTCCATGTGAAAATGACGAAGAATATCACAAGCATACTTGGACTGGGAAAGGAAAATACCCTCTTGAGATTGCAAGACTTGAAGACCGAGAAAATAGTGTAAGTGTCCTAAGTCTGTCATTTCAAATTTCTTTTTAAGGCTGGACTTCACATGGTTTATAAGGTTGGGATCACTACCAGTAAGAATAAGATCATCAACATAAAGAACAAGGATGATGAGAGAGTTGCCCACTTTCTTGGTGTAGACAGTATTGTCAGAATGACACCTAGAAAAGCCAGATTCTAAAAGAAAGCTATCCATTTTGGCATACCAAGCTCGAGGAGCTTGCTTGAGGCCATAAAGGGATTTCTTAAGGCGACAAACGAGGCTGGAGTCTGTTTGTATGAAGCCAATGGGTTGTTCCATATAGATTTCTTCCTGCAAGTCCCCATGCAAGAAGGCAGATTTAACATCCATTTGATGTACTTCCCATTTTAAAGAGGCAGCAAGGGAAAGAACAAGGCGGATAGAGTTCATTTTGGCAACTGGAGAGAAGGTTTCAGTGTAGTCAATGCCTTCAACCTGTGAAAAGCCCTTAGCAACTAGACGAGCTTTATGTTTGTTAACTTTCCCATCTGGTCCATACTTGGTTCTGTAAACCCATTTGCATCTAACAAGTTTGCGTCCCTTTGGTAGAGGAACAAGATCCCATGTATCATTTGTCATCAATGAATGATATTCTTCATTCATAGCTGTTTCCCAATGTGGATGGCCTGAAGCTTCTGCAAAAGTGTCAGGATCATGATTCACTGGAGCTTGAGCCAGTAAAGAAGAGGCTCTTTCAAACTGAGAACGTGTACGTCGCTGATCTGTAGGATCACCGGCAAGATCACCTGCTGCATCCCGAGTAGCACGGACCCATCTTGGAAGTTGAGGATCCTGAGAAGGTGGGGAAGGATTATCATCCTCGCTTTCATCATCAGAAGAAGAAATGTTCTCAAAGATAGAAGAGATGGGAAGAGGTGGCACATCCGCCGGACTAGGCTCGCAGGCCGATTTATTTTCATCAAATTTTACATCTCTTCTAATGATAACATTTTTGGACTTAAATGGAATAAGTCTATAGCCTTTTACATCTTCAGAATATCCAACAAAAGTACATTTCTCACTCTTAGGTTCTAAGGCTTTATGCTTTTCATCTGGAATATGGGCCCATGCTTCACTTCCAAACACACGAAAGTGACTTACATCTGGTTTAATGGAACTCCAAGCTTCTTCTGGAGTGATATTCTCTAGAACCTTAGTAGGAGTGCGATTGATTATATAATTTGCACAATTAATTGCTTCGGCCCAAAAACTAAGACTGAGTCCTTTAGATTGCAGCATACAATTAGCCATTTCCTTTAAAGTGCGATTTTTCCTTTCAGCTACACCATTTTGTTGTGGAGTGTATGGAACAGTATGTTGCATTTGAATGCCATTTTCGGTGCAAAAGGTGATGAATGCATTTTTAACATATTCTCCACCATTATCAGTTCTTAGCTTAAGAATTTGATGTCCAGATTGTTTTTCAACGAATGCTTTGAAGGCCAAAAAGGTGGTAAATACTTCGCTCTTGAGTTTTAAGAAGTATACCCAAGTGCGTCTAGAGAAATCATCAATGAAAGTTAAGAAGTACTTGCAGCCAGAGAATGAAGCAACAGGAAGAGGACCACATAAATCACTGTGCACAAGCTGTAAAGGGGCTGAGGCGTGCCAAGAGGCACGTTTGTCAAAACTGTCCCGATGATGTTTTCCGAGTACACATCCGGAACAAACACCATCTTTGCAAGATACCATAGGAAGACCTGTCACCATGTTTTCTTTACAGAGATGCTGAAGGGAGCGATAGTTTAAGTGACCATACCGCTCATGCCAAAGTTTGCTCACTTCATCATTATGAGCAACAAATACTGAGGGAAGATGGGATGACCCAAAGTTGTGAAACTTATACAACCTTTTGGAATCATCAGCAAGACCAGTAGCTAGAATCTGTTTAGGATCTTTTAGATCCTTGATTACAACATCATGAGGTGAAAATTCAACGATTTTACCTTCACCTGAATGAGTTATCTGATAGACAGATAGAAGGTTGCAGGATAAGTTTGGAACACATAATACATCATTGAACTGACCATTGTCTAGATGAACAGTTCCAGTCCCTACAACATTAAGAGATCTATCATCACCAACATATATATTTTTGGTGTTACAATCATTTAAAGAAGAAAACATGGCTTGGTTTTTGGCCATGTGACAAGAGGCTCCAGAATCAATGAGCCACTCATGAGAATGAGAAGAAGAAGAAGATACATTTAATGCATAACTAGACTGAGATGATTGACGATGACATGCAGAAAATGTCGTTCCGGAAGTTGAAGTTGAAGTAGGCTCCAGATGGATGTTATGTTTCTTCATTGCGGCTTCCAAGGCTTCCATCTTCTTAAAGCATTTAGATTCTAAGTGGCCATCTCGATTACAAAAGTTACAATGTCTTTCAGTCTTCTTCCATTTGTTTTTATTGGGCTTATCATATTGCTGAAATGATCTTTCATCTTGAGGCTGAGTTGGTTTAGGACCATTCCTTTGAGGATAAGACTTCTTAGGATTCTTTGAATTTGGATACTGCTGGGCGGCTAACGCTTTTGTGGAAGAGTTTCCAAGATTAAGAAGACCAAGGTGTAAGAGTTTTTCTTGTTCTCTTATTAAGGAATCACAAAAGGAGTCAAAGGAAGGGGGCTTGTAGTCTTTGCCTTGACAAATGAAAGCTTCCCTGGTAGAATGGAAAGTGGAAACAAATACAGAGTAGGCTGGCCCTAACTTAGTGAGGATGGAATAAATAAGGTTACCATCATCTTTCTTAACTTTAACACCTTCCAAGAGATATCTAAGGTTCTTGAATTTTGACAAGAAATCTTCAATGCAAGAAAAATTATTAGGATCCAAAGTAAGCAGCTCATTTTCAAGTTGATGGGATCTAATTTCATTTTTAATCCCAAAAACTTTAGCAAGTTTTTCTAATGCTTCATGAGGAGTTTCAATTTCTGCAATGTGGAATCTAAGATCAGGAGAAACAGACATTCCTATCAAGCCACGTGCTTGATCTTGTCGATTTTCCCATTTTTCGGCCTTGTCTTCATCTTTGGGTTTCTTCTCTTGGTCTGTGGCTATTCTGAAGAGACCTTTACTTCTAAGTAAATCTCCCATGTAGGCGACCCATTGGAAGTAGTTAGTGCTGTCAAGAATGACTTGGCATGGACTTTCCATTTTTGAAAAACAACTGAAGCTGAAGATGCTGAAAGTGAGTGGTCCAATGGATAGATCTCGAAAAAATAGGCGGTTTTAAAAAAAACGGCTCTGAAAAAGGCTTCCGGATGAAGAAGTTATGGCTTTTTGAAAAAAAATTGTTGACGTTGCCGGCAAAGTGCGCGAATGTGCGGGAATGAAAAAATCCGCCCCCACAAAATGGAGACTTGAACCCAAGACCTCTACTCTCTTAAAAGGTCTTTGAACCAATTGATCTATACAAAAGATTTGAGAGAGAGAGAGAGAGAGAGAGAGAGAGAGAGGGGGGGGGCCTCGATTTGCGTGCTTGCCTTGGGAAGACTCTTTTCCCCTACAAAACACAAAACACAAAACCCAACACGAATATCCAAAGAAAAAACGAACCTTACGGCTCGAAGTTAGCTTTAGCCAAAAAACTAGAAATTTTAAAAAAAATCTCAAAGTTAGCTTTTAGCCGAAAAACTAAATATTTTCCTCAATGTTTCTGATTTTCCGAGATCACACTAAGGTGCAGGGAAAAGAGCATACGCATGAGAAAAATCCTTTCTTTCTGTTTCTGATTTGCCCAGATCGCACAGAGTCGCAGGGCAAAGAGCATACGCAGAAATGAAAGGTATAGATCCGGGAAAAAAAAAGGCTAAATAAACCGAAACCGAAATAAGCAGAGAGAAAATGACAGTAAACTGCAAAAAAAACACTGTATACCTCCCGATCTGAAAAATGACGCAGCTAGGGCTACCGGAAACCTTTTCGCGTGAAACGAAAGGGGTTCCTCACTGAAACAGATGCTCCGAATGCAACAGAGTAGTCCTCTCGGCCCGAAAGCAGTCAGAAACAGCAGATCTAGGAAACGACAGCCGCATGCAGTTCTACCGGCTTCAGATTTGGATCACCAACGGACGCGGCCCTCAAATAGCTCCGATACCATGTAGGAATTTACAGGGTAAGTTCCACAGAAGAATACCAAAAGGACACCGCTCACAACCAGATCTCAAATCAATACACCAGTATTTTTGACGTGGTTAAAACCCTCAGAGTGCAAGGAGGGAAACAGTCCACGGCCTGTCCCAACGTGGGTACAGACAATTTATTAATCAAAGAATGAAAATTTACATAAGCTTCTCTCATGCACGGATTACCCGAACAATGACCCTCCATGCGCTTTAAATAGAACTCATGGACCAATCGGGTGTCAAGCCACGGATCAAGTGTCGGTAATACCGAGGTGAGAGTGAACCGTCGGATCACTACATATCGTGACCGTCGGATGGTAAGTTACAAAATGTACAACGGTAAAGAAACACACTTTACCTAACTCTAACCTAACTCTATACTAGACCAAGTTGAACTTAACTATATCCTATGTGTCGGAATATCCTAACACAGATAATATGGATCACTATTTCCATCTTGGGAAACATGATCAAAAGAAGAAGGGATCTCCTCCTCCAAAAGATTGCAGCAAAGCATAAGTCGCACTAGATGAAATCAACATAATATGTTCTCATATGAAAAATGCAGAAGCTGAATACAATTGAGGAAACTTTGATTGGAAGCTCCTGGGAATAAAGGTGTGTGAGGAAGCCATGGAAGAGATCATGAGATACGTAGACCATGGTAGAAGGTAGTCAACATCTGAGACCAAGAAGAGTTGACTAGAATATCTCCTAGAAAGATATGGAGACTCTGATAGGAGTCGGAAAAAGATGGAGACCCTTGACAATGTATATCTTTGGGAAATGTGTCAATCTGCATGTAGGATGTTGATACCTACAAGAAGATGTCATGATGAAAGATCATCACAAAGGTAATGTTTTATTTAAGTGTTCATTTATTTTGAACTAATATCTGGATGTGCTTATGTAGGACTGCCAAAGGGAAGATCTATGAATGATTTCCAAGAGGACCATATTGAAGGATGCAAGATCCTTCTGAAAAATATGGCATGAAAGAAGAATGACATAAAGCAAAGCCAGATGAAAAATCTGATGGATCACTTTCTGATGAAATGAAGACATGACTGACTCATGGATGAAAGTGATGGATGGTCTATGCCATGTACCAAGTCCCCGAAATATGAAGACTCCATGACAAAAGAAACTTATGACATCGAAGGAAAAAGGAGTCCTTCATGCAGCTAGTTCCACATGAGGAGCTATTGTAGGTCCCTAGTTAAGAGGGAGCCGGAAAAAGAAGTTTCTTACTTGAAAGAAACTTGGAAATTCCTAAGCCAAGAGGGAGCCTAGGGTATATTCCTTTTCGTAGAAATGAGTACATTCCTTTACTGGAATATGTCATTCCGGTTTGAAAGGGAGAGATGTTGATTTGGGGTAACATCGAATGTGCTCTAGCCACAAAAATTGGTGGCGAGGCTAAGGCACATGAGATCTCCAATACCCAGAAAGGGTTTGGGCAGATTCTAAACAGTTTGGGAGATATTAAAATAATTAATATTTTTAATGGAGTCCCTAAGTCTAACTTAGGGAAAATAAAATATTAATGTGAATTAATATAAAACTGTGTTATAATGGTCCAAAAGTCATGGATAAAGCCAGATCTAATCTTAGTCGTTGATTAGGGACTTAATCTCGGTCGTTGATTTGTCAATAAGAAAAGTATAAGAGGAGGCTTGAGGGTCACTTGGAGAACACACCAAGAGATCAAGATTTCAACTTTCTGGGGCTGGGTTTGCTGAGAAAGTTGAGAGAGTGATCAGAGTTGCAGCTGAGGGGTAGTGAATACAAAAGCAGAGAGGCAGAGATAGTGCCGAGAGGATCAGCGGAACAACTCGGAAAGAAGATGTAAAGGGTAGAAGTCGGAACTACAAGGAGCAGCAGGAACTGTTGGGAACTGTCGGAACAACCAAGAAAGTTGACGCAGAGGTTAGAAGCCAGAATTGCCAAGAATAGTCGGAACTGCCGAGAACTGCTGGAAAAGTTGACGCAAAGGGCAGAAGCTAGAATTTCCGGAATAGCCAGGAAAGTTGACGCAGAGGGCAGAAGCCGAAACTCTCGGGAACAGCCGGAACTCCCGAGAACTGCCGGAACAGTCGAGAAAGCTGACGCAAAGGGCAGAAGCCGGAGCTACCAGGAAATGTCGGGAAAGTTGATGTAGAGGGCAGAAGCCAGAACTACCGAGAAATGTCCGGAAAGTTGACGCAGAGGGCAGAAGCCGGAACTGCCGGGAATAGCTAGAACTGTCGGGAAAGCTAACGCAGAGGGCAGAAGAGGCTGACATTGGGGTTTTTTGTGGGGCAGATTGGAGCTGAGGAGCTGTCGGAGTGCTTATCCGGGGTTTCAGCCGGAGCACCTGTCTCTAAAGGAGAGGTACTACTACCGAGAGTTTTCTCTGTTGGGTATGCTGGATTTGGCACCGAGATTGTATTCTGAAACTGCTTAATAAATCAAACCCTCAGATAGTTGCACCGGTTTTCCCGCAGTGGGTTTTTCTAGGGACATTAGTCCAAAAAAAACGGTGTCACTTGTGTGCTTGTTTCTATTTCCTTCAGTTGGTGATCTGTAATGTGTTGAGCATGTACTTGTATTTATTTCCAGTATTTACATGGTAAATAACTTGTTAATTAACAGAACAAGTAGGTAAGAATAAATAATAAAATGCATGAAGGGTTTCTAACGTGACAGACTTAGAAATTCCAACATGGTATCAGAGCGTGGTTGCGGATCATAGGAGCACTGAGGACATCAGCCGAGCAGAGCAACAGCAACATAAAACAGCTATCCCGAGTGACAGAAGTTGTTCCTAGCAGAGTAGCAGCAACAAAGGGGTGACGCAGTGCCTGCGTCATCAAGACTGAGCTAGGAAGAGGCAGTGCAGAGGCTGAGGGAGGCAAAGGCAGGCTCACGCAGAGCCACGCAGAGGCCAGGAGGGCTGACGCAGTTGGCTGAGGAGGCTGATTTGTCGGTGCTGGGATTGTGTAGAGCCTAGGAGCTCTAACCTTCAGTTTGTTGGGGTTTAGGAGGCTGTGGGTAAGTTGCAGAGTGGAGCTGGTGGGGTACTGTAGTTAGAACAATACCTAACAGGGCAAGGCCAAGGTAGAGGGAGTTGCTGCCGAGGCGGATTTCTAGCCAAGGAATCTGAATCAGTGTTGCAGCTGCACAGACGATTAGATAGGGGCATCTTGACATTGGCAGAAGGATTTCCAGGAGGGAAGTCGAGGCTCAGAGGGAGTCACACCAGAAACTTCCAGGAGGGAAGTAGAGGAGCAGCAAAATGGCACTACACGGAGTAAGAGACCAAGAAAGACTGGACAGAGCCTCAAACTTCGTAGTTTGGAAGGCCAAAATCTTATTTGTACTAGACAGGAATCGTGTCAAGCACTTCGCCTTGAGGACGATAGCTATCCTAGTTGACCCGGCTGATAACGACATGTATGAGGATGCAATGGCGAGGGCTAAGAGTATCATCCTTGACGGGGTCAAGGATCATATAGTACCACATATTACCGAGAAGAACACGGCACAGGAGATGTGGGAGGCCCTGACCAAGTTGTATCAGCATACTTCCATGCAGAGGAAGATGCTACTAGAAAATCAGCTACGATCATACTAGATGAAGTAGGGAGAACAGATCGATCTATTCCTTGGTTGATTGAAGGAGATCCGGGATCAGCTAACTTCCATAGGGGCAACGCCAAATCCAGAATTGATGGTGAGAACAACCCTAAACGCAATCTCAAAAGACTGGGAGGTGTTTGTCCAGAGCATACTAGGTAGGGCGACCGTTCTAGATTGGGAGGAAATGTGGGTTGCTCTTTGCCAAGAAGAGGTCAGAAGGCTAAGCAAGGCGGGAAGCAGCGGCAAGGGGATCAGAATCAAGAAGGAGGAGGAGGAAGATGTTGCCCTAGCATCTAAGGGAAAGCAGGAGAAATGGAAGAAGAAGGACCTCTCCAAGGTCAAATGCTTCCACTGTGGGGAGCTGGGTCATTATGCGACCCAGTGTCCAAGGAAGAAGAGTAAGGGAGAGGCCTCCGAGACCAAGGCAGTGCCAGCAAGGGCAGAGAAGGAAGTGGAGACAGACAATGATTGTGCCATGAGTGCTCATGTGCCACTTCAGAAGAAGTGGGGAGACATTGAGCTATAGTCAGGAGGACTACAGGTGATGAGGGGCAAGATCCTCGAGGTACCCAGTCTCTTGGATTAGACCTTGCTACGGGAGCCCCGAAGAGGAGTAGCAGTACTAGCGGATGTCAATAGAGATGGATGCGGATGGAGTGACAGAGGGAGCTACATTGCAGGATTCCCAGGACAACGCGAGACTAGTAGGTTGCAACAGTGCGAGAGGCACGGGAGTGTTGCACCAGTGAAGGATGGCACAGAGAGGTGTGCAACGGTGCGAGATGCATAGAGTTGTTGCAGCAGTGCAGAGGTCAGAGAGGGAGCACTTGTCAGTGACAGAGGGAGCTTCAGCATCAAGAGTGTTTCTAGCTTGACGGAGATGTCAGAGTTGGGAGATCAGTTACTTACTTCTCAGTAACTGAGTTGCAGTGCAGCAATTAGCAGTGGTAGTGCTATGGGCAGCACGATGCAACATGATGAGAGGGGTTGCAGTGCAGATGCAGCAGTGGCAGTGGCAGGGCCATGGGCAATAGCACGGATGTAGAGGGAGTTGCAGTACGGATGCAGCAATGGCAGTGGCAGGGCCATGGGTAGCAGTACAGGATGCAGCAATGCAGAGGATGTTGGGCAGCAGGCCTAGCATCAGCACAAGGACCGATGCCGGATGATCAGAGTGATGCTCAGTGAGGAGTATTACTAGAGCACAGTCCTCGCTAAGAGGGAGTGTTGATTTGGGGTAGCATCAGATGTGCTCTAGCCATGAAAATTGGTGGAGAGGCTAAGGCACATGAGATCTCCAATACCCAGAAAGGGTTTGGGCAGATTCTAAACAGTTTGGGAGATATTAAAATAATTAATATTTTTAATGGAGTCCCTAAGTCTAAGTTAGGGAAAATAAAATACTAATGTGAATTAATATAAAACTGCGTTCGAATGGTCCAAAAGTCATGGATCAAGCCAGATCTAATCGTAGCCATTGATTAGGGACTTAATCTAGGCCATTGATTTGTCAACGAGAAAAGTATAAGAGGAGGTTTGAGGGTCACATGGAGAACCAATGTTTTTAAAACCGAAACCGGTGATCAGACCAATCCACCTAATGAACCGGTTTAAAGACCGGAACCAGTCTAACCGGGACTGGTTTGGTCTAAATGAACCGATTTTAGAAAAATACATTGAATAATTAATTTTTAATGAAAAAAAACTATTTTTAAGATTTAAAACCATGATTCCAAGCCAATAGAGACAAAATATGCAAAGTTTGCTCATTTATATACCATGTAAAGGTGAATATATCAAAATGGCACCGAGTGCAATACATATCATCGACAAAATAGCAAAATACATAAGCAATGAGGCTCTAAATGGCCTATAAAGTCCAAAAACAATGTTGCAAGCTATGAGACCATTGGCCTACTACAAGTCTACAGTGTACACATGATCAATCATCAAGTTCATCACCACTACTAGCCACAGGATCATCATCAGGAGCTACATAGACATCATCTGGTTCAAAGTCTGAGGATGCCTCAGCCTGATCTGCAACCTCAGTATCAATGCCACCAATAACAATAGAAGTGGACCTAATGGAAGCACGAGTTTGTCGACCTGCACGACTAGTGCCTTCCATTGGCTCTTTGCCTTTCCTTGATGTCACTACTGATCCTGGTTCTGATGCCGCCACATAATCTGCTTCATCCCCCGCTAAAGCCATGTAGATATCAAATTCAGCCTCAAACACAGGATCTTTAGTTTCCTCCACCCATTTTGATGTTGGATCAATATCGTTCAACACAATGGGATCTAGATCAGGTGTTTTGCTCATCATCTGGTTCCTCCTCAGTCGAAGGTTGTATTGCACGAAAACAAGATCACTTAACCATTTTTTTCCAAACGATTTCTCTTCTTCATGTGTATGCGCTCAAAAACAGACCAATTGCGCTCACAACCTGAAGCACTGCAAGTTTGACTGAGGACTCTAATTGCAAACCTTTGCAATTGAGGACACTGGCCACCAAATGACTCCCACTAATGTGCTGCAAAGAAAAAGGCATTAATTAGTAACTTAGTTTATAATTTGAATTGGAAAGAATGTAAACAATTTTAACTTGAAAAGAAAAACAAATTCGAAATTGGAATCGCTTACATGGTTGGTCCACATCTCTTGTCATCTTTTCCAAGTTTTTGCCAAAGGTACCACCTGCCATAGTGAAAACAGTAAGTTGTCTATGTATTTCCAACTGGTCTGCATGGGTAGGGACCATGCGCTCCAAGCAATCAATCAATCTAGCTCTGACCTCCCCATCATGCAGATCTCCTAGCCGATTTTTATAATGATACTTTGGGTTCAAAAAATACCCAGCTGCATGTATAGGACGATGGAGTTGATTGTTCCATCTGTTATCAATGATCTCCCATATACGGCCATATTTAGCTAACTTGTCCTTGTAAGCTGCCCGTATCTGCTCCTTTGCCTGATCCATAGCCTCATAAATGTAGCCCATGGCCAATTTTTCCCCATCCACCATCCTTAGCACCTTAACAAGGGGCTCGGTAATTTTCACAAGCTCTACAGACCTTTTCCAAAAATAATTGTCTAACACTTTCTTTTTGGTGTCTTTTCCATCTTGTCTACGAGCCCACCGAGATTCAAACCATTCTTCAGAAGAAAACATTTTCTGCAAGTTTTTATGTTGACCATTAAGACATTGCAACATGAGGAAGTGAGTTATAAATCTCGTAATTGCAGGCCTAACAAACTCTTTGCCCCCAGTGTTTTTCCTCATTAGGCTCAATACCCATGAGTGGTTGTAAATGTATTTTGTAATGCACTTGGCATGCTCTACAGTGTTTTTTACCCACTCCACTTTGCCTATGTCCTCAAGCATGAGGTCTATGCAATGTGCAGTACATGGAGTCCAAAATATGGTCTTATATTTGGACTCGAGCATCTTTCCAGCAAGAACATAGTTTGAGGCATTATCGATGATGACCTGCACAACATGCTGCTCCCCAACTTCCTGAATAATGTCATCCAAAAGCTAAAATAGAAGCATTGCATCCTTCACCTTATCAGATGCATCAACTGATCTCAAAAACATGGTTCCTTGAGGGCAAGAAACAAGGAAATTAATGATAGTGCAGTTCTTTCCATCGATCCATCCATCCGACATGATGGAACAACCTGTTTTGAGCCATGAATCTTTAAACTCAACCAGATACTCATCAATGGAAGATATCTCTTTTTGCAAAAGAGCTCCCCTCAAGTCATGCATACTAGGGCCTTTGAAGCCTTTCCTGCAGCTATAACAGAGTCCCACATAGCTTGGTAATAAGGTGAGCGAGCAGCATTAAATGGGATATCTGAATCATACCACCATCTAGCAATGTATTGATGAGAAGTTCCTTTGCATCGTTTTTTCCAATGTTGATCCAAAGTGGGTTGACGACTTGGCTGAGAGGAAGTGGGATTAGAAGAGGCAATGTTGGCAGAAGATGAGAAAAAACTTTGGATGTTTGTTCTCTTTGTTTCTTTTGATGGTTGGCCACAAGAAGGATGAAGATAATGAAAGGGGTCATTGGTGGAAGGGATAGAAGTTGAGTCTTGAATCTCATAATCATCATACCCACTCTCTTTCATGGCTTCTAATAATTCCCTCTTCCTTGCAATGTCATCTTGGATGGCCTTCTCCCTAGCCTTATCCTCATAAAACTTTTCAAGCTTGGAAATGTATTTTACCCTAATAGGACCTAACACTGCATTTGGTGCATCACATGGCTTTACTTGGCCTCTTACCCCAGCCAAGTGTTGTTTCAATCTAAGAATCCCCCCACCTCCAATAGATTTATGGCAGAACTTGCATATCATTTTTCCATCAATTACATCACAATGAGCCCATGCACCGTCTTTTCCTTTGGAGCCATGTTTGCTTGAAATAATTACAATTTGCAAAGAAATCTGCCATTTAAAAAAAAAATTGCAGCTAAGCAACAGGGAAAACCAAAGCTAAATTTAGGAAAACAAATGCACATGCAAGCCACAAAATTTGATAGCATAGAACTAGAGATTTGATAGCATAGATGATAGAAGTGAGAAGTTCATAAATTTATAACACAAAAAAATTTAATTCATGGATAGCAGCCAAATGAGGAATTTTCAAGTGAAAATCCTTACCTAGAAATGCAAACTAGCTTCCTTAGCCTCCTCTTGAAGATGCCAACTCCACTGAGAGCTACAAACTATCTCCAAAATAGCTCCAACTCCAACTCCAAGATGACTACTCCAGCAAAAACTCAACACTCTCCAAGCTCACAAACAAACTCACAAACACTCCAAATCAGATGTGTGAGACAAATGAGAGGGAGAGGGGCCTCTTAAAGGCTTGGAGAGGGTGTTTTTGGAGGGAAAGCACCCTTAGTTTCCCTCCAAAACCCCTAAACCTCATTGAGAAATGCGCTGAGTGGGGCCTCGGTGGGCATGGCCGATAACCGGCCGGTTTAGGACGGAACCGGCCGGTTTGCTACAAACTGGTCGATTTCGTCCTAAACCAGCCGGTTAGGACTGGTTAGGGCCATTTTTTCGCCATCCAACCTCTTAAACCCGGTTTTTGCTCCGGTTCCAACCGGTGGGCCTGCTAACCCGCCGGTTAGACCGGTAACCAGTTAGCTAGGCCGGTTTTTAAAACTATGTAGAGAACACACCAAGAGATCAAAATTTCGACTTTCTAGGGCTGGGTTTGCTGAGAAAGTTGAGAGAGTGATTGGAGTTGCAGCTGAGAGGCAGTGAATACAAAATTAGCGAGGCAGAGATAGTGCCGGGAGGATCAGTGGAACAGCTAGGAAAGCTGACACAGAAGGCAGAAGCCGGAACTGCCGAAACAGCCAGGAAAGTTGACACAGAGGGCAGAAGCCGAAACTGCTGATAATAGCCGGAACTGTCGGGAACTGTCGGGAAAGCTGACGCAGAGGGCAGAAGCCGGAACTGCCGGAACATCCGGGAAAGCTGACGCAGAGGGCAGAAGCCGGAACTGCCGGGAACAGTCGGAACTCTCGAGAACTGCTGGGAAAGCTGACGCAGAGGGTAGAAGTCAGAACTGTCGGGAACTGTCAAAATTGTCGGGAAAGCTGACACAGAGGGCAGAAGAGGCTGACGTTGGGGTTTTTCGTGGGGAAGATTGGAGCTGAGGAGCTGCCGAAGTGTTTATCCGGGGTTTCAGCCGAAGCATCTGTCTCCGAAGGAGAGGTACTACTGCCGAGAGTTTTCTCTGTTGGGTATGCCGGATTTGGCACCCAGATTGTATTCTGAAACTGCTTAATAAATCAAACCCTCGGATAGCTGCACCGATTTTCCCACATTGGGTTTTTCCGGGACATTAGTCCAAAAACAACAGTGTCACTTGTGTGCTTGTTTCTATTTCCTTCAATTGATGATCTGTAATGTGTTGAGCATGTACTTGTATTTATTTCCAGTGTTTACATGGTAAATAACTTGTTAATTTACAGAACAAGTAGGTAGGAATAAATCAGTAAAGTACATGAAGGGTTTCTAACATGTCAGACTTAGAAATTCCAACAAGAGATAGACATGTCATTCTAATCTTCACCTGGGAAGACAGAATGGAGGATTGTGTAATCATTTAGCATGTGATGCTCTTTGAGGATGAGATAGGGCATCCAATAGAAAGAGTAGTCGTGGAGGACCGATATTCTTTGGGGACTGGGAGTCCAAGAAAGAATAGTCCTTTTGGGACATATCCCGAGTACCCGGGCAGGGTATGTTCCTGGAGAGACAATGATGAGTGTGTCTATAAATCATTGGTATCGCCAGGATTGAGCTCAGATCTTGTGGAGATAAGGAGTTGTTAATTAAGGCCTTGCTATATAACAATGTTGGTTCATATGTTGTTATACAAATGAGTTAAAACTCCGAATTCTTCTTATGTGAAATTCTTCAGATTGAGAAAGTCCAAGTACCATTATTAATACCCCTCTAGTTAAGAGGGAGTGTTGAAAAGTGTAACTAGGTTTGGTCTTCATAATGACATGTAATTATGATTTTATGTAATGAGATGTAAAGAAGAAAAATAAATTATTATATTGACTTGCTTCATGGGTTTCATGAGCAAGGGATTTTGTTTTTGAGTCAAGACTCCCATTGAGAGTCTTTAGGATTTATTTGTCATCTAGTCATAAAATGTTAGAGTCATTGTCATGTAACGAAGTCACGTTACACTTTGTAGAAAGGTCAATCTTGTCTATGTAAAGTATCCTCCAAGACCTTGTCACCTATCCTCTTCAAGTCGGCCTATAACGATGGAAGAATATGTTGATGAAGTCGGCCTAACCTCAAAGGAACATGTCAGCCTAAAGGACATGTGTGGAGGTGTATATATAACCTAACTCGGCCTCATTTGAAGACATACATTCGACAAGCGACTCGACTTGATTTCGGTGAAGCAGAAGTGCGAAGAAGTCATAAGAAAGTTTTCTTCTGGGGCAAAGGTATAACCAAGGTGGAGTGTCTTCTGGAATAGCAAAGGTAGTATCTTCTGGGTATTGTGAAGTAGGGTTTCTTTTGGGATCAACAAAGAGATATTTCTTCTGGGGCAATAGAGATTCTTTCAGGGGAAGGAAGTTTCTTCTGGACAAGCGAAGAAGAGGTTTATATAGGACAATGAAGGGAGGATTCTTCTGGGGGAGCAAGATAGAGATATAAAGACCGAGATTCTCTAGAGGAAGTCAATGATATCATAGAGACCGAATTTATCTAGGAGAAGTCGAGAAGAAGCAATGTGAAGAATAGAGACAAAGTTTCTCTGGAAAGAGTCAAGGAGAGCAGTTCAAGATCAAGAAGAAAGTCGATAAAGGGAAGAGGCAAAGCATCAAGGTTAGTGACAAGGTTCTTGGAAGGATACTTGAGTCAAGGGTCTGTGTCATGGTCTTGGTACGTATCCTGTCATTGGGTTTTCCTCTCAAGAGGTTAGAGGTTTTGGCCCTGGCTGAGAAGCCTACATACTGTGTCACTTGTCTTTTATTGCGCATATTGGCAATTGTCTTGATGATAAAGAACACAATAATAACCTAACGAAGAAAAGATTATAAATACAAGAATTTAAAGTATATCACAAGCAATTATCAAGCAGAGAAATCCTTTAACTTTGAATGCCCTAGGTTTCTCAACACCTAGATGGGCACTTGCTAGGTCAAGAGCAACAATGAAGCTAAAGCCGACTGTCACCATAGCTAAAGCTTCCTACTCTTTGCAGACTTTCGCCAATGGGAGGAGAACCGATACATAGAGAATCACTTATGAAGGATAGATCAACTAAGATGGATGTGAAGTGATCTCAGGGACCCTTTCCTAGGAGAGACTCAAGAGTGAGACTTACTTGCTTTTTAAGCAAGGTACCAAGTTCTCTAGGATAGGGGAATAGGGATTTAAGGGTTTGGCTTACAGAATGTGACTTGTAAAGGAGCTTCCCAAAACCCTAAGATCCTTGTGGAACTTGGTTTCGCAAGTGGTTTTTGAATATTTGCCTTTGATAAGATATGGGACCACACGAGACCAAGTGGACCCAAGTTAGATCAAGAGGAGGGAGTTTAGCAACCAATGATGATTTTGAACAAAAACAGGAAAAGAAAGGGATCGAAAAAATGATTTTCACTTGAAGGTGCAAATTGCTCCCTATGAGGAACTAGCCAAGGGAAACTTAGGGAAAAAACCAATCTCGAGGCTAAGGCTTGGAATATCTCACAACCCCACCGTCGAAATTCCCTCAAATTTGGAGGAAGCCTAGGAAACAGACCAACGCAGTAGAGGCCAAGAGATCGAGGTTTTTTTATGGGTGCTTTGTCGAGAAAATGATGCCCTAGGAGCCCTAATGTGGCTAGACATAGAATAAGGGAAAGGTGAAAAAAAATGATTCTTTAAGTGATCACCTTATGGTAGACCAGTGTCTAATCCTTTGGGGAGATTGGAATCAAGAAGAATATGAGAATGGAATTTGTTTCTAGGTCAAGGAGGCTTCAAGGACAACTTCACTTGTCATTAGGGCAAAGGAGAGTGACCTTAAAAGCTTTTATACTTCATTTTGCAAGGTAAAATGGTTTGTCAAGATAAATTCAATCATAGAATTATCCCTAGGAGAATTCGTTCAACATTCATGGCCCATACATAGGGAGATGTTACATAGAAACACAATTCCACAATTTCGCAGTAAATGCATGCAGCAATTAGCCCTAGTATAGCGAAGATCCCATCATCAGTGCATGCGACAAAATAAAAGAAGAAATAGCATTAAATTTGTACTTACATCCATGAGAATATATCCAACCATCAACAAACTTTCCAATCAAGAAGCTCCAAGATAAGAAAAGATAATCCAAACATCAAAATTCATCCATGCTCCAAAGTTTCGTCCACCAAGAAGGAATAGCGAAAATATCTAGAGAGATACAAGTCCAAACCAAATGATGATGCTAAAAAGAATTCACATCACTTGTATTTATACACTTCTAATCAGTTCGATTTAGCTAATTAGGCCTACACTAGCCCCTAAAATAAAAACAATGTGCAAATAACTAACTTTTGGTGACAAGCCCACCAAACTAGCTCATAAACAAAATAATAAGCCTTTGAAGAGGTCGAATGATCAATAATACATGTCGTTGGGCCTTCTAAGAAGCACGATGAAGTCCATAAGTGCCATAATGATGAATAGGATTCCCAAAAGTAGTGGACAAGGGTTTGGCCCCTTGTTCTCCACATAATCAACTTGTGGTGCTCCCAATGGGTGTGAGGGCAAACAAGTAACATCATGCATCTCCAAGTAGGTCGAAATTCCTGTAGACCATCTGTAAGGGCTCAGATGATGGTGTAAGTCATACCACATCAGCATAAAAGTCCTGGGTCATTTGCCAAGTGCATGCTACACCTGTGGGGCCGGTTAGGCATGGTGAACTAGGTGCATCTTCCTTGTCCAATACTGCTATGGAGGCCCATGGCTCTCAACACACACCCTACATGTGCCAATGTAGCCCTTTGGAGGGTTAGGACCCCATATAGGGAGACCAAACCCAAATTGGAGACCATTTGCAACCTTGCATAAGATCCAATGCGTCCCCTCGCCTTCCAGTACAAGTCATCAAAGAAAATAGAGTAAAAAGAGCTTACAAACCATGGACAAGAGGTGAGCTTACAAACCATGGACAAGAGGTGGGCACTTAATAATGGTATGCCTTTCCATAGTGGTCACGAGAACTCCAGCAATATCCTGGTTGTCGTAGACCTGTTACCTGCACATATAATAGATGAAAAACATGGGGCAACATGCTTTCTCAGTGTCTGATGATCACACACGCTTGGATTAGACCCATAAAATCGACTCATAGAAGTAATCTTTCAAATGTAGTTTTTAAGTCTAGATGCAACTAATCTATTATGAGAAATATCATATGACATTAGTTCTAATGCAAAATGAGCATGCAATGCATCCTACCTTAACATGCATGCGACAAAGCTAATATGAAGTGTAATCATAAAACCAATGCAGACAACACATCATCAAATCAACATAAATATGCCTGCCTACATGATTACTCATGCAGCAAATCCCAAAGTGAATGCAAACCCAAACACATGGAGGATGCTGCGAGCGGGTGGTGGGAAAATATGGTTTCCATGTGAGGTAAGAGGAATCCCTAAGAGAAGGGACGCGAGTCAATCTAGAAATGCAGAGCCTTCCCTCTAAGTATGTAATGGTGGAATGAATGATTATCCTTAAGAACCTCTTATCACAATCATTGCTCATAATATTGTGCTTTGAAGATGACACAAATTTGTGATGAGAGAGGAACGAAGGGTGAGGGAAAGGAGTTCAACAAATAAGTTGCTCAATGTGATGGTCACATCGAAGAGGGGAGGTCATGGAGTGATCAAAACCTTGAGGGTGTGTCCAAGGAGGTAAAGTATAATCAATGAGGGGCTCTTCCTCGACACTATACTCGGAAGGGGGAAAGGGCTCACGGTCACTTGAGATCATATGACAAGGGTGAGGGAATCACTCGATGAAGACTCAAGATGATGAACAATAGAAAAGGGCAAAGGGGAAGGTGAAGTTTCAACAGGATCCTGAAAATCCAACTCTAGAGGCTCAAGTGATTTGAATATACTCCCGGAATCATAAGGAAGGTAGGTAGGAACCTTATTGCTTTCCTCATTATAAGCATCAAAGGTCGGGTTCTCCTTAAAAGGAGAATCGATTATTTCCAACTGTCTTTCTTCATGTAAGGGAAAATAATAATTCTCCTTCCCAAGGGTATCGATGGATATGTCATCGCAAGTAATGCCTGGGAGAAAGGGAAAACTACTCTCAGCCTCATCCTCTTTGTCGGTATCATAAATGGGAGCACAATCAAATTGAGGCCCAACAATTTCCCATTTCTCCTTTTCAATGCGGAAATAATCTCCAATGTCATCTTTCAAGGAGCTCATGGGATCACCTTCCTCAAGGTTCTCAAAAGGAGAGTCATCAGGAGTGATATCCTTAAGAAAGGTAAGGTCAGCCTCAACTTTACTTTCCATAGCCTCATCATCCCCAATACACGTGTTCTCAAAATCATCTCGTTCATCATGTGGACCCAACAAGGACTCATCTTCTTGCTCATCAGACAGATCCTCAAGGGTATCTTCATCTTGGTTGGTTGACAAGCGAGACGTCTCTTCTTCCCTCTTCTCTTGAAGAACAACTGCTAAGGTATTTGTTACATGATTTTGGTAATATGCTTCTAGGAGGAGAGCATTAGTGGGGTTTTCTTTATATTCACATTTCATCTTATGAAGCTTCACCTCTTCTTCGTGCAAACGAAAGAATACTTCATTAGAATTACATTCCCTTACTAACCCCCTGCATGACCTACTATATTCATCCATTCTTTCTTGCATGATTTGGAGGCTTAGAGGATCCAACTCTTCATCATCAGGGGAGATGTTCTTCTCCTCATCACCATTGTCTGACATTTTTTCATCAACCTCACTCACACTTGAGCTTTCAATGTCATCCAATTGATTACCCATTGTGGGACTTAGTAGTTGACTATAACATATATCATTGATTAGGTCAGTGAGAATATTCAAAGCATAGGTTAGGTGAGCAAGGTCAAAGAGGTGACTAGGATCCCCCTTATAGAAATCCCTCATTATGTCGAGTTGCACTTGTTGTGATCTATAAAACCCGAGCATGAGTTCCATATCCATACCTTCCAATACATTTTGATAAGATTCTGCATATTTATTCCCATTCTTTTGCAGTTCTTGAATGTCTTGGTCAGTGAGTTTTGCAAATGTAGAACCAAGATTAATCTTTCTTTTACTATAGTCCATTTTCTATGATCTTGCATATTAGGATTGAAATGGAGTCACCAGGGTGAATTAAAGTGCCTTGATAGATGCTTGCTTCACCCTACAAGCATTAACTTTAAAGCTTAATGAAGAACTAGGGCTTTGTTCTTCCAACGAAGTCGCCAATAATGATATGTCAATATGTCATATAGGGAACAAAACACGCGTTTCGTGTCCCTGACAAGGACGCCAAAATGTTACCGCTCAAACTAGTAGGGAATCCTAGAGGGGCACTTGCTAGGTCAAGAGCAACAATGAAGCTAAATCCCACTATCACCACAGCTAAAGCTTCCTACTCTTTACGGACTTTTACCGATGGGAGGAGACCCGGTATATAGAGAATCACTTATGAAGGATAGATCAACTAAGATGGATGTGAAGTGATCTCGGGGACCCTTTCCTAGGAGAGACTCAACAATGTGACTTGCTTGCTTTTTAAGCAAGGTACCAAGTTCTCTACGATAGGGTAATAGGGATTTGCGGGCTTGGCTTAGGGAATGTGACTTGTAAAGGAGCTTCCCAAAACCCTAGAATCCTTGTGGAACTTGGTTTCCCAAGTGGTTTTTGAAGAGTTGGCTTTGATAAGATATAGGACTACACCGGACCAAGTGGACCCAAGTTAGGTCAAGAGGGAATTTAGCAACCAATGATGATTTTGACCTAAACTAGGAAAAGAAGGGGATTGAAGAAATGATTTTCACTTGAAGGTGCAAAATGATCCCTATGAGGAACTAACCTAGGGAAACTTAGGGTTAAAACGAATCTCAAGGTTGGGGCTTGGGATATCTCACAACCCCACAGTTGGAATTCCCTCAAATTTGGAGGAGGCTTAGGAGACACACCAGCGCAGTAGATGCTAAGAGATCGAAGTTTTTCTATGGGTGGTTTGTCAGGAAAATGATGCCCTAGGAGCCCTAATGTGGCTAGACCTATAATAGAGAAGGAGAGGTGAAAAAAAATGATTCTTTAAGTGATCACCTTATGGTAGACCAATGCCTAATCCTTTGGGGAGATTGGAGTCAAGAAGAATATGAGAATGGACTTTGTTTCTAGGTCAAGGAGGCTTCAAAGACAACTTTGCTTGTCATTAGGGCAAAGGAGAGTGAACTTAAAAGCTTTTATACTTCGTTTTGCAAGGTAAGATGGCTTGTCAAGATAAATTCGAATTATCCCTAGGAGGATTCGTTCAACATACATGGCCCATACATAGAGAGATGCTACATAGAAACATAATTCCACAATTTTGCAGTAAATGCATGCAGCAATTAGCCCTAGTATAGCGAAGATCTCATCATCACGGCATGTGACTAAGTAAAAGAAGAAATACCATTAAATTTGTACTTACATGTAAGAGAATATATCCAACCATCAACAAACTTGCCAATCAATAAGCTCCAAGGTAAGAAAAGATAATCCAAACATCAAAATTCATCCATGCTCCTAAATTTCGTCCACCAAGAAGGAATAGCAAAAATCTCTAGAGAGATACAAGTCCAAACCAAGTGATGATGCTAAAATGAATTCACATCAGTTGTATTTATACACTGCTAATGAGTTCGATTTAGCTAATTAGGCCTACATTAGCCCCTAAAATAAAAATAATGTGCAAATAACTAACTCTTGGTGACAAGCCCACCAAACTAGCTCATAAACAAAATAATAAGACTCCCAAGAGGTCGAATGATCAACAATACATGTTGTTGGGCCTTATAAGAAGTCTGATGAAGTCCATAAGTTCAATAGTGATGAATAGGACTCCCAAAAGTAGTGGACAAGGGGTTGGCCCCTTGTTCTCCACATAATAAACATGTGGAGC
Organism: Pinus tabuliformis; assembly: GCA_031772625.1. Classification (NCBI taxonomy): domain Eukaryota; kingdom Viridiplantae; phylum Streptophyta; class Pinopsida; order Pinales; family Pinaceae; genus Pinus; species Pinus tabuliformis. The sequence continues at coordinate 1,262,927,556 of CM062816.1, read as the reverse complement.
TCCCAATGGGTGTGAGGGCACACAAATAACTTCATGGATCTCCAAGTAGGTCGAAGATGCTTGCATGCCATCTGTAAGGGCTTAGATGATGGTGTAAGTGATGCCACATCAGCATACAAGACTTGGGTCATCTGCCAAGTGCGTGGTACAACTGTGAGGCCAACTGGGCATGGTGAACCAGGTGCATCTTCTTCATCCAATATGTGAATCTTGAGCAATCTCTGAACATCTTTGGGGATCCATGGAGCATTATATACTAATGTCTCCAAGCTCCAAATGGGGTTAACCAAGTATCCTATCAGGTGGTTTCTACTCGTAAAGGGGATAGTATGTCCAAGGTACATCCTTTAAAAGATGGTGGCATGTGATAAAGAGATGAATGGCGTAGGGAATGAAAGGGGCAGCCCTGGGCCACATGTGGGGGTACAAGGGTAGCTAATAAAGGGGAAGCCCACACTTGGGTATATAATGTATAAAAGAGAGCAATCGTGATACATGAGGTGCCTTGACCTTGAGTTTTCCACCCTTCATTATATTCCTTTTGCCTTTTATGATTTTTCTTTAATTGACTACTCGGGGCTCAAGGCATGAGAGCATAATGTGTAAGATATAGCAGTGGATACCCCCTTTAAGGTAGGGTGGTTCATTGCCCACCAAAGGTTGGGAAAATCAGGGGTTCCTGAATGAAAAAGGAGGCTCATCTAGGGCATGTAGGAACCAGGGTGATGGCCATGATGATGGGGTAGAGCTCTTGTATTGGCTTTTGCCCACGTGCTTAATGTGTTTGTCCCGGCTATCTTTTGCATTTTTTGATACATCATCCTGTTGAATGTGGCCAATTATGCTTTTACTTTTCTTTTTAGCTGCATCAACATTTGAGCATCATTCTAGACCCGACCCAAGGTGTGGGCAAGGGGAGGGGGAAGGCTAACCCTATGAGGGGGAAGGCTAACCCTATGAGGGGGAAGGCTAACCCTATGTGGACCCAATGGAGGAATGTGGAACCAGGTGAGAGAAATGACGATTGGGGTTATAATGAGTGGAAAGGGAGTGATATATGTGGGTGAGGGAGAAGAACCACGCAACCAAAATCAGGGTTTCCCATGTATTACCATCTCTAAAGCCCAAAGGTCAATAAAAGAGATCCCATGGAAATATATTCCAAGGTTAACATCCAAAAGAGGTTTATGGGACAACAGCACGGACTTAGCCCACTCTTTCCTCTAAATCCCCCCATTAATCCATGCCCAGAAGTATCCATGATAAGCAAACTATGACACTCAATTACCAAATGACAAGGCATACCTTTAGGTTTGGGAGTCCCACCTTCAAACACATGATCATGACAGATCGGTGAGGAACCACATGGTTGGCTCAGGTGGCGGAGAAATCTCACAATGAGCTGGTTCGTAGTTGCAAGGGGCTACTGGCTGCCGACTAAGGACCATCTTGGAGATAAAAATTCTCCTAGGGATATCACCCACAAAATGGTGGGTAACAAGTCCAAAATTTAATAACTTTGGGCAAAATTGTAAAATTGGTGTGGCTGCCTAGTAGTTTTAATTAGAAGGGATATGACACACTCTAGGGAGTTTTTTAACCTCCCTAAATTATTTTTGCTTCTAAAGACGAATAATTAATAGAGCTTCTCTCCCAAGCATCCCGCAAAGCTTAGGGTGGAATACCCTGATAAGGTCTTAGGTGAGTCCTAGTGTTAGCGAGTCTATATTTTATCATACTGGATCATGTCTCATGTGTCGCAAAATTTGGTTGAGCCTCAAAGGTTGTGTCTATTGTAAAATTCCCCTTCCATGGGTAATTATTGTAATATCTTGATGTAAAAATCTTTTGGTGAACAGTTACTCGTAGTTAGACACCATTGCCAAAAATATTTTAGAGGGTCGAAAAATATGTTTAATACCCTTTTGCATCTTTTGTTCAATTTTTTGGCAAAAATAAAAATCAAATTAGCCAGAAATTGTCAAAAAATAAAATGAGACAAAAAATAAATTAATTTCTCTCTAAGTGGAAAATTATCAAAAAAATATTGAGGCTATTTTTCAAAGGGAAAAATTGAAGTCAAAATAAAGAGCCTCATTTCCAAGGTAGAAGGACCCAGTTCAAAAATTCATTGGACCAAGAAGACTATTTTTCCAGTAAATCGAATTTTTTGGACCAAGTGGTTAATTATTTTGCACAAGTTACACAATTCTATTTTTTTGAAGATTCTGCAAGGGACCAGATAAACCTAGAAATTCGATTTTGGCCTATCCAGCTCAATTCTCAAGGGGATCGAATATTTTGAAGATTTCTGCAACAATTATCAAGGGATAAAATTAATTTGGCAAGGATCAAAGCCTTGGATCAAGTCAAACTAGTCGTTTTTCCACTTGGAAAGGATCTAGAGTTCTCATTTTTCTATATAAGGAAGCCTAAGGCTCCTGATTTAAGCAAGATGAATTGTTTGGGTATTGTAACGAAAAATATGAAGCAAGCTGTGAGTCAAGCATCTAGATGTAATTTTATTTTGCACTAATAAAATCAAAGACTTTGGGGGTTTATCTTGCGATGGTGTTCCTTTTCTGCTTCTTGTGGTAATGTTCTTTTGACTCGTGCTCTAATGCTCTACTGAATATAATTGCTTAAGTTATTATTTCATTTTCTAGCAATTTAATTATCTATTTGCATAGGTATCTTGCATTAGGTTTACAAAAGCGTTCTAGCTCACTTGATCTAGCAGGTATCTCTAAATCTTGAGGGTTTTAAGTTTTAACCTAAGTTACCGGAAACACCTAAAGAATTTGTCGGAAACGCGGATCCCCGTTTCCGAAATGGAAACAGGTACGATCCTTGTCTGAAACGTTGTGAAAACATTTTTGTGTCATTTCAAAAAATCAGAAACTTCAGCCTCGGAATTAGATACATTTCAAGGGTTTTAAATTATTTTTGGATCTATTTCCAGAAATCCAGAAATGGATCCATGGAAATCGTGATCAAAATCCACCCTTAAAATGTTAAAAAGTGAGAAAATTTGTATAGCCATAAATAAATAATAAAAATGAAGAAATCAGATTTGCAAATAAACTCACTATATAGTATAAATGCAGTCTCATAACGTCTCTTCTAAATCTTTAGAAACAACAACACTCCATATATTTATCAAGGATTCTTACTACTCAGAAAAAGATAGATGTTCAAAAATACAAACAAAAGGGTTTGATGAATGTCTTCGTAAAGAGATTTATTTGAGTGATTAATTTTCAGTTTGGTTAAGGTTTTGTTAATTGTCATTGATTTTGCTCTTGATTTCATAAATCCCTCCAATATAACAAACCTTCTATAGCCAATCTTTTGCCTGCATATAGTCAAGAGACCAAGCTGACGTTGAGAAGACTGAAATGTTCAAATAGGTCTTGACAAAATATCCCAATGATCCCATGGGCCTTTTAATTTCCATGCAAGGAAGATAGATACCATCTACCATGAATGACACATTCTTTGAAGGAGATGGACCCAAAAGCACAAAGACTGTAGCTTTTTTTATTACATTACTAATGATGATGATAAGATGTTGAATGCTATAATAATCACTAAGGATGATGAGAATGTTTATGCTGAATCGATGATGATGATTTGATTATGTTTAATTCACGATGATGGTTATGTATTTTTAGATATAGAATCTAGATTCTAAAAGATGAATGGTAATATAAATTTCTTATTTTGTTATATTTTGTTATATATATATATATATATATATATATATATATATCGCTTCCTTGTCGTATCATATCCAGATTTTTTGAAAATTTGTCATATCTGTTTCAAATCCTGTATCTGTCTCTGTTTCAGTGCAACTTAGGTTTTAATGTGTATCTAGCCCCTTATGATCTAATAACGTTGTTTCAAGTGTGTAGAGATAATTTGATATTCATATCTTGGGCGTGAGGGGAAGTCTTCTGTTGGACCAGTCAACTTCCAAGATAAGACGTTTAAAAGCCCATCGTGTTAAATTTTCCAAGTCTTATCTAACGATTTGTGTGCAGCAACTTGGCGATGGCATAAAATTAAAAAATATTTCTCCACTCAAATTTCCTTCTAATTTAGTTGTGCAAATAAAGCTAGATCCGCTTATTAAAGCTTGTAATTTTCATTTTGTGAATATTGTAAATAATTTTGTAAAATTATTTCACTAACCCTTGTGTTTTATTTCTCTAGTGCAAATAATTAGAGGGGATTTATTTTCAAATCTGATTTCTATATATAAATTGTGGAGGATGGCTCGCCTTTTGTGACTTTGCAAGTGTCCTATGACTAGATCAAGAGGCTAATTTGAATTTGTGGAAGAAGGAAGCCCTCACCTAGCCTAGACGCTTAGGGTTTGGGCACCTTTTCAGTTTCAAGGGACTTGTTCAGCCTTTTGGAGAAAGTCGTTCAGCTTTTGAGGGTGGATCTAGCCTCTAGAGGCCTTGATCTACAATAACCAGGTCTCCAATTTTCAACGTCCAGCTCTTTTGTCTAGGCCACAAACCCTAAAGGGGCTAATTTCACTACAAAATCAATGTTTTGGCAAAGATCTATCACTTGAGGGTTTTTCAAGCTAGTATTTGTGGACTAAATTCTATTTTTGTGGCTTAAATCTAACTTGGTTTCTTGTTGAAGGTAGCCACGGGGATTTTTTAGCTCATTAGGCTTGGGCATAGGCATAATAGGCCTCTTCTAGCCTAGCCGCAGGCCTAAGAAGGCCTAAGGACCCTAGTCGCGAGCCTAGGAATGCCTAAGAACCCTAGCTGCAGCCCTTGTTGTCTTGTTAAGACCCTAACGCAGGCCTTGGAGACTTGATAATCTCATTGTTATTGATTTTTGGCACTAATATTTTGTGTTTGTTGTCATAATCTCAATTTTTGTAGGAGTTTGGAAGTGGTTTCTCATAAAATATTTGTCATTGTAAATCTCTGATCCATAAGGGCTTGAATTGCTTGACTAATCATTGGTTTTGCAGGCCCAGCATTCACCTGGAAGGGGTTTTGTGGGCTCAATCTACTCTTCTAGCCTTGGACGCTAGCATTTGGAGGTTAAATTCATTATCTAAGGCTAACATTTTGTGATTGCAGGTGTCTTGGAGGAGTTTCATCATTTGATTGGGGTCCAAAACAATTTTTGAGGACTTAATCTTGACATCTTGGCTTGGCCGCAGGCCTAGAAGGCTGCTTTAGCCCTAGCTGTGAGGGTTTGAAGGTCTGATCTTGTCACTGCTGAAGCTAACCGTTGTGTTTGCAGACTTCGCACTTGAGTTTGGAGGAGTTACAGTGCATATTCCAACTGCTCTTGGGTTCCTTGGTATATCACTCATTGGGGGAAGCCCACAAGGCTTTGAAGCCTTCCTTCCCTTCTCATCAGAGCCTATTTGTGGACTGTCACAACATAACCAGATCTGACGCAAAGCATACAGTGACCTAAATCACTCTAAAATCTAATAATAATAAGCCTAAGACATCTAAAGAACATCACACATTAACTATAAAGAACTAATCACTGTTATAGCTCTTGTCCTTGTTTCATTTATGACTGATTTCTTGTTGACAGTAGGCTGATTTGATGGACAGTGAAGGTCTGGTGCATTCATCTTGCTCCTAGTTTAATCATTGTGTGTTAAGAGGTGTTTTTGAATTGGTTTATGTCTTGACTTGAGGATAGCTTGTCTAGTCACTAACCTTTTCTCTCATTGCATCTCATTTGCATAAGTATTTCTTGCATTGCATATTTGAAATCTTTTGTTGCATTTCGTTTACTAATATCACTGTTAGCAATCTCATCTTGTTGCTTATAGTTGTGCTCTTGCTATCTTATAATTCTCTTTGGTTCAAAGTTTCAAATCTAATAAGTGAAAGAAAATTCCTAATAAGCATATATAAGTGATAAGCAGATATTTCTATCATCACCATAATCTTCTCATTGTGCTTGTAAAATCTTCAAATTTCTCTTGTTTCTAATTGCTACATTATAAGTAAGAAAAATTCTAATAAGCACATTAAGACCATCTTAATAGCATTGCTTCATTGAATAAATTGCATTTGACATTCTTGGAATCTTTTGTTGAAAAATAACAAGTGGATTGAAGCATTAAGGCATAATTGTGTCTTATTGAAGTGAGCTAATTTTGTCAATCATTTGCATCTTCATTCTAGTTTAGAAGTGCATCATTAAAAATTTACCTCCAAGCTAAGTTGCACGAAACGGGGAAACGGGTACGAGTTTCCGAAACGGGAAGCGATACGAAACGCGACCTCCCCAAATTTTGGAAACGGGGAAACGCGAATATATATATATATATATATATATATATATATAGAAAATATTTAAATATAGATATATATATATATATATGTGTGTGTGCAATCATAAAGCATAAATGATACATTATAATTTATTACACTTAAACATTAAGATTTAATTTACATCACATTTACTCATGAATGATCACATAACGAAAATAAAAATATCAGAATATCCAAAAGCAACCTTTATTAGATATCCAAATCTCAAAATCAGCCTTTATTTATATTAATATATGAGGCTACAAGTACAATAAAGATTATAAGGCTGCAAGAGAGAGATCCAAATCAGGATTTTCTGCATCCACATCCCATTCTTTAGAAGGACCATTGTTGTATTGGGAGTCTCCTCCTACATAGTCGAACGACCTTAGTGCTCTTGATTAAATACACGTTTCATACCCTAGTACCCTACATGATCTTGATTATTGGGAGTTTCCCCTGCATAGAGGGCTTGGTTCTCTTGATTAAATACAAGTTCCATACCCTAGTACATGATAAAATCCAATGGAAACATTGCAATCCCCCCAATCCTGAAATCCTGAAAAATAAATAAGTCTGCTGGATTTTGAGTGAGATCTAAAATTCTACTTTCTCCATATGAAATCCAATGAGGGCGAAACCACTCTCAAACATCCTGAGTCATTTCATGGTAATGTTAAAAATTTAAGTAAAAGGATGAAAATGAAAAATAAAGGAGAATATCACTTTTACTTTAAGAATTTAACATTACCATGAACTGCATATCAACACTAGGGCAAAAATTCACTTTTATAACTTTAAAGTTTAAACACACATCTAGAAAATTAAAAAACAAATTTGAAAAAAAAAAAATTAAAAAAAACACAATTCAATTGGGAAAAGCAGGTTGTACGGCCAAGAAACGCGTTTTCGGCTGTACTGCCACGTTTCCATTTCGGGAAACGTGGCAGTACGGCCGGAAACGCGTTTCCTGGCCGTACCAAACGCGTTTCCGCGTTTCGTCCCAGTTTCCAGCCGAAAATGGGCCCCCCCACGTTTCCTGCAACATAGCCTCCAAGCATAAGCTTGGCTAATAGAAATTTTAGGGCCACCTTCTCTCCCAATTTACAACACTTGACCCTTGCACTAAGGCTGAAACAGGTGACCTCGCAGTTCTCTTGCGGGCAATCCCTTGTAGGAACGAAGGCATCTGGGTCGTTAGAACTCCAAAGTAGGTATCATTAATGAGGCCTTAGCCTCTGTCTTGTGGACTTCTTTCTACAACCCTTTGCGAGACTTGCTTCGAAACAATTGAAGAGAAGGCTCTCATCTAGATTAGGCATTTAGCTAAATATGTAATATTCCTAATGGAAATATACAATGTTAAAAAAGCAAACGTAGCAGAAGCACATACAAAAATTTATAGCACATTTAACAACCAGAAATCTCCATGAGTTGCGCTGATCTGAGCCTTTTTATTAATAAATAAGAGGGTACAACGTGGTAATGGAAATTTGAAAGAGTGCACCTGGGCTTGCTCAAGGCAAGCTAGCTAAGCCAAAATGAACAATGCAAAATCCCTCTCAAATCTATTGATGCTCTCTCCTAGCTCTGCGCTAAAACTACCCATAAAATATGTTGCTAGCTGCAAAGAACTGTTGCTAGGACCTCCTCGGATGCTCAGGAAATTCCGGGAAATTAACCCCAGGGTCTCCACCAATACCCCACAAAAACCCACGAAGGAATTGGCCAAATGTTGACCTTGGAATTTCGGCCCAATTTACCCTTAGCTCCTCTAGTTGATGGTTGAGTTGGGAGAGGGGCCCCTAATTGACCCCTAAAATTTGCCCAGAAAATTCTGCCAAATTATTCTTGGCCTCTCCTCAATAAACCCAGAAAGGGTTTGTCCTAGTTTTGACGCTCCAAAATTGACCCCCAAATGCTTGGCCCTCCTCCACAAGCAGAAGATGTAACCTGAAGCAAATGTTGTGTTTGTTGCTCCGCCAAAATGCTGGAAAATCCCCCACAACACTTCCCTGGACTCCACCTCAAGTTTCAGCCCCTAACTCCCTTCACTCCACAACCTCCAAGCGTGCCTCCTCCAAGAGTTGCACAGTCCCTGTACTGTTGCTGCCAATTCTCTCCACAAACTCGCACTCCCTACTGCTTGTATGAATTGGTACAGGCAGGACTCCCTCCTTGGGTTGGCACTCAAAGTTCACTGAAGCAAGGGCTGAGATCTCCACTTGGAGGCACTTGTGTGCTAAACAGCACTGCAGACTTGGCTTCCACTCAAGTGTGCTATGTCAAAGACACAATTTTTGAATAGATGAAAGAATGACCAAAATGAGTGCTTCTTGCTCTATTTATCAAAGAGCCTCCAAGATGCCCATGTGGGCCCAACTCAACTTTCCCCACTAACTTCACTCCAATGAGAGTGTCTTCCACATGTGGGTTGTAATTTTCCATGGATGGCCCCCACGCTCCACTAGAGCCGCAATATTTCCCTTCCTTCCTAATGTTTGGGCCCTCACTTAATCCCAAAATTCATGTGAGACCTCTGAACCCACATCTTGTTGGAATTTCTAAGTCTAACTGTTAGAAATCCTTCATGTACTTTCTGATTTACTTCTGCCTACTTGTTCTGTTTAATTAACAAGTTATTTACCATGTAAATACTGAAAATAAATACAAGTACATGCTCAACACATTACAAATCATCACTTGAAGGAAAAACGAGCACATAAGTGACACCGTTGTTTTTGGACCAATGTCCCCGAAAAAACCCAATGCGGGAAAACCAATGCAGCTATCTGAGGGTTTTATTATTAAGCAGTTTCAGAATACAATCTGGGTGCCAAACCGGCTCACCCAACAGAGAATGATCTCAGCAGTAGTACCTCTCAATCGGAGCTAGATATTTCGGCTAAAACCCCAGATGAACAATCCCACAGCTCTTAGCTCCAATCTGCCCCACGAAATCTCTAGCGTCTGCCACTAGGGACTGTGTCAGCCTCTCTGGCCCAGCGTAGCCCAGCATCACCCCAACTGGCCCTACGTCAGCCTCTAGAGCCTCTGTGTCACCCACGCTGACTCTCTCTAGCACTGCGCAGCTCTTGGCTACCTCTGCGTGGGCCCTGACTGGATCTGCATGGCCTCTAGTTGCCTCTGCGTCCCTCTCTCCCGGCTTCTGCGTTGATGCTCCCAGTACCCTCTCTACCTCTCTGCTTCTGTATTCACTGCCCCTCAACTGCAACTCTGATCACTCCTTCGATTTCCTCAGCAAGCCCTGCCCCAGAAAATCGAATTCTTGATCAATTCGGTGTGTTCTCCAAGTGACCCTCAAGCCTCCTCTTATACTTTTCTCGTTGACAATTCAACGGCCGAGATTAAGTCCCTAATCAATGGCTAAGATTAACTCTGGCTTGATCCATGACTTTTGGACCCTTCTAACACAGTTTTATATTAATTCACATTAATATTTTATTTTCCCTAAGTTTAGACTTAGGGACTCCATTAAAAATATTAATTATTTTAATATCTCCCAAACTGTTTAGAATCTGCCCAAACAATTTCTGGGTATTGGAGATCTCATGTGCTTTAGCCTCTCCACCAATTTTCGCGGCTAGAGCACATCCGATGCTACTCCAAATCAACACTCCCTCTTAGTGAGGACTGTGTTCTAGTAATACTCTTCACTGCGCATCACCCTGATCATCCGGCATCAGTCCTCGTGCCGATGCTAGGCCTGATGCCCAACATCCTCTGTACTGCTGCATCATGTACTGCTACCCATGTCCCTGCCACTCCCACTGTTGCATCTATACGGCAGCCCCTCTCATCATGTTACCCATAGCACTGCCACTCCTAACCGCTGCACTGCAACTCAATTACTGAGAAGTAAGTAACTGATCTCCCAACTCTAACATCTCTGTCAGGCTAGAGACACCCACGAAGCTTAAACTCCTTCTGTCGCTGACAAGTGCTCCCTCTCTAACCTTTGTGCTGCTGCAACAACTCCATCACCTAGCACTGTTGCATCGCGCTATCCTGGGACTCTTGCACTATAGCTCCCTCTGTCGCTCCATCCGCATCCATCTCTACTGACATCTACTAGTACTGCTACTCCTCTTTGGGGATCCCGTAGCAAGGTATAATCCAAGAGGCTAGGTACCTCGAGGATCCTGCCCCTCATCGCCTGTAGTCCATCTAACTATAGTTTGATGTCTCCCCACTTCCTCTCAAGTGGCGTGTGAGCACTCATGGCACAGTCATCATTTGTCTCCACTTCCTTCTCCACCCTTGCTGACGCAGCCTTGGTCTTGGAAGCCTCTCCCTTGCTCTTCTTCCACGGACACTGGCTCGCATAGTGACCCAGTTCCCCATAGTTGAAGCATTTGACCTTGGAGAGGTCCTTCTTCTTCCATTTCTCCTGCTTTCCCTCAGATGCTAGGGCAACGTCCTCCTCTTCCTTCTTGATTCTGACCCCCTTGCCGCTGCTTCCCGCCTTGGTCAGCGTTTTGATCTCTTCTTGGGGAACAGCCACCCACAGTTCCTCCCAATCTAGAAGGGTCGACCGGCCCAGTATGCTTTGGACAAACACCTCCCAATCTTCTGAGACTGCGTTCAGGGTTGTCCTCACCATCAATTCTTGATCTGGCGTGGCCCCTATGGAAGTCAGTTGATCCCGGATCTCCTTCAATCGAACGAGGAAGGTGTCGATCTGTTCTCCTTTTTGCATCTGGTATGACCGTTGCTGATTTTCTAGTAGCATCTTCCTCTGCACGAAAGTATGCTGATACAATTTCGTCAGGGCCTCCCACATCGCATTTGTTATTTCCTTTTCGGCAATATGTGGTACTACATGGTCCTTGACCCCGTCAAGGATGATGCTCTTGGCCCTCACCATTGCCTCCTCACAATTTACCAAGATAAATGGAAACGAATAAAAGTTTGTTAAGAATATAAAATGCTTGCATGATGAATTTCCCAAAGTAATGTGTAAGCTTGTCGCTTCAAGCAACAATGAGATAGAGAATGCAAAGCTCAAATGAAATTGTAACAAACTTTAATTTAATGAAATGTGATAGTGATGTTGTGTTATTTCCCAATTAAAGCATGCATGTAAGTGAATGCAGTATGAAAGCTTAAACCATGCAAATGTCAATCCACCCAAGAGAAGCCTCCCTCTAAATGGGGAGATAGGATATCATGGGAGAAATCCCAAGTTCCCACCAGAAAATTAGATCTTTTATTAATATTACAAAGAGAAAAGGGTCCTTCAAAGTCCTCCACTAAACTTCAAGGATAGTCCTGACAATAATTGCTTGAAACTTGGACACTAGACCTCCTTTCTTGAGAAAGTAGTGACAAGATCTCACAAAACTTATGCAAGGGAAACAAGGTGTGAGTTTCCTCCAAATGCCCACGGCTTAAAGAGGAAAATGGGCAACCCTCTAGTGAACTCGACTTGGCCAAAATAAGCCTCAAAAGGGTTCACGACATCCTTGGAAATCGAACCCCCAACATTTGCCAAAAGTCCTGCAAACACTTGTTAGATGTTGTGGGAAGTTGCTCTTCAAAATCTACCACACAAGAGTTAGCAAACAATCCAAACAATGACTGCAAAATAAGTTAAGAATTAATAGACAAATCAGCAATATAAAATGTATATGTACAATTATGATTTACAAAAGGCTAAGCTAAAGAGTGAGAGTAAACTCTCCTCTTTGCTTAGCCATCTTCAAGCTCTTAGATAGCAAATGAAAGAAAGAAGTACAATGCTTTTTAAAAGAGATTTAAATTTATAAGTTCTCGGCTTGTGTACAAACTATGCGCCGAAATCCCTGCAAAACCACTTTGTAAGATAAGACTATGAAGATTCAAAGAACAAATGAGAGCTCCTTTAAGAATGTATCAAGAGTGGGTTGGTCTCTCCAAAGACTTCCCCTCACACTTGATTCTGTAATCCCAACAAGATGTTCCCTCTACAAAACTTCAATCAAGAATTAGTTCCATATAGATTTAGCAATAAACAATGATAAGAAACTCTAGAGATTTATTTAAAACCAACTACAACATTCTATACTTAGAGCATACTTCTAAATCAAATGTCAATGCAAGATAGCTCTACATTAACAAATCTACAAGAGCATATGGAAGCAAATTAGATCAAATCATGAGTAAAAAGAATTATACCAATGCTCAACAATTCATCACACTCGAAAAGGAGGAACACCTCATGAATGAAACCCCAAAGTCTTTATTGATATTTTTGAAAGTGTACAAAACAACAGCGCTTCTGCAAGCACAATAGCTAGTAACAATATGATACAATGTGAGAGCCCATGGCTCTATTATATAGAGAGTTGGGAGCAAATCCTAAAGAAGAATGACAATGACAAATGGCATTGGAGCCAATCCCAATGTAGAAGTGATTAAACAAGTGGCATGAGGTGATAATCCCAAAGAGAAATTCGAATTTGTTGAATAGAGCTCCAATGCCAAGTGTAAAAATCGAATTTTGGCAAGTGGACATCATTTTCTTCTTCCCTTATGTGCCAAATTCGAATTTTATGGTGGAATGACAAGTGTATATGGGTGGTACCCATGTGGGGACAATTTCCCACAAAAATCTCCACCAAATATTCTTCCAAATCCTCCCAAATGTACATTAACTTCACAAATTCGAATTTCCAAACAGTTTTTTCATTTAATGCCAGAAATTCGATTTTATTTGAGCACATGTCCTTTCCTTGATTTTAGGAGTCCACATCACCTTGAGACTTCACTTTAACTCCCCCATAATTTTCCACCTCATTTCCACAACATTTAGCATGTGTGGATATTTATTTTTCTCCATTTATTTAATTTATGACTTAATTAATTGCCAGATTTCCCACTAAACTTAGGAAAAGTGGGTTTTGAGGGTCCAAAACACATTATTAACCCCTCAAAGTGTGTCATAGTAGAAAGTTGAGGGTGAGAGGTGTAATTTTGATTACTCATACCCCATACAACTTCTCTAGACTACACTTATTACAATTTAAATACAATTTTATTTGCAATTTTTGACCTGCGGGAAATCTAAAAAATTAAAAAATGACTACCTAGACCTAACCAAATTCCACGAATTTTTTTGTGTGATCTAGTATGGTAATATACATCGACTCTAGACACTAAGATGTGTTAGGAGCTCAACCTTCAAACCATCACCCCAGCTTTGGGGTAAAATGTGAGTGAAAAAACCCAGAAAATTATCCGCCTCTGAAAAAAGGGATAATTAACCAGATAAAAAAAACACTCCAAGGTGTACTCGTTTGCTGATCGAGTCCCAACATCCTAGGCTTGTTACAGACTCAAAAATCATCATTACTAGTATCACTGATTACCATTCCCCATAGGCTGTGGAATTTGGGTACAAGAAAGATCATGAGAAGATAGAAGTAAAGTTAAAAAACTTTGTTGACTGACGATATCTGATGGTACAAGTGTCTTCTAGATCATCCTTGGGCATGGAGTCTTCATGTAATCATCAGGTGCCACTCCAGTGGTCAACAGGACCAATGTCCTCGGAAAAACCCAATGCGGGAAAACCGGTGCAGCGATCTGAGGGTTTTATTATTAAGCAGTTTCAAAATACAATCTGGGTGCCAAACCAGCTCACCCAATAGAGAATGATCTTAGCAGTAGTACCTCTCTGTCGGAGCCAGATATTCTAGCTAAAACCCCAGATAAACAATCCCACAGCTCCCAGCTCCAATCTGCCCCACGAAATCTCCAACGTCTGCCTCTAGGGACTGCGTCAGCCTCTCTGGCCCAGCGTCACCCAAACTCACCCTGCGTCAGCCTCTAGAGGCACTGTGTCAGCCTCTAGAGCCTTTGTGTCACCCACGTTGGCTCTCTCTAGCACCACGCAGCTCCTAGTTGCCTCTGTGTGGGCCCTGACTGGCTCTGCGTGGCCTCTAGCTGGCTTTGCGTCCCTCTCTCCTGGCTTCTGCGCTGATGCTCCCGGTACCCTCTCTGCCTCTCTGCTTCTGTATTCACTGCCCCTCAGCTGCAACTCTGATCACTCCTTCGATTTCCTCAACAAGCCCTGCCCCAGAAAATCGAATTCTTGATCAACTCGGTGTGTTCTCCAAGTGACCCTCAAACCTCCTCTTATACTTTTCTCGTTGACAATTCAACGGCCGAGATTAAGTCCCTAATCAATGGCTAAGATTAACTCTGGCTTGATCCATGACTTTTGGACCCTTCTAACATAGTTTTATATTAATTCACATTAATATTTTATTTTCTCTAAGTTTAGACTTAGGGACTCCATTAAAAATATTAATTATTTTAATATCTCCCAAACTGTTTAGAATCTGCCCAAACCATTTCTGGGTATTGGAGATCTCATGTGCTTTAGCCTCTCCACCAATTTTCGTGGCTAGAGCACATCCAATGCGACCCCAAATCAACACATCTCCTAAGTGCAAACATGAAATAAGACAAAATTGAGTAAGACTGATATTTCCCTTAGCAATATTGCTAAGTAGAAATATCACAGTTTTCCCTACCAAAACATTGCTTGTCCTCAAGCAACTACCGAACAATGCTCTCTCTAGTTGTTGCTCCCCATTGTCACTGGAAATATGTGCCAAGGTCCCAGATGCGCCACTAATTCGTCCCCGACTTTTGCACTGTCCTGACACGAAAGAATCCCTCAATACCAGGATCCCAAGCCATCCTGTCCCACCTAAAGCTCCCCTCGCTCCACTCACTATCCATTCCAGTATAAGTATCAGAAGTCCTATGTATACCATCAATGAGTAGGGGATCATGAAAATGTGGCACTATGCCCAACTCCTCGTGAATGTGTCCTACCACGTAGGCCATCCCATGCACTCCAAGAGTATACTCTCAAAGATACCACCCAATCCCTACAAAGATATCGTCTCGCGCACGTGAGCTTCTCTCGAGATCATCTTTGTTAAAATTGGCAACTAGGGCCAAACTCCATGTGGGTCATCTTATTTATGGCAGCTGATATTTTTCTTGGATCCCTCTCATCGAGAGGTGTAGGATTGATCTAAAGATCATCCGATTCCGATAAGTATTTATGAAGATATGAATTTATTTTGATTATGGACAAATTGTCAAGTCAGCCAGCAACTTATGTAGGCTCAAAAGCCCAACAGTCATGTCTATTCAACCTCTACGTTTTAGTATAAATAGAAGAGGACTTGAAGTCATTTGTCACACACACTCACTCTTGTGATCTCACTTCATCCTGTTTTGGGTTTGATGAAGATGAGAGCTAGAGGGAGTGCCCTAGGGTATACGCTGCCCTAGATCTAAATGCAGTCATGGGAGAATAAGCTCTATGTTGCTCAAAAAGCCAGAAAAGCCAGAACTGCTGGAAAAGTCGAAATTGCCGGAATAGCTGGAAAAGTCGGAAAATCCAGAAAAGCTGGAAAAGCCAAAACTGCCGGAAAAGCCAGAACTGCCGGAAAAGTCGGAAATGCCGAAAAAGCTAGAATTGCCAGAAAAGCAGGAAAAGTCGGAACTGCTGGAAAAGCTAGAACAGATGGAAAAGCCGAAACTGCCGGAACTGCCAGAATTGCTGGAAAAGCCGGAAAAGCTGAAACTGCCGGAAATGCCGGAAAAGCTGGAAATGCCAGAAAAGTCAGAACTGCCGGAAAAGACGGAAAAGACGGAAAAGCCGGAACTGCCGGAACTGCCAGAAAAGCCGAAAACGCTGGAAAATCTGGAAATGTCGGAACTGCCGGAACTGCCGAGACTGTCGGGACTGCCAGAACTATCGGGAACAACCGGAACTACCGAGAATAATCGGAACTGCTAGAACTTTCGGGATCTGCTGAAACAACCGGAGCATCTGTCTCCGAAGGAGAGCATCATGCAAGGGACATCTAACATTGGGACAATTGTATGGTACTTAGCAGCAAATACACCAAGCATGTAATGTTACAGCTAGAATGCAAAAGACAACTAGCATGCAACAACAAGCATGCTAAGGACAACAAGCAAGAAAGGTGCAGCCAACACATAGGTCAGGATGGCAACATGGTGCAGCAATTGCACACAATGCAATACAGTGATGGGTATAGTCATGATTAATGAAGCGTGATGAGATGCAGCATAGTGAAGATGGGCGCAACATGGTGCAGCGCGGTGAGGTGCAGCATGATGACGAAACGCAGCACAACCATAGGTGAAGGAGTGACCTTGGAGAATTAGTTGAAGCAACATTTCTTCAACTAATCTCATGTATCATCTTCTTAGAGATGATCTATGCTCTTATCTAGATAAGTCAAAGTGTTGACTTCTGTTGTAAACGTACTATCTCTCTCTCTTTTTGTGTTGAACTATTGAGGAACATATAAGAAGAATTGATCAAGGGTTTCCCCACATTGGGGTTTGTCCCTGGCTAGCGCCACATCTTGTGTCCTCTTGTCTTGGCTTGTCTTCTGCGATTTATATTTATGTTCTATCTGCAGTTTACTTTAATGCTAATCTGGAAAAGATATTGAGCTAACTGTGAAAATTGAAATAAATTGCTCTAGCATAGAACATACCTAAAATGAACATGGTATTAGAGGTGAGGTGAAGACAATGCCCAAGCAAGAGTGAAAGAGCAATCACCGAAGACAGTTGGGAAAGGACAAAATGATCAGTGGATTCCTCATCCCTCTTCAAATTCACCGAGGGTGAAGTCGAAGCAGAGAATATTATCAGAATGGCGCAGCGGAAGTTTCTGATGGCCTACCTAAAGATCACTTCATTGGGAAGTTCAGATCTAAGGGTGGAAGGAAAGGCGGATGCCTTGGTTGCAATAAGTTCGGCCATTATGCGAAGGAGTGTCCGAATGGCAGAGACACATCTCTTGATGAAGATAACAATCATTCCAGGGACATCTTCAATGATCAAAGGAATGACAGGTAATGCAGGTCATCAAGGAAATGGTCGACTCTTCAAATAAAGCAAGGAACCCCAGGTATGAAGAATCAAATGTTGTTTCTGATAAGATAAAGAAGCATTATCTTGTATTGGCCCTCTCCTTCAGATTCTTTGGGAATCTGTCTTATTGATTGTAGTGCTTCAAGGCACTTCATCGGATAGATGGGTGCACTCTCTAATTTGGTAGAGATGGAAACAATCGTGGGATTACACTTGGAGCCGATGCCACCTATCCCAGAAGGGGTGTATGGAATGTTATCCCTCAATTGAATGAGGGTAACTCAATTCATTTACAGCATCTCTTTTATGTACCTGATCACACGAAGAACCTAGTGTCCATTTCAGTAATGGAAGTCAAAGGTTTCAGGGTGGCACTCATCGATGGAAAGGTATGTGTTTGAAAATAGAATTTTCAAAGATGTTTTTGAGTTCAAGGTTGTATCAAGTTGCAGGAAGTCCACTGGGGACCATGTCCATTGACACATAGCACCGAAGGTCTGTGAGTCAGATGGTGACAGGGATGCCTGAATTCAAAAAGAGCATGAAAGTACATGTCTGAGATGTACCAAAGGAAAATCTTACAAGGGGACCATTCCCCTCATGTAGCAGGTCCACAGGTTTGGAATAACCCGAGGAGTTTGAGATTCATGATTGGGAATCTCATGTATACAAGTGGAAGAAAGCCCTCTATGGCTTGAAGCAAAACTCCCTGGGCATAGTATGAGAGGATTGATAGCTGTCAGATGAAGCTGAGATTCACTAGGAGTGAAATCGATCCAAACCATTACCCGAAGGTTGTGGATGATAGACCTCTCATACCAACACCTTATGAAGACAACCTATTTCTAACAGGTGCAGACCCTCTCATTTGCAGAAGTAAGAGGGAGTTGGATTTTGAATGTGGAATGATAAACTGCAAGCCTGTGACTACCTCGAGGATATTAGCTTTCAGAAGTAATATGGTAGTGATGTCAGACCAGATTTGGGAAATGCCTCTAAGTTTCATAAACTCATTCGCGTTGATGTTCTTGGTGAACTTCCATCCGAACATATGTTTTGCAGTTAGCATGGTGAGCTCATATTTGGTTGAGCCTCACAGGATTGGTGCCAAGAATCTTCTAAGATATCTTCGGGGCACAATCTCTCATGGATTGAGATACACTGCCGGAAATATGAAACTGCATGATTATTCAAACACTGAGTGGGCAGACAGTGTGGAGGATCACTAGAGCACTTCTCAGTGCTGGTTCTATTTGGATTCTGCTTCGATATCATGGATGAGCAGGAAGCAGAAATCGGTTGCTATGAGCACCACCGAAACTGAATACACAGCGACGAGTATGATCTCGTGTGAAGCTGCATGGTTGCAGAAGCTCTTAAGTGAGTTGTTTGTACACATGATGAATACCACTGTGATTCTCTGTGACAACCAGAGGTGGGATTCGATTATTGAGGAATCCCGTATTCGATGATTGCTCCAGCAGATAGACATCAGATACTGCCTTATCTGGGATATGGTAAGTCGATGAGCGAGGAGGCTCCATCACATTGAGACTGATGTACAGGTTGCAGACATTTTTTGTCAAAGCCCCAGGGAAAGGTCAAATCTGTAACTTTCCCGAACGACTTGGAGTCGTTGAGAGACCTTCTTATAAGGGTCCTGCATGTTGCATGCATTGAGCTTTGGGAGCTCTAGGGGGCTTGGGGTACTTACTGGAGCAACATACGACCACAGGGCGACTCACCCTCCCCTGGTGGTGTGCTATGGAACAGGATTATTCATTCTCCTGTGGGCCAGGATGATTCGTTCTCCATGGCGACTGTGGAACAACATGATTCATTCTCCTGTGGGCCAAGATGATTCGTTCTCCGTGGCGACTATGGAACAGGATGATTTGTTCTCATGTGGGCCAGGATGATTCGTTCTCCGTGGCGACTGTGGAACAGGATGATTCATTCTCTTGTGGGCCAGGATGATTCGTTCTCCGTGGCGACTGTGGAACAGGATGATTCGTTCTCCTGTGGGCCAGGATGATTCGTTCTCCGTGGCATCCACTGATAGGATGATTCGTTCTCCTGTCGAGGCATCCTACCCATGCAATCTGGGACTCATGGGAAGTACCTCTCATCTGATCAATGAGCAGGGAAATGAGGATAGGGACCATAGTAGTTCTATCGATGGACGCATCGTTGTATCTACTGTACTCCCTATGCTAAGATGACCTCCATTGATCTGGGATCAGTATGAGTGGTTTGAGACACTCTCTTGTGATATTGATTTGGGATCAATAAAACTGACTTCGGGTCAGTAAGAGTGATGTGACACACTCTCTTCAGATGAAACTGACTTCGGGTTAGTAGAGAATGGTATGAGACATTCTCGATCAATTCTTCTTCTTCATGGTTCAGCAGAGCAGAGCAAAGCAAAGCAGAGCAGAGCAAAGCAAAGCAGAGCTGAAATGAGCAAAGCAGAGCAGTGCAGGGCACTGATGGCAGAGATAGTACAGTCAAACATATGGATCAGTGGATGGAGTTCTCCCTAGTTGAGAGGGATTGTTATTGGCAACTAGGGCCAAACTCCATGTGGGTCATCTTATTTATGGCAACTGATATTTTTCTTGGATCCCTCTCATTGAGAGGTGTAGGATTGATCTAAAGATCATCCGATTCCGATAAGTATTTATGAAGATATGAAATTATTTTGATTATGGACAAATTGTCAAGTCAGCCAGCAACTTATGTAGGCTCAGAAGCCCAACAGTCATGTCTATTCAACCTCTACGTTTTAGTATAAATAGAAGAGGACTTGAAGTCATTTGTCACACACACACTCACTCTTGTGATCTCACTTCATCCTGTTTTGGGTTTGATGAAGATGAGAGCTAGAGGGAGTGCCCTAGGGTATACGCTGCCCTAGATCTAAATGCAGTCATGGGAGAATAAGCTCTACGTTGCTCAAAAAGCCGGAAAAGCCAGAACTACTGGAAAAGTCGGAATTGTCGGAACAGCTAGAACAATCGGAAAAGTCGGAAAAGCTGGAACTACCGGAAAAGCCGAAACTGCCGAAAAAACAGGAACTGCCGAAAAAGCCAGAAATGCCAGAAAAGCCAGAACTACCAGAAAAGTCGGAAAAGTCGGAACTGCCGAAAAAGCCGAAACTGCCAGAAATATCGGAAAAGCTGGAAATGCCAGAAAAGCCGGAACTGCCAGAAAAGCCAGAAAAGCTGGAACTACCAGAAAAGTCAGAAGAGCCGGAAAAGCTGGAAATGCCAGAACTGCCGGAACTGCCGGAAAAGTCAGAACTGCCGGGACTGCCGGGACTACCAGAACTGTTGGGAACAACCGGAACTGCCGGGAATAGCCGAAACTACCAGAACTGTCGGGAACTGCCGAAACAGCCGGAGCATCTGTCTCCGAAGGAGAGCAGCATGCAAGGGACAGCTAACTAACATTGGGACAGTTGTATGGTACTTAGCAGCAAATACACCAAGCATGCTAAGGACAACAAGCATGCTAGGGACAACAAGCAAGCAGGGGACAACAAGCAAGCAAGGTGCAGCCAACACATAGGTCAGGATGGCAACATGGTGCAACAATTGCACATAATGCAGTACAGTGATGGGTACAGTCATGATTAATGAAGCATGATGAGATGCAGCATAGTGATGATGGGCGTAGCATGGTGCAGCGCGG
Organism: Pinus tabuliformis; assembly: GCA_031772625.1. Classification (NCBI taxonomy): domain Eukaryota; kingdom Viridiplantae; phylum Streptophyta; class Pinopsida; order Pinales; family Pinaceae; genus Pinus; species Pinus tabuliformis. The sequence continues at coordinate 1,262,906,605 of CM062816.1, read as the reverse complement.
TGAGGTGCAGCATGATGACGAAATGCAGCACAACCATAGGTGAAGGAGTCACCTTAGAGAATTAGTTGAAGCAGCATGTCTTCAACTGATCTCATGTATCATCTTCTTAGAGATGATCTATGCTCTTATCTAGATAAGTCAAAGTGTTGACTTCTATTGTAAACGTACTATCTCTCTCTCTCTATCTGCTGAACTATTGAAGAACATATAAGAAGAATTGATCAAGGGTTTCCCCACATTGGGGTTTGTCCCTAGCTAGCGCCACATCTTGTGTCCTCTTGTCTTGGCTTGTCTTCTGCGATTTATATTTATGTTCTATCTGCAGTTTACTTTAATGCTGATGTGATTGCTAATCTAGAAAAGATATTGAGCTAACTGTGAAAATTAAAATAAATTGCTCTAGCATAGAACATACCTAAAATTAACAATCCTGCTGACCGACCTGCCATGCTAATGAAGTCCCCCATGCCATCAGCGAGCCACCAAAGCCCAATGGAATATTTGAAAGATCTTCCCTTATAGAAATCAGCTCATCCCCAAGGGTAGTTGTACTGCCAAGTCCAATGATACCCGGATCCCGTGCTAGTCTAAAATGGGTGCCACTATGTTGTCGTTGCACAACTCTGATCATGACAGTCTACCCATCATGCTCAAGTTGTATCCACCTCTCTTGGGACTTGATGGAAAAACATCTATGAAGTCCCAATGCATCTGGACCAATCCCCTCCTTGATGGCACCTCCTAACCATCCAACACTCACCCTTATCCGTAGAAACAACAACGAAAACCAACCTCGCCATGCGATCAAGGCCTCAATGCTCCCCCACACGTCAAACCAAGGGTGAACTGGGCCATCCCCCGTCCTAATCCCACTCACCATGAAGCAGAGTGTCTAATCTACCATTGTTGATACCCTCTTCCTATCATTTTCTGCACTCCCGACTATTGCTGATACCCTCTCTCTCTCACCTGCAACTCACCCTCTGATTCAATTTCCTCTTGCCGAACTTCAACTAGTGAGAAAATCAATCTACTTGAGCAACTGAGTATCTGCCTGGTGTATTTTCCAAATTCCCATTGAAGTCCTTATAATCTTCTTATTGAGTAATCAATGGCTGAGATTAAGTTCTAATCAATGGCTCAAATCATATTGACTGGATCCTCGTCTTCTTCTAGAAGATTCACACTCAGTTTTATTAATACCCTTGAATTATTTTAATTTCCTAAGTAGCATCCATTAAAAATAATTAATTATTTTAATAAAAGCTCCTCCGGATGGAAATTTCACAAAACGATTTCTGGGTATTGTGGAATGCATGTGTCTTAGCCTCCCTACAAATTTTGAGGCCTAGAGCGCATCCGATGCTACCACAAATCAACACTCCCTCTTAACAAGGAATGTGCTCTAGTAATGCAACATGTTAAAGCATCACCCTGATTCTGTAACATCTCCCTCTGTGCTGTTGATGTCTGAAATCACTGCCCACCAACAACTATGCAAAATGTTGCATCTGTGTTGTTGCTGGCCCTGCATACCGCTGCCAACAACTGCATCTGCACTTCAACTCCCTCTCATCTGTTGCTACTACAATTGATATGTTGAAATTTCTAAGTTTATCCATTAGAAATTTTATCTATATTCTTCTTGTTTATTTATCCTACCTGTTAATTACAAACAAGTTATTTAAACATATAAACATCGAAATAAACACAATACAGTCTCAACGATTTAGTGACACCGTTATTTTTGGACAACTCGTCCTCGGAAAAATCCAACTTGGGAAAACCGATGCAACAATTCTGAGGGTTTATTTTATTATGCAGTCTATCCTTGAGTACAATTGGGTGCCAAACTGGCTCACTCGACAGAGAAAAATAACCGCCAGTAATACCTCTCTATTTGGAAGTAGCTATTCAGAAAATCTGCCCCACAAAACCCTCTCCAGCACAACTGAAGCACTGCGTTAACCCTCCTGGCCTCTATGTCAGCCTCAAAACCCTCTGTGTCAACCCTCTGAGGCACTGCACAGCCTCTACGGCCTTTTATGTCACTCATGTTGCCCTCTGCGTGGATGACATAGGCCTTCTGGTCTCCTATGCGTTGTCCCAGCTAGCCTCTACGTGGCCTTCTTTGGCTTATGCGTCTGCCTCTCTGCCTCTGTGCTGGTCCCTCAGCACCATCTTTGCCTCTTTTTCCAGTATTCACTGCCCCTCGCTGCAAACTGATCATTGATTCGACTTTACTTAGCAAACCCTGCTCTAGTAAATCGAATGACTGATCACTGTGGTGTATTCCCCAACTGACCCTCAAGCCTCTTCTTATACTTTTCCTGTTGGTCCATCAACAATCGAGATTACATCTCTAATCAACGGCTAAGATTAGATTTGCCTTGATCCATGTCTTTTGAAACCTTCTAACCTAGTTTTATATTAATACCCATTAATATTTTATTTTTCCTAAGTTTAGGTTTAGGAACTCCATTAAAAATATTAATTATTTTAATATCTCCTAAACTGGGTAGAATCTGCCCAAACCATTTCTGGGTCTTGAAGATTTCATGTGCTTTAGCCTCTCCACCAATTTTCATCACTAGAGCAGATCCAATGCTACCCCAAATCAACACTCCCACTTAGCGAGGACTGTGCTCTAGTAATACTCCACACTGAATATCACTTTGATTATACCGCACCGGTACCTGTGCTGATGCTAGGCCTCTCCACCCAACATCCTCTGCCTTTTTCTGCCCTCCTCAGCCTCTGCACTGGCCTCTCTCTGGCTCGGACTGATGACGCAATCCCTCTGCATCAACCCTTCTTCTGTTGCTTTCTGAAAGAACAACTTCTGTCACTCAGGACAGTTGTTTCTGCAGCAAATGCTCTGCTTCAGCTGATGCCTTCAACTCTCCTGTGATCTGCAACCATGCTCTGATACCATGTTGAAATTTCTAAGTCTATCCTTTATAAATTTTATCTGTATTCTTCTGGTTTATTTCTCCTACTTGTTAATTACAAACAAGTTATTTAAACATAAAAACATCGAAATAAACACAATACAGACTCAACCATCTACAGATCAACAACTGAAATAAATAGCAAACACACAAGTGACACTATTATTTTTGGACAACTCGTCCCCGGAAAAACCCAACTTGGGAAACCGGTGCAGCAATTTTGAGGGTTTATTTTATTATGCAGTCTATCCTTGAGTACAACTGGGTGCCAAACTGGCTCACTCGACAGAGAAAAATAACCGGCAATAATACCTCTCTATTCGGAAGCAGATATTTAGAAAATCTACCCCACGAAACCCTCTCCAGCACAACTGAAGCACTGCGTCAGCCCTCCTAGCCTCTGCATCAGCCTCAAAACCCTCTGCGTCAGCCCTCTGAGGCACTGTGCAGCCTCTACGGCCTTCTGCGTCACTCCTGCTGCCCTCTGCGTGGATGACACAAGCCTCCTGGCCCCTTTTGTGCTATCCCAGCTAGCCTCTGCATGGCCTGCTCTGGCTTCTACGTCTGCCTCTCTGCTCTGTGCTGATCTCTCGGCACTATCTCTGCCTCTTTGTCCAGTACTCACTGCCCCTCGCTGCAAACTAATCACTGATTCGACTTTACTTAGCAAATGTTGGAATTTCTAAGTCTAACTGTTAGAAACCCTTCATGTACTTTTCTGATTTATTTCTGCCTACTTGTTCTGATTAATTAACAAGTTATTTACCATGTAAATACTGAAAATAAATAAAAGTACATGCTCAACACATTACAAATCATCAACTGAAGGAAACAAGACAAGCACACAAGTGACACCGTTGTTTTTGGACCAATGTCCTCGGAAAAACCCAATGCGGGAAAACCGGTGCAGCTATTTGAGGGTTTTATTATTATGTAGTTTCTGAATACAACCTGGGTGCCAAAACCGGTTCACCCAACAGAGAAGAATCTCGGATGTAGTACCTCTCAATCGGAGACAGATGTTCTGGCTGAAACCCCGGATAAACACTCTGACAGCTCCCAGCTCCAATCTTCCCCATGAAAACCCCAACGTCAGCCCTTTCTGGCCCAACGTCACCCTAGCTTGCCCTGTGTCAGCCTTTGGAGGCCTTGTGTCAGCCCTTATAGCCTCTGCGTCACCCACGCTATCTCTCTGAGGCACTGCGCAGCTCCTGGTTCCCTCTGCGTGAGCCCTGGCTAGTTCTGCGTCCCTCTCTCTCGGCTTCTACGCTGATGCTCCTGGTACTATCTCTGCCTCTCTGCTTCTGTATTCACTGACCCTCAGCTGCAACTTTGATTTCTCTTTCGACTTCCTCAACAAACCCTGCCCCAGAAAATCGAAATCTTAATCAACTCGATGTATACTCCAAGTAACCCTCAAGCCTCCTCTTATACTTTTCTCGTTGACAATTTAACAGTCGAGATTAAGTCCCTAATCAATGGCTAAGATTAGATCTAGCTTGATCCATGACTTTTGGACCATTCTAACTCAATTTTATATTAATTCACATTAATATTTTATTTTCCCTAAAATTTAGACTTAGGGACTCCATTAAAAATATAATTATTTTCAAACTGGTTAGATTCTGCCCAAACCATTTCTGGGTATTGGAGATTTCATGTGCTTTAGCCTCTCCATCAATTTTCGTTGCTAGAGCACATCCAATGCTACCCCAAATCAACACTCCCTCTTAGCGAGGACTGTGCTCTAGTAATACTCCTCACTGAGTATCACCCTGATAATTCGGCATTAGTCCCTATGTTGATGCTAAGCCTCCTTACCCAACATACTTTGCAATGTTGCATCCTGTACTGCTACCCATGGCCCTGCCACTGCTACTACTGCATCTGTACGACAACTCCCTCTGCATCCGTGCTGCTGCCCATGGCCCTGCCACTGCCACTGCTGCATCTGCACTGCAACCCCTCTCGTCATGCTGCATCGTGCTTCCCATAGAACTCCCACTGCTAACTGCTGCACTGCAACTCAGTGACTGATAAGTAAGTAACTGATCTCCTAACTATGACATCTCCATCAAGCTAGAAACACTCTCGATGTTGAAGCTTCGTCTATCATTGACAAGTGCTCCCTCTCTGACCTCTGCGCTGCTGCCACAACTCTATGCATCTCGCACTGCTGCCTCACGCTGTCCTGGGACTCTTGCACTGTAGCTCCCTCTGTCGCTCCATCCGCATCCGTCTCTACCGACATCCGCCAGTCCTGCTACTCCTCTTCGGGGCTCCCGTAGCCAAGTATAATCCAAGAGGTTGGGTACCTTGAGGATCCTGCCCCTCATCGCCTGTAGTCCATTTGACTACAGCTCGATGTCTCCCCACTTCCGCTCAAGTGGCGTGTGAGCACTCATGGCACAGTCATCATCTGTCTCCAATTCCTTCTCCGCCCTTGTTGGCGCAGCCTTAGTCTCAGAAGCCTCTCCCTTGCTCTTCTTCTTCGGACACTGGCTCGCATAGTGACCCAGTTCCCCACAGTTGAAACATTTGACCTTGGAGAGGTCCTTGTTCTTCCATTTCTCCTGCTTTCCCTCAAATGCTAGGGCATCATCCTCCTCTTCCTCCTTGATTATGAGCCCCTTGTCGTTGCTTCCCGCCTTGCTTAGCCTTCTGATCTCTTCTTGGCGAAGAGTTGCCCACATTTCCTCCCAATATGAAAGGGTCGCCCGCCCAATATGCTCTGGACAAACACCTCCTAGTCTTCTGAGACTGCATTCAAGGTTGTTCTCACCATCAATTTTTGATTCGGCGTGGCTCCTAAGGAAGTCAGTTGATCCCAGATCTCCTTCAATCAATCGAGGAAGGGGTCGATCTGTTCTCCCTTCTACATCTCGTATGACCCCAACTGATTTTCTAGTAGCATCTTCCTCTGCATGGAAGTATGCTGATACAACTTCGTTAGGGCCTCCCACATCTTATTTGTCGTATTCTTCTTAGCAATGTGTGGTACTACATGGTCCTTGACACCGTCAAGGATGATGCTCTTGGCCCTCACCATTGCATCCTCGTACTTATCATTATCAGCCGAGACAACTGGGACCGCTATTGTCCTCAAGGCGAATTGCTTGAGACAATTCCTGTCTAGAATGGATAAGATTTTGGCCTTCTAGACTATGAAGTTTAAGGCTCTGTCCAGTCTGTCCTGATCTCTTACCCCGTTCACTGCCATCTCACTGCTCCTCTACCTCCCTCCTAGAAGTTCTCGGTGTGACTCCCTCTGAGCCTCGATTTCCCTCCTGGAAATCCTTCTGCCAATGTCGAGATGCCCCCACTCCGATCATTAGTGCAGCTGCACCACTGATCCGAATTTCTTGGCTAGAAATCCTCGGTAGCAACTCCCTCCTCCTTGGTCTTGCCTTGTTAGGTATTGTTCTCACTACAGTACCCCACCAGCTTTACTCTGCAACTTACCCATAGCCTCCTAAGCCCCAACAAATTGAAGGTTAGAGCTTCTAGGCTCTGCGCAATCCCGACACCAGCAAAATCCGCACCTCCTGGCCATGGGTGTCAATCCTTCCTAACTGAGAAAGATGATCGGGCACTACGTAGGTCAAGTCTGCTCCCCTTTGCCACTGCACTGATCCTCTTCCCAGCTCAAACTTGATGACACAGGCACTGCGTCACCCCTTCCTTGTTGCTTCTCTGCTAGGAACATCTTCTGTCACTCGAGATAGCTGTTTTCTGTTGTTGCTGCTCTACTCAGCTAATGTCCTCAGTTCTCCTGTGATCTGCAACCACGCTCTGATACCATGTTGGAATTTCTAAGTCTAACTGTTAGAAACCCTTCATGTACTTTTCTGATTTATTTCTGCCTACTTGTTCTGATTAATTAACAAGTTATTTACCATGTAAATACTAAAAATAAATATAAGTACATACTCAACACATTACAGATCATCAACTGAAGGAAACAAAAGAAGCACACAAGTGACACCCTTGTTTTTGGACCAATGTCGCCGGAAAAACCCAATGCAGAAAAACCGGTGCAGCTATCTAAGGGTTTTATTATTATGCAGTTTCTGAATACAACCTCGGTGCCAAAAGCGGCTCACCCAATAGAGAATAATCTCGGCAGTAGTACCTCTTAGTCGGAGACAGGTGTTCCAACTGAAACCCTGGATAACCATTCTGACAACTCCCAACTCCAATCTGCCCCACAAAAACCCCAACGTCAGCCTCTAGGGATTGTGTCAGCCCTTTCTGGCCCAGCGTCTACCCAGCATCACCCTGGCTTGCCCTGCATCAGCCCTTAGAGCCTCTGCATTACCCACGTTGGCTCTCTGAGGCACTGTGCAGCTCCTGGCTGCCTCTGCATGAGCCCTGGCTGCCTCTGCGTGAGCCCTGGCTGCCTCTGCGTGAACCTCTGGCTGTCTCTACGTCCCTCTCTCTCAGCTTTTGCTCTGATCCTCCTGGTACTATCTCTGCCTCTTTGCTTCTGTATTCACTGCCCCTCAGTTGCAACTCTAATCACTCTTTCGACTTCCTCAGCAAACCCTGCCCCAAAAAATCGAAATCTTGATCAACTCGGTGTATTCTCCAAGTGACCCTCAAGCCTCCTCTTATACTTTTCTCGTTGACAATTCAACGGTCGAGATTAAGTCCCTAATCAATGGCTAAGATTAGATTTGGATTGATCCATAACTTTTGGACCATTCTAACACAATTTTATATTAATTCACATTAATATTTTATTTTCCCTAAGTTTAGACTTAGGGACTCCATTAAAAATATTAATTATTTTAATATCTCCCAAACTGGTTAGATTTTGCCCAAACCATTTATGGGTATTGAAGATCTCATGTGCTTTAGCCTCTCCACCAATTTTCGTCGCTAGAGCACATCCGATGCTACCCCAAATCAACAGTAAACCCCGCTCTAGTAAATCGAATGACTGATCACTCTGATGAATTCTCCAACTGACCCTCAAGCCTCTTGTTATACTTTTGGTCCTTCAACGACCGAGATTAAATCTCTAATCAACGGCTAATATTAGATTTGGCTTGATCCATGTCTTTTAGAACCTTCTAACCCAGTTTCATATTAATACCCACTAATATTTTATTTTTCCTAAGTTTAGACTTAGGAACTCCATTAAAAATATTAATTATTTTAATATCTCCTAAACCGGGTAGAATCTGCACAAACTATTTCTGGGTCTTGGAGATCTCACCCTCCGCCAATTTCCATGGCTAGAGCACATCCGATGCTACCCCAAATCAACATGATAGACCTTCTGTTTCAGCTATTGAAACAGGTTCTCTACCATACCCATCTGCTCCCTGAACTAGATGAACTTAGCTCTTCCTAGAGCCTTTGTGAGTACGTCTGCTACCTGATCTCCTATGGGGACATACTGCAAATGTATTGCCCCACGCTAAACATAGTCTTTGATAAAGTGACATCTCATATCAATGTGTTTCGACTGATCATGAAACATTGGATTCTCAGAGAGTTTGATACAACTCTGATTATCGCAATAAAAATTGGTGGCTCCCGTCTTCTTCCTGAACAAACTCTCAAGCAATTTTCTAAGCCATATAGCCTCACATGTAGCTATGTTGGCCGCCATATATTCTGCTTTTGTTGAACTCAGAGCTACCGACTTATGCTTCCTACTACACCAAGATATTATTCCTGATCCAACGTTGAAGCAATACCCGGAGGTACTTTTCCGGTCTACTGAACTACCTGCCCAATCTGCATCTGTGAATCCGCTCAATCTAATGTCATCTTCTCAGGTGTATTTCAACCCATATACAATTGTTCCACACACACATCTAAGAATGTGCCTAGCTGCTACCCAATGTACCCTTTTCGGTTCCACCATGAACTAACTAAGGGTGTTGATAGCGAAACAAATGTTTGGTCTAGTGTTGACTAGATACATGAGCGACCCAATGAGCTGTCTATACAAGGTGGGGTCCACTTCCTTGTCTCCTGATGCATCTATTTTCTTCCAGTTGGTGATCATAGGCGTAGCCATGGGCCGACGATCCTACATTTTGAATCTCTTCAGAATCTCTGTAGCATATCTTCCTTGCCTAAGGAATATCTCCCCATTCTTCTGCCAGACCTCCAACCCTAGAAAATAATGCATCAAACCCATATCCTTCATGTCGAATTTTGCTTCAAGATTCTTCTTGCAGTCCTTTATGAGCCTAGATGACCCTGTTAGAAATAATTCATCTACATATAATACCAGAATAAGTGGCTCATTCTCTACCATTAGATAGTAGAGATTGGGATCAACATCGCCCTTGATGAATCCCAACTGCTACAAGTAACTATCAATCCGGCCATACCATGCTCTGGGTGCCTACTTGAGCCCATACAGGGCTTTCTTAAATCTTTAACCTGTATACATGAGTTCTCTTTTCATGAGTCTCAAAGCCTTCGGGTTGTTCTATATACACATCTTCTTCTATCAACACATTCAAGAATGTTGTCTTGACATCCATTTGGTGAATCTCCCATCCCATTTGAGCTGCTAGGGATATAACGGATCTGATAGAGGTATATCTAGCTACTAGGGCGAAGGTCTCCTCATAGTCTATTCCTTCCTTTTGTGCGTACCCCTTTGCCACAAACCTAGCCTTATGCTTTTCTACATTGCCTTCTGCAACGTACTTGATCTTGTAGATCCATCTTGATCCTACAATTGATTTATCCTTAGATTTAGGTACCACATGCCAAAGATCATTCATCATGATAGAATTGTATTCTTCTACCGAAACTTGGTGTTGTATGGCTTCCTGAAAGCTAGAGGGTTCTTCAACCTGTGCTACTAAGGCTTGGTACCTGTCAGGTTGTCTATGTTGCCTCTTGTCGGTTCTAGGAGCTCCGACAAACTCCTTTGCGTCTCTCAGCGTTTGTCGTACTTCCCCACTGGTTCTACCACTAGTGGTGGGAGGCTCACTCAAATCCTCCTATTGTTCCATCTATTGAGAACTACCTGCCTCTCCTTCTCCTGAGGAAATATTGGTGCTGGTTACGGTACTCAATCCTAATATTTGTCCTCCTGCTTGTCCTTCCTGTTGCCCCTGCTGCTATTGGACTAATGGAACATCTGCTGACTGATCTTCTACTGGCATCTCTCGATATTTTCTGAAAGCTCTATCTTCCATGAACTTTGCATCTCGTCTTACTACAATTTTCCTGTTGCTTGGAATGTAGATTTTGTATGCTTTTGAGGTCTCGCTATACCCTACAAGGTACCCTTTTTCTGCAGTCTGATCCAGCTTACTACGCTTCTCGTCTGGAATGTGACAATATGCCAGACATCCTAATATCCTGAGATGACTCACCTCTGGCTTTTTCCCTGTGAGGACTCCTTCAGGCGTTTTCTTCTCCAATTCTCTATGAGGAGTTCTATTCTAGATATACACCGTTGTGTTGCATGCCCCTGCCCATAAGAATCTAGGCAAGTCCTGGGCATACAACATAGCCTTTGTTGCCCCGACGATTGTTCTATTCTTCCGCTCCGCTACTTCATTCTGTTGTGGATTGTATGGAGTTGTCCACTCTCTTTTGATGCCCTCCTTTGCCCAGAAACCTGTGAAATTTTTATCTATATATTCTCCACCATTATCTGAACGCAATACCTTTATTTTTTTCCCTGTCATGTTTTCTATGAGAGCCTTAAACTCTCTAAACCAATCAAAGACTTCATCCTTAGCCTTTAAGAAGTAGATCCAGGTTTTTATAGAGTGATCATCAATAAAGGTGACAAAGTACTCGCCACCGCTAAGAGCTTTCGTGGACATCGGGCCACAAATATCTGAGTGTATCAATCCCAACACGCCTCTTTCTCTGTTGTCACTTCTGGGAAAAGTTGCCTTAGCGTATTTCCCTAGTATGCATCCTCTACATACATCATCATGCTCAGTACTGAGGACTGGAACTCCTGTAACAATCTCTCTGAACATCCTCAATGCTCCATGGTGTAAGTGTCCCATTCGCTTATGCCATAGTTCATTCAGTTCCTTTTCACCATTATGATTACTGCCTATCAGTGCCATTGGAGATTCGAGCTGCAATCTATACAATTTGTTGCTTCGAGCTCCAATTTGTCTCATCTTCTTCCAGCTAGGATGTTTGACATACACCTTCCTTCCAATGAAGTATACATCGTACCCCTTGTCCTGTAATTGGGACACTGAAATCAGATTCATTCCTAACCCCGGCACATGCAGTACATTAGTGGCTCTTATGCTGGTTCCTGCTTCCGTCTGAAATGCTATGGTGCCTCTCCCTACTGGAGTACACTTTGTTTTGTTTCCCATAGTGATCTGGAAGTCCATCTGCTCTTCTTGATAGCTAGAGAAGTATTCTCGTACTCCAATCATGTGAGTTGAAGCCCCGCTATCAATATACCAAACATCTATTGATGTTGAACTTCACAAACATGCGAATTCTTCTTCTAATCTGGAAGATAATACATCTTGACTATCCATGTTGTTTCATTCTATTCTCCTTCTCTACATTTTACTTGCTACTCCAAGATGTTGCGATTTAGCTGGAGATCTACTATGCAAAAGAACCACAGCTGCTCCCTCTGCCTCTGACACCCCTTTGTTTTGGAAATTGATTCTCTGTCGACTCACTCAGAGAATTAACTCTCCCTTGAAATCCTGTCTGGCCCAAGGACTGCACAGCCTTCGGGGGATTTCGAGCAGTTGCTTATGCAGTGCTACGCTACTCCCTTTTCTTCTGCACTAGATCTCTCTTGCCTCTTGTCTATGCTCTAATACCATGTGAAAATCTGGAGATTCCAAATCTTACTGCAGCAACTGATAATATTTCTTTTATTTGTTAATTTACTGAAACAAATTATTTGAAGTTAACTACGACAAATATCGAAATACGTACATTGCAGTCTTCACAAATTAATTACTGTGAAAAATAAATGTAAGGAAAATACTAGCACAACAACAACCACATTAACGCAATTATTTTTGGACAATTCTCCCCGAAAAAACCCAATGTGGGAAAATTAGTGTTGCAGATGAGTGTTTCTTTTATTATTCTTCAGCAAAATCTCATGTATAATAGCAGAATAGAAGAAGAATCACTAAGCGAAAATTTACAAACAAATTTCTCCGCTCCACAGTGAATTTTCGACACCTGACCTCCGCTGCCCTCACGCTACACTGCTCTGAATCAGAGGGTGATCTGCGTCCCTCTTCTACGCTGCCTCTTCCTGCCATTTTCTACACTCCCGACTATTGCTAATACCCTCCCTCTCTCACCTGCAACTCACCCTCTGATTCGATTTCCTCTTGCTGAAATTCAACCAGTGAGAAAATCAATCTACTTGGGCAATTGAGTATCCGTCTAGTGTATTTTCCAAATTCCCGTAAAAGTCCTTATAATCTTCTTGTTGAGTAATTAACGGCCCAAATTAAGTTCTAATCAATGGCTCAGATCATATTGACTTTATCCCCGTCTTCTTCTAGACCCAGTTTTATTAATACCCTTTAATATATAATCTAATTGTTTGTGCTTATTAATCTTACTTGCCATATAATTTAAATCAAGTTGCTAGGATATTCATCTGTATCTCCTAAACTTGTTGATTCTCAACAAGTTCTTCATCCATTTTTCCTTCAAGGACTACCCCCCTTAGCCTGCCTTAGGAGATAGCTTAAATAGAGTGGGCAGGGATCAGAGTGACAACCCCTACCCTGAGCCTTTTCCGTTGGGTGTACAATTTGGGCAACAACAGGGCACAAGTCAATGGCATTGTAACAACAATGTGAGAATATGTATTAGGCATTCTAGATTTTGTGTCTTGTTGTAATGATCAGACCATGGCCAGTCCCTTGAAATTCATCTTGGGTTCCTTTCATCTTGTATAGGATTGGAGGGCCTTAGGTGAGCTTACTTGAGGACTCATGGTTTTATGGGTGCCTGCTTTTGTAGGGTTGATCACCACTATATGGACCAGCCCAACCCACGTTAAGGTGCACCTATGTCCTACTGCATGGTTAGAGTCTAGAGTCTGAAGGTGGCCATGTCTTTGGTGCAGTATCCCTCAAACAGTTCTCAAGCATGGCAGTCTCATATTCACAACCTTCCCAGTTCCTGAGGCAACTCACGGTTCCCAATGCAAAGTAGTCTTGGGGGTCAAGAAGTCAACTTGGTCTCAGTTTGTTCAGCTTGAGGAGAGGAGTCCATACCACAGAAAATTTCCAAACAATGAAGGCAGTGGCTAATTACAGCTTGGTCAAATTTGGTCAAACAAAGTTAGTCAATGTTTGCTTAGATAGAGAGGCAAAATCAAGCTCTTTTTCACCATAGCTGATCAGGGCATATGCTAGGAATAAGGACTTTTCTCATATTTCTCTACATAATTTACTTTCTGAAATATTTCAAAAGTGCATAAAAATTTACAAGAACGTTTACAAAGAGAATACAAGCTCTAGTTTCCCACAACTCTAGTCTGCACAATTTTATAGTTCAAGTATACCAAGCATTTCAATAAGGCATAGAATTACCAAGTAGATTACAAAAGTAAATATCCCTGTAAAACTAGTCAGCACAATCTAACAACACATGCCTTCAAATAAAATAGCAGTCCCTTTGCATACACGGCAAGGTAATGCATCAGCTAGGTCATACCTGCAAGACTTCCCTTCTTGGCTGACCCTTTGAAAGTCCCAGCACATTGTCACCAATTTCCAACACATCTAATCCCAGATGCAATGCACTAGTGTCTAAAGCAAAGAAATTGTTCAGGTTCTTCACACTGTCAAATTCTCCTGGATAAATTTCTTCATTCCAGCTTGTTCTGGTACATGGAATTGCTTCCTCGGCTTCATTATAGACAATAGAATGGAATTCTACTACCAGCAAGCGCTGCAAGGACAAAATAATGCATAAAAATACCAAATTAAAATGTGAATGAGTTTTACGCATCATTAGAATGTGAATGGCAGAACGTCCTCAAAAAAGATTTGATAGTTCCTACTAAAATTTACTGTGGAGGTTTTGCAGATCAGCAGTGTTGTCTAAAGTTCTCAACTCTCTTCCTCTCACTCTTTTACTCATCATCTAAGGGCATAGAATTACTGGAAAGGGGCAGAGAATACATCCATAATATTTCAGAAGTCTATCAAATCACAGGAAACAAGAAGACTCCCATGGAGGGAAACTAGGCACAAGTTAGCTCTACAACAGATTTCAGAGTAAAAAGGAAGCACACATATTAGAACAACATGATATACAAATGACATGTCAAAAATATCGAAATATCACAACTCCTGTCAAGTATACATTGGACATTTTTGAGAATTTATTAACTGTTTGTTTGCAATTATAGCGCTGGTCTATATTAATAAAACAAATTCAGCCCAACAGTACAGAAATATAAAATCTACCTGACAATGTTGTAAAACTTATTTACAATGTTCAACCAAATTTCCAAGATGTGTCGATACAGGAGCAAGGGAACACACTTGAGGGATGTGTGGAGATCTAAGTTGCATGACACACGGAACCAGGTATGTTTATCCAAAAAGGAAACACACCGGAAACATGACACCTCAAAAAATTGGAAGCAAGGAAATGCTGTATATATATTGTGTGTGTGTGTGTGTGTATGCTATTCTACAAATAGAGACTTTGGAAGTCTCATTAATTATTGATTAATCTATAATTAGGGATTAACTCCCAAATTGTGGGTCCCAGCAGACGAAAAAGCCAAAATTGATTGAATTATAAATGGAAATGCACACAGTACAGATGCAGGTGTGGCCTTGAAAGGCTTTTCTAGCCATATGAAACATGTTTCCCACATGCTAAGTCACCTGACACGGGGATTCGGGACACGTAGGATTCGAGATTCGTGGTGTCGGATTCCGACACGCTGACCCCCCGGAACAGGACACGTTATATATTATTTTATTAAAATATATATATATATATATATATATATATTAAATATTAGATATTATCATATTTCTTACACAAATTTTAATTAATGATACAAATTTATTGATTTCAAACATAGATCTTCATCTATAGCTATTAGCATGCATAGTACATACAAAATTCAAATAAATGTCAGTGGTACTGGTCACATAAATAATAAATCTATTAAAAATTTAAATCATGATTCATAATTCATAAGTCAGCATCAAACAAAGGGCACATAATTATGCTTTATTGTTAGAACCCTCTCCTACTGCTGCTTTGAAATTGATCTCACAATTATCTTTTACAAATATAATAGACCTCCAGCGCCACACTTTCTGGTATTACCCTGATTAAACATGTCAAAATAACCCCAGGCTACTGATTTGTCTATTTCCAAGCCTTTAGAGTTATCTCTCTTTCCCCTTCAACAGATGTGATATCCCTCTGTACGCATATCTAATCTGGTGACAGACCTGTCTAGGGGGTTGTGAAAAGTCTTTTCATTTATGGTAAGCTAGATTTCCCATATCACCATACAAGGCAAAGACATGTGACTTCTAACAGCCCTATCCTTATGCCATTTCCGCCAACATTCCTGCAGAGAATTCCCGTCCCACTTATAATCACCATCCACTAAGTTTGAAGCTTGCTCTAATACTTCCTTTGTGAATGAGCATTGCACAAAGAAATTTTCCATTGGTACATCCTCCCAGCCATCCACTAAGTTTGAAGCTTGCCCTCATACTTTGTGAATGAGCAGTGCACAAACAAATGTCCCATTGGTAAATCCTCCCTTTTGCACAAGATGCACCAACATGGACCTTGCCAGGTCCCCCTTTTGCAGTTATCCCATGTTAGGACCTTATTGGATCATATGATGCTTCTTTCACCATCCACTAAGTTTGAAGCTTGCTCTTATAAAGTTATACTTCCTTTGTGAATGGGCAGTGCACAAACAAATGTTCCATTGATACATCCTCGCTTTTGCACAAGATGCACCAACACGGACCTTGCCAGGCCCTCCTTTTGCAGTTATTCCATGTTAGGTCCTTATTGGATCATATGATGCTTCTTTCATTCTTTCATTCATTGACGCTTCACAACCTAGTTTTGGATCATATGCCCTAGAGGCCTTGTTTTTAGACCAAATAATTTCATCTGCCTTTGTACTCAGTCTTATAGTACTGTTTTTGAGGTTTTAAAGATATCATTTGCAGTTTCCACTCCTATCTCCTTGGATTCGCAATTGATCTTGTGACTTCAAACCTTGATTCCAAACTGAAGTTGATTCAGGATTAGTTTCCCTTGCTAAATAGTTTATTTCCTTACCTACCAAAAGAAATTTCAGCTCTTCTTAGAGCTTGTAAATGCTAGTGCCCCCATCCAAGGATCTTCTTCGATTCTATCTGTTCCACTAGTTTTCCAAAACAATCATCTCCCTATTAAAGGAAAAGCTTTGACTACTGCTTTACACATCACTGATCGACTTGTATACTTTTTTGGTTCCCTTCTAACGCAATCTTCAACCATTACAGGTTCAATGTGTATTCCAATCATTATCTTCCCATATAACCCGCGCTGGAAACGAGTCCTAGAAACTCGTTTGGAAACAGGACACGTTCTTCAAAATCACGACACGCTCAGCAAAATCGCGACACGTTCTAGGACACGACGTGTCATAAACTTTGGACACGAATCCGTAGCGAATCGTGTCGGATTGGCTGGATTCGCGATTCGAGTGGGCTTTTGGACGAATCCGGTGATCTAGCCCACATGGGATGCATCCATACAGTAAGAAATACATTTCAAGGTCATACCACACACATTTCCATATGGAAACGCGCCTAGTATGGCACCTGAAGTGGTGTTTCCTGCAACATAGGTGGAGACATCCCCCAAATTTTAGAGTGTGTCAAAGGGGACGAAGAGACGGGGGATCCCTCACATAGGGGAACCCATCTCTAAAATTATAAAAAACAAAAATCAAAGTCTTAAGATATGAAAACATAAAATCGATAAATGATAAATCTTAATGGCTTCGGGAAAGGAGAGTTGAGCTATAAAAGTATTAGGTTTAGTTTTTTATTTTTTATTTTTTAAATTAGAGGACAAAACCATGGGGAAGCGCCTACATGTTTGGCTTTCAAAGGGGAGTGCCCATGTGTGTAATGTTCCTAAGTAGGAATACAAGTGATATAAAGCATACAATTTGTACAGCAAATATAAAAACGAAATATATATTAAGCACCCATGGAAATGCTGGAATAATGAACTGCTAAGCTATTTTATTACTTCTTTGAGAGCAAAATACAATAGATAATAGAGTGGCGCACCTGGGCTTGTCTCAATGGACAAGCATGACCAAATTCAGGTGAGAAATCGCTGAACTGATGGCTGCCTCAAATGCTGACCAATTTGCACTGCGCTGCCCAGAAAATTGCCCTTTTTGCTAACTTCGAATGGCAGGAAACACCACTTCCCATGCTCAGAAAATTATGAGATTTGAGCTCCTAACTCCTTGGCCTAAACCCAGGAAAACCCACGAAGGAATTTAGCTAGTTCACACTTCTGAAATTCAACCCCCAAGGAGCCCAACTTCAACAGCAACTGCAAAACTTGGCCTGCTAGATTCTGCCTGTAAATCCTCCACGAAAATGTCTAAAAGTGCTGGGTTGATCCCACTGCGAATCCCATGACTTCCTGAATGAGCTTCCGGGTTGTAGCACTTGCTCCTAAGCCCCACGAAAATGTTGGACTGGCCCTCTGCATTGTTGTCATGTCCCTTCTCAAACACATTTGTAACAGGGTGCTGCTACACAATTTTGCAC
Organism: Pinus tabuliformis; assembly: GCA_031772625.1. NCBI lineage: Eukaryota > Viridiplantae > Streptophyta > Pinopsida > Pinales > Pinaceae > Pinus > Pinus tabuliformis. The sequence continues at coordinate 1,262,888,859 of CM062816.1, read as the reverse complement.
AATTTTGGTTAAGGAAGAGAACCCATCATCTTTGACTTAGGGACTTAGGAGGCTATTCAACTTAATTTGGTTGCTAGTGGAATGTGGGGGCCACCCACATGGGAATTCGAATTGGCCCATTCGAATAGCTTGGAGAGAAAGTCGAATAGGTGGATGGAGGGGCCCACATGAAGCAAGGGAGGCCCAAAGAGTTATAAGGAGGGAGCAGCTCTCATTTTAGGATTCATTCATACATCTTGCAAACAAAATCACTTGATTGTTCACTCTACTGTTTAGTTGAGTCAACTGGCTGTTTAGCCACGAATCTCTCAAGCGGGAGATTCAACCTCTACTTCGGGGGACCATCTGTGCCCGCCCTAGAGAGGCAGTTCTACAAGGATTTCAGGAGTTCCGAGGTAGTGACATAGCACCACCAACCAGTGTAGAGCAGGGAGTGCGTATTTCTGGGCAGCCAGAGAATACGCAGAGGGAGATAGAGGCCAGCAGAGATCAGATTGTTTGTCGGAGAGTTAGAGAGTTGAGATAGCAGCAATAGACCAGCATTCTTGTTGAGTTTTACAGCCAGCAGAGCCAGCAGTTTGAATTGCTGAGCTAGGGGACAACGCAGAGGCTACTCAGCAGTTTTTTGTGGAGCTTAGGAGCAAGTGTCTTAGGCCAAGAGCTTACTCGGGAAGTCAAGGATTGGATAGCAAGGGTCAGCCCAACACTTTGGGGGCATTTTCGGGAGGATTTACAGGCAGTTTCCAGCAGGTTGAGTTTTGCAGTTGTAGCTGAGGTTGGGCTCCAAGGGGGTCGAATTTCAGAAGTCTAAACCAGCCAAAATCCTTTATGAGTTTTTCTGGGTTTTTGACAAGGATCCCAAATATAAAGTTTCATAATTTTCTGAGCACCGAAGGTGGGGTTTTAAGTCGTATCTTTGCAATAGACAGTGTAGAATAGCTAGGGATTGAATAATGCCTTTGGGGGTCAATTTTGGGAAGTCCAAATTGAGCCAAACCATTTCTGGGTTTTTGTGGGTTTTGGCCAAGGAGTTTGTGGCTGAAGTTTCATCATTTTCTGAGCACCGGAGGAGGAGTTTCTTGCAGTCCCTTTCCAGGCAGCAGTGAAGTTTTTTGGGCAGCGCAGAGCATTAGAGGAGCAGTCATTTCCAGCATTTGAGATCATTATATTATCACCTGGGTTCTGTCACACTTGCCATTGAGGCAAGCCCAGGTGCATTCCTCCATACTATTGTACTTGCTCCATTGATTAATAAAATGGCTCAGCTGGTTCTTAATTCCAGAGTTTTTATGAGCATTTGTTGATTGTTTAAAATTTTTGTGTTGTAAATCGTTTTTTCTTTGCATATCACTATTTATTTAAGTTTGGAACATTACAGTGGTATCAGAGCATGATCTTGGCCCAGCTGTGGGAAATTAGCCAGAAGATCATGGAAGCTTTGGGTATGAGTGCATAGTGACGGGTGAAACCGAAGACAAACCCATGGCTCAAGGTAATCCAGTATGCAGAAATTCTGGGGTAGAATTCATTGGGACGATGAGAGGTTGGCCCAGTTGAGGAGGGTGACAGACCAAACCCATCCTCACCCTTACAACAAAGACGTTAGAGGTGAGCAGGCCGTGGGGGTGCAGCCATCTACATTGTGTGGGGAAAGTCGACCAGATCAAGGCACCAGATCTCCTGAAAAGGAGCAGATAGGACAAAGACGGTTAGAGGGTGAGACCAAGGGGCGCTTTTGCTAGTGGAGACCTGGCTTTAGATATCAGGAGCCTGAGGAGGAGGTTGAGCATGATGTTGAGAGCCCACAGGATGGTGAGGAGCACATTGATATACCCGGTGTGGTGCAAGAGTCACCTTTATTAGAGACCTCTTTGATAGCCCCAATTGACACCCTGGTGGAGAGGATAGAGCCTACTCGCATAGAGCCATTTGTTGAGGGGGTGCCATCCCTGGACGAGATGCCAATAGTTGTTGAGGTATCTGGAGTCGTGACCGAGTTTACAGGTGATAGATGCCCACGATAGTTCCATCAGTTTCAAGCCAACCTTCTAGCATTAAAAAGGAAGGTCGTGTTAGTGTGAGAGGCGATTCTGCAGCAGAATGAGGAACTGGAGGGCATGAGAGCGGTTTGTGCTGAGTCCATGGCCAAATTGACTCACGTTGGGGAGCAATTGGATTCCCTACTGGTGTAGCTAGAGTGCACATTGGAGCGTGAGAGCAACCCTCTTTAGGCATACATAGACGGGGCTGGCAGCACTGTTAGGTTACCTTGGCCCATTGGACAGAGGGAGACAGAGCTACCTAGTCAGATTGTATGTATTGACCAGGATAGCGAGATGAGACGACCTGAGTTGCACAGGGTGCAACACCCGCATGCTGGGGTTGTTCTATGTGCGGGAGTTCGTGCATTCGATCCTTCTCTTGGGTTGGGTGGCGAGAGATTCTGAGTTGGTACCCGATGGAGTGGACTATGGAGATGGTAGTGGACCTAGGTGGAGCTCAACAGGAGTTTCCAGGCACTGGGGATGCTGGAAGCCCCGACTGGCATTGGGATCTGGGAGGGACTACCTATCATTTCCCATGTATGTCAGTTGACTACAACTAGGATGGTGCAGTTGACCTAGCAGTTGAGCATGCACATTCGCTAGGGGAGTCTCGGTCAGCACCAGTGGCTGACTAGTTTATGGACAGACACTTTTGGTTTTCTTGGTATGACATTTGTAAATGGGATCACTAGGTGATCAGCGTACTCTGGCAAGAGTTTGTCGGAGGAGATGGCATTAGCAGGCCACCAGACAGTGCCTTGCATGGAGCTGGGGGCTCTTCACTTTTGTGCGGGGCACAAAGGACGCAAAGGAGCGGAGCAGTGGTGGCATCACTGCTAACACATAGGGAGAGTCACTTCACGGATCCCTTAGGGGGGATTTGGAGGAAAGATCCATTCATCTGCGGGAATAATGATGTGATGGTGGAGGTGATGATACTGATCGGGTGTGGCCTGACACGTAGAGACATAGCTCTAGGCCATCATATCCAGGGATGTGTGGGAGCATCTAGCGTTCAGTAGTGGTCTACAGGTGGGCATGGAGATGCATGGTGGTGTGTTGTAGTGTGTTGGACTGCGTTGCGGAGTGGGAGTGCCTCACATCACAGTGAGTACATGCAGGGAGTGACAGGTGCAGTGACACAGGTAGGAAGCAGGACAATACAAGATGGCATAGTTGTAGCCAAGGGTATCTAGCAATGTACAGGGGTAGGCTGCGGTGTACAGTGGCATGTCCAGGAGTACTGGGATGATCGGTGGTATGCAGAGGCGTATGGTGCTGCACAACGAGGTCTTGGAGTGTTGCCTCCAGGGACACCCATGGACGGAGATACTGGGCATACCTTTGGGTGTAGTTCACCCAAGATCGATGGGGACACAGATGAGCAATACTTGATGGTATCCGCGGGGACTCACACTCCTAACCCTCTTCTACGTCACTTACAGGAACGGGCAATCTAGTTGTTGTCCTTTGACACTCTGGGCACGAGCAGCAGGGGACAGGGAGCTCACCCAAGATATTTGGATGACACTTGGTGCGATAGAGGGGAGACTTCTCAACAGGGTCATCAAGTCGGTGCACGACTTGACAGCCACAGATCGAGGGATGAGGTGATCACCGACAGGGATGGCATATCATTCATCACTGATCCTATGCCTGGGGAGTTGGTCACAGGGGAGACATGTTTCACTCTTTCCACAAGGCATGTCTGGACCATGCATGAGCAGAGGATACCGTGTACGGTTGAGATAGTTGTCCAGTATGTATCCGAGTTCCCGACATTGTATCAACACATTCTCCAGGGGGCGGGTAGCCGAACCAGTGGCGATGGTTGGCAGGAGCAGGATGGATCTGCATACACTGAGTCGATTGCACGTATCAGATACCCATCTATTGGTTGCATTCAAGGGGTAGCTATTTGGCACATGTGGTTTCCAGTGGTCATCAGTACTACACAGTGGTAGGCATCGAAAAGTTTAGCATGCCTCAGATTAGTTCATGATGTATGGAGCCTATATATGGGTGGCATGCAAGGACTAGAGATGAGGGCCAAAGGGATTCCATCGGTTGTCAAGGCTATGTCACAGTAGGTATGGCTATGGGATGCAGGGATTCAGTTGATCGATAGATCACTTGTGATGAGCGGAGTCATGGCAAAGAGTGATATAGTTCGCTTCTGGGATGACACATGGGGGTTCACAGAGGGTTTCATCATATGGGGAGGTAGACATTCTCTATTGTTGCACAGGTTCGAAGTTAGATTTGGATGGGTAGGCCTTGGTGCCATGGAGATGCCCAGGCAGGATGTGTCTCGCCTCTTTCAGTATTCCACCATCAAGTTCCAGGAGAGGAGGATACTATCTACGCATGATGGGGAGTATGACATAGTCAGAGTAGCGCAACATCAGCATGGTGGCACCACTCTGGGACTAGTAGGGAATTGGGGCGTCACAACTCTTCACAGCTCAATAACCTTTAGGGATGCGCCGACTACTGCAGGGGGAGATCATACAGATCTTCCATTGGGCTTTAGCGAGTCACTGATGGAGCAAGGGACTTCTGGTACTTGCACCGGGCAGGATAGTGAGTGGAGCGAGGGGAGCTTCATGTTGGACAAGATGGCCTGGGATCCTGGTATTGAAGGATTCTTTCATATCAGGACAGTGCTAAGGTCAGGGACGATTCAATGGCACATCTAGGACCCTAGCACATGTTGCAGTGACAATGGGGAGCAACAGTTAGAGAGGATGCTCATTCAAGCATTGCTTGAGGACAAGCGATTTTTGGAGCGTTGGAAGAACTTGCCGGATGAGGATGCCACCTGGGAGGGTGAGCACATATTGAAGCACCCAGCTTTGAGGTTGCTTGAGGGCAAGCAACATTTGGGAGGGGAGGATTGTCATGTCCCTTCTCAAACACATTTGTAACAGGGTGCTGCTACACAATTTTGCACAAATTTGGCTAAGGAAGAAAACCCATCATTTTCTACTTAGGGACTTAGGAGGCAATTCGACTTAATTTGGTTGTTAGTGGAATGTGGGGGCCACCCACATGGGAATTCGAATTGGCCCATTCGTATAGCTTGGAGGGAAAGTCGAATAGGTGGATGGAGGGGCCCACATGAGGCAAGGGAGGCCCAAGGAGTTATAAGGAGAGAGAAGCTCTCATTTTGGGATTCATTCATACATCTTGCAAACAAAACCACTTCACTGTTCACTCTGTTGTTTAGCCACGAATCTCTCAAGCGGGAGATTCAACCTCTACTTCGGGGGACCATCCATGCCTGCCTTAGAGAGGCAGTTCTACAAGGATTTCAGAAGTTCTGGGGCAGTGACATAGCACCACCAAACAGCGTAGAGCAGGGAGTGCGTATTTCTGGGCAGTGAGAGAATACACAGAGAGAGATACAGGCCAATAGAGATCAGATTGTTTATCGGAGAGTTAGAGAGCTGAGATGGCAGCAATAGACCAACATTCTTGCTAAGTTTTACAGCCAGCATAGCTAGCATTCCAGCAATTTGAATTGTTGGGCTAGGGGACAGTGCAGAGGCCACTCAGTAGTTTTTCGTGGAGCTTAGGAGAAGGTGCCTTAGGCCAAGAGCTCACCCAGGAAGTCAGGGATTGAATAGCAAGGGTTAGCCCGACACTTTGGGGGCATTTCCGGGAGGATTTACCGGCATTTTCAAGCAGGCCGAATTTTACAAATGCAACTGAAGTTGGGCTCCAAGGGGGTCTAATTTTAGAAGTCTAAACCCACCAAAATCCTTTCTGGGTTTTTCTGGGTTTTTGACAAGGATCCCAAATATAAAGTTTCATAATTTTCTAAGCACCAAAGGTGGGGTTTTAAGCCATATCTTTGCAGCAGACAGTGTAGAATTGTTGGGGATTGAATAGTGCCTTTGGGGATGAATTTTGGGAAGTCCAAATTGGGCCAAACCATTTCTAGGTTTTTACAGGTTTTTATGGGCTTTGTGGCTAATGTTTCATCATTTTCTAAGCACCAGAGGAGGAGTTTCTTGCAGTCCCTTTCCAGGCAGTAGTGAAGTTTTCTAGGCAGCGCAAAGCATTAGAGGAGCAGTCATTTCCAGCATTTGAGATCATTGTATTATCACCTGGGTTTTGTCACGCTTGCCATTGAGGCAAGCCCAGGTGCATTCCTCCATACTATTGTACTTGCTCCATTGATTAATAAAATGGCTCAGCTGGTTCTTAATTCCAAAGTTTTTATGAGCATTTGCTGATTGTTTAAAATTTTTGTGTTGTAAATTGTTTTTGCTTTGCATATCACTATTTATTTAAGTTTGGACAGTTGTCCCCAAGCCTGCAATTCGAACTGTTGGGTTGCTGGCTCTACTGGCTCCAAAACTCCCAAGAAATGTTGGCCTACTGTTGTCCTCCAAATCCCCTAGCTCTCCCGGCAAATGACTGATTTGTTGTGGCTCAAACTCTTGCGTATTCTTCTGGTGGCCCAAAAATACGCATTCCCTATATGTGACTGAATGGTAGTGTTGTAACACACTCCCAGATCTCCTAAAATGCTGATGGAACTGCCTTCCTAGGGCGGGCACTCAAGGTCCCCCGAAGGTAAGGTTGAATCTCCCGCTTGAGAGATTCGTGGCTAAAGAGCTAGTTGACTCGGCTAAACAACAGAGCGAACAATCAAGTAATTTCGATTTGCAAGGTGAATGAATGAATCCAAATGAGAGCTTCCTCCTTTTATCTTCGTGGGCCTTCCTTGCCTCATGTGGGCCCCTCCATCCAGCACTTCGAATTCCCTCCAAGCCATTCGAATGGCCTAGTTCAAATTCCCACGTGGGTGGCCCCCACATTCCACTAGCAACCAAATAAAGTCGAATTTCCTCCTAAGTCCCTAAGTCGAAAATGTTGGGTTCTTTTCCTTAGCCAAAATTGTGCAAAAATGTGTAGAAACACCCTGTTACAAATGTGTTTGGGAAGGGACATGATAGTCCTCCCCTCCCAAATGATGCTTGCCCTCAAGCAACCTCAAAGCTGGGTGCTCCAAAATGTGCTCACCCTCCCAAGTGGCATCTTCATCCGGCAAGTTCTTCCAGCACACCAAGAACTCCCTGATGGTCCTGCTCCTCAGTTTCCTCTCCCTCCTCTCCAAGATGGCCTCAAGCTCCAAAACCAAGTGGCCCTCATCATCCAGTGGGGGTAACTCTGCTGTTGTTGTCACCTGTTGCCCCAGCACCTTTTTAAGGCATGAGACATGAAATACATTGTGGATCCTGCTCCCCGGAGGCAGCTCTAGCTCATAGGCCACCTCCCCAACTCGTCTGATCACCCAGTATGGCCCATAGAAGCGGGGTTGTAGCTTCTTGGCCCCCTTCTGCTTCAGCGTGGACTGCCTATAAGGTTGTAGCCGGAGGTACACCAAGTCCCCCTCCTCGAAATGCCTCCTATCCTGTGCCAGTCTACGTACACCTTCTACTGGTTTTGTGCAGTCACCAAGTTATCCTTGAGAGCCTTGAGGATGTCTTGGCTCTCTTGGATCTAATCTTTGGCCTTTGGGGCCCAGCTGTCTCCAAAAACAACATCAGCAAAAGATAATGCATCATATCCATACAAAGCATGGAAAGGAGTCATACCAATGGACATGTGGTGGGTGGTGTTGTAGCAGTACTCGCCCAGATGTAGCCACCAAATCCAAGCTCTCTGTTGTCCTGTCACGTAGTTCCTCAAATACCCCTCCAGCCACTGATTAACTCTCTCTGTCTGGCCATCTGTCTGGGGGTGGTAGCTCATGCTAGGAGTGAGCTCGGTCCCAACCAATCTGAAAAGCTCCTGCCAAAAACCTCCCATGAACCTGTTGTCCCTGTCACTCACAATGTTCTTAGGGAGCCCGTGCAACCAGAAGATCTCCCGAAAGAACAATTCTGCAACCTGTGCAACCGTGTACCTAGTGGGGATGGCGAAAAAGTGGGCATATTTGGTCAACCTATCGACCACTACATAAATGCAGTCCTTGTGGGGAGCCTTGTGATGAAATCCATAGATATACTTTCCCATTTCCCCTCGAGGATGGGAAGTGGCTGTAGCAATCCTACAGGGTGAATCAGCTCCCCCTTGTTCCGCTGACATGCCTCACACTCCTATACGTGCTTCAGCACATCCCCCTTGAGGCCCTTCCACGTGAATCTCTCCCTGACTACCATATATGTCTCCTGGAACCCCTGGTGCTGGGATAATGGTGAGTCATGTGCTGCCTGGAGCACTCCCTCTCTCAACTGCGAGTTGGGTACCAGGAAAATGCACCCCTTGTAATAGATGACCTCATCCATCACTTGGTAGCGCTCATCTGCGTGGGTACCCTCCAAGATCTCGCATGCCCTCCTGTCCTTGGAGTACTCCACCAATAGCTAAGCCTTCCAATCATGGCAGATGCTCATGAGTGATAGACTAGCTGGTCTCCGAGATAGAGCATCAGACACCACATTGTGCTTTCCCCGCACATACTCTATATCGAAGTCATAGGCCTGCACCTTGCTGACCCACCTCTGCTGCCAATCATTAAGGCCCTGCAGCCCCATGAAGTGACAAAGGCTGTTGTGATCAGTCTTCACCCAAAACCTGTTAACGACCAAGTACTGTCGAAATTTGGCCAATGCATGCATGATGGCCAACATCTCCTTGTCATATATGGAATATGATAGCTCATGCGGTAGGAGCTTCCGACTTTCGAAAGCAATGGGATGCCCATCATGTGACAAAATTGCTCCAACTCCCACGTCGGGTGCATCACACTCCACAACAAAGGGCTAGGAAAAATCTGGAAGTGCCAAGACCGGGCAACTTCTCATCACCTCCTTGAGGCGATCAAAGGCAACCTGTGCTCCATCAGTCCATGCGAAAGCCCCTCTCTTGGTCAAATCGGTCAAGGGTGTTGCCAGCTGTGAAAACCCCTTGACAAACTTCCTGTAGTAGGTGCAAATGCCCAAGAAACCCCTCAGTGCAGTCACATCTCATGGTACCGACCAGTCCCAGATGGCCCGTATCTTCTCCTCATGGACCTTCACCCCATCAGCACCGATGATATGCCCTAGGTAGAGCATCTCTGTCAAGCCAAACTCGCACTTGGATAGTTTGGCATAAAATTGTTGCTCCTCCAGGATGTGTAGTACCTCCTCCAAGTGTTGGAGATGCTCCTCCCATGTCCGACTGTAAATCAAAATGTCATCGAAGAAAACCAGCACAAACCTCCTCAACTGTCCCTAGAAGACATGGTTCATGCATGACTGGAAAGTGGCCAGAGCGTTGGTCAGCCCAAATGGCATGACTAGGAACTCGAAGTGCCCATAGTGGCACCGGAAAGTTGTCTTAGGGATGTCCTGATCCCTCACCCTGATCTGGTGGTACCCTGAACGCAGATCGATCTTAGAGAAGTACTTGACTCCTCTAAGCTCATCCATCAACTCATCTATGTGGGGGATGGGGTATCTGTTCTTTAATGTCTTCTGATTGAGGGCCTGGTAGTCAATGCACATGAGTAAGGTCCCACCCTTCTTCTTGACTAGTACTACTAAAGAAGCGAAGGGATTGGAACTTGGCCTGATATGGCCCAATGCCAACAGCTCCTGAATGGCCCTCTCTATCTCATCCTTATAAGCCTTGGGATGCCTATGAGGGGTAGTGATCATCGCCTGCACACCTGGCTCCAGCTCAATAGTGTGCTCGAATCCCCTGTCTGGCAACTGCCCTGGTGGAATGTCCCCAAACACCACTGCGTATATGTCCAGCAAGGCCTGTATGTCTGGTGGTGGTGGTTGGGCCTGTCCCCCAACCTCCGAAATCCTCAGCTCCACTGCCCATGCAATGTCCCCATGTCGCAGATTTGCCTCCTTTCGGTGGGCTGAGACTGTCTCGGGTGGATAGGAATGCATGCCTCTAAGAACTACTAGTTTGCCATCCGGCCCAGTAAACTCCATCTCCAGCTTCTTCCAATTTGTAGTGACTCACCCAAGGGAGTATAGCCACTGGACACCCATCACCACGTTGGTGTTTGGCACATCGACCACAAAGAAGTGGTTCGTCATCAAGTAGTTACCCATAACTACTGTCAAAGCAGGCACATACCGAGTGCATTGCATGGTACGGTCACCTAGTACTAGGACTGAAAAGCCCTCAAACTCAGTCGTGGTGAGGCCCGTCCTTTGAACCAACTGGGCATCTATGAAGTTGTGGGTAGCCCTACTGTCAACTAGGACTGATACCCGTTGCCCCTATATGGTGCCTCTGATCCTCAATGTCAAGAATTTGGGAACCCCGCATAAGGAAGCAAGGACTTCCCCAGATGGGGCAAAGGATGCCCCTCCTTATGGATGTGGTGGTCATGGCCCTCTATCTACCGAACTCTCATTACCTCCCACACCACACTCCTGCTCCATCTCGTCCTCCTGGTCACTGTCTTAAAAGACCTCAATATAGTGTGTTTTGTCGGCAATGCACTGATGGCCTGGTGCTCAGGGCTCCCTACATGTGAAGCACAACTTCCTCCTCCTGAGGTCCTTTCGTGTCTCATCATCTAGCTTCCCCCGCCCCTATGTGGTCCTCTGAGGTGGAGGTTCAGTCTCATTCCCCCTCTGTGGAAAAGGGGTTCGTACAGGGAAAGGCGCTCATGTCTTGGGGATGGCCCCCTGTAGATCTCTAGTGCACAACACTGCCTCCTGCAGCGTGTAGGGTTTGCGTGACTTCACTAGTCCACGCAGGGGCTCAAGTAAGCCCTCAATGAAGGTGTATACCCTCCTAGCCTCTGATAGATCAAGAACCATCACTGACACTCGCAGAAACTCTGAGATGTACTGCTCCGAGTTGCCTGTCTGGCACAGTTGGGTCAACTCTCTGAAATGGGCCTCCGGATCTCTCTAGTCAAAACGTTCCACCACCCTCCTGGTGAAATCCTCATAAGAAGCCACATTAGCATGTCCCAAGGTGGCCAAGCCATGAAACCACCAGTCATGGGCTTCCCCCTCCATGTGCAACATGGCCATCTTGATGGCTTCCTGTTCAATCATCCAGTTGAGTTGGAAGTAGGTGTCCATCTTCTCAACCCAAGCCCTAGCAATGCACTTGGCAGTGCCATCGAAAGTAGGGAATTACATCCTCCCTATGGTCCTTTGCAGCTCATAGCTTTGTGTGCCCTGACCTCCATAGCCCTTGTTCTTCTCACTCTGCTTGAGCTTGCAGAAATCTCTGAAAGAGAGTGCTTCCCTGAAGTCTGCATCCATAGATTTCCACTCTCTGAAATGATCTCCCATTTGTATGGGGTCTTCACCCCTTGCTGGTTCGATTTGTGCCACTGGTACGAAAGAGGGTAGTGTGGCTCGAGTTGGCCCACTAGCCGATGGGTGTTGTGTTGCTGGTGAGGGGTGATCGAATGGCTGGGAGGCTCTAGAAGTTTCCCCAAATAGAAACCCTCTAGGAGTGGTCCTCTCTCTGTTCTGCAGCTTTATCTCCTCCAGCATCTCTTTCTGGCCCTTGGCTAAGTCATTCAAGGCCCTCAAGAGGTTGTCGAAAGCCATCTCTTCCCTGCTCTTGGGTTCCACCATGTCCTCCTCTTCTACCACTGCTTTCCCTCTGTCCTCCGTGTCTGGAGTAATCTCCAGCTCTCTTTCTCTACTCCAGTACCTCTGCCTTCTGTATGTGATGTTTTGTTGGTCCCCTTCTCTCATAGGAGAAAATCCCCACAGCTGAGCCAAGAACTAGGCTCTGATACCACTGTAATGTTCCTAAGTAGGAATACAAGTGATATAAAGCATACAATCTGTTCAGCAAATATAAAAACGAAATATATATTAAGCACCCATGGAAATGCTGGAAATAATGAACTGTTGAGCCATTTTATTACTTCTTTGAGGGCAAAATACAATAGATAATAGAGTGGTGCACCTGGGTTTGTCTCAATGGACAAGCATGACCAAACTTAGGTGAGAAATAGCTGAACTAATGGCTGCCTCAAATGCTGCAACAATCTGCACTGCGCTGCCCAGAAAACTGCCCTTTCTGCTAACTTCGAATGGCTGGAAACACCACTTCTCGTGCTCAGAAAATTATGAGATTTGAGCTCTTGACTCCTTGGCCTAAACCCAGAAAAACCCACGAAGAAATTTAGTTGGTTCAAAGTTCTGAAATTCGACCCCCAAGGAGCCCAACTGCAGCTGCAACTGCAAAACTCGGCCTGCTAGATTCTGCCAGTAGATCCTCCTGGAAAATGTTTAAAAGTGTTGGGCTGATCCCTACTGCAAATCCCCCGACTTCCCGGATGAGCTTCTGGGTTGTAGCACTTGCTCCTAAGCCCCACAAAAACATTAGACTGGCCCTCTGTGTTGTCCCCAAGATTGCAATTCGAATTGCTGGGTTGCTGGCTTTGTCAGCTCCAAAACTCCCAAGAAATGTTCGCCTACTACTGTCCTCCAAATCCCCTACATCTCCCAGCAAATGATTGCTTTGTTGTGGCTCAAACTCCTCCTACGTATTCTTTTGGTGGCCCAAAAATATGCATTCCCTGTATGTGATTGAATGGTAGTGTTGTAACACACTCCCAGATCTCCTAAAATGCTGATGGAACTGCCTTCCTAGGGCGAGCACTCAAGGTCCCCCGAAGGTAAGGTTGAATCTCCCACTTGAGAGATTTGTGGCTAAACAGCCAGTTGACTCGGCTAAACAGCAGAGCGAACAGTCAAGTAATTTCGATTTGCAAGGTGAATGAATGAATCCAAATGAGAGCTTCCTCCTCCTTTTATCTTCGTGGGCCTTCCTTGCCTCATGTGGGCCCCTCCATCCAGCACTTCGAATTCCCTCCAAGTCATTTGAATGGCCTAGTTCGAATTCCCACGTGGGTGGCCCCTACATTCCACTAGCAACCAAAAAAAGTCAAATTTCCTCCAAAGTCCCTAAGTCAAAAATGTTGGGTTCTTTTCCTTGGCCAAAATTGTGCAAAAATGTATAGAAGCACCCTGTTACAAATGTGTTTGGGAAGGGACATGACAATGTGTCCCCAATAATGCAAAACATCCCACAAACTTACCAAAACACTTTGCTTCACATTCGCAAAATGAGGCACACATGAAATGTTTTATAGCATTTCACAAAATGGGGGATGTGGTGAATCATTTTGTAGAATGTCCCACCATCCTTGGGTGCAAGTAGCATGGGAGAAACTTTTTGCAGCACAACCCTATGTAACACTGCTTATTTAGCAACCTCAAACTTGTCTGTGGATTTTTCGAGGATAAATAAGAAAAAAAGCTATGAAGTTCAGAATTGGCTCCTAGCCATGCTCATAAAGCAACCACACCATGGAGGCATTCATCCAAAATTCAAATGTACACCAACAATTTTTACATAATAATATAGATAAAGCGATTTCCCATAACAACAAACTGAGGCAACTAAATGACTTTGATCTACTGGTATTGTAACTTAATGTGTTTGGTATGGCTATCAAATCATAATATAGACTGTTGAACATTAGAGAAGCATCATGGTAAATTTTTCATGCATAAATATTTGAAATCTCTTTAGAGAAAAGAGTAGATCTATTCTAAAAACCAGTGAAGCACGACCCATTTTAAAACCGCGGGTAAGGGCGGGTCTATGGCCGGGCCAGGTCACCCGCATAGAACCTGCGGTCTAGACCCGGACCTAGTGGGTTTTCCATAAGACCCGACTACCCGCATCAAACCCGCGGGTAGCCCATGAGGCCCCTATCGGACCTGTATAGGGCCCGTCGGGCATGAAAACCCATAAACTGTCATATACGAAGGAGGCTAAAGGAGGCTTCATCGGATCAGACTAAGCTTCAGGTAGACTTCATGAACCTAGTTAGAATGTTTTCCATGTATTCATTTTTGTTTTTTTTTGTTTTTAATTTTTTTTTATGTTTGCAATTTTTTTTTATGTTTGGGGTTACCTGTGGCTGAATTTCTCAGCCACACAGGGCCGGTGTGTGGCTGAGTTTCTCAGCCACACACCAGCCCTATGTGGCTGAGAAAACTCAACCACAACAAAAAAAAATTGCAAATTAAAAAAAAAAAATTCAAAACCAAAAAAAAAAAAAAAAAAATTCTTCAGATTTTGTCACCATGCCACCAAAGGGTTTCAGACAGTGTCGTGATCTGGCATGGGCACATGGTCAATGAATCATTGTCGGTAATGACCACAATATCAAGTGCAACTATTGCAATGCCACACTGCATGCACGCATAAACAGGTTGAAATACCACCTAGTCAGAATTCCTGGGAATGGTGTGGGATGTTGTCCAAGTTGCCCTGATGAAGTCACTACTGAAATGGTAGCTACTTTGGAATCCATTAAAGAAGCAAGTTCTAAGAGGGCAAGAAGGAAGGATGAGATTGTTGGGATAGGTAGATCTTCATCTCAGAGTGAAACATAGTTTCAAAGTCCAGGTATTGGTAACTCCTCTTCAAGTGTTGTGGCAAACAGGAGTATAACCTCTTCTTTCTTCAGTCCTCCAAGATCTCAACCAACCTTGGACAGTTTCATTGAAAAGAAGGGGAAGTAGGCAGATATGGCAGTGAGGACGTTTTGGTACCATAACAGTCTTTCATTCAACTATGCAAAGTCTTATTTTTATCAGCCCATGGTGGATGCCATTGCAAGTGTTGGCCCTGGATACAAAGCCCCATCTTATAATGCACTTAGGGGGAAAGAGCTAGATGAGGAGCTTGAGTGTGTCAAGGAACAATTGGAGAGCATTAAAAGCTCATGGAAATTTACAGGTTGTACACTTATGTCTGATGGGTGGACAAATCAGAGGGGTAGAACAATAATAAATTTTGTTGTAGCTTGCCCTAAAGGAAACATGTTCCTAAAATCAATTGATGCATCTGCAAATGCAAAAGATGCACATTTGATTTTTTCATTGTTGGTTGACGTCGTGGAGGAAGTTGGAGTTGCAAATGTTGTCCAAGTAATCACGGACAATGCAGCAAATTATGTGGCAGTTGGAAGGTTGTGTTGTGCCAAATATCCCACCATTTTTTGGACTCCATGCGCTGTCCATTGCATAGACTTGATGCTAGACGACATTGGGAAGTTCGAGTGGGTGGTTGTGCAAGAATGCAAGCATATTACCAAGTATATTTATAATCATGCTTGGGTGTTGAACCTTATGAGGGAATTCACACAGGTTGAGTTTAGTCGCCTTGCTGTCACACAGTTTGCTACAAACTTTCTTTCCCTCCAAAGCCTTTTGTATGAGTACCAAGCTTTGAAAAGAATGTTTTGTAGTCAGCGATGGGTATTCTGGAAAGATAGCACAAAACCAGAAGCAATGTCTGTGAAAACATCTATCTTTGCTGATAGTTTGTGGGACAAAGTGACCGAGATTGTCAACTTCACTGAGCCTTTTGTGAAAGTCTTGAGATTGATGGATGGAGAGAAACCTGCAATGGGATATATTCATGAGGGCATGGACAAGGCCAAAGAGGCCATCAAGACTTTCTATAAGGGAAATGAATCTAAATATCTCCCTATATGGCAAATTATTGATTCCAGGTGGGACAGGCAACTACATTCACCATTGCATGTAGCAGGAGCATATCTCAATCCGAGCTTATTCTATAATGAGGGGTCTAGCATTCAAAGAGATCTCGAGGTGATGAGAGGTGTCATGATATGCATTGAGAAGATGTTCCCGGATCAAGATATTCAGGACAAAATCAACATACAACTAGAAATGTACATGAAGCATCTTGCATGTTTGGATTCATCTCAAGCCAACGTCTCAAGGACAAGAAAATGCCTTGTAAGTGCAAATGGTTAGAACTTAGCTTCTAATTTTGCTAGTTCTCTTTTATATGTTTGACATTGCAAACTGATAATCTTTGTTGTTATTTTTTTACAGCTCATTGGTGGATAGATTGTGGCACTGAGGCACCACAATTACAAGAATTCGCCATCAGAGTTCTGAGTCAACCCTGCAGTGCTTCTTCTTGTGAGCACAATTGGTCAGTGTTTGAGCACATCCACAGCAAAAAGAGAAACATATTAGATCATGGGAGGTTGGAGAAGTTGGTTTTCATCTACTACAACCTTTGAATGCTCACAAAACAAGTGCAACCAAAGGATACAGATCCAATTTTATTGGATACTATTGATTTAGAGTCTGATTGGGTTGTGGAGGAGGAGGCCCCTGATTTGAGTTGGTTTGATGAAGAGACTAAGGATCTATCTAGTTTGCCATCTCAAAAGGAGACTCCAAATACACCTGCCTCACAGTTGCTTCAGCCTTCTGATGTTACCACTAGCTGCATGAGAGCTTATTTTAGACGTGGTCGTCCATGAGTGACGAGACTCAAAATTGTTATGAGACAATCATTTATCATTTATGACATATGTATTTGAATTTTGAACTTGCTGACATTTTTTATTTTAATTATGGAATCATGAGTCCTTTTCTTATTCAGTATCTAAATGTTTTGCTTACAAAAATCGAATATGTTATGTTGTACTTTTATAGATATGAGATGATGTTATGAATTATTGCATATATTGTGGTTTTTATAACTTATAAGGATTGGAATTGTCATTAGTTTCTTTTTTGTGCTTAAAATTTACCATATTTTAAGTTTTTTTTGTATTTTGACGAGTCTTATACAAGTCTTATAAGGGTCGTTCCCGAGTCTTATATGAGTCGACGAGTCAATGCTGTGACGAGTCTTATACGAGTACAAGTCGTGCAACATTGCTAAAAACCCTAAAAAACTACATGATTCTATCTTGATATGGAAAAATGTCGCATCCAAAGCAATGTCACCAAAACATTATGATTTTCCTAATATTCTTATATGGAAACCAATGCTATCAGAACTGGGACAAAATTGGCTAAACCAACCAGTCAGACCAATTCTGGGGGAATTTTCGCAGAATCAACCCCTCAAACTGGAAATTACCAGTTTTGGTCTGAGCCAATCATAATTGCTCAAAACCATCCAATTCAAACGAAAACTGATCTGAACTGGCTAGGTTGTTTGGTTTTGAATCGGTGCACTTCCTTCACCCAAAAAAACAAAAAAATGGCTGATTATTTAGTTTGAGTTCACTATAGGCCATAGTATGATTATTTTTGGACTTTTCAAAGCATTTAGAGCCTCAATGTAGTGGTATTTTGGTTCAAAGATGTATTGCACTCAATGCCATTTTGCTATATTAACCCTTGCAATGTTATATACATGACAAAACTTTTCATATCTGTCTCTAATCATTTGCCTTTGCATGGATATATATATATATATGCTCTAATCAAAATTTGATTAATTTATGTATTTTTAAGTTGACAGGCTTTTGTGACCTATTGTTTTACCAGTTCTAGTCTAATTCAAGTGTTTGGGGTCTATCACCCCTAAAAATGGGTAATCCATAGGAGAAAATTGTCATCCTCATTTGTCACCCAGCGAACCAACAACCCTATGATGGTCATCCGCACATAACAGTATGACAATGTTCTCCACCCATTGCTCCAGTCACATCTCTCTCCCATCTAGCATTCTTCTTAAAGGAAGGTGGGTCATCTCTCGGCAAGTACTCTAAGCATTCCAGCGATCATGTGTTTTCATCTAATGTTATGGGCATATTAATATGGATCACAGGTCAAATTGAATGATTGACTGATCTTGATTGCATCCTTGTTTCCATACTTCACTTGAGAGGTTAGTCTTTAACTTTAGTCCAATGGGACTTGCTTTGAGGCCTTGGGGTTTAGGAAGGGCACTACTAGGGAGGCACTGATTGTGTCATGTCCCTTCCTAAATTATTTTGGAACAAGATTAATTTTTGTATTATGGGGCCAATTTTGGAGCTAGTGGACCCCATTCGATTTTATGGAGATTAAACTTAGGAAAAGTTATTTTTGTTGTAGTTAAGTTACACATGGGGACCACCCTCACTAGGGAAACATGCACTCCCTAGTTCGATTTCCATGGAGGTGGTGAAGTTTTGCATGATGGTGATTAAGTGAGGACCCTCAATGGAGGACGAATTGGAGGGAAAAGTGCTCCACAAAATCTATATAAGGAAGGCAACTTTCCTCATTTCATTCATCTTCTTGGTATATCGATTTCTCTTTGGTTGCTCAAGCTGCTTAGTCGAGTCATTGGTTGTTTAGCATGAGTTCTTTAGGGGAAGAGCTCACCCTTTCTTCGGGGGACTTCGAGTGCCACCCTAGGAAGGTTTTCTTCATTTCTTCAGCAGGAGGATCACATTGTGATTTCCAGCAATGGCATTCACTTCCAGGTGGTGTTTATTACTGGAGGACGCAGTGGAGAGGAGGTCGAGTTTGTTGGTGGTGTTCTGCAGTAGCGTTTGGGTGTGAGATTTTCCGGAGAGGAGGCTAGGTAGGATTGTCAACATTTGGGAGATTTTGGGAGCTGGTTGAGCTTATTACTTTACAGTGTGACTTTCGCACTACCTAGGCCAGCGCAAAGGCAACATTGGGAGCTCACTTGGTGGGTAGAGTATCAGTGCCTGAGGCTGAGCTTTGTCATGGAGGTTAGAGGAGATAATTGGAGTAGTGTTTGCTTCCCTTTCAGAGCTTGGAGGAGGATTTCGTGGCCATTCCTTGCATGCCGTATTCTTGGAGCAGTTTGGAGGGCGTAGGCCATAGAGGAGGTCAAATTTGGGAGGTTGGTTTCAGGCCAAACCCTTTCCGGGTTTTTCTGGGTTTTGGCCAAGGAGCTTGGGGTTGAAGCTTAATCATTTTTTGAGCACCGGAGATGGGGTTTATTGCAGTTCCTTTCCAGCCAGCAGTGCAATCACTGGGAGACAATGCAGAGCATTAGAGGAGCAGTTATTTTCTAGCTTCGAGATTATTCTTTGACACGTGGGTTCTGTCAAGCTTGCCCTTGAGGCAAGCCCAAATGCATTTTACACACTATTGTACTTCTCCATTCCACTAATAAAATGGCTCAGTTGGTTCTCATTTCTGATGTGTATTGAGCATTTGTTGATCGTTTAATTTTTCTGTGTATGAACCATATTTGCTTTTGGATATCACTGTTTGTTTAGTTTGGAACATTACGGTGATATCAAAGCTTAGATTATGGCTCAGTCATGGGAAAACTTTTCTATGAGTGAGGGGAACTAATAGAATATTACTTACAGAAGACAGAGATACTGGAGCAGGGAAAGGGAATTGGAGATTACTCCAGACACGGAGGATCATGGGAAGACTGCAGTAGCAAAAGATATGGGTGAGCCCAAGAGTAGGGAGGAGATGGCCTTCGATAGTCTCTTGAAGGCTTTGAGTGATTTGGAAAAAGGGCAGAAGGAGATGTTGGACGAGATCAAGATGTAGAACCGGGAGCAGAGCACTCACTAGGAGTTTGTAGTTGGAGAGACTTCAGGGGCCTCTCAACAGTTCAATCACCTTTCACCTACTGCGCAGCAGCCATCCTTGAGTGAGCCAACTCAAGCTACTTTACCCTCTTTTATACCTTTGGCGCAGGGTGAGACTGGTGGAGGAGAGGATCCATCGTTGATGGGGGAGCATTTCCAGGAGTGGCAGTCCATGGGGGCAGACTTCAGAGAGGCTCTAACCTTCAGAGACTTTTGCAAGCTCAAGCAGAACGAGAAGGGGAAAGGTTATGGTACGCAGAACTATGAGCTACATCGTTCTATTGGGAAAATGTATTTTCCTACATATGATGGCACTACCAAGTGCATAGCACGTGCTTGGGTAGAGAAGTTGGACATATACTTCCAGCTGAATCGGATGATAGAGGTAGAAGCCATCAAGATGGCCACATTGCACCTAGAGGGGGAGGCACACGATTGGTGGTTTCATGGTTTGTCCACTCTGGGGCATGCCAGTGTGACCTCCTATGAGGACTTCACGCGGAGAGTAGTGGAGCGCTTTGATCAGAAGGATCCAGAGGCTCACTTCAGGGAGTTGACCCAGCTCAGACAGACAGGGCATCTGGAGCATTATATCTTGGAGTTTTTGAGGGTCTCAGTCATGGTACCTAATTTGTCAGATGTGAGGAGAGTATACACATTTGTAGAGGGGTTGACAGAGCCATTGCGGGGACTAGTGAAGTCTCGCAAACCATCTACTCTTCTGGAGGCAGTATCTTGCACTCGGGATTTGCAGGGGGCCATCCCCAAGACCCGAGCTCCATTTCCTTCACGCACTCCCTACCCTCAGAAGGGAAGTGACACTAGAGCACCCACAGCGCAGAGAGCAACTCAAGGGTGGGGTCAGTGTTTTTAAAACCGGAACCGGTGACCGGACCGATCCACCTAATGAACCGGTTTACCGACCGGAACCGGTCTAACCGGGACTGGTTTGGTCTAAACGAACCGGTTTTAGAAAAATACATTAAATAATTATTTTTTAATGAAAAAAACTATTTTTAAGATTTAAAACCATGATTCCAAGCCAATAGAGACAAAATATGGAAAGATTGCTCATTGATATACCATGTAAAGCCTTAAAGGTGAATATATCAAAATGGCACCGAGTGCAATACATATCATCGACAAAATACATAAGCAATGAGGCTCTAAATGGCCACTAGAGTGCAAAAATAAAGCCTACAAACTATGGGGCCAGTGGCCTACTACAAGACTTCAGTCTAGACTCTAGACTCTACATATATGATAATAGCAATACTATAATAGTGATCAACATTATCACTTGAAGTTGAAACTTCTCATGAGTCTCAGTCATCATGATCAAACTCAATTGGTTGAGTCTCGACTCCCAAACTGTGTAGCCACAAACTTCTCTATTGGTTCAGTGACTTGAGTCTCAAACTTCTGAAGGTATTCTGCCCTAATATGCCCTATTATTTCATTTGGTGCTCCACATGGCTTTACATGGCCTCCTATCCCAGCCAAGTGTTGCTTGAACCTGTTAATACCCCCTCCTTGAATGGATTTTTGGCAATATTTGCAGATCATTTTGCCATCAATCATATCACAATGAGCCCATGCAGTATCTTTGGCTTTTGGAGGCATGATGACTCCCTGGATGGTAGATCATAGAAGTGAGAAGTTTATAACACAAAAAAAAATTCATGGACAACAGACTCAAATGAGGAATTATCAAGTGCAAATCCTTACCTGGAAATGCAAACTAGCTCCCTTAGCCTCCTCTTGAAGATGGCAACTCCACTGACAACTACACACTATCTCCAAAATAGCTCCAACTCCAACTCCAAGATGACTACTTCAGCAAAAACTCCACACTCTCCAAGCTCACAAACAAACTCACAAACACTCACAAACACTCCAAATCAGTTGTGTGAGACAAATGAGAGTGAGAGGGGTGTCTTATAGCAAGTGTGAGGGTGTTTTTGGAGGGAAAACACCTTTCCCTGCCCCCCAAAACCCCTAAACCACCACTAACAGCCAAAACCGCAGCGCTTTTTCCTTTTACCGGCGGCCTGTCCATAAACCAGCCGGTTTAGGACGGAACCGGCCGGTTAGCTATAAACCGGCCGGTTCCGCCCTAAACCGGCCGGTTTTTACCGATTAGGGCTGTATTTTGGGCGAGTGAGGGAGGAAACCGGGTTAGGCTGGTTAGGCTGGTTAGGCTGGTTAGGCTGGTTAGGCTGGTTACTGGTTTTTTCCGCCGGTTTTTAAAACTATGGGTGGGGTTAGTTGGATGACGAGACTAGGAGAGACCTCAGGGGGAGGAAGTTTTGTTTTACATGCCGAGAGCCTTGGGCACCTAGTCATCGGTGCACAACAGGCAAGGCCCATTACATCGAGGTCTTCTCAGACAGTGATCAGGAGGATGATGGGCAGTTGGAGTTTGTTGGCAGACACAGCGAGGATCCAGCAAGCAAAGGACCACCACCACCACCTCGTCAGGGAAGAGCATCTTTCGCACCAGTCGGGGGAGTCCTAGCTTTTTTGTGTGGGATTCCCAATTTTTTTACTATGAGGATCAGAGGTACAGTACAGGGACATCGTGTCCTAGTCTTGGTAGACAGTGGGGCCACCCACAATTTTATTGATGCTCAAATGGTCCAAAGGAGGGGCATCAACACTGCAGAGTTTGAGGGGTTTTCAGTCCTAATACCGGGAGACAGAACTATGCAGTGAACTTGATATGTTCTCGCTCTGACAGTGACTATGGGGAACTATTCGATGAAAGACCACTTTTTCGTGGTGGATGTACCGGACAACAATGTGGTGTTGGGTGTCCAATGGTCGTATTCCCTTGGCCGGGTTACCACTGATTAGAAACAGATGGTGATGGAGTTTGTTGCATCAGATGGCAAGCTGGTGGTTCTTAGGGGTATGCATTTGTACCCACCGGATGGAGGGTGATTTGAGGCTTATAAGGACGAGATCGAGAGAGCCATTAGGTCGTTATTGGTGTTGGGTCACATCAGACCGTGTTCCAGCCCATTTGCTTCTTCTGTTGTGCTGGTGAAGAAGAAGGATAGGACTCTTCGCATGTGTATTGACTAGAGGGCCCTCGATAAGAACACGTTGAAGAAAAAGTATCCCATTTCGCGCATTGATGAGTTGATGTACGAGCTTAGAGGAGCCAAGTACTTCTCTAAGATCGATTTTCGGTCAGGGTATCATCAGATCCAGGTGAGAGAGCAGGACATTCCGAAGACAACCTTCAAGTGTCATTATGGGCATTTCGAGTTCCTAGTCATGCCTTTTGGGTTGACCAAAGCACCGACTACTTTCCGGTCATGCATGAACCATGTGTTCTGAGGCCAGTTGAGGAGGTTTGTATTGGTATTCTTTGATGACATCTTGATCTATAGCAGGACATGAGAGGAGAACCTACAGCACTTAGAGACAGTCTTGCATATATTGGAGGAGTAGCAGTTCTAAGCCAAGATGTCCAAGTGCGAGTTTGGGCTGACAGAGATGCTTTACTTGGGACACATCATAGGTGCAGATGGGGTCAAGGTGCATGAGGACAAGATTCGGGCCATTCAGGATTGGCCAGAGCCCTGAGATGTGAGATTGTTGAGAGGATTTTTGGGCATCTGTACTTATTATCGGAAGTTCGAGAAGGGATTCTCACAGTTTACAGCACCCCTTACTGATCTAACTAAACAAGGGGACTTTGCAAGCTCAAGCAGCATTTGATCGCCTCAAGGAGGTGATGAGTTGTTGTCCGGTATTAACACTCCCACATTTTACTCGACCTTTCACATTGGAGTGCGATGCATCAAGTGTAGGGATCGAGGCAGCCTTGTCCCAAGGAGGGCACCCCATTGCTTTTGAGAGTCAAAAGCTTCTACCTCATGAGCTGTCGTATTCCATTTACGACAAGGAGATGTTGGCCATAATGCATGCATTGGCCAAATTTAGACAGTGTTTGGTGGGGAATCGATTTCGAGTGAAAATAGATCACAACAGCCTTCGCCATTTCATGGGGCAGCAGGACCTCATTGACAGACAACATAAATGGGTCAGCAAAGTGCAAGCCTATGATTTTGATATTAAGTATGTGCAGGGGAAGCATAACGTAGTGGCAAATGCACTATCCAGGAGACCAACCAGGCTTTCACTCGTGAGCATTTGTCATGATTGAAAACTCAGTTATTGGTAACTATCGTCGAGCGTGCGAGATCTTGGAAGGTAACTATGCAGATGAGCGTTACAGGGTCATGGATGAGGATATTTATTATAAGGGGCGCATTTTTTTGGTTTCGGGATCACAATTGAGAGAGTGCGTCCTTCGAGCAGCTCATGATTCTCCTTTGTCCGGGCACCAGGGGTTTAGGAAGACATATATGGCAGTGAGAGAGCGCTTCACTTGGAAGGGCCTCAAGGGAGATGTGTTGAGGCATGTGCAGGAGTGCGAAGCTTGCCAAAGGAACAAAGTAGAGTTGACCCATCCAACAGGATTGTTGCAGCCTCTTCCCATCCCTAAGGGGAAATGGGAGAGCATCTCTATGGATTTCATCACTGGACTTCCCTCGGTGCAAGGGAAGGATTGTAATTTTGTGGTGGTTGACCGGCTGACCAAGTTTGCACACTTCTTTGCCATATCGACACGATATTCAGCCTCACAGGTGGCAGAGTTGTTCTTCAGGGAGGTCTTTCGTCTGCATGAACTCCCTAAGACCATAGTCAATGACAGGGATAGCCAATTCATGGGAGGATTTTGGCAGGAGCTCTTCAGACTAGTCGGCACTGAGCTCACCCCGAGCACCAGCTATCATCCGCAGACCAATGGTCAGACAAAGAGGGTGAACCAGTGGTTAGAGGGTTATCTCAAGAATTATGTGACAGGCAGCAGAGGGATTTGATGATTGCATCTGGGAGAGTATCGTTACAACACCACCCATGATATCTCCATTGGTATGATTCATTTTTGAGCCTTTTATGGTCATGATGCTTTGTCTTTTACTAATATTGTTTTTGGAGACAGCAAGGCCCCAAAGGCCAAGGATTGGATCCTAGAGAGCCAAGATATCCTTAAGGCTCTTAAGGATAACTTACAGACATCCCAGAACTAGCAGAAGGTGTACGCTGACCGGCATCAAGTAGAGAGCCATTTGAGAAGAGGCACTTGGTCTACCTTCGATTGCAGCTATACTGACAATCCACACTAAAGCAGAAGGGGGTCGAAAAGTTGCAGTCGAGATTTTTTGGGCCATACAGAATGATCAGGAGGGTTGGAGAGGTGGCTTACGAGTTGGAGCTACCACCAGGAAGCAGGATTCATAACAACTTTCATGTGTCATGCCTCAAGAGTGTTGAAGTTTCTAAGTCTACCAATTAGAAACCCTCCATTCACTTTATCTGATTTATTCCTACCTACTTGTTCTGTTACTTAACAAGTTATTTACAATGTAAATACTGAAAATAAACACTAGTGCATGCTCAACATATTACAGATCAACAACTGAAGGAAACAGAAACAATCACACCAAATGACACCATTATTTTTGGACCAATGTCCCCGAAAAACCCAATGTGAGAAAACCGGTGCAGCGATCTGAGGGTTTTCTTAATAAGCAATATCAGAGTACAATCTGGGTGCCAAATCCGTGCCAAATCCAGCCTACCCAATAGAGAATTTCCTTAGCAATAATACCTCTCAGTTTGAGACAAATATCCCGGCTGAAACCCCAGATAAACCTTCCAGCAACTCCTCAGCTCCAATCTACCCCAAAACCCCAGCGTCTGCCTTTCTGGACTACGTCAGCCCCTCTCTGCCCAATGCTAGCCCTGCATCACCCTGAATGGGTCTGCGTTGGCCTTAGGAGGCCCTACGTTAGCCTTCTAACCCTCTGCGTTAGCAACGTTGGCCTCTCTGAGGCTCTACGCAGCTCCCGACTGCCTCAGCGTGGCCCTGTGTGAGCCATGGCTACTACTGCGTCACTCTCTCTGGCT
Organism: Pinus tabuliformis; assembly: GCA_031772625.1. Classification (NCBI taxonomy): domain Eukaryota; kingdom Viridiplantae; phylum Streptophyta; class Pinopsida; order Pinales; family Pinaceae; genus Pinus; species Pinus tabuliformis. Next base: position 1,262,863,452 of record CM062816.1, on the reverse strand, counting down.
ACTACGCTGCTCTTCCGGCACTATCTCTGTCTCTCTGTACTCAATGCCCCTCAATTGCAACTCCAATCACTAATTCTATCTCTCTTAGCAAACCCCGCTCTAGAGAATAGAATGACTAATCACTCTGGTGTCTTCTCCAAGTGACCCTCAAGCCCCCTCTTATACTTTTCTCGTTGACATATCAACGGCTAAGATTAAGTCCCTAATCAACGGCTAAGATTAGATCTGGCTTGATCCTTGTTTTTGGACCATTGTAAAACAGTTTTATAGTAATCGACATTAATATTTTAAAAATATTAATTATTTTAATATCTCCTAGACTATTTAGAATCTGCCCAAACCATTTATGGGTATTGGAGATCTCATGTGCCCCAACCTCTCCACCAAATTTCGTGGCTAGAGCACATCCGATGCTACCACAAATAAACAAAGAGGGTGTTGGGGCAGCAGGTTACAGCAGTCATGGAGTTGCCTCCACTTGATGATGAGGGGCATTTGATCCTAGAGCCAGAGACCATCTTAGAGACCAAGGAGAGGAAACTCAGAAGCAAGATCATTAGAGAGTATTTGGTAAGTTGGAACAATTTCCCGGATGAGGATGCCACTTGGGAAGGAGAGCACATTCTTGAGCATCCGACATTGAAGTTGCTTGGGGACAAGCAACATTTGGGAGGGGAGGATTGTCATGTCCCTTCCTAAATTATTTTGGAACAAGATTAATTTTTGTATTATGGGGCCAATTTTGGAGCTAGTGGACCCCATTCGATTTTATTAGGAGATTAGACTTAGGAAAAGTTATTTGTGTTGTAGTTAAGTTACACATGGGGGCCACCCTCACTAGGGAAATACACACTCCCTAGTTTGATTTGCATGGAGGTGGTTAAGTTTTGCATGATGGTGGTTAAGTGAGGGCCCACGATGGAGGACGAATTGGAGGGAAAAGTGCTCCACGAAATCTATATAAGGAAGGCAACTCTCCTCATCTCATTCATCTTCTTGGTATATCGATTTCTCTTTGGTTGCTCGAGCTGCTTAGCTGAGTCACTGGTTGTTTAGCACGAGTTCTTCAAGCGAAGAGCTCACCCTTTCTTCGGGGGACTTCGAGTGCCACCCTAGGAAGGTTTTCTTCATTTCTTCAGGAGGAGGATCACATTGTGATTTCCAACAGTGGCATTCACTTCCAAGTGGTGCGTATTACTAGAGGACGCAGTGGAGAGGAGGCCGAGTTTGTTGGTGGTGTTTTGCAGTGGAGTTTGGGTGCGAGATTTTCCAGAGAGGAGGCTAGGTAGGATTGTCAACATTCGAGAGAGTTTGGGAGTTGGTTGATCTTATTGCTTTATAGTGTGACTTTCGCACTACCTGGGCCAGTGCAGAGGCATCATTGGGAACTGACTTAGTGGTTAGAGTATCAGTCCTTGAGGCTGAGCTTTGTCGTGGAGGTTAGAGGAGATACTTGGAGTAGTGTTTGCTTCCCTTTCAGAGCTTGGAGGAGGATTTCGTGGCCATTCCTTGCAGGCTGTATTCTTGGAGCAGTTTGGACAGCGTAGGCCATAGAAAGGGTCGAATTTGCGAGGTTGGTTTCAGGGCAATCCCTTTCTGGGTTTTTGTGGGTTTTGGCCAAGGAGCTTGGGGTTGAAGTTTCATCATTTTCTAAGCACCGGAGACGGGGTTTCTTGCAGTTCCTTTCCAGCCAGCAGTGCAGTTACTAGGAGACAGCACAGAGCATTAGAGGAGTAGTTATTTTCCAGCATTGAGATTATTGTTTGACACCTGGGTTCTGTCAAGCTTGCCCTTGAGGCAAGCCCAGGTGCATTTTCCACACTATTGTACTTGCTCCATTCCATTAATAAAATGGCTCAGTTGGTTCTCATTTCTGATGTGTATTGAGTATTTGCTGATCGTTTAATTTTTTTGTGTATGAATCATATTTGCTTTTGCATATCACTGTTTATTTAAGTTTGGAACATTACAGATTGAGATAGTGTGTCCAATGTAATCCATATTTACCACATTCCATTTCTCTCGATTATCCATCTCCATTCTTCAAGTTGATAGTCACTGGTCATTGGAATTGGCACCCTATATCCACATCCTTGAATTAGGGCCCGAAAACTTGGCCCCAGAGGTTAACGTAGCCAAAATAACGATAAAATCATATAAAGTCACAATGAAAGAAAATTTAAATTGCAACAAATGGCTGGGACATATTTGGCACGTGGGCAAAAGCCAAGCATGAGCTCTACCCACTTCATTAGCCATCACCCAGTTCCTTAAGCATTCAATGCTTCATCTAAATAAAGGAACTCTTGAATGTCCCAACCTCGATGAGCAAGAAACTACTACATCTTAAGAGGGTATTGGAAAAGCATAAAGCATACTTGGGTTCCTAAGATATGCACCAAATAAAGACAAATCATTAAAGTAAAGGTGCAGTGAAGGGGTGGAAAAGACAAACCACTAGTTTTATGCTTTTCCCTTGGCTTGGACACTCCTCCTCACACAACTGAGAGATTATTCTATACTTTGTACCTACATGTTTCCTATTCTATCTCACAATGGTTCATTTGGATCAAAGCCCAAATTGTCTTTGTTACCTATGCCCGAATTGTCAGTGTTTTCTTTTGGTTGTCATGCTGCTCCTATCTCTACAACATCTGTTGCTTGTTCTATGCAGAGCAATGCCCTTCGTCACAATTGTTCCATTGTGTGTAGTAGCTTATCCTCCAGGCATTCAAAATCGTCTATCTTGCATGCCTAATCTATTCCTGCACCCATTTTTCTACTAGGCGATTTTTTCTCTCAACGCTCACTGAACATTCCTTTTTGTTGTTGTTTCTTTGCATGGTGCCATTCTCTGTATTCTGGTATCATATTGGTATCAACCCAGTATTTTGTGATGTTCCTTTTTCTAGTGTTTCTTATGGCATGGTTAGGATGGACTTTCAGAGTTAGAAGCAGACGAGTCACAGGTACATGTTAGCGTCATCAGTGGACCCAGGCGCCTTTAGAGGGGTTTTGAGGATTTTTTATGAGGTCTGATGGCATTCGCTTGGTATATTCCATCATCCACACACTTTGCCTTTCGTTTCATTGCACTTCGACAACTTTCAAAAAATTGAGTTATTAATGGGCCTAACTCAATTAGTTATGCTTAAGGTGCCATTTCGGGAGAAATACTTGGCAGAACACCTTAGTGTAATAGCTCGTTGGAACAGGAGTGAGAAGATCTACATATGGCAGAGTTAGAAGTGATTTTCAGTGGCCTGAGGAGGCATGGTGGCCGATTTACCATTTTTCAACATTAAAAAGAATAATTTAATTAGGGGAAATGTGCTCAATGATTAAAATAATAATAAGATAGGAGCTTCTAGAGATGTCCATCATATCTATAAAAAGAGGAGGATACATTAGAAGACATCTTGGATTTAATATTGCTTCTTGTATGAGGGGTTGAGAACCCGATTCTCTACTTCATTGGTAGCCCCAGGACGGAAACCCTCGAGTGATTTAGTGAGATTAGGCAAGTACCCATCTCCTCTTGGTGAATTCATCCGGAATTCACAGGAGAGTTTAGCAGTACAGTTCAGTTCAGATTGGAGGGCCGGCGTAGTAGCGCAACAGATTATCTTGGACACCAGCTTTTCATCTCAGCTATTTGGATTGTATGTGCATGTAACCCCAGTTTACCCATTATAATAAAAGATGAGAAATTTCCTATTCATTGTGTTATCAGGTTGCAGTGCTCTATTTGTTTTATTTTACATGGAAATCTTCTGTTAATTGAATGATAATTTAATGATGAAATTTGGGTTGAGTTCGATTTCTGCAAATTTGGCGAAAAATCTCGTTTGGGACATTACAGTGGTATCCGAGCTGGTTTTCCTGCCAGCCTGAGGGTTTTTTTGTCAGTTTGTTTGGCCAAATTTACCAATTGTTACAGGAGACCAAATTGTTGTTATGCCGAAGCGGAATTCATGGCAATTTAACTGAAGATAGAGAAGGTGGATTCATTATTTCTCTCATCGGGACTAAGTCGTAAATCTGCCCAAGACGAGCTACAAATCATTCAGTGGAAGAAGCCAAATTAATTGAAAATGACAAGGACCGAATTATTCTAGGACGAAGAACCATGATACAGGATAGCAATTGGCCATTGAGAAGCCGAATTACATGTTGTTCTAGTGGTTGACTGGAAGTAAGTCGAACTGTGGCTGACTTAGTAGAGGTCGATGACTAACGCACTGCCTTGATTCAGGTATCGCATCCTCACCTAGTCAGGATTTGTATGGATAGGGTCGATCTATTGGATGTGTATCTCTGTATGATCACATTTACAGTGCACTGGTGGTTCTGATGAAGGTGTGTTGATCCTATGTCGGGTGAATGTGTGAGATCCAGTGTGTGGAAGATCAAGTGCTGATGTGATTTTTGGAGAAAACAACATTGATTGGTGGCTAAGCATCTATGTTGTCGAGACCATATCATTTGCGCACAACTAGATAAGGTTCGTCCTCGTGGAAACCAGCAGTGGGAGCCAAGACGTTGTGGCCATTAAGGAGGTTTGATCGAAGCGACAAATAAAGTTACCCTCTACATTCACCGGTCCAGTCGTTGTGATGCATTAAGGGAGCGACGAAGTCTGCATACGATTGAGAAGTTCGATCTATTTTGGCAATGTGCAAGTTGAAGGTTAATCGATGGCGTGCAAAAAACGTCGGCTTGATTGCTGTGTTATATCCCCTCTAGTGGAAGTTGGTTCTTGTCGAATTTGCGGGGGCCGTCGAAATTTTGGTGAGCTAAGATCCAAGTGAATTGTTGTGCCAATCCAACTAAGCCAGATTTAATCCATTGCTTAGATTTTTCTTGGAGTCGAGCGGACCACTCACGATGTGTATAACAGAGTAACAAGAACACTCGTAGCATGGCATAGGGGGAAGCTATTAGCGTTTGGCAGAAGACCGGGATCCTTAAGCGAGCAGGTCAATTCGTGGTTTGACTCATTGGCATGATTGGTTAGTGCAACCATCTAATCAAGTCTGAATTAGTGTTGAAGAGCCGTCAAAATTTGTGTTATGTGGAAATTAGCCGAGAACATTCTGAATGTTGCGCGTGTTGTTGTGACGATATATCTACACTATTGATTGTCGAAGTCTACAAATGGATGAATACATACAGTGTGTAAAATGTTGATGTGTAAAGTGCTTAGATCGTATCTCTGAAGATTCCAATCAGGGGAAATAATGGGTGGTTGTGCACGCGTTGGGTTGCTGAGCGATTGAGTGTATGCGGATACTGAGTTACAACCAGCAAAGATAGTCTCGCTCTTTTACGCCATCTGCAATTGGAAATATTTTCCACAAGGGCAACAGCCTACCGATCAATTTGATACCACAATGAATGTTGAAAGGGTGAGTTGCAGAGTTCGGTGTCAAAGAAGGGTCAATCAATCCAAGTCGTCTTCACAAGCTTGGACAGAATTGCAATGGTAAAAGGTTGCCAATACTTTGAATTTGGTATGGACAAAGTACATGTTGCTTATATGTGTTTATGATTGTGGTAAAGTAGTGATTGTAGAGAAACAGAGCTTGTTAATGTATAGTGTTCTGTCAAAATATGAGGGTTGTGTGCCACGAAAGGTTGAGTGAGTGATTGGTATTTGCCACTGGTGATTGATTATTTGAGAGTAAGATTTGGTTGTGAACCCTACTGTGAATAGTAATTAAGATCTGATATCCACAGTATCATTGTATCCCCATAGTTTGCCTTGTTGTGATGGATTTTCCTGGGCATATTGTCATACAGTCTGTTGTCTTTCTATCATTAAATGAGAAATTGGTTGTCCATCCATTGCTAAGTTGAAGGCAATTGTCAGATTTTGGGAACATATGAGTTGTTGTATGCACAGTCATTATATAAGCTAGCTTGATGTACTTGCCACCATTGAGCCAAAACATGGACAAGACTTTCATGAATCCCCTATTTAAAATAACAACAACAATCAACAGAACCATTTCCAAGGGAATACTTTCCATGTTACAACAAGAGCAGCCACAAAGAGAACATGAAATGGGATACAAAATCTTGACACTCGGGACAAATTTGAGATGCATGGGGGTGACCACAAAAGACCTTCTCAAACTAGAAGAACTTGCTTCACTCCTCTCCAAGGTGGATCAGTCAGATGGGAAGAGCTTGATTTGGGTTCTAAAACCAGCCATGCTTGCTCTCATACAAGACAAGTTTTTGGAGCATCCTTGTAAAGGAGTCAAACTTCTAGTTGCCTCTTGCCTTAGTAGTATCATGATGTTGACCGCACCAATACCTTCTTATAGTGATAGCATTATGAGGAGAATCTTCGAACTGATAGTGGAGACCTTTAGGATTTGGATAACAATGAGGGCCCTACCCTTGGAAGAGGCTAGATATTCTAGCAGTCATGGCCTTGGTTAGATCTTATGACCTCATTTTGAGCTGGGATGTGACGACTTGATCCTACAGATGTTCCAATGCTTCTTCAGCATTAGGAAACATCATCTTGATACAGTCATAACACAGATGCAGTCCATTTTGTCCTCATGTATGGGAGGCCATGATGCCATTTGCAGGAGGTTGCAGTCTCAGTTGTTGGCCACTTGGAGGGAGGAACAGTTGGTTTCACTTGCTGCTTATGAACTAGCCAGGTTTGAGCAAAACATTGCACTGTTCCGGAGACGGTTGATCCAGGAGGAGTTGCAATGGATTTATGGTGACCAACTATGTTGCAAGATTGAGATGAGCAGGAAGGGTCTTTGCTTCATCTGCAAGGAACCTTGGGGACCTAACCACTCATGCTTGAGTGATGCGGATGAGATGACAAGGGCAGAGCAGGGGGAGATCCCTTCTGATTTTCAGGGTGAGGATTTTGCTTCTATGGTTGAGTCCATGAGTTCATATGAGGATACCCTTGAGGAGCATGAGCGGTCATGTGGGTATGTTGGCAACGGCCCAGGTCTGCATTCATGTGAGATGGAGTACGATGAGCAGCATATTGTCCGGGAAGCAGACTTGCTAGGTGAGCGAATGATGATTCAGCATGGAGAGCACATAGAGGAGCAGGAGTCAGCTGAGGGGGACGATATGCACAGTATGCATGATGAGCCTTTTGGGGAGAGCTAGTTGGAGGTTCGTATTGAGCCCATGATGAAGGAGAGTGAGCAGCGATTCTTGGGGCCAACCATCAATGAGGAGCAGGAAGATGTACAAACAGCTAACAAGGCAACAGTATTTGCAAACACATGTCCTCAAGAGGTGCGAGGGTCTGACAGGATAGTTTTGAGGGAGGTTGGTAGACTAGAGAAGCGTGGAGTTTCCTGTCAGACAAGAGAGATGGCAGTGCATTCATTCTTGGGTCTACCCATTGATGAGGTGCTAATATATTTAGTGGCAGCCAACAAAGATGTAGCATTTTCAGGCAGCAGCCCTCTCCAGGAGTACATAGAGAGGACAACTTGCCCACTTTTTCCCACTATAGGGAGAGGGGTAGGATTTCTTGGACATATTTTGTTGGTTGATCGAGTAGAGCATCAGGAGTTGAGCATGGACCAGTATCAACCTAGTAGATGTATTCCTTGCACAAGTTTCCATACATTAGATTGGCGGGAGATCTGAGTTGGTATCTTATTAACAGAGTATCGTTTTTAGTCAGGAGCATTGTACTGCAAGAGCCCTTAGATGTGAGGGGAACTGTTAAAATTGGAAACCAGGGCAAAACTTCATGTGGGTCATCTTATTCATGGCTAATAATATTTTTATTATATTCCTCTCGTCGAGAGGTGTAGGATTGATATAAAGATCATCCAATTCCGATAAGTATTCATGGAGATAGAAATTTATTTTGATTATGGAATTATTATCAAGCCGACCTACAACTCATGTAAGCTCAGAAGCCCAACAGTCGCATCTATTCACCCACCAACGTTGTGTATAAATATAAGAGGACTTTTCCTCATTTAGACTCACTCATATCATCACATCTCCCTCTCTCTACTGCGCAAATATGAGTCTCTTCTCTACTGCGCTGAAATGGGTCTCTCTCTCTCACACATGTGAAGCCGGAAGCTGTTGAATTTGAAGCTGCAACTGCAGAAGTAAAGATTGACTTGCGTGGCCTAGAAGATCTCCTCTTTGGAACTACGTTGTAGGTTCATCTGAATCTCCTTTGAAAGCCGCAACTTTTGGTGGTGGAATGAAGTCAATCCGACGAACGGTTTGCAAGATATCGACTGCCCTAGTTTGAAGCCGGAAACTATTGAATTTGAAGCTGCAACTGCAGAAGTAAAGATTGACTTGCGTGGCCTAGAAGATCTACTCTTTGGAACTGCGTTGTAGGTTCATCTGAATCTCCTTTGAAAGCCGCAACTTTTGGTGGTGGAATGAAGTCAATCCGATGAACGGTTTGCAAGATATCGACTGCCCTAGTTTGAAGTCGGAAACTGTTGAAACTGAAGCTGCAACTGCAGAAGTAAAGATTGAATTGCGTGGCCTAGAAGATCTCCTCATCTGAATTGCGCTGTAGGTTCATCTGAACCTCCTCTGGAAGCCGAAACTTTTGGTGGTGGAATGAAGTCAATCCGACGGTCGGTTTGTGAGATATCGTCTGCCCTAGTTTGATAATGAAGCCGCTAATGCTGACGCTGCTGATCTAGGGTTTGCTACTGCTGATATGAATCAGATTTATTGTACTATTTCTCTCTGCTGAATTATTGAAGATAAAAGAAGATTTGATCAAAGGGTTTCCCCACACATTGTGGGGTTTGTCCCTGGCTAGCCGCCACATCTTGTGTCTCTTGTCTTGGCTTGTTTTCTGTCAATCGTTTAATGTTCTATCTGCACTTTACTTTATGTACATGTGATTGTTAATCGGTGGAATATAAGAAAAAAAAGAAGTAAACTGTTATAAGCATAGAACATACCATAACTTAACATGGTATCAGAGCTGAGGTGAAGACAAAGCCCGAGCAAGAGCAAGAGCAATCATTGAAGAGAAGATTGGCAAGGCTATCCTAAAAGAACTATGGGGTCCTCAACACTCTTTCCTGCCGAAGACAAGCTCCGTGAGAAAGCTGACTATCACGGATGGAAGATGTCTATCGATCTAACCCTTGAGAATCAAGGAGTGTTGGATCATGTGAGAGGCAATATTGTTGAGTCTCCATCAAATGCATCCGCTGCTGCCTGGAACAAATGAAAAAATGGAGAAGTCAAAACAATAGAAGATCATCCGGGACTCTATCAACAAGCACTTGGTGGCCTACATCTCTGAACTGGACACCTCCAAGGAAATCTATGATAGACTGGTGAGTTTATTTAAAGTTAATGATGCAGATCAAGTTTTGTTTCTTAGAAATAAGATGAGGGAAATCAAGAAGGGTAAAGATGAAAGTATGCAAGCATACTTCTTAAGAATCACTGAGATCAAGAACGATCTCCTATCTATTGGGGAAACAATTACTGACAGAGAAATGGCACTCACAACTCTTGGAGGATTGCCATTTGAATGGTATGTGTTCAGGACTACTCTTTTGAACTATAATGTAATTCATGGTTTCGAGGAATTAATGGCTAGATGCATTCAAGAACAAACAAGGGTAGAAGAGCAGGAAATGCCCATGCCTAAAGGTCCTCCTACTGCCTTTTCTTCTCATGTAAAGAAAAGAAATAATTCCGAGACTAAATCAAAAGGAAAGGCTGGACCTAAGGCTAGAAGAAAATGACGATGTTACATTTGCGATAAAGCAAGTCACTATGTATGAGATCATGAGCATCATGATGAATGAGATCATGGACATAAAGGGCAACATGAGATCATGCACATATAGGATAGCATGATGATGATGCACACTAGTTTGAGCAGCATTATGATGGATAAAATCATGGACATGGGCAGCATGATGATAATCATGATTAGAGAAGCATGGTACAGTATGCAGTGGTGCAACTCGAAATCCCTCTGATGGCAATCAAAGGAATGACAAATTCAACAGCAAAGGTAAGAGGAGAGCTGGGAATCAAGGAAGAGGACAAGAATTCAAGAAGGCTAGAAATTCTAGGATGTATTAAATGCACCTGACCTCAAAAGGAACCTGGTGTCCATCTTGGCAATGGAAGACAGAGGCTTCAAGGTAACCTTCAGCAATGGCAAGGTATGTATATGGAAAAATAATGTTAAAGATGCCTTTACTCTTGGGTTTAGTGTTGATTCATTATATCAGGTCGATGGAAGTCCGCTAGGTGTCATGTCTTGTGACACATCTCTTTAGTCCGAACTTTGGCATCGGAGGTTTGCCCACCTTCATTACAAAGCTCTCCCCGATGTAAGACAGATGGTAACAAAGATGCCCGAATTCCAAGTAGAGAAAGAAGGTGTATGTCCAGGATGTGCCTAAGGAAAGCTCAAAAGGGGACCATTCCCCTCAAGCCAAAGCAAGACCTCCGATATATTACAATTGGTTTACTCAGGCACACCTGAGGTTGGCATTAAGAGGGAGACTACTACACCACATACTCCTGAGCAGAATGGTGTGGTGGGAAGGAAGAACCACACGATGATGGAAGCTGTCCGGGCCATGCTACATGATCAAAGACTTCCAAAGTTTCTATGGGCTGAAACTGCAAACACTGCCGTATATGTACAAAATCGATGCCCTCATCAAGCATTGGGTTCCAAGACTCCTGAAGAAAAATTCACCGGTAAGAAACCTGATGTTTCTCATTTTAAAATTTTTGGAAGCCCTGTATACTTTCATGTGCCGAAAGAGAAAAGAAATAAATTGGGAGCATCTGGAAAGAAGGGAATTTTCGTGGGCTATGGTGAAAATACTAAAGGCTATAGAATCTATGTAGTCGGTCAAAGGGAAGTCATAATTAGTCATGATGTCACCTTTGACGAAGATATGGCTCTCAGCAAGGTGATCAATCTTCCGACTTTGAGGAGCTCTCAAGAAGTCGTCACCAGGGAACCGAAAGAAAAGGATGATGAATCAATGCCTGATGTAGAAGAACCCATGGATCCGATTGATCCTCCTCCATATGAGCCTTCCTCTTCTAGGAAGAGGCCTTCATGGCTTAAGGGGTTACTTGATGATGCTGAAGGACATGCTGCACCCCGAGGAACCTTTTGTGAAAGTAAGAAACCTAATAGGTATCAAGGATACCTGACCATCATGAGCACGATCATACAAAATGAGCCTTCGTCATTCTCAGATGCCGTCAAGCATCAAGTATGGAAGGATGCTATGACCGAAGAATATGAGTCTATCATAAAGAATGATGTTTCGGAAGTAGTTCCCAGAACCCTGGACAAGACAATTGTTAGTTCAAAATGGCTTTACAAGATAAAGCATGCAGCAAATGGAAGTATGGAAAAGTATAAGGCTCGTTTTGTTGCTCGAGGTTTCTCCCAAAAGGAAGGTATAGACTATGATGAGATATTTGCACCTGTTGCCAGATATACGACCATCCGCTCGATCATAGCCCTTGCCGCTTCACAAGGATGGAACCTACATCAGATGGATGTCAAGACTGCGTTCTTGCATGGCTCGATCAAAGAAGAGGTCTACGTGGAGCAACCCGAAGGATTTGAGATTTATGATCGAAAATCTCATGTATGCAGGTTGAAGAAAGCTCTCTATGGGCTGAAGCAAGCACCCCGAGCATGTTATGAGAGGATCGATAGCTACTTGATGAAGCTGGGATTCACTAGGAGTGAAGCCGATCCTAACCTTTACTTTAAGGTTGAAGATGACAAGCCTCTCATATTGGTGTTGTATGTGGATGACCTCTTTCTAACAGGTGCAGACCCTCTCAATCACAAATGTAAGAGGGTGCTGGCCTCTGAATTTGAAATGAAAGACCTAGGACTGATGCACTACTTCCTAGGACTTGAAGTGTGGCAAAAGCCAGGAGAAATTTTCCTATCTCAAGGAAAATATGTGGTGAAGATATTGGAAAGATTCGGAATGATGGACTGCAAGCCTGTAACTACTCGGATGGAGCTTGACTTCAAGAAGTTAAGCAGTAGTGCTGCTGGACCTGTTTTACGAAATGCTACCAAGTATCGGCAACTCGTCGAAGCATTAATGTTCTTAGTGAACTCCCGTCCAGATATATGCTTTGCAGTCAACACGTTGAGCCAGCATATGGTTGAACCCCACCACATACACTGGATTGGTGCCAAGAATCTGCTGAGATATCTTCGTGGCACTATCACTTATGGGTTAAGATACATTGCCAGAGATGTGAGACTATTTGGATACACAGATGCTGACTGGGTAGGCAATGTGGAGGACCGTAAGAGCACTTCCAGGTGTTGTTTCTCCTTGGGATCTGCTTCGATATCCTGGATGAGCAGGAAACAAAAGTTGGTGGCTTTGAGCACCGCCGAAGCAGAGTATATTGCTGCTAGCATGGCCTCGTGTGAGGCAGTCTGGTTGCGAAAGCTCTTCAGTGAGCTGTTTGGATTTACATTGGATACCACTGTGATTCTCTGTAACAACCAGAGGTGGGATTCGATTATTGAGGAATCCTGTATTCGTCAATTGCTCTAGCAGATAGACATCATCTGGGATATGGTAAGTTGATGAGCAAGGAAGCTCCATCACATTAAGATGATGTACAGGTTGGTACACCTTGTCAAAGCCCCGAGGAAAGATCTAATCTGTGATTTTCCAAAACGACTTGGAGTCCGCAAGAAACCTTTGTACAAGGGTCCTGCATGTTGCATACATTGAGCTCTGGGAGCTCTAAGGGCTTGTGGTTCCTACTGGAGCAACATATGACAACAAGGTGACTCACCCTCCCCTAGTGGTGCACACTGGAACAAGATGATTCGCTCTCTTGTGGGACAAGATGATTCGCTCTCTTCTGGAACAGGATGATTCGCTCTCCTGTGTAGCAGGATGATTAGTTCTCCTGTGAGGCCTGGATTGATGTGTTCTCCATGGCAGCCTGGATTGATGTGTTCTCCATGGTAATTGTAGCAGGATTGATGTGTTCTACTGTGAGGCCCGAATTGATGTGTTCTCCATGGCAATTGTAGCAGGATTGATGTGTTCTCCTGTGAGGCCTGGATTGATGTGTTCTCCATGGCAATTGTAGCAAGATTGATGTGTTCTCCTGTGAGGGCAGGATTGATTAGTTCTCCTATCGAGGCATCCTACCCATGCAGTCTGGGACTCATGGGAAGTACCTCTCATCTGATCAATGAGCAGGGAAATGAAGTTAGGGACCATAGTAGCACTGATGGACGCATCGTTGTAACTACCGTACTCGCTACGCTAGGATGACCTCCATTGATCTGGGATCAATGATATTGGTCTGGGACCAGTGGTAGGAGTTGTACCATACTATGACGCTGACTTCGGGTCGGTTGAGACTGGTCTGGGATCAGTGGTACATACTCTGAGACTGACTTTGAGTCAGTGGAGGATGATATTGGTCTGGGACCATTGGAGTTGTACTCACTATGACGCTGACTTTGGGTTGGTTGAGATTGGTCTGGGACCAGTGGTACATACTCTGAGACTGACTTTGAGTCAGTATGATACATCCTCGATCATTTCTTCTTCTTCATAATTCAGACAAAAGCAGAGTAGAACAGAACAATGCAAGAGCAGAGCAGAACAGAACAAAACAGTACAGATCAGTGCAGGGCAGAACAAGACAAAGCAGAACAGGCAAAATAGAGCAGAGCAGGGCAAGGGTCAGGCTGTACAAGGCAATGCATTTGATGGATGAATAGTAACGACCGATAGTCAGATTGCAGATGAAGTTCTCCATGGTTGAGAGGGAGTGTTAAAATTGGCAACCAGCGCAAAACTTCATGTGGGTCATCTTATTCATGGCTAATAATATTTTTATTAGATTCCTCTCGTCGAGAGGTGTAGGATTGATATAAAGATCATCCAATTCCGATAAGTATTCATGGAGATATGAATTTATTTTGATTATGGAATTATTATCAAGCCGACCTACAACTCATGTAGGCTCAGAAGCCCAACAGTGGCATCTATTCACCCACCAACGTTGTGTATAAATATAAGAGGACTTTTCCTCATTTAGACTCACTCATATCATCACATCTCTCTCTCTACTACGCAAATATGAGTCTCTTCTCTACTGCGCTGAAATGGGTCTCTCTCTCTCACACATGTGAAGCCGGAAGCTGTTGAATTTGAAGCTGCAACTGCAGAAGTAAAGATTGACTTGCGTGGCCTAGAAGATCTCCTCTTTGGAACTGTGTTGTAGGTTCATCTGAATCTCCTTTGAAAGCCGCAACTTTTGGTGGTGGAATGAAGTCAATCCGACAAACGGTTTGCAAGATATCGACTGCCCTAGTTTGAAGCTGGAAACTGTTGAATTTGAAGCTGCAACTGCAGAAGTAAAGATTGACTTGCGTGGCCTAGAAGATCTACTCTTTGGAACTGTGTTGTAGGTTCATCTGAATCTCCTTTGAAAGCCGCAACTTTTGGTGGTGGAATGAAGTCAATCCGACGAACGGTTTGCAAGATATCGACTGCCCTAGTTTGAAGCCGGAAACTGCTGAAACTGAAGCTGCAACTGCAGAAGTAAAGATTGACTTGTGTAACCTAGAAGATCTCCTCATCTGAACTGCGTTGTAGGTTCATCTGAACCTCCACTGGAAGCCGAAACTTTTGGTGGTGGAATGAAGTCAATCCGACGGTCGGTTTGTGAGATATCGTCTGCCCTAGTTTGATAATGAAGCCGCTAATGCTGATGCTGCTGATCTAGGGTTTACTACTGCTGATATGAATCAGATTTATTGTACTATTTCTCTCTGCTGAATTATTGAAGATAAAAGAAGATTTGATCAATGGGTTTCCCCACACATTGTGGGGTTTGTCCCTGGCTAGCCGCCACATCTTGTGTCTCTTGTCTTGGCTTGTTTTCTGTCGATCATTTAATGTTCTATCTGCACTTTACTTTATGTACATGTGATTGCTAATCGGTGGAATATAAGAAGAAAAAGAAGTAAATTGTTATAAGCATAGAACATAACTTAACAGGAACTATATGCTCTAGTTGGCAATAGGATGTAGGCTGGCTGGTCATTAGTATTTCAGCATTGCACTAGCATGCTGAGATTGACCTTGGTCTATGCCAAGGGGTTAGATTGAAGAGAGGTGATGAGTTGATATTCAGTGGAGAGAGCACCAATCATAGTTGGAGACAGAGCACAACTAGAGCCATGGGATAGGGGTGTTGATGAGTGGACATGGTGGCAATGGGATCTGGGAGGATCTGTTGATGGCGGGTCAAGACAAAGTTTAGTCTGGGATCCAGGCATTGAGGGATCCGTTCTTGGTTGCGTGGCACAGAGGTATGGCATCACCCAATGGTTTGTATGGGATCCAGGTATTGATTCTCAGTTGCATGGGACTGCTAGATTTGTCGACAGATATGGATTGCTTGAGATCAAGCAATCTTGGGGCAGAGGATTTGTGATGTTCCTTTTTCTAGTGTTCCTTATGGCATGGTTAGGATGGACTTTCAGAGTTGGAGGCAGACAGGTCACAGGTACATGTTAACGTCATCTGCAGACTCAGGGGCCTTTGGAGGGGTTTTGAGGAGTTTTTATGAGGTCCGATGGCATTCGCTTGGTATATTCCATCATCCGCACAGTTTGCCTTTCGTTTCATTGCATTCCAACAACTTTCAAAAAACTGAGTTATTAATGGGCCTAACTCAATTAGTTATGCTTAAGGTGCCATTTCGGGAGTAATAGTTGGCAGAACGCCTTAGTGTAATAGCTCGTTGGAACTGGAATGAGAAGATCTACAGGATGGGATAGTTAGAAGTGATTTTCAATGACCTGAGGAAGCATGGTGGCCGATTTACCATTTTTCCACATTAAAAAGAATATTTTAATTAGGGGAAATGTGCTCAATGATTAAAATGATAATAAGATACGAGCTTCTAGAGACGTCCATCATATATATAAAAAGAGGAGGAGGATACCATTAGAAGACATCTTGGATTTGATATTGCTTCTTGTATGAGGGGTTGAGAACCCGATTCTCTACTTCATTGGTAGCCCCAGGACGGAAACCCTTGGGTGATTCAATGAGACTAGGCGAGTACCCATCTCCCCTTGGTGAATTCATCCAAAATTCACAGGAGAGCTCAGGAGCATAGTTCAATTCAGATTGGAGGACCAGCATAGCAGTGCAATAGATTATCTTGGACGCCAACTTTTCATCTCAGCTATTTTGATTGTATGTTCATGTAACCCCAGTTTACCCATTATAATAAAAGCTGAGCAATTTCCTGTTCATTGTGTTATTGGGTTGCAGTGCTTTATTTGTTTTCTTTTACATGGAAATCTTCTGTTAATTTAATGATAATTTAATGATGAAATTTGGGTTGAGTTTGATTTCTGCAAATTTGGTGAAAAATCTCGTTTGGGACATTACATATTCACCAATTCTATGCCCACAGAAATGAATTTGAACCTAAGCTCCTAACCAATTAACTCTCCACAACATAGATGCGAGTCATGTATCTCTGTTAAGTGATTTAATGAGGCTACAAGCTCTCTTGTGATGAAATTGTTTTCCACTGTTAGACCTAGCGATCTCTCTACCCGTGTACGTTTTCTTTAGTTTCTCAACACTTGCACAATCTTGAGTCTCAAATCTGGTCGTCAATTTGAACCTTGGCAGTGGAGAATCTAATCATTAGTTTCACTAATGTGACCTTGGCATGGTCACAGGAGTTGAATTTGTAATGTTTGTGGGATATTGTTATGCTCTTGACCTGTGAGAAATTCTAGAATACCAGAAATGCGAAGAAATATAGCCCAGAACACAGAATAAAATGAGAAAAAACAGCAAGTATTTTATTATTCAGAAATAGTTTCAATGTTCACTTGCCTATTTGAGGGGGCAACCTCCAGCAGAGCAGAGCTCGATTACAATAAGACTCGATGATCTTTCCTTTACTAAGTAAGACTATTTATAGCTAAATGACATCCAAAACCCTAACTACTAGTGGTCCCTTGCATAACACGGGTTAACCACTTTATTTATTAACTATGGCCCGTTTACAACTAATTGTGGTCCCTTTTCTCTAATGCGGGTCAACCACTTACAATTATTAATGTGGGCTTTATTTACTCTCTAACTAACTATGACTATGACTCGGCCCATTGGGCTTATTACATAAATAAAGGGGTTAGGGTTGGACCCTAACATGCCCTCCCCCATCAAAAGCAACCTTGTCCTCAAGGTTGAAGCTGCGAAAACTGTTGAAGAATAGTGGTTGGTTCTTAGATCGCATCTTCTAGAGAGGTGTCTTTCCACATGGCGAGGACTTCCTTGATCGTGCAGTCATGGAGATGTCTTTCACAAGTATTGAGGGCCTATTCTGGTTGGAGCCAGAGTGAGCGTTCCTCATCCAATTCGGGTAGACTAGTTTAAATTCTGCAATTTCTCCCCACCACTTTCTTAAGGCATGATACATGGAAGACCGGATGGATTTTTGAAGTTGGTGGCAAGGCCAGTTTGTAGGCGACTACTCCAATGCACTGAAGTATTTGATAAGGTCCATAGAATTTTGGTGCTAGTTTCTGGCAGCCCTTTTCTTTGAGAGATGTTTGCTTATATGGTTGCAATCGCAGGAATACCTGATCCCCTTCTTGAAATGTGCGCTCGGAACGATGTTGGTCTGCTTGTTGCTTCATTCGATTTTGAGCTTGATGTAGATTATCTTTGAGATGAGCTATCATGGCGGCACAGTTCTATAGGAGTTGATCAACTACCTGCACCTTAGAACATCCAGGGATATAAGAAATAGGTGAAGGTGGGAGTTGGCCATACATTGCCTCGTATGGAGTCATCTTGGTGGCTTCATGATAGTTAGTATTATACCACCATTCAGCTAAAGGTAGCCACTGTACCCATTGATGTTGCTTTTATGAAGTGAAGCACCTTAGATATGTCTCCAAACATTTGTTGACTACTTTTGTTTGACCATCGGTTTGGGGATGATAGGCGGTACTTAGTTGGAGTTGCGTGCCTTGTAGCTTGAAAAGTTCTTGCCAAAATTTTTTGGTGAAAGTGGGGTCGCGATCAGACACAATGGAAGTCAGCATGCCATGCAATTTGAAGATCTGGTCCATGAAAGCTTAAGCCACCAAAGTGGGGGTAAATGGGTGGGGTAGAGCACAAAAATGAGCATATTTAGAAAGTCTATCCACAACCACCATGATGACGGATTTGTTGCCCAAATTTGGGAGACCAGTGATGAAATCCATGGAAACATTCGTCCAGACAGAGGCAGGGAGTGGCAATGGCTATAAGGTTCCCGGTAACTTGATTGTTTCTCCTTTGTTGCGTTGACACACATCACATTCAGCTACAAAAGTAAGAATTTCGTTTTTCATGCCAGTCCAAAAGAAAGAACGATGAGCGCGAGCATAAGTCTTCTGAAAGCCTGAATGCCCTACAGTTGGAGATGAGTGCAACTCTTCCAAAATGCGGGTTTTGAGGGTGGATGTCGGCGATATAACTACTCGATCCTTGTAGTGAAGAATATCATCCTTCCAAGAGTAGTCAGCTGAGGAATTAGGATCTTCTCTCAAGTTATTAATAAGTTGGGAGAGAGAGGGGTGTGAGAACCATTCCTTGCAGGCCTCTTCAATCCAATCTGGTATGGGAAGAGAGATTGATAGCAAGGTGCTTTCATCCTCAAATTGGCGCGATAAAGCATCAACTACTACATTGTCACGCCCTTTCTTGTAAATTATCTCATAATCATATCCCAGCATTTTGGCCAGCCATTTATTTTGTTGTGGCGATGATAGACGTTGCTCCAAAAAATATTTTAGGCTTTGATGGTTCATGCGGATTTGGAAACGTCGCCCCAACAAGTATGGTCGCCAGGTGTCTATTGCATGTAAGATGGCCATCATTTCTTTCTCATAGGTAGATTGACCTAGATGTTTTCCACTCAGTTGTTGGCTAGTGAAGGCCAATGGTCGACCCTCCTGCATTAATACAGCACCAATACTAGTACCGGAAGCATCACATTCAATCACAAAAGATTTGGTGAAGTCTGGTAGGGACAATACGGGAGTGGAGCACATGGCCTATTTGAGAGTCACGAACGCCTTCTCAATTGCATCAGTCCAGAGAAATGAATTTTTCTTGAGAAGATTAGTGAGGGGTCTAGCAATGCGACCATAATTGCGAACAAATTTGTGATAGTAACCAGTGAGACCCAAGAATCCCCTCAAACTCTTCAAGGTTTTTGGTTGGGGCCAATCTTGCATTGCCTGTATCTTTTTTGGATCAACCCTCACTCCTTCACAACCCACAATGTGTCCCAAATACTCGACTTCTTCCACACCAAAAGAGCACTTGGACAATTTGACAAATAATTTGTGATTCCGAAGCAGTTGCAAGATCAGGTCTACATGCTGAAGATGTTTGTCCCAAGTTAGGTTGTAGATGAGAATGTCATCAAAGAAGACGAGGACAAATTTTCGGAGATATGGTTTTAGCAGGTGGTTCATGAGGCTTTGAAAAGTAGATGGAGCATTACAAAGACCAAATGGCATGACCAAGAATTCATAATGGCCTTCATGAGTTCGGAAGGCAGTCTTGGGAATGTCTACTTCCTTCATGCGTATTTGGTGATAGCCAGAGCGAAGATCTAGCTTGGTAAAGAATTGAGCACCATGTAGTTCATCAAGAAGATCATCAACAACCGGAATAGGAAATTTGTCTTTGATAGTGAGCTTGTTGAGGGCCCGAAAGTCCGGACACATGCGCCATTCTCCATCTTTCTTTAGCACCATGACCACTGGTGATGAACAAAGACTGATGTTGCGACAAATTGTTGATTTGGGGTAGCATCGGATGTGCTCTAGCCACGAAATTTGGTGGAGAGGTTAGGGCACATGAGATCTCCAATACCCAGAAAGGGTTTAGGCAGATTCTAAACAGTTTGGGAGATATTAAAATAATTAATATTTTTAATGGAGTCCCTAAGTCTAAACTTGGGGAAATTAAAATACTAATGTGAATTAATATAAAACTATGTTATAATGGTCCAAAATACATGGATCAAGCCAGATCTAATCTTAGCAGTCGATTAGGGACTTAATCTTGGTTGTTGATATGTCAACGAGAAAAGTATAAGAGGAGGCTTGAGGGTCACTTGGAGGACACACCAGAGTGATCAGTCATTCTATTCTCTAGAGCGGGGTTTCCTAAGAGAGATAGAATTAGTGATCAGTTGCAGCAAGGGGCAGTGAGTACGAGGCAGAGAGGCAGGGACAGTGCCGAGAGACCAGCGCAGAAGCAGAGAGAGGCAGATGCAGAGCCAAAGGGAGCCACGCAGAGGCAACAGAGACTACGCAGAGCCAAAAGGGCTTGCGTCATCCACGCAGAGGCTGCAGGAGTGACGTAGAGAGACAGAGAGGCTACGCAAAGCCTCAGTAGGATGACACAAAGGGTTTCAAGCTGACGCAGAGGCTAGCAGGGTTGACACTGAGCTTTAGATTGTGCTGGAGAGGGATTTCGTGGAGAAGGTTTTCTGAATACCTGTTTCCAAAGAGAGGTATTGCTGCCAGATTTTATCTCTATCGGGTTAGCCAGTTTGGCACCAAGTGTACTCAGAAAAGAACTGCTTAATAATAAAACCCTCAAGAGATGCACCGGTTTTCCCACATTGGGTTTTTCCTAGGACATTAGTCCAAAAATAACGGTGTCATTTGTGTGCTTGTTTCTGTTTCCTTCAGTTGATGATCTGTAATGTGTTGAGCATGCACTTGTATTTATTTTTAGTATTTACATGGTAAATAACTTGTTAATTAACAGAACAAGTAGGTAGGAATAAATCAGTAAAGTGCATGCAGGGTTTCTAACGTGTCAAACTTAGAAATTCCAAACACCGGCTTCGAGGAGTTCCTTGATGATTTTTTCAATTTCATTCTTTTGGGCGAAAGGATATCGGTATGGGCGCACATTAGGCGGTTGGGCCCCCAGGACCAAAGGGATGCTATGATCATGTTCACCCCTAGAGGATGGAAGCTCTTTAGGTTTGTCAAATAGCTGTTGATGACGGTCTAAGACCTGTTTCATCTTAGGATGAATATGAGTAGTGGATTCAATGGCCTAGATGGCATTAAATTGGGTGATGACTCCGTGATGGCCCTTTTTCAAAAGCTTTCCCATTCGATACGAGCTGATAATAGTAGGAGCACCTACCTAGAGTCCACGTAATGTATGAATGTGGTCGTTCTACTTAAAGCTCATATATAACTCCTGAAAATCCATTGTGATCAAGCCCAGTGTGCAAAGCCATTCAGCACCCAAGACAATGTCACAACCACCCATTTCAATAGCAAATATGTGGGTCTTTAGGTGGTAGTCTCTCATCTGAAGTTTAATATTTTCACAGCAGCCCAATGTTGCACGAAGCGGGAGCGAAGCGGAAGCGCGGAAGCGGAAGCGGGAGCGCGGAAGCGTCATTTTCCAAAAATCTAGGAAGCGAAGCGTCCGCGGAAGCGTCTGCTATATATATATATTTTTTTATATTTTTTTGCATTTATACTCAAAACAAACATCCCAAATACCAAATTAATTGTAGAAGACATGAAAACATGCATATTTTTGCATAAATCAAGATAGATATGGCATCCATGATTCCATTGTAGTTACTAGTATGTACAACAATCATCTATATTCTAGCTATTACAAACATACATCAAATTTTTAAGCATATTATAAAACATAAAACATTTAAGCATATTATAAAACATAAAACATAGAGCATATTATGATTTATCTAGCAAGTGAGCAACTGTCAACATTTGTCATGTCCAAAATTCAAATAATAATGTTTACAAAATATGTCACTTGGTCACCGCCAAGCCAAAAAGGTTCAAAATTCAAATTCACAAGTCTACAAGTCTAATGAGTAATCTATGACAAAAAGTAGTAGATTGTGAATATATCTACTAATCTCTCCTCCTTCCACCACGAATAGAACGTGGTGGCGGGCCTCCACGTGGTGGCAATGAAGAAGATGGTGCCTGTGGAAGTCGTGGCACTGAAACTGATGAAGAAGAACCCCCTGCTGTTGGTGTTGAACCATGGAACCTAGGAACCAAGGGACCAGATGGGGGTGGGGGTGGTGGCATATCAACACGGTCATCATCATCCTAGAATCGCTCAAAAAATTCATGCAAAAAAAAAACACTAGTTAACAAAAAAATTAAAAACATGAATAATTGAATTAGAGAAATGCTTTATAAGGGAAAATTGGAAAATTCATACCACAATGGACATACCTGGAAAAGAGCATCCTCTAATTGCTCTAGTCGCAACACTCCATCCTCCAAATTGGGCTCCTCTGGATTCTTGTCCCAAATCAACAAGTCTTTATTAGACTTTGCATCTTCACAGTAATGGGACAACAATCGCAAGTTGTAATGAACATAAACCAAGCTCTCTTCCCGGTCTAAACTCAACCTGTTCCTTTTAACACTGTGGATGAAAGAATAAGAGCTCCAACACCTCTCTGCAGAAGAAGTGTTTACCACCTGTGATAGCACCCGCAATGCCAAACTCTGTAGAAGTGGAGTACCCCCTCCATGCATGTTCCACCACTCAAGAGCAGAAAAAGTCTCTTGATCTCTAATTGCATGCATGCTCCCAAATGGACCAGTGTTGAGCGTATAGTTGCTCACCTGTCTCCGTACCAATGCAGCCTCCTCCTCATCAGGGATTAATTTACTCAATGCAGCCATATATTTTTGGTGAACCTCTTGATCTTGGTGTGGTTTTCTCCTGCTTCCCCCCCTAGGTGCTGGTGTTGAAAGCCATGATGGATGATAGTATTTAGGTGTCAAAACATATGCTAATGCATGCAATGGAATATTTAGCATTTCCCATCGGTTTTGCACCTCTACACGAATATAATTGTACAAGGTGGTATCTCTAGGCTCAACAATGTCTTTAATCTGCCCCAACATGCTATCCATTTGCTCATACACCTCCCCAATTACTGGTCGATCTGAATCTGCAAACTTGATCATGTAATAAATTGGTTTGGTGAATTGCAAAATATATTTAACCTGTGACCAAAAGTAACTGTCAAGAACAGTGTCCTTGATTGCATTAGCACCATCTGTGTCAGTGTTAATTTCATCCCATGTTTCAGCACACACCAGATTAGTTAAAGCTTGTCTCACCTTCACTAGCCGCCTAAAGGTGAGGTAATAACTAGCAAATCTTGTCTTTGCAATTTTAAGCAATTGCAACTTGGAGTAAGTGCCATAGAAGTAGTTTACCCTTGTATGCCCTGTGATGAATTTAACGAGCTGCTTCCCTTTCCTGTAAACCTCAGCAATCCACCCACAATCTTTGTGTTTCACAATATCATGCATCAAAAGGTTCAATGTGTGAACCAGGCACCCAGACCAAAAGATGTTTGGATGAGTACGCTCAATAATTTTTCCTGCTGCCTTACAATTTGCTGCATTATCTGTGATCACTTGAACCACATTATTCGGACCAACATCTTTGATTGATTTCAATAGGAGATCTGCAATGTTTTGTGCAGTTGCACTGATGGAGGAGGAGTCATGACATGCAATAAATACTGCACCACTAGAAGAAACACCAAGAACATTTATCAAATGTTGGTTTCTAATATTTGTCCACCCATCTGATACAATGGATACCCCAGAATCCACCCACTCATTTGTAAAACGTGTCAAAGCTCTTTGAACCTTAGCTTTTTCTCTTTCTAATAACACTGTTCTAGCTTTCTCATAGTTGGGGGCCTTGTATCCTTTTGGGGCTTCATTGATGGCCTTTACCATGTCATGCCAATAGGGAGAGCGAAGCACATTGAATGGTACACCGCAAGCACAAAGAAAACGGACTATCTTTCCATCCACATCATCCCTCCCAGCAACATTAAGGAAATCCCCTATTGTTCTTCTACCTCCAGAGGTTGCAGAAGTACCATGAGGAGATGAGCAACTACCAAATTTAGAGGTTGCACTTGATTCAGAATGAGTTTTTGGTTTCTTGTTTTTTTGTTGTGCAGCCATCTCTATTTGGATGTATTTTCTTCTTTCTTCAGTTGAAATGTTTGGGCAAATTTGTACCCCCACAGAACCCTTTTTTTCATCACTGTCCAGCACCCCACAAAGATGCCTCCTCAGACGGGTATATGAACCACAATATGGTTTTCCTCCATGACAACCATGAGGGCACACAAATTTGTAAGATCCACCACCCTTTCCCCCATCAAGTTTGGTCACATAGTTCCACAAGGGTGTTGATGTAGCTTTCCCATCTTGTGTTTTAGTGTCCCCTTCAAGTTCATCCCCTTCCTCTTCAAACCCTTCCTCCTCATCATACATTGGGTCACTACTATTAGGACCATCACCAATGTCCTCTTCTGTTTCTTCCCTTCTATTCTTCACCCTTGCCATCATTAAAACCAAGAGTGGAATGATACATAGAAGCCAAAAGAACACCATCTTGGAATATGGATATAGGTGGTGGACAACCTGTAAATAAAGGAGCAAGTAGAAACAATGGGAAAGAGTAGGAAAGGGAGGAGAAAAATACAAATTTTTTTTCAAAAAAACAAGGGAGTTTGGGGTTTGAACTTACCTCTTTAGCTCTTGTAGATGAAGTCCTCCAAGCTCTTGCTCCAAGCTCCTCCTCCTTCTCCTAGCTCCTCCTTCTTCACTCCTCCAAGCTCTCCTCTCTTCTCCTCTCCTTTCCTCTCTTCTCTTCTCCTCTCCTCTCTTCTCTTCTCCAACTCTCATAAACTCAAAGTGAGAAAATGAGGAATGAATGGGGGCTTTATTCTTTTCATTCCTCACCCTAAACTCACCCTAAACTCACCCTAACCCACCCCCTCATTGCTAAGTTAAGTTAACTTTAAAAAAAAATTAAAAAAAATGATGTATTTTCCCTTGCCCGCGCGGTTTTGGAGGAAGCGCTCCGAAGCGCTGCGTGAAGCGCACGCTTCCGGGCCCGAAGCGTGGCGCTTCGAAGGCCCGAAGCGCCATCCGAAGCGCGCTTCGGGGCCCACGCTTCCTAAAATCCAGGAAGCGCTTTAAAAAAACTGAATCGCGCTTCCTGGGGCGCTTCCGGAACGCTTCCGTACGGAGCGCGATTCCGGCCTAGGATCCGGGGGGGGCACTTCCTGCAACGTTGCAGCAGCCTTCACATTTCATGGTCCCCCCATCAGCGATAAGGACATGGAAATTAGAGACTGCCCGCACAAAACAATGAACAGCTTCGGCGACTCGCTTATGGATAAAACTATGGGTGTTGCCACTGTCAATCAATATCACTACTGGTCAATGTTTAAGAAAGCCTCGGATTTTTAGAGTTTAAGGCGAAGAAATGCCCGCCAAAGCATGTAGTGAGATAACTAGTTCTCTGGTGTAGCTGTGAGATCATTGTCACGCTGGGTTTCCTCAACTTCGTCCTCGAACCCCCCAAGGGGTGGGGCTTCCTCAGATGAGCTATTATCAATAGCATCAACATGAAAGAATTTTGGTTCCTTGCATTTATGCGTCGGGGACTATTTGTCATCACAGTGGTAGCACAACCCTTGTTTTCTTCTTTCAACCATTTATGTTGGAGACACCTTTTGAACCTTAAGTGTTTGGGTAGGACCCTGAGCCTGGGTGGGACGCCCCTTGGCTACGAAATTTGGATGAGTGGACTGGGCAACTAAGGCGAGTTCCACCTCAATGGCCTTTTTGTAGGCGTCCATCCATGTAGTTGGGTGGTGCATCCGAACATGGGCTTGGATGGCTTCTTTGAGACCACTGATGAAACACTCCAAGTAGAAGTCATCTCCTAGACCATCAGTTCTGATGGCCAATGTCTCAAAGGCTGTAATGTAGTCTTTTACTGTGCCTGTCTGTCGGAGCTTAGTGAGACGGCCCAAAAAATTAGATTCCCTGTCAAAGCAGTCACATAGGGCTTTTGAGAACATGTGCCAAGTTATGTTCCCGGGATAACATTTCTGATGCCACTGCCACCATTGCCATCTCTCTTGGTCCAAGTAAAGGGCTCCCACACGTAGTTTAGTTTGATCTTCGCAAATATCATTAAGGGAGAAATATTGTTCCATTTGTGCTACCCATACTACAGGATTAGAGCCATCAAATTTGTACATGTCCAGCTTGGGTGGCCGAGGGTGGGAATGTTGGTGATTTCCATGGAAGTGAATGTGATGGCTAGATTCTCCTTTGAGGTGTTCATCAACACTATGCTCCTCCCGATGAGACCTCTACATCATATTGGTGAGCAGTGAAAGTTGTGAGGTAATTCGGTCCATATTGCCCTGGAACTCATCCAACCTTTTTTCAAGGCTCTCGATCTTCTCATAGGCCATGACTTGAGATCTAGTACCTACCATACACAAACCCCAGTCAATGACTTAAGAGTAGTGTTGAAATTTCTAAGTCTAACCATTAGAAATTTTATTTGTATTCTGCTGGTTTAATTTCTTCTACTTGTCTAAAATCGAACAAGTTATTTAATACATTTAAATGTCGAAATAAACACAATACAGTCACAATATCTACAAATCAACAACTAAAAGAAAACAAGCACACAAGTGACAGCGTTATTTTTGGACAAATGTCCCCGAAAAAACCCAATGTGGGAAAACCGGTGCAGCGATTCTGAGGGTTATATTATTATGCAATCTTTCTAAGTACAACTAGGTGCCTAACCAGCTCACGCGACAGAGAAAAAATACACGGTAACAATACCTCTATATTCGGAAATAGGTATTCAGAAAACTTGTCCCACGAAACCCTCTCCGGCACAACTGAAGCTCAGCGCTAACCCTTCTGGCCTCTGCGTCAGCCTCCTACTAACCTGTGTCAGCCCCAGGACCCTCTGCGTCAGCCCTCTGGGGCACTACGTAGCCTCTGGGAGCCTCTGCGTCACTCCCTCTACCCTCTATGTGGATGACGCAATCTCTCTGGGCTCTGCGTTGCCTCTACTGGGCTCTGCGTAGCCTGGACTGACTGCTGCTCTCGCTCTCTCTGCTTCTGTGTTGGTCTCCCAGTATTGTCCTTGCCTCTCTGCCTCGTACTCACTGATGATCACTGATTCAACTTTGCTTAGCAACCCCACTCTACCAAAATGAATGACTGATCACTCTGGTGTGTTCTCCAACTAACCCTCTAGCCTCTTCTTAGATTTTTCTCGTTGGTCCTTCAACGGTCGAGATTAAATCTCTAATCAACGGCTAAGATTAGATTTGTCTTGATCCATGACTTTTGGAACCTTCTAACACAATTTTATATTAATACCCATTAATATTTTATTTTTCCTAAGTTTAGACTTAGGAACTCCATTAAAAATATTAATTATTTTAATATCTCCCAAACCAGGTACAATTTGTCCAAACCATTTCTGGGTCTTGGAGATCTCATGTGCTTTAGCCTCTCCACCAATTATCATGGCTAGAGCACATCCAATGCTACCCCAAATCAACAAGTAGTCTTCTTAGAAAGAGGGAGAGCTCAGGAATCTATTAGCAGGGGTCACTTGAAGTCACTTCGGAAAAATTTGGGACCGCCAAAAATTGAGGCTAACAAGTGAATGGTACCACTGCGATCAGCTCGTCGTCTTGAAGCTTATGGGCTAAGTCTCTTGCAAGCATCTCGGGATGGTCTCAAACTTTACTCCGAAAGGAGTTTTACTCCCCGCTGATCAATACTGCAGTGGCCGAATTCCAGAAAACTTGATCCTGCCCAATGTCCTGCAAAAATAGGGCTCGGACTATAGTAGCAGCAAGCCTCACTGCACAAAGAGTCTGATCAGCACTGTGAAACCCCAACTGTTGAATGTGATTTGCACGGTGGCAGCAAAACCCCAATTGTTGGATCTGATTTGTACGGTGGCAGCAGAACCCCAACTGTTGGATCTGATTTGCACTACGGCGGCAGAACCCCAACTGCTGGATCTGATCTAGAAGATAAGGTAGTGGGCGATCTTCAGATAGCAGAGGGAACTATGGTCACAAAGGAGTGTCAGGTGCTACAGATCACAATATACACAGGGGTCCAACAATAGTACTCGGCCCAATCTTTCAGGGCGCTAACTAAGGAGGATCGACCATACCCTTAGTCGTACTACCTGACTACCCTATCGTACACACGAGTAATCTCCCCGAGTGTTGTTCTCAGTGTACTGTAGCAGCAAGACGGTCGACGGCTTATCTAAGGCTAGGTTTCAGGTGAGCCTAGGGGGCTTCCAATATACCCAAGGGTACGTGGAAGTGCAGTCTGTGCGCGATTCTATCTAATGCGCTACTACTCGAAGGGGTGCCCAAGTTACAAGGGAGTCCAACAAGCGTGACCACCTCTTGTAGTTCCTGCATGCATGCCTCCCCAAATCCGCAGGTTTATGCGCTCAATGACAAATCCCGTGGTTTAAAGACGTTGGAACACGTCTCTAGCCTAAAAAAAAAAATCTGCGAAAATTGGAGGTACAACCGGCCCTGGAAAGTGCTTTGATACCACTTGTTATGCTCTTGACCTATGAGAAATTCCAGAATACCAAAAATGCGAAGAAATATAGCCCAGAACATAGAATAAAATGAGAAAAACAGCAAGTATTTTATTATTCAGAAATAGATTCAATGTTCACTTGCCTCTTCGAGGGGGCAACCTCCAGCAGAGCAGAGCTCGATTACAATAAGACTCGATGATCTTTCCTTTACTAACTAAGACTATTTATAGCTAAATGACATCCAAAACCCTAACTACTAGTGGTCCCTTACATAACACAGGTTAACTACTTTATTTATTAACTATGGCCCATTTACAACTAACTGTTGTCCCTTTTCTCCAATGCGAGCCAACCACTTACAATTATTAATAAAGGCTTTATTTACTCTCTAACTAACTATGACTATGACTCGGTCCATTGGGCTTATTACAAAAATAAAGGGGTTAGGGTTGGACCCTAACAGATATGAAGTGGAAAATTGAGTTGTTGCGCTAGACTCTGGTCACCATTGTCTGCCAAAATATGTGTGCCCGCACATGATTGTTGGTTCTCATAGGCGTGTTATTGGATTTTACCATAGTAGTTTCACATTAAGTGTTGATTTTTGTAGCTTGGGAGGTACTCCACTGGGTTTGTGTGAGTTGGCACCACAAAAGCACTTTGTGGGCGAAGTACCGAAGTAGTGAGTTTTGCACCCAAAGTTGTGCGCGTGAAACCAAGAGTTATTTTGGAGGTTTGACCATTGTTGCATGTGTGGCACCCTTAATGGAACAAGAGGCAAACTGCAGCCATGGAAGATCTCATCGAATGAGAGAAAATAATTTTTTATTTTATGTTGTGGGCTAAAAGACACAATGTACAAGTCGGCTTGACTTGAAGAGGTGTCTTTTGGAGGGTAGACATTGCACCCTAAGAAACATATAAATAAAGGAGCCTCATTTGATATCAAACATACATCACAAGTGCAAGCATCTAAGGAGAAGACATCTGAGATATGCCCGCAACCTAGAGGAGTCTCTACAAGAGAAGTAGGAGCCGATTTTGATGTTCTTTCTGTGTTTGGTTAACGCCGAGTTGGGAAGTGGGCTAGAGGATCAAATTTTGGCAGAATTTGTGCATGTATGAGGGTTATTTTCTTTGTGAACAGGGGCCGAAAATCTTTGGGTTATTTCAAGTAGGGTCGAGCCCTAGTTGATTGTTGGGCATAACTTTTGTATAGCAGAGTTCGGGAAGAATATCAAGGGTCGAGTTGCTTGAGGGGTAGCACTGGATTGGAGAACTTGTAGAAGAGGAAAAGTGCAGTTTTTGTGGAGGTTTTGGACCAGAATCGGAGGGCTAACATGTA
This sequence comes from Pinus tabuliformis, assembly GCA_031772625.1. NCBI lineage: Eukaryota > Viridiplantae > Streptophyta > Pinopsida > Pinales > Pinaceae > Pinus > Pinus tabuliformis. The sequence goes on along the minus strand of CM062816.1, from coordinate 1,262,833,530 downwards.
CTGTCAGTAAGCCCTAACCAAAGAGCTAAAACTTCAGAAATTATGCACAGGTTGTGGGTAGTTTGAGAATAGAAGTAACCATCTAGAGCATAGGTATGTTGTGTTCTTCTCAAGTAGATGTTTTACTAGGCTGATGGTGTCTAGATTGGATAGATTTGGTATTTGTTCGTGTACAGGTTGGAGGAATGTAAAGTAGCCACTAAAAGAGCCCTAAAGTACAACCTTTGTGAAGGACTACACGACTATTAGGAGGGCCGACATTTTGGAGCCTAAGGGTTGGTCTTTGAAAGGAAGAAAGGGCAGCCAAGAGGGCTTGTGACCAAGCCCTAGTTCACTATGTTTCCGAGGTCATCTTCAGTGGAAAGAGGGAAGCCCCCATATCCCTAAGGTTTGTCTTCATTGGAGCATTAGAGAGGCAGAAGTGGGCAGCAGTGTGAAGACCTTGTGTGTTGGACTCTTTGATGGACTAAGGAGCAGCTAGAGGGAAAATTGATTTGGGCCAAAGTTCAGTGACCTGAAGGAGATGTGTTCACTTATAAAGGCAAATTGTGGAGATGCAAAAGTGAAGGCAAAGGATCGCTAGAAGTGTTCAAGATATGTGGACCAAAAGGACTGTGGATGCACACCAACAAAAGTAGGTCAATTGTACCTTGTTAAGGGTAGATTGGTCATCATAGTTGTTGATACCAAGCCCTAGTTATCTTGTATCAGGGTTAAGGGCCATGATCCCTAGTATGGGAGCCCTAGAATGTTGTATTAAAGATTTGTAATATAACAAAGTTGGGTTGAAAAAATTGTGTATTGTGTACTAGTTGATTCATTGTTGTGTTTATTCAGTTGTGCAAAGTAGTATTGTTGTAGCATTTGAGTGTGTTTTTGTTGGAGATTTTAAGACTCAAACCAGATTTCTTGAATGCTGTGGAAATTCAACATGGTATCAGAGCTACTTTGAAGCACCAATGAATCATAGGGTGCACAACACAACGTACAACTCAAGAGGTAGTTAGCTCCATTGTTGTTGAAGGACAAATAGCAATGGCAAAGTAGTCGGTCGATCTGCAATATGAGGACAGGTTGGATGGGCTATCTAACTATAGTCCATGGAAGGAAAGGATCAAGTTGGTCTTGATGGTCAACAAGATCTATGATTTTTCCAACAAGGAGATCAAGAAACCAACTGACCCTAAGGAGTTGGAAGTGTATGAGGAGTTAGATACAAAGGCCAAGTTGATCATCCTAGATGGTGTCAAGGATCATTTGATACCTCATCTGTCGGGGAAGAGCAATTCCCATGAGATGTGGAAAGCTCTTCAGGATATGTTCCAGAACAAGAACGAGAACTGACTGTTGGTATTGAAGGACAAGTTGAAGAGCACCAAGATGTTGGATGGAGAAGTAGTGGCATCGTATCTGATGAGATTGTCTTGTGAAAAAATTATCTATTGCACCTACTGGAAATTATTCTTCTAACTCGAAAATTAATTATGCAGTTTATTTGCTACGGAAAATAACGAATAAAATCACTCTACAACTTTCAACATAAAAAATATTGTGGAAAATAAAATACTTGAAACTAAGAAATTCTAGCACACACAATAAATTTGACACACTTATTTTGGACAATTGTCACCAAAAAAAACCCAACTTGGGAAAACCGATGCAGCAGATGAGGGTTTTATTATTAATGTTCAGCAGCAATTCTGAGTACAATAATTTAGATGCCCATCTCGCAATCTAATCTGAAGAAAATACTGGCAAAAATATTGTGAGAATTTTCTCTCACCCCACAGTTACTTTCTGCCTCCGAAATAGCATCCCCAGCCTCTGCTTGAGATGCCTGTGTCACCTTCTGCAAAGTGCCTATACTGGCTCTCTTAAGATTTCGACCTTCCTTCCTTTGCCTCTCCCGAGAACTGGAAATCTTCCTCCAAGAATGCTATTGCTCTCCTCTTCCACCTGCTACTCACCCTCTGGCTTTATCTTCTCTGTTGAGCTGCTACTCCTGAGAAAATCGAACTGCCTAGGAAACTGAGTATCTGCACTCAATGATCTCCATCACCAAATTGACTTCCTTTTATAATCCATTGTTAGAGCACCAACTGCCAAGATTAAAAATTAATCAATGGCTAGGATCATTTCTAGGTCGATCCGTGTGAGTTTCTAGATGATTCGCGCCTTACCTCATACTATTGATTCATTAACAATATTCCCTAAGTCTAGACTTCGGAAATATTTAAAAATCGGTTAATAATCTAATTGAGACACATCTAGATGGAATTTCCAAAAACGATTTCTGGGTTTTGGAGATCTCATGTATTCTAGCCTCTCAAAATTTCGTGGCCAGAGCACATCCGATGCTACAAAAACTAACACTCCCTCTTAGCAAGGAATGTGTTCTAGTGTTGTTGCTTCATGTACCAACACTCTGTCTCTGCATCATCTCGTGTTACGCTGCTGATGTCTGGCTGTTGTTGCCCACCAACTATTGTGTAACTCTGATATACGTTGCATCTGTGCTGCTACTGACCCTGCCATACTGCTGCCAAAACTGCATCTGCACTGCAACTCCCTCTCATTTGTTGCTTCTGCAACTAGAACATCTGCAACATGCAAAATAGCTTGTCCCTGCTACTAAAACGGGTTCTCCACCATACCCATTTGTTCTCTGAAATAGACAAACTTAGCTCTCCCTAGAGCTTTCGTGAGTATATCAGCAACCTGCTCTTCTATGGGAACATACCGTCACTGGACTACTACTCGCTATACACAATAACTAATGAATTGACACCAAATATCGATGTGCTTCAACCTGTCATGAAACACTAGATTCTCAAAGAACTTTATGCAACTTTGATTATCACAATAGACATTAGTCACCTTCATCCTCTGCCTGAACATACTTCCTAGTAGCTTCCAAAGCCATATAGCTTCACATGTAGTTGTGCTGGCTACCATATACTCTGCTTTTGCAGAGCTCAATGCTACTGAATTTTGCTTCCTGCTACACCAAGAAACCATTCCTGATCCAACATTGAAACAGTACCCGGAGGTACTTTTCCTGTCCACTGAACTGCCTGCCCAATCTGCATCTGTGCACCCACAAAGTCCGATGTCATCCTCTCGAGTATATTTCAACCCATACTCGATTGTGCCGTGAATGTACCTCAGAATATGGCTCGTTGCTGACCAATGTACCCTTTTCGGTTACACCAAGAACGGACTAAGGGCATTGACTGCGAAGCAAATATCTCGCTTAGTGTTGACCAGATACATGAGAGACCCAATTAGTTGTCTATATAAGGTGGGGTCAACATCCTTGTCATATGATGCATCTATCTTCTTCCAATTAGAAATCATGGGTGTAGACATGGGTCTACAATCCTACATTCTAAACCTCTTCAAAATATTTGTAGTGTATCTTCCTTGCCCAAGGAATATCTACCCATCCTTCTGCCACACCTACAATCCTAAGAAATAGTGCATCAACCCCAAATCCTTCATGTCAAATTCCATTGTCAGGTTCCTCTTGTAATCCTCTATGAGCCCTGATGATCCTATCAAGAATAGATCATCCACATACAAAATTAAAATGAGGGGTTAATCCTCAACCATCAAATAGTAAAGGTTGGGATCTGCGTCACTCTTGACGAACCCCATCTGCTGCAAGTAGGTGTCAATTCTACCATACCATGCCCTGGGAGCCTGTTTGAACCTGTATAGAGGCTTCTTCCAGCTCAGGTGTTTGACATACACTTTCTTCCCCCATAAGTGAATATCATACACCTTATCCTAAAACTGGGATACTGAAATCAGGTTCATACCCAATCTTGGCACATGCAATACATCTGAAGCATTGGTGCTTGCTCCTGACTCCCCATGAAAATCTATGGTACCTCTCCCTACTAGAGTACATTTCGTTTTGTTTCCCATAGTAATCTGGAAATCCATTTGCTCCTCCTTTTAGCTAGAGAAATATTCTCTAACCCCAGTGATGTGAGCTGAAGCTCCACTGTCTATATACCAAACTCCCTGTGATGTTGATCCTACTAAACAAGCAAATTCGTCTTCAAATTTGGAAGACAAATCTGAAGTCTCCTGAATGTTACTTTTGTCCATGGCTATGCTTGAACAAATTTAGTGTGTTATTCGTCCTTTTCTACCGACGAGGATTCTGCTTTATAGCCTGCAGCAAAAATTCTCTGCGTCCAACTAGAATTCTACTCAGTGAAAATCAGAGCTGCAACATCTCCCTCTCACAGTTGAAATCACGAATCTGGGAAATTTGATTTTCTTGCCCCCTTTCAACTGAACTAATAAAAAAAAAATGAATTGTTGCTCTAGCTACTCGAACTGCCTGTTCTGGGCTCTCCGCAGTTTTTTTGGGAATTATGATTTGTTTTTCCCTCTAAACTGCGAAATGCCTCTCTACTTTTGAGCTTCCCAATTGATCAATTAAGCTCTTATACCATGTGAAACTTTTATCTATTGCAGCTACTAGAAATTATTCTTCTAACTAAAAAATTAATTATACATTTTATTTACTATAACAAATAACGAATAAAATCATTGTTGCAACTTTCACCATAAAAAATACCGCGGAAAATAAAATACTGGAAACTGAGAAATTCTAGCACACAATAAATTTGACACGATTATTTTGGACAATTGTCCCCAAAAAAACCCAACTTGGGAAAACCGGTGCAACAGATGAGCATTTTATTATTAATGTTCAGCAGCAATTTTAAGTACAATAATTTAGATGCCTAGCTGGCAATCTAATCTTAAGAAAATACTAGCAAAAATATTGTGAGAATTTTCGCTCACCCCACAGTTATTTTCTACCTCCGAAATAGCTTCCCCAGCCTCTACTTGAGATGCCTTCGTCACCCTCTACGCAGTGCCTACACTGGCTCTCTGAAGATTTTGGCCTTCCTTCCTTTGCCTCCCCTGGGAACTGGAAATCTTCCTCCCCGAATGCTACTTCTCTCTTCTTCCACCTGCTACTCACCCTCTGGCTTTATCATCTCTGTTGAGCTGTTGCTACTGAGAAAATCGTACTGCATAGGCAACTGAGTATCTGCGCTGGATGATCTTCATCACCACATCGACTTTCTTTTATAATCCACAGTTGGAGCACCAATGGCCAAGATTAAAACTTAATCAATGGCTAAGATCATTTTTTGGTCAATTCGTGTGAGTTTCTAGATGATTCAGGCCTTATCTCCATTAATATTGATTAATTAACCATATTCCCTAAATTTAGACTAAGGAAATATTTAAAAATTGGTTAATAATCTAATTGAGAAACTTCTAGGCGGAATTTCCAGAAACGATTTATGGGTTTTGGAGATATCATGTATTCTAGTCTCTCCACAAAATTTCGTGGCTAGAGCACATCTGATGCTACAAAAACCAACACTCCCTCTTAGCGAGGAATGTGTTCTTACATTGCTGCTTCCTGTACCAACACTCTGTCTCTGCATCATCTCCTGTTACGCTGCTGATGTCTGGTTGTTGTTTCCCACCAACTACTACGTAACTCTGATATGCGTTGCATCTGTGCTGCTACTGACCCTGCCATACTGCTGCCAAAACTGCATCTGCAATGCAACTCCCTCTCATCTGTTGCTTCTACAACTGGAACATCTGCAACATCCAAAATAGCTTGTCCCTGCTACTGAAAGGGGTTCTCCACATACCCATTTGTTCTCTGAAATAGACGAACTTAGCTCTCACTAGAGCTTTCCTGAGTACATCGACAACCTGCTCTTCTATGGGAACATACTGTAGCTGGACTGCTCCTCGTTGTACACAATAACTAATGAAGTGACGCTGAATATGGATGTGCTTCAACCTGTCATGAAACGCTAGATTCTCAAAGAACTTTATGCAACTCTGATTATCACAATAGACATTAGTCACTCTGATTATCACAATAGACATTAGTCACCTTCATCCTCTGCCTGAACATGCTTCCTAGCAGCTTCCAAAGCCATATAGCTTCACACATAGTTGTGATGGCTACCATATACTCTACTTCCGCAGAGCTCAATGCTACTGAATTTTGCTTCCTGCTACACCAAGAAACCATTCCTGATCCAACATTGAAGCAGTGCCCGAAGGTACTTTTCCTGTCCACTGCACTGCCTACCCGATCAACATTTGTGCACCCACAAAGTCTAACGCCATCCTCTTGAGTATATTTCAACCCATACTCGATTGTGCCGCGAAAGTACCTCAGAATATGGCTCGCTGTTGACCAATGTACCCTTTTCGATTCCACCATGAACTGACTAAGGGTATTCACTGCGAAGCAAATATCTAGCCTAGTGTTGACCAAATACATGAGAGACCCAATGAGCTATCTATACAAGGTGGGGTCAACATCCTTGTCATCTGTGTTGAAGGAAGTGTAACTAGGTTCGGTCTTCATAAATGTACTTTTGATATTTGTATTTATTCAAGAAAAAGAATATTATTTTTATAATATATGTCAATGAGTTTCTTGCTCATTGAAATAGGTCTAGCACAAGTTAAAGTGTTATAGGTGAGTAAAATAATCAAAAGAAAAGGTTGAAGACCTTAAGGGCATGTTACACCTTGTATGTTTATTTATTAGAGTCAAGAGAATACCTCCAAGCAAAGTCAACAAGTCTCCTCCATGCAATGACACCTACAAAGAAGCAATCTGAATTAGATATGTTAAGTCGGCCTACTGTCCTCTAGTCGGCCTCAAGTCGACCTAAAGGAGGGACAGTCCTCTATATATAGAGGTTGTCCACCCCTCTAAGTACAACGCAATCTACCTCTGAAATTAGTGAAGAAGAAGAACTGAAAAAGGGTGAAGAAATTCGAAATACAAGGAGCCTCTAGTGCAGCGAAGAAGGAGAGACACAAACCAAAGTTTATAAGGTTCTTCTAAGGAGGATACACAGTCACGCATTCAAGAAAGGAAGGGTAGTCTGTGGATATAACAGCAGCAACATCAGAGTGATATATTCCTTCTTGTTTGGGCTAGTAACTTAGGCCTATAAGGCCTCCTACCTAAGTGAAGAAGGGACTCTCACAAGAGAACGAAAAAGGAGTCAAAACCTAAGGGAAACCTCCCACACGTGTGAAATACTAGGGTTGCAGTGCTGTCACATCAAGTCTGCAACTTCACATCAAGAAGGAGCTCGGTTGGTTAAGAGAAGGAAGGAATCATCTTATGTGAAAGAGTTCACTAAAGATCAAGGAGAAATATCTCTTCTAGAACTAATCTATCACTAGTTATCGAAGGAAGTAGGAGGACAAAGTGTCGGGGAAGGAAGTGCCGGAAGAAGTAGGACAAAGTGTCTGGAAACAAAGTACAAGAAGAAGGAAGTATTTGACTTGTGCTTGGAGGATATTCTTGTCAAGGGTCTAGGGTTTGGCATTGATCAAGAAGAAGCTTCAATAAGAGAAACTTACTAAAGGGTTTTCCTCTCAAGAGAAGAGAGGTTTTGGCCCTGGAAAAGAGCCAACATCTTGTGTTCTTGTTTGATGTTTTGATAGCAGTTTGATGAAGCACACACACATGCATTAATAAGCAAGGAAGAAGACTAAAGCTAACCAGAAAAGTAAAAAGACATCACGAATTGTTATCTAGTCCCAAAGAATCATTCTACACCTGATTGCCCTAGATTCTTCAACATGGTATCAGAGGTAAGGTGACACATCAAGGAAAGGGCATCTCAAGAACACTCATGTTGAAGTTTCTAAGTTTACTTAGTTTAGAAACCCTTCATGCACATTTTCTGATTTATTCCTACCTACTTGTTATTTTTCTTTAACAAGTTATTTAAAAAGTAAACACTGAAAATAAACACCAGTGCATGCTCAACATATTACATATCAGCAACTAAAAGAAACAAAAACAAACACACCACATGACACCATTATTTTTGGACCAATGTCCCCAGAAAAACCCAATGCAGGAAAACCGGTGCAACTATCTGAGGGTTTTCTTATTAAGCAATATCAGAGTACAATCTGGGTGCCGAAACTGGTCTACCCAACAGAGAATTTCCTTAGCAGCTATACCTCACAGTTTGAGAGAAATCTCCTAGCTGAAACCCCGAAAAATCCTTCCGGCAGTGCTTCAGCACAAAACTACTCTACAACCCCAGCGTCTGCCCAATCTGGACTGTGTCAACCCCTCTCTATCTCACGCTGGCCCTGCGTCAGCCCCAAGAGGCCTTGCGTCAGCTTTCTGGGCCTCTGCGTCAAACACGCTGGCCTCTCTGGTGCTCTGCACAGCACTTAGCTACCTCTGCATGGCCCTGCGTGAGCCCTTGCTGGCTTAGCATCACTCTCCTTGGCTGCTGCGCTGCTCTCCCGGCACAATCTATGCCTTCTCTATTTCTCTGTACTCAATGCCCCTCAGCGACTCTCCCGATCACTGATTCTATCTCTCTTAGCAAACCCCGCTCTAGAGAATAAAATGACTAATCATCTAGTGTATCCTCCAAGTGACCCTCAAGCCTCCTCTTATACTTTTTATGTTGACATATCAACAGCCGAGATTAAGTCCCTAATCAACGGCTAAGATTAGATCTGGCTTGATCCATGTCTTTTGAACCATTCTAACATAAATTCATATTAATGCACATTAATATTTTATGTTCCCTAAGTTTAGACTTAGGGACTCCATTAAAAATATTAATTATTTTAATATCTCCTGATATGTTTAGAATCTGCCCAAACCCTTTCTGGATATTGGAGATCTCATGTGCCCCAACCTCTCCACCAAATTTCGTGACTAGAGCACATCTGATGCTACCCCAAATCAACACTCCCTCTTAGCGAGGACTGTGCTCTACCAATACTCCTCACTAAGTATTACTCTAATCATCCGGCATCGATACTTATGCTGATGCTAGGCCTTCCTACCCAACATCCTCTGCACTGTTGCTTCCTGTACTGCTACCCATGGTTCTGCCACTGTCGCGTTTGCATCTGTACGACAGCTCCCTCTGCATCCATGTTGTTGCTGGTCCTTTCTCCCAGCACTGCATCCACACTACACCTCCTCTCATCATGCTGCCCACTGCTGCACTCCAACTCAGTTACTGAGAAGTAAGTAACTGATCTCCCAATCTGACCTCTCTATTGGGCTAGAGACACCCACTGATGTTGAAGCTCCCTCTGCCACTGACAAGTGCTCCCTCTCTGACCTCTGCGCTGCTGCAACAACTCCTTGCATCTCGCACCGTTGCACACCTCTCTGTGCCATCCTGCACTGGTGCAACACTCTTGTGCCTCTCGCACTGCTGCAGCCTGCTAGCCTCGCGCTGTCTCAGGACTCCTGCATTGTAGCTCTCTCTGCCACTCATCCGCATCCGTCTCTACCCGACTTAGCCAGTCCTGCTACTCCTCTTCGGGGCTCCCATAGCAAGGTCTAATCCAAGAGGCTGGGTACCTCGAGGATCCTGCCCCTCATCGCCTGTAGTCCGCCTGACTACAGCTCGATGTCTCCCTACTTCCGCTCAAGCGGTGTGTGTGCATTCATGGCACAGTCATCGTCTGTCAAAACTTCCTTCTCTGCCCGTGTTGGCACTGCCTTAGTCTCGGAAGACTCTCCCTTACACCTCTTCCTTGGACACTGGGTCGCACAATGACCCAACTCCCCACAACGGAAGCACTTGATCTTGGAGAGATCTTTCTTCTTCTGCTTCTCCGGCTTTCCCTCAAATGCTAGGGCCACATCTTCCTCCTCCTGCTTGACTTTGATCCCCTTATTGCTACTACCCGTCTTTGATTGCCGTCTGATCTCTTCCTAGCGAAGAGCTGCCCACATCTCGTCCCAAGGTGGAAGTGTCCCTCTGCCCAGTATACTCTGGACAAATACTTCCCATTCTTCTGAGACAGCATTCAGGGTTGTCCTCACCATCAGCTCCTGATCCGGTGTCGCCTCTATAGCAATCAACTGATCTCAGATCTCATTCAGTCCTCCAAGGAAGGTGTCAATCGGTTCTCCCTTCTTCATCTGATACGACCTCAACTGATTCTCAAGTAGCATTCTTCTCTACATAGAAGTATGTTGGTACAATTTCTTGAGGGCCTCCCACATCTCATATGCCGTTTCCTTCTCGGCAATGTGTGGAACTACATGGTCCTTGACCCCGTCAAGGATGATGCACTTGGCCCTCGCCATTGCCTCCTCATACCTGTCATTATCATTGGGGTCGACTGGGATAGCTATTACCTTCAAGGCAAAGTTCTTGACACGATTCCTGTCAAGCACTAATAAGATTTTGGCCTTCCAGACTGCGAAGTTCGATGCTCCGTCCAATCTATCCTGGTCTCTTACCCCGTGTAGTGCCATGATGCTCCTCTACTTCCCTCCTGGAAGTTCTCTGTTCGACTCCTCTGAGTCTCTACTTCCCGTCTGGAAGTTCCCTTTTGGACTCCCTTTGAGTCCCGATTTCCCTCGTGGAAATCCTTTTGTCGCTTGTTGAGATGCCCCCTACTCTGATCATCTTGTGCAACTGCACTGCTGATCCGAGTTCCTCGGCTAGAAACCCTCGGTAACAACTCCTCTAGCCCTGCTCTGTCAGGTACTGTTCTGACAACAGTACCTCACCAGCTCCACTCTTTAATATTCCTGCAGCCTTCTAGACCCCAGCAACTGCCTCTCTGTGAACTGCGTCAGCCCCTCTCTGCATCACGCTAGCTCTGCGTCAGCCCCTCTCTGCATCACGCTAGCTCTGCGTCACCCCGGATGGGTCTGCGTCAGCCCTGGGATGCCCTGCGTCAGCGCTCTGGCCCTCGGCGTCAGCAACGCTGGCCTCTCTGAGGCTCTGCCCAGTTCCTGGCTTCTTCTATGTGGCTCTAGTTAGCTCTGCATCACACTTCCTTGGCTTCTGCGCTGCTAGAAACAACTTCTGTCACCTCGGGACAGCTGTTTTCTGCTACTATTGCTCCGCTCGGCTGATGTCTTTTAGTCCTCCTATGATCTGTAATCATGCTCTGATACCATGTTGAAGTTTCTAAGTTTACTTAGTTTAGAAACCCTTCATGCACTTTTTCTGATTTATTCCTACCTACTTGTTGTTTTTCTTTAACAAGTTATTTACAATGTAAATACTGAAAATAAACACCAGTGCATGCTCAACATATTACAGACCAGCAACTAAAAGAAACAAGACAAACACACCACATGACACCATTATTTTTGGACCAATATCCCCGGAAGAACCCAATGCGAGAAAACCGGTGCAACTATCTGAGGGTTTTCTTATTAAGCAATATCAAAGTACAATCTGGGTGCCGAAACTGGCCTACCCAACAGAGAATTTCCTTAGCAACTATACTGTAACAACCAAAAGTCGTATACGTAGCGGAAATATTTAAAATACTTTGTAGACAAAGACATCCATCATAGGATAATAATTGTAAATTATATATTGTATAAAAGAATTGATGTAGGATGATTACAATTGAGAATGAGAGTCCTTTATATATAGCCAGGTAAGTACCCTTTCACGAATAAGCATGTCTCTAAGACATGCCTTTTCATTATTAACTAACTAACCATTAGTTAATTTACTTATTATTTATTATTATATTTATATTATTATGATTATTATTTATTATCTATTTTTATTTATTTTTACATAATTTATGTTCATAACATTGCCTTCTCCTTTAAAAATCTTTGTCCTCAAAGCTTGTTGATGAAAGGGCTCGATCTCTTTTCTGCTATGAATGTTTTCTGCTTGATATCTTTTTCTGCTATGAATGTCTTCTTGTCTTATAACAATCATCTTTGTCGATACAAATTGATATGATCCTTGGAGTGAGATATAAAATTGTCTTACTGAGAATGGATCGGACCATCCTAGATTAACCTTTTGTGGAATCTTCTGATCACTGGAACTTTGTAACAAATTGTTATCAGTAGACTGAATTGAGCTCACTTCAGTATTCTTTGTAACATAAGTTTGTTGTTTATGTTCTGAGTGATACAGATTTGTAGATTGATTAAGGTGTCTACTCTTGTGATTCGGATGTAGATAAGGAGTTTTTCTTGTTTGAACTTCCTTTAACGTTTTTATGACAGTTTCCTGATTTCCATCAGGCATTGTTGTTGTTGACTTAACTACTGAATCTTTATTTGGGGTGTCCTCTGTTTGAACGACAACCTCTGAGTACGTTTTTACTTCAATAGGGTTTGGATTTGCCTGAACTGCAAGATTAGTGGTCTTGATCTTTGTTTCTTCAGTTTGGACTGCTACATCTGGAGATTTTGATGCTTCCTTTGCGACAAGTTCTTTGAACCTATTCGTCAATGACTTCTTTTTGTCCTTAAGTTTTTTAATCTGTTTGAGTAGATTTTGATTATGATTTTTGAGACGTAAGCATTCCTCATTCTCTAAGTCAACTTTATTTTGGCCTTCACGCTTCTCGTCTTTTAAACACTTGATTTGTTTTACTAATGTTTGGTTAAGGATCTTTAAACGTAAATTTTCTTCTTCTTGTTCTAATAAACGCTCCTTGAGTTCCTTCTTTGATGCTTTAGCTTTCTTAACTTGTTCGAGTAGCTTTTCTTGGTGATTTCTGAGGCACGAAATTTCCTTGTCTTCACTGCAGATGACTTCTTCAAGCTTTTTTTGCTTCTTTGATATAGTTTTTTCATTATCTTAAAACATCAAATCTGAGATATCCTTAAGGTCTTCTAATGAAGATTTTACTGATTTTGATTTACTTGTTATGTCTCAAAACATGACCATCTCCCCTTTATAAGGAAACGTCAAAACTTGTTTCTTTATGTTTAACATAAATGTATCCAAATCCTTAAACCAGGGTTGACCGAGTATGATGTCAGTGCTTTTATCCGTCCTTACAACATGAAATTGAGATATGTAGTCATAATGACCTATTGTCACTTGTAGATCACTAATTTTATACTCGTTTTGGTCAAAAATATTTTTCTTTACACCAATGCTTAGCTTTGGAATTAATAGTTGATTTGCCAAGTTGATGTTGATATAATTTTTATCATTGCTTGGGTTAATGGCGACATTAACTTCTCTTCCTTGGATACTTCCTTTTAATGTAATTACTCTATGATCTGTAACTGAAAAACCATTATAGGAAAACCTTTCTTCCTTCGTCATTTTAGAATTGAGCTCCATCATTTTTTTTCAATGATTGATCCCATTTGTTTTGTCGAGATGACTTAAGGTATTATATTTAAAGTTCCTTTGGACTTTGTACTTCAAGCCTCCTTTAAAAGTGTCTTTTTAATATATATATATATATATATATATATATATATAACCCAACTTCCTATTATCCTTAATATTTCAAAACTCCTTTGTATTCTTTTTATATAATTTTACTTACGCTTTTTTTCCTTTTATACTTTAAAAAGAATATTTAAATATTGTTTCAATTGGCTTCTTTTAAATATCTTATTGTCCTTTGTATTTATTTTTTAAATTTCATATAACTCTTTAAACTTTAATTCAACTTCACTCTAACGTACTTATTGTCCTTTGTATTTATTTTTTAAATTTCATATAACTCTTTAAACTTTAATTCAACTTCACTCTAACGTAAACTCTTAACTGATATTTTCTCCTTATGTAACCTTTTATAATAATATCCGCTTTGTACTTATATATATTTTCAATAATTTTATGACTTGAACTTTTCTTTAAATACCCCTTTATAATATAATGCTTATTTTTCTCCTTACGTAACCTTTTATAATAATACTCGCTTTGTACTTATATATATTTTCAATAATTTTATGACTTGAACTTTTCTTTAAATACCCCTTTATAATATAATACTTCTCTTTATATATCTTTTATTTATAATATTTTTTCATTTTTTTTTGAAAAGTTACAACCCTAGTGAAACGTGGCTATTCACCTCTTTGGGGTATAATATAAAATATATGTTCACTTATGTACTTTTGACTCTGTTAATGTTCTCCACGTAAAAAGTAAAACTTACCATTCACATAAAGAGATTTTGTATTCTTTTTGTTTTTCTTTTACTTTTAAAATACCACGGGCAATTACCATTGGTTTCTAAAACCACGGGCTTGTAAACCACTTAATGAAGAATCAAAATAATAGTATCTACTTTTCACGTAAAAAGTATAACTTACCATTCATGTAAAGAGATTTTGTATTCCTTTTGTTTGTCTTTTACTTTTAAAATATCATGGGCAATTACCATGGGTTTTTAAAACGAGGGGCTTCTCCAGGTAAAAAGTAAAACTTACCATTCACATAAAGAGATTTTGTATTCCTTTTGTTTTTCTTTTACTTTTAAAATACCATGGCAATTACCATAGGTTTCTAAAACCATGAGCTTGTAAACCACTTAATGAAGAATAAAGATAATATTATTTACTCTTCCTTCTCTTGCATATAGTTTTAAATATATTTGAAAAGAATCCCTCTTAACTTTATCATGCACTTTTTATCAATAATGTAGAACCTTTTTATATATATGAATGTTCTCATTCAAAATTTACATTGGACTATATTTATTTATTTATTTAAAAAAAAACAAAAATTAATCTTTATATGTACTTAATTTATTTTCTTTTTCTTTTTTTGAATTTGATTTTTTTTCTTTATTTTTTTTAATCTTTGTTTTTTGACTTTTTATTTTCTCTCCATATATATATATATATATATATATATATATATTAATTTATTATTATTATTATTGAATGGCCAAATGCTTGATAGCGAAATGGAGAAACTCCAAATTCTTGTAGCGAAACGCTTCAACGACAACAATGTTGATGAATTTGACGGTCAAAGACCTGGATCGGAGAACACGGCTCTATGCAGTGGTTGAGCAACCAGAGGATCGAACAACTCTGATACCAATGTAACGACAAAAGTTGTATACGCAGCGGAAATATTTAAAATACTTCGTAGACAAAGACATCCATCAAGGATAATAATTGTAAATTATATATTGTATAATAGAATTGATGTAGGATGATTACAATTGAGAATGAGGGTCCTTTATATATAGCTAGGTAAGTACCCTTTCACGAACAGGCATGTCTCTAAGACATGCCTTTTCATTATTAACTAACTAACCATTAGTTAATTTACTTATTATTTATTATTATATTTATATTATTATGATTATTATTTATTATCTATTTTTATTTATTTTTACATAATTTATGTTCATAACATATACCTCACAATATGAGAGAAATCTCCTGGCTGAAACCCCAGAAAATCCTTCCAGCAACTCTTCAGCACAAAACTGCTCTACAACCCTAGCGTCTGCCCAATCTGGACTGCATCAGCCACTCTCTGTCTCACCCTGGCCCTGCGTCAGCCTTTCTTGGCTTGCGTTAGCCCCAGGAGGCCCTGTGTTAGCTTTTTGGGCCTTTGTGTCAAACATGCTGGCCTCTCTGGTGCTCTGCGCAGCACTTGGCTGCCCTGCGTGGCCCTGCGTGAGCCCTTCTGGCTCTACATCACTCTCCTTGGTTGCTGCGCTGCTCTCCCGGCACAATCTCTGACTTCTCTGTTTCTCTGTACTCAATGCCCCTCAGCTGCTCTCCCAATCACTGATTCTATCTCTCTTAGCAAACCCCGCTCTAGAGAATAAAATGATTGATCATCTGGTGTATCCTCCAATTGACCCTCAAGCCTCCTCTTATACTTTTCCTGTTGACATATCAATGGCCGAGATTAAGTCCATAATCAACGGCTAAGATTCGATCTAGCTTGATCCATGTCTTTTGGACCATTCTAACACAGATTCATATTAATACACATTAATATTTTATTTTCCCTAAGTTTCGACTTAGGGACTCCATTAAAAATATTAATTATTTTAATATCTCCTTATATGTTTAGAATCTACCCAAACCCTTTCTGGGTATTGGAGATCTCATGTGCCCTAACCTCTCCACCAAATTTCGTGGCTAGAGCACATCCTATGCTACCCCAAATCAACAACTCATAAGGTGACTGATCAAGGAAACACATCTACAAAGTTGAAGCATCAAGCCAAGAAGTCTCAATCACTTCAAGGACAAGAAGGCCTACCATCTATCCTTCATCAAGAAAGACTACAAAGCAAAAGGAGAAACCTTTTGTACACAGGCACCTACAAAGAAGAGCAGATCAAAAAGGGACCTACACCACAAGCCAAGCCATCAATCAAGTCTACTTGAAGAAGGCAACTTGAAGAACATCAAGATCCTAGGAAGGCAAGCCATCAAGTCTTCAAGGAGAAATCAAATCCACTACATCTAAAAATCTATCAAGTAAGTATATGTCCCCTTTTGAATATACATCAATGTCTTTTTGCAAGGAAAGCAACAAATTGGTAGGTACCAATAACTTTCTTGCATGGAAGAAGAGGACTGATTTACTTCTCAAGGAGAATGAACTCCTAGAACACATCAAAGGGAATGTTACTATTCCTGCTAAGGAACAAACTCAAGCCTTAGCCAAGTATAATAAGGATGAGACCAGAGCTCAAAGGATTCTAATAGAACCTATCAAGGACTCTCTCATTCCTTATGTCTCCAAGTTTGAAACATCAAAAGAAATCTATGAAAACTATTAGAGCTATTCTCAGTAACCACAACCGAAGAAGTGATATCTCTAAGAAATGAATTGTACAAGATGAAGATATCAAAGGAAGGAATAGCTCTCTACTTCATGAAGATCTCTAAGATGAGAGATCAACTTCAAGAGCTAGGGGAAGTCATGTCCGACAAAGAAATGACAACTGTAGTACTCAATGCTCTACTTGAGGATTGGGGCAACTTCACATCTAGCATATATGCCAAGAAGGAAGCAACCACACAGTGAAATGTGGTCTCTATGCAAGACAGAAGAAACCAAACTTAAAGCAAAGGAAGATGTGGGATCAATAGAGCAAGCATTTTCTACCATGGCCAAGAGGAAGGGAAAATTTGGCAAATTTGGTTCACGAAGAACAAACAACAAAGACATCTCCAAAATCCAATGCTATGGATGCCAAGAATATGGACACTACAAAAGGAATTGTCTTAAGCTTAAGAAGGACAACAACAACAAAAGAAAGAGGGAAGAAGCTCACATGACTCAAGAGGTGAAAGAAGAAGAAAAGAAGCAAAAGAAGGAAGATCCTCTGGATCTCTACTATGACTAAGTCAAACTCTTTACTTCAAGTCTTCTTTCAAGGTTTTGAGTAGGATAGGAGCATGTAAGAATAAATTAAAAATTTTGTGGCTAGAAACATCTTCTAGAATCTAGAAGCATGAAGTACATAGAGTTCTAGATACTCATGAAGAAGTAGCATTTATAATGAGAACAAAATGCATGGTTAGAAATATCTTCTAGAATATAGGAGCATGGTAGATATAGCTCAAGATATTCATGTAGAAGGAGCATACCTAGTATAGGACCTCATCCACAATGAAAGAAAATTGATCATGATTAAGAATCTTAGAAGACCTCCATCATCAAAAGAAAAGAAACATTTGTAAGGCAAGGGTCTTTAAGATCCTATGATGGAATCTTCAAAAGAAGGTTCATGAACCAAAGCAGATGTCTCATTGGAAATCCCATTCATGGAATTCAAGAAAATGATGATATACAAGCAAGCTAAGATGAAGCAAGAAGGGCCACACCAAGGACAACCAAAAGAAGCTAAGATGATCAAAGGAGAATCAAGATGATGTATGTATGCATCAAAGTTTAGACATGTTATCATTTGTATATTATTGAGTCACGGGAATAGTTCTATAACATGATCAAGTAGGAAAGAATCTCTTCACCAATGACAAGCTCGAAGGCATGTACTACAATGCAATAAAGGTCAACAAAAGGATATGCTCACATAAGGAGTATAAGATTGCTAACTAAGAAGCAAGAAGAAATGCTGACTAGTCTAGGAAGCAAGCAATGAAGAAGTGCTTTCACAAGGAGCATAAGGTGGTTGAATAATCTATCCAAGAAGAAGCAAATGAAGAAAGAGATCAAGCATGTGAAGAACACCATGATCACAAAGAATCACTATCTGACAAGAACCATTGAAGATATCTCTCGAAAGAAGGCAGGACAACTCTAACAAAGGAAGGAAGGACCCTTGACACCTATGAAGGCCTTGGAGATATGAAAGATGCAGATAATTGATTCTACTCTACGAAGATGTCATGATGAAGAAGCCATCCAGCAAAAGCACCATTTAATGTTGAAGCAATATCAGGATGAAGTCATGATGGGCTACTAGGTCGAAGCATGTAAACAAGCAAGTACAACGAAGCATCCATGAGAAGAGTATTCCAAAGCATGGATAGATGACAAAGGAGTAGCCAGATGACAAGAAAACCTAATGTATGACAAGAAAGCCACTTTCCACGAAGGAAGCAATGACATGAAAAACCAGGAAGGAAAGTGATCGATGGATGGTGCCTTACCTAGAAGAAGTTTGAACAAAGACTTCATGACATCAAAGAAAGGAAGGAGATCAAGTAGCTAAAGGACCCACGAAGAAGAAGTTGCTGATAAATGAAAGAGTTTTTGTATTCAATCTTGTGTGATCCATAATGAATTAAGCAAAGTCTTTCGATAGAAATCACATAAGAGAAATTTTTGGCTGACGTGTTTCGAACCAACAAGTGTGGTTCATCATTAGGACCAGATGATGAACCACACTTGTTGGTTCGAAACGCGCCGACCAAAAATTTCTCTTATGTGATTTCTACCAAAAGACTTTGCTTAAATGAAAGAGTTCCTAGTTAAATGTCATGTCCCTTCTCAAACACATTTGTAACAAGGTGCTGCTACACAATTTTGCACAATTTTGGCTAAGGAAGAGAACCCATCATTTTCGACTTAGGGACTTACGAGGCAATTCGACTTAATTTGGTTGCTAGTGGAATGTGGGGGCCACCCACATGGGAATTCAAATTGGACCATTCGAATAGCTTGGAGGGAAAGTCGAATAAGTGTACAAAGGGGCCCACATGAGGCAAGTGAGGCCCAAGGAGTTATAAGGAGGAAGCAACTCTCATTTTTGGATTCATTCATACATCTTTGACATTTGCAAACAAACACACATCTGTTCACTCTATTGTTTAGCGAGTCTACCGGATGTTTAGCCACGAGTCTCTCACGCGAGAGATTCAACCTCTACTTCAGGGGACCATCTGTGCTCACCATAGGGAGGCTGTTCTACAGGAGTTTTCAAGAGTTCTGGGGTAGTGACACACATCAACAACCAACGCAGAGAAGGGAGTGCATATTTCTGGGCAGCTAGGAATCATGCAGAGGGAGTTTTGGACCAGCAGGGATCACATAGCTTGTCGGGAGGTCAGGGAGCTGAGGTAGCAGCATTGGACAGGCATTTTCGCTGAAGCTTTCAGCCAGCTGAACCAGCATTCCAGCAATTCGAACTGCTGGGCTGAGGGATAGCACAGAGGCCACACAACAGATTCTCGTGGTACTTGGGAGCAGTTGAGTTGGGCTAAGAGATCATCCAGGAAGTGAGGGATTGGATAGCACGAGTGAACTCAGCATTTTGGAGGAGTTCTCAGATGGATTTACAAGCAGTTTCTGGAAAGTTGAAATTGGTAGCTGGAGCTGAGGTGAGGCTCCAAAGGCGTCGAATTTCAAAAGTCTAAACCAGCCAAAATCCTTTATGGTTTTTTCTAGGTTTTTAACAAAGATCCCAAATATAAAGTTTCATAATTTTCTAAGCACCAAAGGTGGGATTTTAAGCCGTATCTTTGCAGCAGACGGTGTAGAATTGTTGGGGATTGAATAGTGGCTTTGGGGGTCGATTTTGGGAAGTCCAAATCGGACCAAACCATTTTTGGGTTTTGGCCAAGGAGTCCGAGGTTAAAAGCATATAAATTTATGGGCAGTTTTAGTGCACCTTGGAGCCATTTGAACTTCAGCAAAGCAGTGGTTTTTTGGGCAGCGCAATGCAAATTGGTGCAGCACCTGGGCAGCCTTCAGCTCAGCCATTTTCCTACCTAGGTTTGGTCTTGATTGTCCTTTGAGACAAGCACAGGTGCACCATTCCATCATCCATTGTATTTTACTTGCAAAAATATAATAAAATGGCTCAGAAGTTCTCCATTTGCAGCTTTTATGTAGAGACTATCACAATAACTAAAATCTGAAATACGGAAAGCCTGAAGAATTAATTTGTACTTACCTTAACTGCTGCTGGTTCTGCTACTGAACTGGTGATTCTGCTGCTGGTGATGCCGTGGCTATTTTGATCCAATCTCCGGGAAACCAATTCCTCCCAGCCAGACTGAGCAGATGGCTGCTCAACCCAGTAAGCTACTCGCAGAAGCTTACTGCCCCCGTGCCCAGAACCTCAGGCCGGCTAATGCTCTTCCACTGGTAATTCTTAGTCCTCTGGTCTGAACTCTCCTGCCCTCCATCTCCGTTTTTCCTCCTCCCTGATCGGCTCAGATTCGTGATTTATAATGGAAGGCTTGGCGGTGGCCACCCTCCTGCTTACGGCCACCGCTCTTCTCCCTCTTGACACGCCTCTGCATGCAATTAACTCTCCGATATTTCCCGGCAAGGTGCTCTGTTATGAATTTTTAGCAGGTTGGACGCGCCCCTTCAATGAACTGTGGTGTATATATTCTTTAGATTTACGGTCATAAAGATCATTTATGTTTTTATAACATTTCCTGTATATATGTTATAAAGTTCACTGATATCTTTTATAAATTTACATTATATATGTTATAAGGTTAAATGATATATTTTATAACATTTACATTTATAAAGTTAAATGATATATTTTATAACATTTCATTATATATGTTATAAAGTTTAATGATATGTTTTATAAATTCATATTATAAAGTCTAATTATATACTTTATAAAATTTAATATATATATATATATATATATATATATATATATTATAAAGTTTAAAGTTTAAAATTTTATTAAAGGGTCGTTACATTTTATATGGGTGTTTTCTGAATATTTCGTTTTTTTCATTTGCTGCATGTATTATTTACTTGTTATCACTTGTATTCCTACTTAGGAACATTACATTAAGAGGGAGCTCTGACAAGTCCCTAATCAAGAGGGAGTTTTGGATCACCCCTAACTACAAAAGAGTGACAATTGTGTTTTTCCACTTCATGTGTCATGCACTAGACCAGGACTAACAGCCATAAGTCTATATGAAGGCTATGAATGGAAATGTAGACACAAAATAGACACAACATTCTTGTCTTCACCTGGGAAGAAAGAATGGGAGGATTGGGTAATCATCTGGCATTCAATACTCTTTGAGGATGTGTAGGGCATCCAAGACAAGAGTAGGGAAGAGGACCGATATTCTTTGAGGGCTGGGAACCCAAGACAAGAATAGTCCTAGAAGGTCGTACTCAGTGAACACCCGGGTGGGTATGTACCTTAAGAGACAATGACTAATGTGTCTATAAGTCATTGGTCTTGCCAACATTATGCTCTGATCTATTGAGAGATAGAGTTGTCAGTCAAGGCCTTGCTGTGGAAACAATGTTGGTTATTATGATGCTATAACAGATGGATTGCCAATCTGGTTTCTCTTATGTGAATACTTCAGAGATTGAAACATAGCCAAACACCTTGTAATGTTGTATGAATACCTCCCTAGTTAAGAGGGAGCATTGAAGGAAGCGTAACTAGGTTCGGTCTTCATAAATGTACTTTTGATATTTGTATTTATTCAAGAAAAAGAAATATTATTTTTATAATATATTGTTAAAATTGGCAACTAGGGCCAAACTCCATGTGGGTCACCTTATTCATGGCTGATAATATTTTTCCTAGATTCCTCTCGTCGAGAGGTGTAGGATTGATCTAAAGATCATCCGATTCCGATAAGTATTTATGGAGATATGAATTTATTTTGATTATGGAATAATTATCAAGCCGACCAGCAACTCATGTAGGCTCAGAAGCCCAACAGACGCATCTATTCATCATCAACATTTGTATATAAATACAGGAGGTCTTTTCCTCATTTGGACACTCACTCTCATCACATCTCTCTCTCTCTCCTGCGCAGAAAAGAGGCTCTTCTCCTACTGCGCAGAAAGGGACTCTTCTCTCACACATGTGGAAGGAAGGACACAGAATTTAGGGCTACAACTACAGATCGGAATTTTGACCAGCGTTGACCATCAAACTCTCTCTCAGAACTGTGTTGTAGGTGGAACTGACTCTCCTCAGAAGGCCGTACATTTTGGTGAAGGAATCAAGGCAATTCGACGGTCAATTTGCAAGATATTGTTTGCCCTAGTTTAGGGCTGATCTAGGGTTTGCCACTGCTAATGCAAATCAGATTTTTGTACTATTTCTCTCTGCTGAATTATTGAAGATAAAAGAAGATTTGATCAAAGGGTTTCCCCATATTGGGGTTTGTCCTTGGCTAGCTGCCACATCTTGTGTCTCTTGTCTTGGCTTGTTTTCTGTCGATCGTTTAATGTTCTATCTGCACTTTACTTAATGTACATGTGATCGCTAATCTGTGGATCATAATAATAAAAAGAAGTAAACTGCTCTAAGCATAGAACATACCATAACTTAACATATATGTCAATGAGTTTCTTGCTCATTGAAATAGGTCTAGCACAAGTTAAAGTGCTATAGGTGAGTCAAATAGTCAAAAGAAAAGGTTGAAGACCTTAAGGGCATGTTACACCTTGTATGTTTATGTATTAGAGTCAAGAGAATACCTCCAAGCAAAGTCAACAAGTCTCCTCCATGCAACGACACCTACAAAAAAGCAATCTGAATTAGATATGTCAAGTCGGCCTACTGTCCTCTAGTCGGCCTCAAGTCGGCCTAAAGGAGGGACAGTCCTCTATATATAGAGGTTGTCCACTCCTCTAAGTACAACGCAATCTACCTCTGAAATTCGCAAAGAAGAAGAATCGAAAAAGGGTGAAGAAATTCTAAATGCAAGGAGCCTCTAGTGCAGTGAAGGAGAGACACAAACCAAAGTTTATAGGGTTGTTCTAAGGAGGATACGCAGTCACACGTGCGAGAAAAGAAGGGCAGTCTGCGGATATAACAACAACAAGATCACAATGATATATTCCTCCTTGTTTGGGCTAGTAACTTAGGCCTATAAGGCCTCCTACCCAAGCGAAGAAGAGACTCTCACAAGCGAAGGAGAAAGGAGTCAAAACCTAAGGGAAACCTCCCACACGTGTGAAAAACTAGGGCTGCAGTGTTGTCACATCAAGTCTGCAACCTCACATCAAGAAGGAGCTTGGTTGGTTAAGAGAAGGAAGGCATCATCTTATGTGAAAGAGTTCACTAAAGATCAAGGAGAAATATCTCTTCTAGAAGGTCTATCACCAGTTGTCGAAGGAAGTAGGAGGACGAAGTGTCGGAGAACGAAGTGCCGGAAGAAGTAGGAAAAAGTGTCGAGAAACAAAGTGCAGGAAGAAGGAAGTATTTGACTTGTGCTTGAAGGATATTCTTGTCAAGGGTCTAGGGTTTGGCATTGATCAAGAAGAAGCTTCAATAAGAGAAACTTACTAAAGGGTTTTCCTCTCAAGAGAAGAGAGGTTTTGGCCCTGGCAGAGAGCCAACATCTTGTGTTCTTGTTTTATGTTTTGATAGCAGTTTGATGAAGCACACACACATGCATTAATAAGCAAAGAAGAAGATTAAAGCTAACAAGAAAAGTAAAAAGACATCACAAATTGTTATCTAGTCCCAAAGAATCATTCTACACCTGATTGCCCTAGATTCTTCAACAATCTCATGCATCTATCTTCTTCCAGTTAGTAATCATGGGTGTAGACATGGGTTTGCAATCCTGCGTTCTGAACCTCTTCAGAATATCTGTAATGTATCTTCCTTTCCCAAGGAAGATCTATCCATCCTTCTGCCACACCTCCAATCCTAGGAAATAGTGCATCAACCCCAAATCCTTCATGTCAAACTTTGTTGCCAGTTTCGCCTTGCAACCCTTTATGAGCCCAGATGATCCTGTCAAGAATAAATCATCCACATAAAAAAATAAAATGAGGGGCTCATCCTCTAATATCAAATAGTAAAGGTTGGGATCTACGTCACTCTTGACGAAACCCATCTGCTGCAACTAGGTGTCAATTCTACCATACCATGCCTTGGGAGCCTACTTGACCCCGTATAGAGCCTTCTTCCAGCTCCGGTGTTTGACATACACTTTCTTCCCCACGAAGTGAACATCATACCCCTTGTCCTGTAACTGGGATACTGAAATCAGGTTCATACACAATCCTGGCACATGCAATACATTTGAAGCGTTGGTGCTTGCTCCTGACTCCCCCTAAAAATCTATGGTACCTCTCCCTATTGGAGGACATTTTGTTTTGTTTCCCATAGTAATCTGGAAATCCATCTACTCCTCTTTGTAGCTAGAGAAATATTCTCTAACCCCAATCATGTGAGCTGAAGCTCCACTGTCTATATACCAGACTTCCTATGAAGTTGATCCTGCTAAGCAAGCAAATCCGTCTTCCAATCTGGAAGATAAATCTGAAGTATCTTGAATGTTACTTCTATCCATGGCTATACGTGAACAAATTTAGTGTGTTATTACTCTTTTTCTCCCAACGTGGATTTTGCTTTACAACCTGTAGCAAAAACTCTCTGCGTCCAACTAGGATTCTGATCAGCGATAATCTGAGCTGCACAAATTTAGTGTGCTATTCCTCTTTTTCTCCCGATGCGGATTCTGCTTTATAGCCTACAGCAAAAACTCTCTGCATCCACTCAGGATTTTTCTCAACGGAAATCTGAGTTGAAACTACTCCCTTCAACTGCTAGAATCACTAATCTAGGCAATTTAATTTTCCTTCCTACTTTCAACTTAAAAAAAATAAAAAATAAAAAAATTGAACTGCTACCCTAGCAACTCAAACTGTCTGTTTTGGGATCTGCGCAGTTTTTCTGGGAATTTCGATCTGTTTCTCCCTCTGAACAATGAAACTCCTTTCTCTGCTTTTGGGCTTACCGGCTGATCAATTAAGCTCTGATACCATAAGAAAATTTTATCTATTGCAGCCACTGGAAATTATTTTTCTAACTCAAAAATTAATTATGCAGTTTATTTGCTACGGCAAATAACGAATAAAATCATTGCTGCAACTTTCACCATAAAAAATATTGCGAAAAATTAAATACTGGAAACTGAGAAATTCTAGCGCACACAATAAATATGACACACTTATATTGGACAATTGTCCTTGGAAAAACCCAACTTGGGAAAACCAGCGTAGCAAATGAGGGTTCTATTATTAATGCTCAACAGCAATTCTGAGTACAATAATTTACATGCCCAGCTAGCAATCTAGTCTGAAGAAAATACTAGCAAAAATATTGTGAGAATTTTCTCTCACCCCACAGCTATTTTCTGCCTCCAAGATAGCTTCCCTAGCCTCTACTTGAGATCCCTGCATCACCCTCTGCACAGTGCCTACGCTGGCTCTCTGAAGATTTCAGCCTTCCTTCCTTTGCCTTTCCCGAGAACTGGAAATCTTCCTCCCGAAATGCTACGGCTCTTCTCTTCCACCTGCTACTCACCCTTTGGCTTTATCTTCTCTGTTGAGCTGCTGCTACTGAGAAAATCGAACTGCCTGGGAAACTGAGTATCTGGACTCGATGATCTCCATCACCACATCAACTTTCTTTTATAATCCACTGTTGGAGCACTAACGGCCAATTTTAAAACTTAATCCATGGCTAGGATCATTTCTGGGTCGATCTGTGTAAGTTTCTAGATGATTCACGCCTTATCTCAAATAATACTGATTAATTAGCCATATTCCCTAAGTTTAGACTTAGGAAATCTTTAAAAATCGGTTAATAATCTAATTGAAACACTTCTAGGTGGAATTTCCATAAACGATTTTTGGGTTTTGGATATCTCATGTATACTTAACTCTCCACAAAATTTCGTGGCTAGAGCACATCCGATGCTACAAAAACTAATACTCCCTCTTAGTGAAGAATGTGTTCTAGCATTGTTGCTTCCTGTACCAACACTCTTTCTCTGCAGCATCTCCTGTTACGCTGCCAAATGTCTGGCTGTTGTTGCCCACCAACTACTCCGCAACTCTAATATACTTTGCATCTGTGTTGCTGCTGACCCTTCCATACTACTGCCAACACTGCATCTACACTGCAACTCCCTCTCATCTGTTGTTGTTGCAACTGCAACATCTGCAACATCCAAAATAGCTTGTCCCTGCTACTGAAACGGGTTCTCCACCATACCCATCTGTTCTCTGAAATAGATGAACTTAGCTCTCCCTAGAGCTTTCGTGAGTATATCTACAACTTGCTCTTCTGTGGGAACATACTGTAACTGGACTGCTCCTCGCTGTACACAATCACTGATGAAGTGACACCAAATATCGATGTGCTTCGACCTGTCATGAAACACTAGATTCTCAGAGAGCTTTATGCAACTCTAATCATCACAATAGATACTGGTCGCCTCCATCCTCTGCCTGAACAAGATTACTAGCATCTTCCGAAGCCATACAACTT
This sequence comes from Pinus tabuliformis, assembly GCA_031772625.1. Classification (NCBI taxonomy): domain Eukaryota; kingdom Viridiplantae; phylum Streptophyta; class Pinopsida; order Pinales; family Pinaceae; genus Pinus; species Pinus tabuliformis. The sequence goes on along the minus strand of CM062816.1, from coordinate 1,262,806,998 downwards.
CGCACGTAGTTGTGGTGGTTGCCATATACTCTGCTTCTGTAGAGCTCAGTGTTACTAACTTCTGCTTCCTGCTACACCAAGAAACCAGCGTTGAGCCAACACTGAAGTAGTACCCGGAGGTACTTTTCTTGTCCACTGAACTTCCTACCCAATCTGCATCTGTGTACCCACAAAGTTTGACGTCATCCTCTCGAGTATATTTCAACCCATACTCAACTGTGCCGCAAATGTACCTCAGAATATGCCTCGCTGTTGACCAATGTACCCTTTTCAGTTCCACCATGAACTGACTAAGTGTATTCACTAATAAGCAAATTTTGGCCTAGTGTTGACCAGATACATGAGAGATCCAATGAGCTGTCTATACAAGGTGGGGTTGACATCCTTGTCATCTGATGCATCTATCTTCTTCCAGTTAGTAATCATGGGTGTAGACATGGGTCTACAATCCTGCATTTTGAACCTCTTCAGAATATCTATAGTGTATCTTCCTTGCCCAAGGAAGATCTCACGATCCTTCTACCACACCTCTAATCCTAGGAAATAGTGCATCAAGCCCAAATCCTTCATGTCAAATTCTACTGCCAGTTTCCTTTTGCGACCCTCTATGAACCTTGATGATCCTGTCAAGAATAGATCATCCACATACAAAACTAAAATGAGTGGCTCATCCTCTACTATCAAATAATAAAGGTTGGGATCTGTGTTACTCTTAACGAACCCCATCTGCTGCAAGTAGGTGTCAATTCTACCATAAGATGCCCTAGGAGCTTGCTTGAGCTCGTATAGAGCCTTCTTCCAACTCGGGTGCTTGACATACACTTCCTTCCCCACGAAGTGACTATCATGCCCCTTATCTTGTAACTGGGATATTGTAATCAGGTTCATACCCAATCCTCGCACATGCAATACATCTAAAGCGTTGGTGCTTGCTCCTCACTCCCCTTGAAAATCTATGGTACCTCTGCCTACTAGAGTACATTTCGTTTTGTTTCCCATAGTAATCTGGAAATCCATCTGCTCCTCTTTGTAGCTAGAGAAATATTCTCTAACCCTTGTCATGTGAGTTGAAGCTCCACTATCTATATACCAGACTCCTTGTGAAGTTGATCCTGTTAAGCAAGCAAATTCGTCTTCCAATCTAGAAGACAAATCTGAAGTCTCTTGAATGTTACTTCTGTCCATGGCTATACTTGAACAAATTTAATGTGCTATTCCTCTTTTTCTCCCGATGTGGATTCTGCTCTACAGCCTGCAGCAAAAACTCTCTACGTCCAACTAGGATTCTACTCAGCGAAAATCTGAGCTGTAATTGCTCCCTCTTACTATTGGAATCACTAATCTGGGTAATTCAATTTTCCTGCCTCCTTTCAACTGAAATAAAAAATAAAAATAAAAAAAAATTAAAAATAAAAAATAAATAAAAAAATTAAAAAAATAAAAACTAATATATATATATATAGATATATCGAACTACTGCCCTAGCAACTCAAACTGCTTGTTCTGGGCTTTGCGCAGCTTTTTTGGGAATTTCGATCTGTTGCTCCCTCTGAACAACGAAATTCATTTCTCTGCTTCTAAGCTTCCCGGCTAATCATTTAAGCTCTGATACCATGTGAAAATTTTATCTATTATAGCTACTAGAAATTATTCTTCTAACTCAAAAATTAATTATGAAGTTTATTTGCTACGGCAAATAACGAATAAAATCATTCCTGCAACTTTCACCATAAAAAATAATGCGGAAAATAAAATACTAGAAACTAAGAAATTCTAGCACACACAATAAATTTGACAGTTATTTTGGACAATTGTCCCGGAAAAACCCAACATGGGAAAACCGGTGCAGCAGATGAGGGTTTTATTAATAATGTTCAGCAGTAATTCTGAGTACAATAATTTAGATGCCCAGCTAGCAATCTAATCTGAAGAAAATATTGTGAGAATTTTCTCTCACCCCACAGCTATTTTCTACCTCCGAAATAGCTACCCCAGCCTTTGCTTGAGATGCTTGCATCACCCTCTGCACAGTGCGTACGCTGGCTCTCTGAAGATTTCGGCCATCCTTCCTTTGCCTCACTCGGGAACTAGAAATCTTCCTCCCGAAATGCTACTGCTCTCCTCTTCCACCTGCTACTCACCCTTTGGCTTTATCTTCTCTGTTGAGCTGTTGTTACTGAGAAAATCGAACTGCCTGGGCAGTTGAGTATCTGCACTGGATGATCTCCATCACCACATTGACTTTCTTTTATAATCCATTTTTGGAGCACCAATGGCCAAGATGAAAACTTAATCAATAGCTATGATCATTTCAGGGTCGATCGATGTGAGTTTCTAGATGATTCACACCTTATCTCAATTAATACTGATTAATTAACCATATTCCTTAAGTTTAAACTTAGGAAATATTTAAAAATTAGTTAATAATCTAATTGAGACACTTCTGAGCGGAATTTCTAGAAACAATTTATGGGTTTTGGAGATCTCATGTATTCTAGCCTCTCCACAAAATTTCGTGGCTAGAGCATGTCCAATGCTACAAAAACTAACATGCCTCAAGTTCGAGATTAGCTTGCTGTCATCAGTGAGACTGTTACAGATTCTGAGATGATGAGGATTGCTTTGAAAGGGTTCACCAAGGAATGGAAGCCCTTCATCAAAGGGATCGTTGCTAGAGAGAAGTTGACAGACTAGAACAGTTTGTGTGATGACTTCATTCTGAAGGAACTGTGAGACGAGGACATTCATACGAAGAAGAAGACTTCAAATGATAGCATGACTCAAAATGACCCTACAAGCATGAAGAAATGCTTTGACTAAAAAATGAAAATAATCATAATAATAATTTATTTTTCTTCTTTTGATACAAGTACAATGATAATTATGAAGACCAAGCCTAGTTGCATTTCCAACATTCCCTCTTAACTAGGGAGGTATTCATAATTACTCAACAGGATACCAAGATACTCTCAAACATGAAATATTCTCATATGAAGGGATTCAGATTGATTAGCATCATCATAACCAACATTGTCAATAACAAAATAGCAAGGCCTTGACTAACAAGCTCTATCTCTCCACTAGATCAGAGAACAATGTTGGGAAGCATAAATTTGGACACAACCATCGCCTCTCTCCTGGCACATTCCCCATTCAGATGTTCACTAGGTATGTCCTCACAGGACTATTATTATCTTGGATACCCTATCCTCAAAGAATATCAGTCCTTAGGACTACTCTTATCTTGGATACCCTATCCTCAAAGAGTATCGATCCTATATGCTTATCCAATCCACCATTCTCCCTACCAGTGCCTTCACTAGGCTTACGGTTGTTAGTCCTGGCCATAGTGCATGACACATGGAGAATATTGTGTCCATCCTCACTCCTTCCCAACTAAGGAGGAATAACCACAAGCCTAAGCTTGTCTCAAAAATAATCATCAAAGCACCAGCTACATGTTCTTCCATGGAGATTTGTTGTAGTTGTTGGGCTCCTATCTGCATCACATCATAACGAGCTTCGACCTTCCTAGATCTTTGTTAACCTTCACGTAGCTTCAACATGTCATCAAGTAGTTCATCAAACATCTTATGGAGCCAAACTTCTTCACAATTGATTGCACAAGTCTTCACATCTTCTTCCTGCATAATAGAATTCTACTTTCATGCTTTTTCCAAGAAATTATATCTTCTTCCATTCATCACAAGTATTTCTATCAGCAACAATATTGTTAATCAATATGTTCCTGGATCGAACCAATCAGTATTGTTAATCAATGTGTTCTTGGATGTGTTCCTCAAAACACGAACTTGTGTGCCTCAGAATTCGGACTATGTACATCAAAACTTGGACTACTCATAGAATTCTGTATACCACAGTGCCATATAAGATTCGGATGTCACCACAGAAGAGTTGATTTTGTCACAGGTTCGTGTCACCTTGTTTTTTCTATTTGATGTAGGTTGTTCATACAAAATACTTCTTCCAATCTCTAGAATTAGATATTTCATCAAACTCGTTGTCATATAAACTTTGATGCTTTAACTTAGGTCTCTTTTCTAGCCCTTAAGGATTTTGGTCCTTCTTATACAGATGAGCTCGAATCACAGGGATATAAATGTCATCCTTGTTGATTTATGTAGCATCGGATGTGCTCTTGCCTCGAGATTTTGCAGAGGCTAAGACACATGCATTCTCCAATACCCAAAAATTGTTTGGGAAAATTCCACCTAGAGATGGTTTAATTTAAATAATTAACTTTTTAAAATGGTTTCCTAAGTCTAAACTTAGGAAATTTGGTTAATTAAAGGGTATTAATTAAATCAAGTGTGAATCTTCTAGAGGAAGACGAGGATCAACTCCCAGTTAATCTTAGTCGTTCATTATGATTTAATCTTGGCCGTTGGAGCTCCAACGAGAGATTATAAGGAGGAGTTCGATGGATACTTGGAGAACACATCAAATGAGAGATCAGAGATCGAATTTCTCAAGAGTAACAGTGTTGAGTAGCAAGAGTAAGATCGAGTGATCTTCTTGCAGTGAGGGGCTAGGATAGTAGTCCAGAGGAGAGTTTTCTAGATCCGAAGAGTGCAAAGCAGAGAAGGCTTAGAGCAGTTTAGAGAGGCGGCGCAGTGCCACGCAGAGGTAGCGCAGAGCTTCAGAGGGTGTTCAAAATCCAGAGTATGGGTGCCAAATCCCAAAGAACCAATGGTTAGTGGAACTCGAAGCATGGAGGTGAGATAAGGACTTGTAATATATGATAGAAAGTGTTAACTATGATATAGGGATAGATGGAACTACATTATCTCAATCGGGGCTTCCCAGGTAGTGCCCCTCTTATACCCATTGGGAAATTAGGGGAGGTCCCACAGGACTAGGATCGAATATTAATCCCCCATTTAAGGTGAGAGAACAAGATCACAGTTAAAACCCATCCTTCTTCCATATCACCCCATAATCCATATCAAATCCCCAAATACAAACAAGCATAAGCACCCAATTGCAAAATGATCAAAGTATCTTTTGAGTGGAGACCCACCTTCGTCCATGTCCTCATGTCAAATGCGTAAAAAGTATATCGCTGATGCAAGTGGCTGAGATATGATGGCATGTTGTCAACTATGTTAGGATATTCCGACACATAGGAAATAGTTAAGTATAACTTGGTCTAGTGTAGAGTTAGGTAAAGTGTGTTTCTTTACTATGTACTTTTGTAACTTACAATCCGACGTTCACGATATGTTCTAGACATTAAGTGATCTGACGGTTCATTCTCTCCTTGGTATTACCGACACTTGATCCGTGGCTTAACACCCGATTGGTCCATGATCTCCATTTAAAGAGCATGGAGGGTCATTTGTAGGGTGACCGTTCATGAGAGAAGCTTATGTAAATTTTCTTTCTTTTATTAATAAATTGCCTGAAGTGGTCGTGTTGGCTCAGGTCGTGGACTGTTTCCCTCTTTGAGGATTTTAACCACGTCAAGAATGTTGGTGTATTGATTTGTGATCTGTTTGTGAGCAGTGTCCTTTGGTGTTCTGTTTGAGGAACTTACCTTGTAAATTCCTACATGGTATTAGAGCTATTTGAGGGTCGTATCCGTTGGTGATCCAAATCCAAAGCCGGTACAAGTGCATGCGACTGTCGTTTCCTAGATCTACTGTTTCTAACTGCTTTCGGGCCGAGAGGACTGCTCTATTGTGTTAGGAGCATCTGTTCCAGTGAGGAACCCCTTTCATTTCACACGAAAAGGTTTTCGGTAGCCCTAGCTACGTCATTTTTAAGATCTGGAGGTATACAGTCTTTATTTGCAGTTTTAGTTATTCATCTCTCTGTTTATTTCAGTTTATTTAGCTCTTTGTTTTTTTTATTACCGGATCTATACCTTTCATTTCTGCGTATGCTCTTTGCCCTGCGACTCTGTGCGATCTGGGCAAATCAGAAACAGGAAGGAAGGATTTTTCTCATGCGTATGCTTTTTTCTGCTGCGCCTTAGTGTGATCTCAAAAAATCAAGAACATTGAGGAAAATATTTAGTTTCTAGAAAAAGCTAATTTCAAGTGAGAAACCCCTTTTGTTTCACGCGAAAAGGTTTCCAATAGCCCTAGCTACATCATTTTTAAGATCTTGAGGTACATAGTCTTTATTTGGAGTTTTAGTTATTCATCTCTCTGTTTATTTCGGTTTATTTAGCTCTTGGTTTTTTTTATTACCGGATCTATACCTGTCATTTATGCGTATGCTCTTTTCCCTGCGACTCTATGCGATCTGGGCAAATCAGAAACAGGAAGGAAGGATTTTTCTCATGTGTTAGCCTCACTCTCTTATTAAATCAATTATAAATCCAAATATTCAATTAAATAAATTAAATCAAGAAAATTAGGAGTTAGTTCCTCAAACTAAAGAGTTTAGTTAGGAGGAGAGATTCTCTCCAACTAGTTCTCCTAAATTAGTGTGTAAGTTGAGAAAATGTCTCAACCAAGTGAGTCTAAGATAGACGCACTATCTTAAGACCACTTGCTCATGTATTTAAATGTATTATTAAATTATTTGAATAAGAGAGAATTACATGAGCATGAGAGACCATATGATGGCTCTCTGCCTTTTCTGCCAGTTTGTCTTTTGTGTGTTGTTGGTTTGATATTTTATGTGTGTTAATTTCCTTATATGGTTATATGGCTGTGTGAAATTCTTTCATGTGGTATCAGAGCTTCTTCAATTGGTATCAGAGGTCGGATACCCTCATAGATATCTTTGGATATTACTTCTCTCAACGTGTTTACAGCAACATCACTGCCCTGATACTCTTCTTAGTTCCTTTAATTACGTTTTGGAAGATTGTTAAGAACAATTCTACACAACAGTTCTCTGGATTTCCGTATGTTTCCATGCTTTTGAACTGCTTGCTTTCTGCATGGTATGGCATGCCGTTTGTATCACCCAATAACCTTCTTATGAGCACGATTAATGGAACTGGGGCCGTCATAGAACTCTGATACGCAATTGTGTTCATCTGCTATATTTGCGACAAGAAATACAAGGTGAAGATATTTGGCCTTCTGCTAGCTATTCTCACTTTTTTTTGGAATGGTCATCCTCGTGTCGCTATTGGCACTCCACGGAACAATTAGAAGGTTATTTTGCGGCTTCATTTGTGCCATCTTCTCCATCTGTATGTACGGATCTCCTCTGTCAGTAATGGATGGACTTGAAGTGAAAATTCTTCAATTGCTGCTCTAACAATGTTCCTATCTCCAGAGTTCAAATCAACCAAGCGTTTTTCCAATTCTTCCAATTTCTTTGATGGAATATAATGAGTGCGAAGACTAGTTGAAATCATTTCCACACCATCAAGTCGTGCACCTGTTAAGGCCAAATACTCCCCAAGATGTCCTGGAAGATGTGAAAGAATGTACGAGAGACTGGCATCGGTGTGAAATCCAAAGCCAGCCTCAGGCGCTGATAACATAGTTTTCTCTGTGACTACTTTAAAAGTGGATGCTAATGTTAGACTTGCACCTCCTCCAATTGCAGGTCCATTAACAATTGCTACCACAGTTTTCTTGTATGTATGGATATCATACTGAAGCCAATACATTTTGTATACAGCCTCGATAGCATGTTTGTCTGCCTTGCCATAATAAAATACCCTCAAGTCTTCCCCAGCAGAAAATGCTCGCCCAGCTCCCTTCATGATTATCATCTCCACCTCATTTTATTTCTCCCATTTCTCGTAGATCTCAGCTAATCGGATTATCACTTCCCTGCTAATGATATTCAGTTTTCGTGGGTTATTAAGAGTGATAACTCGTACACGACCTTTCTCTTCATCTAGGACATCCTGAGGAGCTTGAGATTCAGGTTTGCTCTCTGCCATTGGATGTGCCATATAAGCCTTTATACCAACACAAATTCTAGCAAGAAGAACCAGAGATGTAATGAATTGGCCTAAAAATGGCGTGAAGGAGTCTCCTTAGAACTTGCAAGAAGGGCTAAAATCGCAGAGTTTGAAGATGGTTGGGAGAATAGAAGCTTTTAACAGTCGACAGGGGAGCTCACTTTAGCGTTGTTCAAGACCCCAGATATCGCCAGTGTACACAGCTTTAGTATCGCTCTCTCTTGATGTCCAGATCCAGAGTTCCAGCGTAAAGTATTGGCTAAAGTCTCTCCAACAAGGTGTGCGTTTTTTTAAGAAGGAGCGTGCACAAAATTTTGATTTTTGAATTCATTTCACTTTTATAAAGTAAAATCATAAACATTAATTCACTTTTTAAGTTACATCATAAAGTGATTTTTTTATAAAGTGATATCAATCTTTGGAGGAATAAGGACATATTTTAATATTTTGGAGAGATAAGGAGTATTTATAATTCTTTATGTAATGGAGTAATAAGAGCTTTTGTGGAGTCATAAGGTGCATATTTTGTAATTTTGGAGTGATAAGTGAAGATTTTTAAAAGGGGAAGCTCCTTGTTGTATTTTGAAGAATAATGTGTATGCTTTTTTCTGTTGTGCCTTAGTGTGATCTCGGAAAATCATAAACATTGAGGAAAATATTCAGTTTCTGACGAAAGCTAACTTCAAGCCATAAAGTTTGGTTTTTTATTGTATGTCCATGTTGGGTTGTGCGGTTTTTTGTTTTGTAGGCAAAAAGAGTTTTTTCAAGTAAGCACGCACCCTAAATCTTCAGTGACTAAAAAAAAAAAAAAAACCCTTCCTCTTTTCCAAAAATTACTAACCTTTTAAACTAGCTCACTTGGTCCAAAGTTACTTTATAAGAATATAGGTCTTGATTTCAAGTCTTTCTTTTGGTTGAGTTACCTTTTCAAAAAACACATGTAACTTATGTTTTAAAGTTACTTTATGTAAAGTGTTCTCACCCATTATAAAAAGTGAGTCACTTATAATTCTAAAGTCTCTTTATCTTTTATTTAAGTTACAATTTAGTGGGTAGCTCATAAAGTACCATTGTAAAAGTGACTTTCACTTATTTATAAAAGTGGGTCACATAAAATCTTTTTTTTTTTTAAGTGAGCTAATTAGATTAAGTTTGGAGGGGGGGGTTTAAAATATAACATTATTATTCACTTCCGCACATTCATGCACTTCGTCAGCATCTTCAACAACTTTTCTTCAAAAAGCCATAACTTCTTCATCTGGAAGTCGTTTTCAGAGCCGTTTTTTTTAATCAACCTAATTTTTCGAGATCTTTCCATTGGAACACTTAGTTTCAGCATCTACAGCTTCAATTTCTGTTAAAATGGAAAGTCCATGCCAAGTTATTCTTGACAGCACCAACTACTTCCAATGGTGGTCCTACATTGTGGATTTACTTAGAAGTAAAGGTCTTTACAGAATAGCCTCAAGCCAAGAAACTAAATCTAAAGATGAAGATAAGGCAGCCAAATGGGAAAATAGGCAAGATCAAGCACGTGGGTTGATAGGGATGTCTATTTCTCCAGACCTTAGATTCCATATCGCAGAACTTGATACCCCTAATGAAGCAATGAAACAGCTCACTAAAGTTTTTGGAATTAAAAATGAAATTAGAGCCCATCAACTCGAAAATGAGTTGTTTACGTTGGACCCCAATAATTTTTCTTCCATTGAAGATTTTTTGTCCAAGTTCAAGACCCTTAGACTTCTCTTGGAAGGTTTTAAGGTTAAGAAAGAAGATGGTAGCCTTATCTATTCCATTCTTACTAAGTTGGGACCAGCCTACTCTGTGCTTGTTCCACCTTCCATTCTACTAGAGAAGCCTTTATTTCTCAAGGACAAGACTACAAATCCCCCTCTTTTGATGCCTTTTGTGATTCTTTAATAAGAGAACAAGAAAAACTCTTACATCTTGGTCTTCTTAATCTTGGAAACTCTTCTAAGAAAGCCTTAACCGCCCAACAACAACCAAATTCAAAGAATCCTAAGAAGCAATACCCTAAAAAGAATAGTCCTAAACCAAACAAGGGTCCTAAGCAATTTCAATCTCAAAATGAAAAATCAATTCAACAAAATGAGAAGGCAAATAAAAACAAAGGGAAGAAGACTGATAGACATTGCAACTTTTGTAATCAATATGGCCACTTAGAATCCAAATGATTTAAGAAGATGGAAGCCTTGGAAGCAGCAATGAAGAAGCATAACATCCATTTGGAGCACTCTTCAACTTCAACTTCATCTTCAGGAATAGCACTTTCTGCATGTGGTTGTCGAGCATCTCAGTTTGGTTATGCACTAAATGTATCTTCTTCCTCTCATTCTCATGAGTGGCTCATTGATTATGGAGCTTCTTATCACATGGCCAAAAACAAAGCCATGTTTTCTTCTTTAAATGATTGTAACACCAAAAATATATATGTTGGTGATGATAGATCTCTTAGTGTTGCAGGGACTGGAACTGTTCATCTAGACAATGTTGAATTTAATGATGTATTATGTGTTCCAACCTTATCCTGCAACCTTCTATCTGTATATCAGATAACTCATTCAGATGAAGGTAAAACCATTGAATTTTCACCTCACGATGTTGTAATTAAGGACCTAAGAGATCCTAGACAGATTTTAGCTATTGGCATTGTTGATGATTCTACAAGGTTGTATAAGTTTAACAACTTTGGGTCATCAACTCTTCCCTTGGTATTTTTTTCTCATAATGATGAAGTGAGCAAACTTTGGCATGAGCGATTTGGTCACTTAAACTATCGCTCCCTTCAAAATCTATGTAAAGAAAATATGGTGATAGGTCTTCCTATGGTATCTTGCAGAGATGGTGTTTGTTCCGGATGTGTACTCGGAAAACATCATCAGGATAGTTTTGAAAAACGTGCCTCTTGGCACGCCTCAACCCCTTTACAGCTTGTGCATAGTGATTTATGTGGTCCACTTCCAGTTGTTTCATTCTCTGGCTACAAGTATTTCTTAACTTTCATTGATGATTTCTCCAAACGCACTTGGGTATACTTCTTAAAACTCAAGAGTGAAGTATTTAACATGTTCTTGGTCGTTAAGGCCTTTGTTGAGAAACAATATGGACATCAAATTCTTAAGCTAAGATCTGAAAATGGCAGAGAATATGTTAACAACAAATTCATCAATTTTTGCATTGAGCATGGAATTCAAATGCAACATATTGTTCCATATACTCCACAACAAAATGGTGTAGCTGAAAGGAAGAATCGCACTTTAAAGGAAATGGCTAATTGTATGCTTCAATCTAAAGGACTTAGTCTTAATTTTTGGGTAGAAGCAATTAACTATGCAAATTACATAGTAAATCACTCCTACTAAGGTTTTAAAGAATATCACTCCAGAAGAAGCATGGAGCTCAATTAAACCAGATGTAAGCCACTTTCGTGTTTTTGGAAGTGAAGCATGGGCCCATATTCCAGATGAGAAACATAAAGCTTTAGAACCTAAGAGTGAAAAATGTATTTTTGTTGGATATTCTAAAGATGTCAAAGGACAAAGACGTATTCCACTTAAGTCCAAAAATGTTATCCTTAGAAGAGATGTAAAGTTTGCTTAAAATATATTGGCCTACGCGCCTAGTTCGGTGGATGTGCCACCTCTTTCTATCCCTTCTACTTCTGAAAATATTTCTTCTTCAGATGATGACAACGAGGATGACAATCCTCCCCCACCTTCTCAGGATCCTCCTTCAACTCCTCAACTTCCAAAATGGGTCTGTGCTACTCGGGATGCAGCAAGCGCTCTTGCAGGTGATCCTACAAATCAGTGACATACACATTCTCAGTTCGATAGAGCCTCCTCTTTACTCGCTCAAGCTTCAGCGAATTATGATCCTGATACCTTTGCAAAAGCTTCAGGCCATCCAAATTGGGACGCAGCTATGAATGAAGAATATTGTTCATTATTGGCAAATGATACATGGGATCTTGTTCCTCTTCCAAAGGGACGAAAACTTGTTAGATGCAAATGGGTTTACAGAACCAAGTTTGGACTAGACGGTAAAGTTGATAAACATAAAGCTCGTCTTTTTGCTAAGGGTTTTTCACAAGTTGAAGGCATTTACTATACTGAAGGCTTCTCCCCTGTTGCCAAAATGAACTCTATCCGCCTTGTTCTTTCCCTTGCTGCCTCTTTCAAATGGGAAGTTCTTCAGATGGATGTTAAATCTTCCTTCTTGCATGGGGACTTGCATGAAGAAATCTATATGGAACAACCTCCTGGCTTTATACAAACAAACTCCAGCCTTGTATGTCGGCTTAAGAAATCCCTTTATGGTCTCAAGCAAGCCCCTCGAGCTTGGTATGCCAAAATGGATAGCTTTCTTTTAGATACTGGCTTTTCTAGGTGTCATTCTGACAATATTGTCTACACCAAGAAAGTGAGTAAGTCTCTTATCATTCATGTTCTTTATGTTGATGATCTTATCCTTACTAGTAGTGATCCCAACCTTATAAACCATGTGAAATCCAGCCTTAAAAAGCAGTTTGAAATGAAAGACTTAGGGCACTTGCATTTTTCTTGGTCTTCAAGTCTTGCAATCCAAGGAAGGTATTTCCCTTTCCTAGTCCAAGTATGCCTGTGATCTTCTACGCCACTTTCACATGGAAGACTGTAAGCCAGCCCCTTCTCCCTTTCAGTCTAGACTCAAACTTTCAGTCACTTGTACTTCCCCTGAAGCTGATGCTACCTTATACCGTCAACTTGTAGGAAAACTTTTGTATCTGACCCATATCCGTCCTAACCTTTCCTTTGTTTTTGGCCTTATTGCTCAGTTTATGCAAAACCCACATGAAAGTCATTAGAATGCAGCTAAAAGAATACTTCAATATGTTCGAGGTACAATTCAGCTTGGGATTCATTACAGTGCAAAAGCATCTCCTCTATTGGTTGGTTTCATTGATTCCGATTGGGCTAGTGACCCTTATGATTGGAAGTCTACTGCAGGTTAGGTCTTCACTCTTGGTTCTGAACCTATTACATGGGCTTGTAAGAAACAAAGTGCCATTTTTCTTTCTTCAGCAGAAGCAGAGTATCGTGGCATCATAGAAGCTAGTAAGGAAGCCCTGTGGCTTCATCAGATCCTATCAGAGTTTGGCTTTCAACGACAGCATCCGACTACACTTTGGTGTGATAATCAAAGTGCCATTCAACTATGCAAAGATCCAGTCCAACATCAACACAGCAAACACATTGAACTACACATGCACTTCATCGGACAGCTCATTCATGACATGTTCTTAAATTGCAATATTGTTCAACCGATGATCAAGTTGCAGACATCTTTACAAAGGCTCTCACAGAGGCGAAGTTTACTAAACTTCAATTTATGGTTGAGTTCAATAAGTTGTCACTAAGGGGGGATAGGCTCTAATGCCTCCTTCTTTCTCCTATTGTGTCATATTTGTACATCCTTCAATACTATCCCACGTTGTTCTTAAGGGGGGATGTTAGGATATTCCGACACATAGGAAATAGTTAAGTATAACTTGGTCTAATGTAGAGTTAGGTAAAGTGTGTTTTTTTACTATGTACTTTTGTAACTTACAATCCGACGGTCACGATATGTTCTAGACATTAAGTGATCCGACGGTTCATTCTCTCCTCGGTATTACCGACACTTGATCTGTGGCTTAACACCCGATTGGTCCATGATCTCTATTTAAAGAGCATGGAGGGTCATTTGTAGGGTGACCGTTCATGAGAGAAGCTTATGTAAATTTTCTTTCTTTTATTAATAAATTGTCTGAAGTGGCCGCATTGGCTCAGGCCGTGGACTGTTTGCCTCTTTAAGGGCTTTAACCACGTCAAGAATACTGGTGTATTTCTCTGTGATTTGTTTGTGAGCGGTGTCCTTTGGTGTTCTATTTGAGGAACTTACCCCGTAAATTCCTACAAGCTAGTAATCGTTGTCAAGGGCTACTAGCTATGTGGTTGGCCAACTAGCTGTCAAGAATAGGAGAAAAGTTTTCTCTTATAGGGTTACCTATTTTTTTCAGTAATAGGACCCTCCCAAGGAGAGTTTTATAGCCCACCTACTACCAACAACTCTATTCAAGTGATATATTTGTGCTTTATTGCCTTCCAACTAGATAACAAATTAAGTATTGTTTCTTCCCCCCAAACATTTGCAATTTGAAAGATGTTTTGTTGTTGAATCCATGATTTAAAACTTCTAAAGCTTTCATGCTACCTGTAGGTTGATGCATTTACTCATGTGTTTCTCCCACACCCTTCCATTTGTTTGTCGTTAGCTTAGTGACCTACTAATATAGAAATCTTGCTCACCATTGTGCTAAAAACCCCAATACAAATGCCTCCACCAAAAAGGAACTATACTCGGTCTTCATAATTATTATTGTATTTGTATCATTATATATTTATTATAAAAATGAAAAAGGGAAAAAGAGGAATTATTTTTGCAGCATGGGTTTCATGCTCCTTTTATTTGTCATCTAGGTCAAGCATGTTCTTCATGCTTCTAGGGTTCATTGAGTCATTTGAGTCTTTGTCATATGTATAAGACCCTTATGGGCAAAATTGTATCAAGAAAGAAATATTATTTTTGAGTTTAAAGTGTCATTTTTGGACTCCCAACACCAAGTCGGCCCTGCCAGTGAAGTCAGCCTAGAAGAGGCCCATTCGACCTTTGAAAAAGGTATAAAAAAGAAGAGCATTCGACCTATTTGGCATCTATCCTCAAGCAAGTTCGATTTGCACCAAAAATAGAAGAAAAAGACGAGAAACCAAGGAGAAAGAAAGAGAATCCAAGAAAAGAAGAAAAGATTGATTTTTGACCTAATTCGGCTCACACGTGCGAGTTTTTTTTCTAGGGTTTCTGCTACTGCTACAGTCCGAAGTTGCAGGTTGGGAGTTCCAGAGCCAAATTCATAGGTCGAGACCTTGAAAGTTGCAGAAAGAAGACACTTTGACGTTCGTTGACTTGGATAAACTTTGACTCTTTTGGAAGAAGATACCTTGGAGGGTTGACTTGTTGTTTGGTGGAAGTTCTTGGTCTTGTTTTGGGGTATTGGTTGTCTCACTTTGACTTGGTTCTACATAGAGAAGAGTTTCATTGGGTTTTCTCCTAGGAGGGGTTTTTCCCTAGCTGTGAGCCTATATTTTGTGTCTCTTGTTCTTGTGATCTTCATACATTTTGAATTGGTAATTGCTTGATGAAAGAAGAAATAATAACAAAGATTTAAAGGCCAACATATACTTACCAGTAATTATCAAGAAAAGAGGAATCAAAACCCTAATTTCAATCTACATTGATTTCTCAACAAAAGGACCGAGAAAGGAAATCTCTGTTGGACAATAACCTGAGAAGGGGTAGTTTTCCCTCTTTGCGAGTGAGTGCCCCAGATTCCAAATCCTATCAACGAAGAGAGAAAATCTGAAAAAAACTCAAGGTAGAAGGGTTGGGCATGAAACTTTGCCTAAATAATGGCTTAATGGACTATCAATTTGTAGTGAATCATGTGCGGCAAAATAAACAATTGCATTATCTCAGCCTTGACATGGTCAAGGGGAAATAAGCTAGGTCCACAAATCACAAAGTGATAAAACACAATAGGCCTAATAATTGAGTCAAAGAGATGGATATTGAAAGAGATATCCTAAAAACAAAGAACTGACACTTGAGTATGGAGAGGGACCCACATGCCTTATTGAGTCAAGCAAAAAGGTCTACCTCAAACTAAACTTTCAGCTTCTGAACTAAAAAATGGGAATCTAACAAAGAGATCTTGCACAAATTAAACACCATAACCTCAATCTTGTTGAGGCTCACCACCATCTATCTAAGGTTGCATTCTTAGACTCTGCATTAACACATTTGTAGTGATCGATGATCACAAAGGTAGGCCCTCCTCCACTTCTACTTATAGTGCAAATAGGGAGACTTGTCTCTTATCCTCCTTTTCCATACTGATGTATTTATCTTTAGTATTTTTTAAGGTTTATCCCTTCACATTCTCTATTTCTATTATATTTATATTTCTTTCTTTTTGCATATAATTCCACATCACCAATTTGAATTGTTCACTCTCTCTCTCTCTCTCTCTCTCTCTCTGCAACTCCTAAGTGTATGTGTGTAATTCAACATCGTACAATGTCAACAGAGACACATATCAATAAATACAAGCACATATGAGAAATTTATTCAAGATGATACCTTCACCTTCAATTCTGAAATAAACATTTCAACAAGCTCCTCTCCTAGATTCTCTGCGGATAAATAGTATAAGAAAAATCTTTAGCATTGGATTCTTCATTAAAATAAAACCATCATTTATCTAACAAAAACAACAATCAAATCAATTACATATGAAAAAGGAAATAGATTAACCATGAACTATTGCAATTACTCAATAATAAAGACATGTCAAAATGGTACATTCTCTCCCTTCTAAACATAAATTTTCAACTTTTTAATTATTCCAAGTTAAAAATGAAAGTATGGATTGTAGACATATCTATGAGAGAGACTGAGAGGAAATGTATGGAATATTATATTTACAATTTCCTTTTCCTTGGAATTCATTTACTTTCATTAGTGGTTGTCCAACTACGTGAATCATTTTGCAGATAAGCTTATTTCCACATCCTGTCAGTTCCAATTCCTGTCGTTATGGGTAACTAACCTGGACTAACATGGCAAGTATTCCTACTACAACTCATTTCATACACCTAGAACAATGAATTTACAATGACTTCAAGATGGTGCCCATTTCAGCTAGCAAGTTCGTTGTCAAAAAAAATTGTAATCACAAGGCAACTCACTTCTAAACATGCACTGTTCTAATTATTTCATCCTTGTGAACATTAAAACCAAATACATAAGTTAAACCCACCTCATAATTTTGAAGTGGTAACAAGTGCAGAAGTCAATGAAGAGAAGACGATAACTTGGATTAGATACCAGAAAGATAGAAACTCACCCAACTAGGACAGATTATTGTTGAGTTTGCATGAGAGAGATGGATTGAATGGATCCACCAAAAAAACTTAAATCAGCATGAACCATTAGCACATCATAAAAAGAAGAGAATATGAACCCATTAACAAGAATAACACAAATTTGGTGCCCCTAGGCTAAAGAACCAATATGATGAGATAATATAAATGAGCTAAGCACCAAGGGTTAGCTCAATTGTTTGATTCCATAGTTTCAAGTACATTGCAAGTAATATGGTGCATTATTCAGGTCCGTGGTTCAATGCCCACAAGGTCAGGTACACAAAGTGTGCATTGCTTGCTTTACACTAGGTATCATCCTCAAAATGAGGGGAAGTGCCCAAGGGCCAAAACTTTCCCAAGGAGTTATTTCCATGGAAAAAAAACAAATGAGAACTTGAGTTGTATATTTATACATCACCCAAGTGAGGTGTCCCTTCAAGATGGGAGGCACCCTTTAAGAGAGGGTTACAAGCCCACAAAACAAGGGCACACACCCCAAGAGGGTGACCAAGACAATGTAATCAAATATATAAAAAATAGAATAAAGAGGGCAATTAGCCATAAATGACCACATGAAGATTGCCGTCATTCCAACAACCCCCCTTAATCGTAGCATGTGGGCATGAAGAAGGGCAATAAGGTACATGAGTGAAAATATAGCATAGAGTGGATATGAGATGACCCAACTCAAATACAAGCATGGATAGGTATATGAAGACCCAACCATCATCATAGAATTGCTCACCTCCTAAGGAAATGTCATCATTGAACTACACATCATCTAGAGTCACATATACTAATCTGGCCATTTGATAAGTGTTGAAAAGAGAAATAAGTATAAGAGAGAAAAGTGAGTGGGCATACCCAACTCAATGTGAAGTTAACCATCATTGGAAGAACGAGCAGGTTTTCAACGACACAACAAGCTCAAAGAATGTTGCCATCACACTGCTCAATAAACAAAGAAAAATGTTAGTGACCTCATCCAATGAAGGAGGGAAGTAAGATAATCCCAACCATACTTCACACCTACCAGCAAAACCAACATGGTACTGTTGAAATGCTCATTTGATGGAGTATTAGAAGAATCAACCTTTATAGAAATGGAGAATGTAGCCACTAATCTGCTCAACTATTAGAAAAAGGCATCATTGACCTATGCATCCAATAGAGGAAGGCTAGAAGACATATCCTATCCATAGTGGTTATCTACTATGAAAGTGGTACCTCTAAATTCTCCATCTGCAGAGGCGTCAAAAGAGACATCCTATATAGGAATGATGAATGCAGCAACCGATTAGCCCATCTAGTTGAAACAACTATCACCAACATAATTATCCAATGAAGAAGAGCAAGAAGATATATCCCTCCATACTATGGCATGTGCACACATTGAGACAATGGTATTGAATTGTCCACTTGAAGAGGTGTTAGGAAAAAAAAACCTATTATAAAGAGGAGATAGAAGTACCCATCTCGAATAAGATTAGTGGTAGCTAAAGTGAGTGAGAAAATCCAACTAAAATATATTTGAAATAGCTCCATTACAACCAAGCATGCAATAGTTGTGTGGATTTATGCATGCCTAGCATAGGTGCACCTACAAGATCAAACTCAAAATGTCATATCCCCATTTTTATTTTCCTCCATAGTACAGCCAGGGTGGATTTCCAGGGCACAGGATGGCCAGATCATGGGAGCAGGTTTATGTCATCAGGGGTTCCGAGGGAGTTTTGAGGAGTTTTTATGGGATCCAATGGCATTCGCTTGGCATATTCCATCACCCACATAGTTTGCCTTTCGTTCTGTTGCATTCTGACAACTTTCAAAAAATTGCATTATTATGGGGCCTAACTTAATTAATTATGCTCGAGGTGGCATTCAGGAGGATTAATTGATGGAACACCTCAGTGTAATAGCTCGTTGGAACTGGAATGAGAAGATCTATAGGATGGGATGTTGAGAAGTGGCTTTCAGTGGTCGGAGAGAGTATGGTGGCCAATTTACCATTTTCCCACATTAAAAATAATATTTTAATTGAAATAAAAAGAGGGAAAAGTGCTCCATGATTAAAATAATAATAAAATAGGAGGTTCTAGAGGGGTCCATCAGATTTATAAAAAGAAGAGGAGGAGGCCATTAGGGGACATCTTGGATTTGATATTTCTTCTTGTATGAGAGGTTGAGAACCCAGTTCTCTACTTCATTGGTAGCCCCAGGACGGAAACCCTCGGGTGTGCTAGTAGGTATTGGACAAAAACCCAACACTCTTGAGGAGATTTCCCTCAGAAACCTCGCAGTGCTTCATTGGAGTTTTAGAGAGAGGAGTTTTGTCGTAGCAGGTTTGCAAGAGTCTTCTCATCGGGCCATCTACATCATTGCCAGAGTCATTCATCAGTTGGGTCAGAGATCTTTTTATGGGTTTTGCTCCACTTGCTTGGCAAGCTCAAATTCCACTATTCCTTCATGCTAATATACTCTTTCAGTGGATTAATAAAATGGCTCAGTGATTTTATTGGCATCTATCTGTGTATCAATTCGCTAGTTGTGTCTCTATTTACGATTACTTTGTTGTTCAAGTTCATTTCTGGTATCTACCGTTAAAATTTTCATTAGGGATATTACAGCAGTATCAAAGCTGGTGTTCTTGCCAGTCTGGAGGGTTCCAATTGCAGATTGTTTGTGGATTTATTTTTTTGGACGAGATATCTCAAGGAAAATTATTTTATAGAGCCAAGCTGAATTTTCAAAAGGTAAATATTTGAGGCGCAATTTTTCATAAAGGTCGAAAATCAAATGAGTATTAAAGGGGGCCCAAATTATTGTAAATGTTTGGTGAAGGTGTGGAGTATTGTTGTGGGTTGTGGCATATTAAAGTGAAAATCCGTCAAAGGGGCCAAGAATTAAAAATGTCATTAAACCAAGTTTTGTTTATTGTCATTTCTCTCAGTGCAAATTGTATGAGAGCATTCTTATCTTGAGGCCGAGTACACTTTCAGGAGTTGCCTATGAAATCAAGTGATACCTGTAGCTTTGTGTTGCATAGAAAAAGATGACCATATGCATGGATTAAGGATCACAGCCAGAAATTGTATTAAGGGGCGTGTCTAATTTATGCTAAGGAGTCGAATGATTAATTATTGACCAACACAAATCTGCATAGCCGGAACCAATTAAAATTGTGTATGTGCAATGACTAAGTCGTGATTATAACTGATCTAGGGTATTTACGCACACCATTGAACCACTGTGCGTTGACAAAGACGCACAATCAATCATACAGAAACTGAGCCGTTGAACAGAGACTCCTGTGCACAGAGTTCTTGGTTGTTTTATATATTCCCGTAACACAGTCCAAATGGTAGACTCCAAATGAATCATTGGCCGCCAGTGTGGGTTGAACAGTGAGTAGAAATTGTGGAGATCAAGTTGCTTTCATTTCCAACTTGAGCACAAATTAGAAGGTTAGTCGTTGGTGCGTAGCATTGAATTGGCATAATTGTTGCGCAGTTTGCATGGCCAGAGTATTGGGACGACTGCATCCATATCTGCATAGCCAAATAAATTGTCAGGGACATAGAAAGGGTCACTACTGCCGATCCACATGATACAACTGGAGCCAAAATTCGTGGGAAATCAACACCGACTAGTCAAAATGTGTAGCGGCTATATGGAACGCGGGTGTAATGTTCGCAATTTTTGTGAGTGCAAAATTCACTAAGGAGTTTTTCCAATTTTGCTGATATTAAATAAAAAAGAGAAAATATTATTTTGTGGGAGAAATGTGGAAATTATTATTTTAATGAAGAATGGTGGCAAAGTAATATTTTATTAGTGCAAGGTGGGGACCACCAAGGGAGAGGGCTAGCAATTATAAATAGAGTTTGGAGGCCTCCATTTGGTATCTTTTGATTATTTGACAATTTAACACTAGTTTTCTTGAGTTGCTTAGCCAAGACAACCCGTGTTATTCAGCACAAGAAAATTCCGAGCATGAATTCCACCCTCATTTCGAAGAACTTCGAGTGTCTCCCCATTGAGGCAATTTGGAGAGCTCAATTCAGAGCTTCCATTGGACATCATTGCAGGAGTTTACTCAGCAGTGCACATTTCTTGAGCGCAAAGGTATTTTTGTGGAGCACATTGTGGGAGCACACGTGGGTTAGAGGCTCTGAGCTTTTGCAGGGAATTTTCTTATTGTTAGACCGGAGTTTGGACAACGATTCGCCAGGCTAGATTGGAGGTTATTACCTGGGTCAATTTTTCTATCTTTTGGCAAGGGCACAGAAGCTATTTGACCAAGTGTTGTGCAAGGGATTAAATAAGTGGAGCCAAGAGAGATAAGGGCTGAAGATAGGAGGTATTTCTCAATGGAGAATTTAGCTGGAGCTGGGAGAAATTTCTTGTGGTAGATTTGGGCATAATTCAATAGTATCAAAACTGTGGGGCGTTTTCTAGCTAGATTAGGCAATTCACACTTGTTGGGGTTCACCAGGGGTCAATGGATTCAGCCCAAACCCTTTCTAGGTTTTTGTGGGTTTATTGAGAGGAGTCTCTGGCTAATTTTATAGAATTTTCCAGGCAATATTCAGGCTTGAAATCCACATTCTTATAGCAGGGCGAATTGTTAGTTAGCTGGGGAATTTGCATCACTTGGTGGGCTCAGTTTTGGCTTGGAGTTGGGCCAAACCATTTCTGGGTTTTTTTGGGTTTTGGGAGAGGAGTTCAGAGCTAAATTTTCAGAGCATTCTGAGTATTTAGCCCTAAGATCAACATTCCAGTCAACAACCAGTAGCATATTATTTTTGGATAGTGCACAAATCACTCTGAGACCATTTCTACTACTTGGGTTTGGGCCATTTTTTCGGGTTCTGCTTAGCTTGCATAGCAAGCCCAAGTTCCAAAATTTCAGCTCATTTTATATACTCTTTTATCATAAAATTAATAAAATGGCTCAGATTGTGTTGTTGGACATTTTGGTGTTTTAATTGTGTATGAGTTCCAGTTTATTTATTGTTCCTAGTCCATTGCTTGGTATTAGCTATTAAATTCCAATTATGAATATTACAGCAATACTGGCCAATAATGGTTGCACAGTGACATTAAAAGAAGGGCAGCACGATTATGGTCAGATGGCGTTAATTTATGGAAGAAAGGGTCATGATCATCGAAGGCGGAGATCAACACGATTGAAGAATTCTAGAATTAACCCACCGAGTCAAGACATATTTTTTTCAGAGGCCGAATCGAAGCTAAATCATTCGAAAGGTCGAATCCATTGTTGAAGCGAGACAGAATTATCTCATCTTTGTATCGCAATAATTTGCGTTATTTTGCAATTAAGGAAGGGGAGGGGGGGCGAGGGAGGGGGCTACCCCCTGCAACTGAAGTGTGGACAGAGGAAGAATTCATCCACATAAGTGTTGAAGGAAATGTAACTAGGTTCGGTCTTCATAAATGTACTTTTGATATTTGTACTTATTCAAGAAAATAAATATTATTTTTATAATATATGTCAATGAGTTTCTTGCTCATTGAAATAGGTCTAGCACATGTTAAATGTTATAGGTGAGTCAAGGAGTCAAAAGAAAATGTTGAAGACCTTAAGGGCATGTTACACCATGTATATAATTGTATTAGAGTCAAAAGGAATACCTCCAAGCAAAGTCAAAGTCTCCTCCTTGCAACGACATCCTTCAAGCAACAAAATGATGAAGAAATAGACAAGTCGGCCTACTGTCCTCAAGTCAGCCTAAGGGAGGGACAGTCCTCTATATATAGAGGTTGTCCACTCCTCCAACGACAAGCAACTCACCTCTGAAATCAGCGAGCAAGAGAAGTCGAGAAAAGAGTGAAAGAAGTTGAGTACAAGGAGCCTCTAGTGCACCGAAGAAGGAGAAAACAAGACCGAAGTTTAAGGGGTTGTGCTAAGGGTCAAACACAATCACACATGCGAGAAAAGAGCCCTTTGTGTGGTCATAACAGCAGCAGCATATCAGTCCCATATCTCTCATTGTTTGGGCTAGTAACTTAGGCCTATAAGGCCTCCCACTAGAGCGAAGAAGAGGCTCTCCCAAGCGAAGATAGAAGAAGTCAAATACTCAAGGAAACCACCCACACATGCGAGAAACTAGGGTTGTTGTACTGTCACAGCAAGCCTACAACTACACATTAAGAAGAAACTTGGTTAGTCAAGAAAAGGGAAGGTGTCTCCATAGGTGAAGGATCTCACTAAGTATAAAAGACAAGTATCTCTTCTAGAGCTCACATAAACAAGGTCTATCTCCAGCCGAAGAAGGAAGAAGGAGGACGAAGTGTCGGAAAACAAAGTATAGGAAAGAGGAAGAATTTGACTTGTGCTTGGAGGATATTCTTGTCAAGGGTCTAGGGTTTGGCATTGATCAATAAGAAGCTTCAATAAGAGAAACTTACTAAAGGGTTTTCCTCTCAAGAGAAGAGAGGTTTTGGCCCTGACAGAGAGCCAACATCTTGTGTTCTTGTTCTATGTTTTTGGTAGTAGTTTGATGAAATACAGACATATGCATTAATAAGAAGAAGAAGAAGATTAAGCTAACAAGAAAAAGTAAAAAGACTCCATAAATTGTTATCAAGTCAAGAAGAATCACACTACATAGAATTGCCCTAAGATTATCGTGTGGGGGATCTTATGCCAAGGCCAAAGGGTTGAAAACTGCGTGTGGTGAGATTTCTTATTGATGTCAATACCACAATGACACAAACGTGGATTTCCATTTGAATGCCGAGGGATTAATGTGAAGAGGACGGGTAGCAATCGTTTGTCACCAGTGCGTTTTAATGCATACGTGGTGTTTGTTGTGTGAATGACGTTCATGAAGGGTAATTGGAGTGACCTGTGCGTATGAAGAGGAGTTGCGTAATTATTGTGCACATACTAAATGAACAGTTGGGTATTACACAGTAGCATTGAAAATAATCATCTAGAGCTCACATTGTTGAAGACAACGTTAGAGGTTCGCCAAACATCTGAAGAATACATTATTGCTCATGTGTCAGGTTCTTCTGCTCCACTTATTTACTACATGTTACTGTGCCTAATATATGTATTTGTTCAAGTCCTTTGATATCCAAACTTATATCAATATTTCATAAATTTTGGGCATGGTATATAATATTCAGAACATTGTCATAGTCATGAAGGTTGTTTCAAGCTATCTGAGTGAGAAAATTATCATAGTGCCCTCTATGGAGTCAAAATAATAGTTGAATTGAGTATAAGACAACCATGCATTCTGCCATGTTAGCTGTTATGAATAACTTTAATGAGTGTTGGGGTGTGATGGGAGAGTTTGTCAACTAAAATCATGCATAAAACAACTTAATATACTTGTCAATCTTCAGCTAAAACATGGATCAAATTTTCATAAACTCACTTAATAAACTAGTAGCAGCAATCAACAAAACGTTGTCCAAGGGAATACTCACTTTGCTACAGCAAGAGCATCCACAAGGGAGCATGAGTTGGGACACAAAATCTTTAAACTTGGAATAGATTTGAAACACATGAAGGTCACATGGAAAGTCCTTTTCAAATTAGATGAACTGGATGCACTCCTTTCCAAAGTGAGCCAGTTAGAAGGGAAGAAACTAATTTGGGCTCTAAAACCAGCTATGCTTGCTCTCATACAACACAAGTTCTTGGAGGAACCTTGTGAAGGGGTTAGACTTCCAGTTGCATCTTGTCTCAGTAACATCATGAGACTAACCGCCCCTATAGCTCCTTACAATGATGATGTTATGAGGAGAGTTTTCAGACTGATAGTAGAGACTTTCCAGGACTTGGACAATAGTGCGGGCTCTACCTTTGGGAAGAAGCTTGAGATTTTAGAAGTCATGGCCATGGTCAAAACATATGAAATCATGCTTGATCTGGAGTGTGATGGCTTGATTCATCAGATGTTCCAATGCTTCTTTAGCATTAGGAAACATCATCCTGACACGATCATAACACATATGCAGTCCATTTTGTCTTCATGTATGGGAGGTCGTGATGCCATCTGCAGGGAGTTGCGAACTAGATTGTTGAGCATTTGGAGAGAACAACTAGTCTCATGTGTTGCTTATGAACTAGTCGAAAGATTGGTTGAGTAGAACATTGAACTGCTCAGAAGACAGTTGGCCAGGGAGGAGCTCCTCAAGTTCGGTGGATCATGCAACAAGAATGAGCTGAGGAGGAAGGGACTTTGCTTCATCTGCAAGAGACCTTGGGACCTGACCACTCATACTTGACTGACAGTAAGGAGATGACAGAGGTAGAGCAGGTAGAGATTCCTTCTAACCTTCAAGGTAACGATTCTTCTTTGGATGAGTCCATGGGTTCATACAAGGATGCCTATGAGGAGCATGAGTCATGTAGAGTTGTTGACAGCAGGCCAAATTTATATGATGAGCAGTCAGTGGACCCTATGGGGGACATTCAGTGTTATGAACATAAATTATGTAAAAATAAATAACAATCATAATAATATAAATATAATAATAAACAATAAGTAAATTAACTAACAGTTAGTTAGTTAATAATGAAAAGGCATGTCTTACGGACATGCCTGTTTGTGAAAGGGTACTTACCTGGCTATATATACAAG
The DNA here is from genome assembly GCA_031772625.1 of Pinus tabuliformis. Lineage (NCBI taxonomy): Eukaryota > Viridiplantae > Streptophyta > Pinopsida > Pinales > Pinaceae > Pinus > Pinus tabuliformis. Next base: position 1,262,781,448 of record CM062816.1, on the reverse strand, counting down.
ACTCTCATTCTCATTTGTACTCATCCTACATCAATTCTTTTATACAATATACAATTTACAATTACTATCCTACAATGGATGTCTTTGTTTACGAAGTATTTTAAATATTTCCGCTACATATACGACTTTTGGTCGTTACATTGGTATCAGAGTTATTTGATCCTCCAGTCGCTCAATCGCTGCACAGGTCCGTGTTCTCCGATCCCGGTCTTTGACCGTCAAATTCATCAACATTGTTGTCATTGAAGTGTTTCGCTACAAGAACTTGGAGTTTTTCCATTTCGCTATCAAGCATTTGGCCATTCAATAATAATAAAAAAAAAAAATTTAATATATATATGGAGAGAAAATAAAAAATTCAAAAAACAAAGTTTAAAAAATATATAGAAAAAAAAATCAAATTCAAAAAAGGAAAAAATAAAATAAAATAAGTACATATAAAGATTAAAAAATAAATGAATATAGTCCGATGTAAATTTTGAAGGAGAACATTCATATATATAAAAGGTTCTACATTATTGATAAAAAGTGCATGATAAAGTTAAGAGGGAATCTTTCCAAATATATTTAAAACTATACGTAAGAGAAGGAAGAGTAAATAATATTATCTTGATTCTTCATTAAGTGGTTTACAAGCCCGTGGTTTTAGAAACCCATGGTAATTGCCCATGGTATTTTAAAAGTAAAAGAAAAACAAAAGGAATACAAAATCTCTTTATGTGAATGGTAAGTTTTACTTTTTACGTGGAGAACATTAACCGAGGTTTTAGAAACCCATGGTAATTGCCCATGGTATTTTAAAAGTAAAAGAAAAACAAAAGGAATACAAAATCTCTTTATGTGAATGGTAAGTTTTACTTTTTACGTGGAGAACATTAACCGAGTCAAAAGTACATAAGTGAACATATATTTTATATTATACCCAAAGAGGTGAATAGCCACGTTTCACTAGGGTTGTAACTTTTCAAAAAGAAAAAAAAATATATTATAAATAAAAGATATATAAAGAGAAGTATTATATTATAAAGGGGTATTTAAAGAAAAGTTCAAGTCATAAAATTATTGAAAATATATATAAGTACAAAGCGGGTATTATTATAAAAGGTTACATAAGGAGAAAATATCAGTTAAGAGTTTACGTTAAAGCAATATACAATTTACAATTACTATCCTACGATGGATGTCTTTGTTTACGAAGTATTTTAAATATTTATGCTACGTATACGACTTTTGGTCGTTACATTGGTATCAAAGTTATTTGATCCTCCAGTCCCTCAATCGCTGCACGGGTCCGTGTTCTCCGATCCCGGTCTTTGACCGTCAAATTCATCAACATTGTTGTCATTGAAGTGTTTCGCTACAAGAATTTGGAGTTTTTCCATTTCGCTATCAGGCATTTGGCCATTCAATAATAACAATAAAATAAATTAATATATATATGGAGAGAAAATTAAAAATTCAAAAAACAAAGTTTAAAAAATATATAGAAAAAAAATCAAATTCAAAAAAGGAAAAAATAAAATAAAATAAGTACATATAAAGATTAAAAAATAAATAAATATAGTCCGATGTAAATTTTGAAGGAAAACATTTATATATATAAAAGGTTCTACATTATTGATAAAAATTGCATGATAAAGTTAAGAGGGAATCTTTCCAAATATATTTAAAACTATACATAAGAGAAGGAAGAGTAAATAATATTATCTTGATTCTTCATTCAGTGGTTTACAAGCCCGTGGTTTTAGAAATCCATGGTAATTGCCCATGGTATTTAAAAGTAAAAGAAAAACAAAAGGAATACAAAATCTCTTTATGTAAATGATAAGTTTTACTTTTTACGTGGAGAACATTAACCGAGGTTTTAGAAACCCATGGTAATTGCCCATGGTATTTTAAAAGTAAAAGAAAAACAAAAGGAATACAAAATCTCTTTATGTGAATGGTAAGTTTTACTTTTTACGTGGAGAACATTAACTGAGTCAAAAGTACATAAGTGAACATATATTTTATATTATACCCAAAGAGGTGAATAGCCACATTTCACTAGGGTTGTAACTTTTCAAAAAGAAAAAAAATATATTATAAATAAAAGATATATAAAGAGAAGTATTATATTATAAAGGGGTATTTAAAGAAAAGTTCAAGTCATAAGTTTATTGAAAATATATATAAATACAAAGCAGGGATTATTATAAAAGGTTACATAAGGAAAAAATATCAGTTAAGAGTTTACGTTAAAGTGAAGTTGAATTAAAGTTTAAAGAGTTATATGAAGTTTAAAAAATAAAAACAAAGGACAATAAAATATTTAAAAGAAGCCAATTGAAACAATATTTAAATATTCAAGTACAAAAGGAAAAAAAGCGTAAGTAGAATTATATAAAAAGAATACAAAGGAATTTTGAAATATCAAGGATAATAGGAAATTGGATTAAAAGAGTTTCGAAGAATTATATATATATATATATATATATATATATTAAAAAGGCACTTTTAAAGGAAGTTTGAAGTACAAAGTCCAAAGGAACTTTAAATATAATACCTTAAGTCACCTTGACAAAACAAATGGGATCAATCATTGAAAGAAAAATGATGCAGCTCAATTCTAAAATGACTAAGGCAAAAAGATAATCCTATAATGGTCTTTCAGTTACAAATCACGGAGTAATTACATTAAAAGGAATTATCCAAGGAAGAGAAGTTAATGTCACCATCAGCCCAAGCAATGATAAAATTATATCAACATCAACTTGGTAAATCAACTATTAATTCCAGAGCTAAGCATTGGTGTAAAGAAAAATATTTTTGACCAAAACGAGTATAAAATTAGTGATCTACAAGTGACAATAGGTCATTATGACTACATATCTCAATTTCATGTTGTAAGGACGGATAAAAACACTGACATCATACTCGGTCAACCCTGGTTTAAGGATTTGGGTACATTCATGTTAAACATAAAGAAACAAGTTTTGACGTTTCCTTATAAAGGGAAAATGGTCATGTTTCGAGACATAACAAGTAAATCAAAATCAATAAAATCTTCATTAGAAGTCCTTAAGGATATCTCAGAGTTGATGTTTCAAGATAACGAAAAAACTATATCAAAAAAGCAAAAAGAGCTTGAAGAAGTCATTTGCGACAAAGACAAAGAAATTTCGCGCCTCAGAGATCACCAAGAAAAGCTACTCGAACAAATCAAGAAAGCTAAAGCATCAAAGAAGGAACTCAAGGAGCGTTTATTAGAACAAGAAGAAGAAAATTTACATTTAAAGAGCCTTAACCAAACATTAGTAGAACAAATCAAATGTTTAAAAGACGAGAAGCGCGAAGGCCAAAATAAAGTTGACTCAGAGAATGAGGAATGCTTACGTCTCAAAAATCATAATCAAAATTTCCTCAAACAGATTAAAAAGCTTAAGGACGAAAAAAAGTCATTGACGAATAGGTTCAAAGAACTTGTCGCAAAGGAAGCATCAAAATCTCTAGATGTAGTAGTCCAAACTGAAGAAACAAAGATCAAGACCACTAATCTCGCAGTTCAGGCAAATCCAAACCCTATTGAAGTAAAAAAATACTTAGAGGTTGTCGTTCAAACAAAGGACACCCCAAATAAAGATTCAGTAGTTAAGTCAACAACAACAATGCCTGATGGAAATCAGGAAACTGTCATAAAAACGTTAAAGGAAGTTCAAACAAGAAAAACTCCTTATCTACATCTGAATCACAAGAGTAGACACCTTAATCAATCTACAAATCTGTATCACTCAGAACATAAACAACAAACTTATGTTACAAAGAATATTGAAGTGAGCTCAATTCAGTCTACTGATAACAATTTGTTACAAAGTTCCAGTGATCAAAAGATTCCACAGAAGGTTAATCTAGGATGGTCTGATCCATTCTCAGTAAGACAATTTTATATATCACTCCAAGGATCATATCAACTTGTATCGACAAAGATGATTGTTCCAAGACGAGAAGGCATTCGTAGCAGAAAAAGATATCAAGCAGAAGACATTCGTAGCAGAAAAGAGATCAAGCCCTTTCATCAACAAGCTTTGAGGACAAAGCTTTTTGAAGGAGAAGGCAATGTTATGAACATAAATTATGTAAAAATAAATAAAAATAGATAATAAATAATAATCATAATAATATAAATATAATAATAATAAAGTAAATTAACTAATGGTTAGTTAGTTAATAATGAAAAGGCATGTCTTAGAGACATGCCTGTTCGTGAAAGGGTACTTACCTGGCTATATATACAGGACCCTCATTCTCATTTGTACTCATCCTACATCAATTCTTTTATACAATATACAATTTACAATTACTATCCTATGATGGATGTCTTTGTTTACAAAGTATTTTAAATATTTCCGCTACGTATACGACTTTTGGTCATTACATTCAGGATGATGAGTCACCAGTGATGAGTCATCATGAGCAGCATATGGTGGAGCATGAGTCAGTTGAGGAGGAGGATGCGCATAGTATGCATGATGTTGGGATTAGCCATTGATGAGGAGCAGGCAGATGTACAGATAACTAGTAGGGTGGCAGTATCTACAGACACATGTCCTCAGGAGGTGCGAGGGTCTGACATGTCATTATAATATTAAACACAAACATACATACCTTATTTTTACCTTCAGGTCATCGACGCTTCTTCCAGCAATTTCCTTGATTGAAGATATCTTCAATCCCTTGATCTGCTTCATGTGATCACGTCATCATCTCATGGATTCCATAAGTTAGAGTTCCTGTTGAAACACTTGCTTCCTCTCTAGATTAGTGAATCCTACGATGAGGATTCCATCAGAGAATTTTGAGGATATGGTATATCTCCAACTGGCAGATGTTTCTTTTTTTACTTGATGTATGATGAGCCTTGTCCTAGATGACTTCTTCCTTTCAATGTCCCTGAGGTTTCTAAGAGCTATGTCCTTCATGCTTTGTCTATCATAGACTTTGTCCTTCATGATTCCCATGGAGATGTCACGAGTTCTTGTTTCTAATGCGTCCATGATGCCACGATGCATCTTGTCATCATTTTCATATCTTATAGCAGAAGCTTATGATAGGACCCTTTTGTGAGGGATACCATCTTACTCATGAGAGATTTGTTACTCCCTCTTTCCATGGCCCTTTTCTTCAGCTTCCTCCATCTGTCCGGTGATATGAGCTTCCATAATTTTAGCTATACCTATTCTGCCTTGTTTGAGGACCAAACTTCCCTTTCCTTTTTGCACATGATTTAGTCGTTTACCCTTCAATACTTTTGTCATCAACTTGTCTTTCTCTATTTAGCATAGAGACCATAATTTGTCGAATGAGGTAACCTTCTTATCTTATAGATATTTGTTACCTTGATTACCTGTTAGTGCATTATGTTTATCCTCCTTTCTAGGTCTTGTAGATGGAAGATATCCCACATCCTTTGATACCCTTTACTTTCATGTAGATCAGATTTCATGTGACCTTCTTCATTGCATCTTTAGAGAATGAGTTTATCATCTACAACATTTTGATGTCTCCAATATTGCTATGTGACGGGATCTTTCATAAGCATCCCTTTCCATAAATTCAGAGTGTTGGGTTGTGTTATATTTTTTCCACGACTAGCAACCCTTATGAACTAGGGGGTTAGTCCGCCCCCCCTTCGTTGCGCCAATTGCGCAACGGGGTGGTCACAGGGGGGCGGCAACCCCCCCTGTACAGGGGGTTTGAGGGGGGCGGTTAGCCCCCCTCTACGGGGTCCAGGGTAGCGCCCCGGGGAAAAAAAAATTGGACCCTATATTAGGTGGGCGGACCTACCTATGGTTTTGTACATGGTTTTCGCACATGGTTTTGGGCACGATGGTTTTCGGTCCATGGTATTAGATGCTTCGACATGTATATATATGTATTATAACATTGAAAGAAACATAATGAAAAATCAAGCTGGTAGTCTCGGTTTTGGGATCCAGGGGAAATCTTTGTGTATATGTGTTTTATGTGTTATGCTCTCGCATTGTTTATTTTCTGTTCTTAGAATTCGTATGCAGGTAATTTCTGTACGGGGTTAAAACCTACACAGAGAAGACCTATTGATGTGTTTAATGACTTCAGCTTCTTAGAGGACTATGACTATCCTCCTTCTTCATGCAAGGAATCTTGATGACCCATCAACTTATAGATGTCCTTGCAATTCATGAAGTCATTTAACCAAATTTATAAATTGAAAAGATACTTACTTGTCATGTGAAGATGAAATCTTCACCTTGATCATGTTGATGATGGTTGAAGAAGATGTATGAGGGCTTCTTCTTGGATGATCTTCTTTCAAGTGAGAAATCCTTTCCTCAATAGAAAAGGTTGTTCCCTTTTGATGATTTGTTGCTTCCTCGGATGGTCTTCTTCTAGGGCAAGGAGATGATCCTTGCTTGATTTCATAACCTTGGAGATGACAGTGCCTTCTTGCTTTCAATATGCCTTCTTTTGTAGTGTGGATCAGGGTTGCTTCCATGGTGTCAACCTGTTCCAAGATGAGGTCTTGCTTTGTAGACAACTTTTATGAGGGTCTTGGTGGCCTTTTGATGATGACTTGTGAGCATAAAAGCTCTTGCTGTTGTAGATTGTCTTCTAGATTGCATAGACAAAAATCCTTTGCTATTGTAGACTCTTGTTATAGATTGGATCCTTTAATCTTGACAAAACCCTTAAACTTATTTTAATGCCCTTCTTGAAGACTGATCCTTGTATGTCTCTTTTGCTTCCCTTCCTTTGACTTCATCACCTTAGCTCTGATACCATGTTGAAGAATCTGGGGCCAATGGAGTATTAATGTGATTCTTCTTGACTTGATAACTATTTGTGAGGTGTTTAAACTTTCTTCTAGTCTTCATTAGTTATTATTAGAGTGTGTCTTCGTTAGTTCATCAAATAGCTACCAAAACAAAGAGACAAGAACACAAGATGTTTGGCTTTATGCCAAGGCCAAAAACTCTCCCTCTTGGAGAGGAAAACTCGCACAAAATTCTTCTTATAGAGATTCCAATTAACAAATAACAAGACCATGCCCCTTGACCTACTAGGCCACTCTAAGACCAAGACACCAATCCTCTTCTTGTTGCTAAGATCATCATCATCATTACTGCTTCAAGGAGATCATCATTCATGCTTCCTTCATTGCGATATTCATGGGAGTATGACGGTTGCACCATATCTCCATCTGTACTTAGTTCGTTGTTGTTGCTTCATCTTTGTTCCATCTTCACTGCATTCTTACTAAGATCATCTCTACTACACCATCATTATTATTGCATCATTATTGCACCCTTGTTGCATGACTGTGTTTAGTAGGTATGCCAAGACTGGATGATCACAGAGATCCTCTTCATCATGAACACATCAAGACTGTGAGACAGTGATCTCTATGACTGTGTTTATGTCGAGACAAAGTATCCCTGAGATCCTTCTTCTAACATGAGACTATGACTGTGTCTTCTCTTGCACTTTCACCGAGACTGTAATCAAATTCTCCTTGCACCGAGGTCTGCTACAACTATGTCGAGACTGTATCACTGTGACCTGTAACTAGACCGAGATTTTGTCCTCATTTGAGGTTGCATACTTGTGAATAGACCTCCAAAAAAATGTTATCCAAAACTGTCTTCCTACACCTCCTGTACCCATCCGCAGTTGTAGAAACTTGTCCGAAAATCTGAGCTTTTGTGGTGACCTCAGCGGGTTATTTATAGTTGTCACGTCTCTATAAATAAGCCGACATGACAGTGAAGTATTGTGTCACTTCATTTGAGCTGACATGGCTGATCTTTATGTCGTTTTGCTGGCCGACTTGACTGTATTTGACATCCTTTTGTTTGTTTCTCTTTTCAAGAGGATTGTGCTTGTCTTGGAGGGCTAATCTAGTCACTAGGTAGACTTATATTCATTACATATATGCTCAAGAAGAGCTCTTTACACATGTCTTTGACACTTTGACTTTCCTAGACCTATGGAATGAGCAAGAAACTCATTCTTTTCATTTACAAAAATAACATTTCTTTTTCTCGATAAGTACAAATATCAAAATTACATTTGTAAATATTGAACCTAGTTACACTTTCTTCAACAAGTTCAAGCACAAGGAACCAGCTTAAAGAAAGCACTCTTTGAGGATATAAGTATAAGTTCAAGGAAATCAAGTAAGTATTGTCACTTAATAAGATGCTCTTGCAACAAGTCTAATGAGTTATTAAATCAGAGGTACGTAAACACAAGGTACGTATTTTAGATTTTCAATGTATCTAATCTTAAATGGTTCATACAATCCTTGATTATAGCTAGTCTAGGGTAAAGCTTGTAATCCCTGGATAACATACGAAAATATCATATTAGAGCCTTAATCCTTATCTTCTATGGTTTACAAGTAATCTAGAATGTCAAGTAAAAGTCCTAATGTTGATTGAAAGAATGAATAACTTGATCTTCAATATCATAGGATTCCATCCTCCATGGTTACGTAGAAGATCTAACTTGAGAAATTAAATCATGTTCCTGGTACCACATGTTTTGCTTGAAGTATTACAGGTATAAGAGATCATGACTTAATACAAAGAGAACACTTCAAGGAACTCAAACAAGGTTTGTCAGCGAACATCTCCAGGTATGTCTTAGACTATACACCTTATAAAATTATCTTAATATAAAAAGTGCATTCATCTCATTTTGAAATTTGGATTTCATTACTAATATCGTTATGTCTAGTTGCCTTGAATCATAAAGATTCTTGTTTAGGGTGATTCATCATTTGATAAATCTACCCTCCTTACATCCTTGATTGTTCTTATAGAACCCTAGATAGGTTCTCTGGAAAACCCTAACTTAAGGGTATGCTAATGATAATGTATGAAACCCTAGCCTGCTTAGGGTTATTGGAAATGTTATTTGAAGTTTTTGATGATGATGTCATGTTTGGGGTTTTGGTATGATCATGAAAAACCTAACTTGTTAGGGTTGAATGATGTTGTCTAAGATCCCAAACCTTTGAAGTTTTGGTATAGTAGGGTTTGCTTTGCTATGTTATGAAACCCTAGATCTTTAGGGTTTGGTTGGGTCTATAAGCAAAACCCTTGTTATATATTTAATGTAAGGTCCTAGGAATGAAACCCTAGGTATGTGTCCATTTTGTCGAATCCCTAGCCTGGTCTAGGTTGATATATGCCTAATGCATTAATGTTGTCTAACATATGATATGCTTATGCATGATAATGAATTCCTAGATATGTGTGTTGACCTAATTATTCATGGTCATAAGTCTTAGGGTTTAATCTAAACCCTTGTCTGAGTTTGATATTCTAGGATGATGTTGTTTGGGAAATCTAGGGTTTTGCAGTTAAACCGTAGTAGTAGTTAAATTCTCTAGTATGTATAACAATCTTGAATCTATGAATCTATTTAGTGATTGATGAGAATTTGTAGATGGAAAATATAGGGTTTACATCAAACCCAAGCTATTCATGTTGTTAAGTTGTGACTGGTTTTGATCAATGTTGCAAACATTGCGATCGGGATTAAATCGGCGAGGCTCTAAAATCAGATAAATAAATAAAAAAAAAAAATTAAAAAACACAAAAATCAAGATTTTTTCCGAAAAAATCACGATTTTCGCAACACTGGTTTTGATTGTTGAAGCTCATGTATGAAATCTAGGGTTTACATGAAATCCTAATAGCAAGTCTAACATATGAATTCTAAAAATTGTTAGATGCATTAATTTGATTTGTTTCTAAAGTTTGCTATATGAAAGAACTTGTCAGATCATTGAAAGAATATTGAAACCCTAGACATAATTTGTTTGATATCTTGATAAGCTATGGATATGATTTAGGGTTTGTAACAAAACCTAGGCAAGAAGTTGAAGTATTAAAGTATAGTCTCTTGTTGATTATGTTTGTAAAGTCCAATGCTTCCGTTGTTATAAGATTTTGATATGGCTAACTTCATGCTTCTATACTTTTGGTTGTACTTGTTATCTAAGTTGTGCAGGGACATCGTCTTCAAGATGGTGAAGATGATCGTAAGTAAAGTTGATATGATAAGCATGATATATGAATGACTTTGATAAGAAGGATGGAAGTCGTAAAAGATTCTCCAGTAAGCAGTTGATCTCCCTAAGTTAAGAGGGAACCTAGATAGAGGAAATCTCCCTAAGATTAAGGAGCCTAGAGAGAGGGCATATCATAGTTTTGATTGGAGAATGCATTTTGGAGGATACGTTGCTACATGTGAAGTACGAAAGAATAGTTGATTGAGGAATCTTTTGTCAAAGATTTGGTTGATAGTCCTACTGCGATAAGTTGAGAAGCAACATCTAGAATGACTCTGAAAGTTTGTATTTGAGTATGAACATTTGAAAGTGTACTACTGATTGGGGTTGTGTTTGAACAAGCAAATCTCTCGAAGTTTTGATAGCACGTTGGTTACCAATCAATTTGATTAGGAGAGATTTGTTGCCCTTGATAGTGTTGAGGATTTGTGAGTGAAGCATTGCCTGGGTTTGAACAAGCAAATCTCTCGAAGTTTTGATAGCACGTTGGTTACCAATCAATTTGATCAGGAGAGATTTGTTGCCCTTGATAGTGTTGAGGATTTGTGAGTGAAGCATTGCCTGGGAGGACATTTGGTCAGCACTTTGTGTTGATGTATAGATCCGGAAGATGGGAGGGTGGTGTTGGTCATAGAGCTCTGACCTCGGATACACACCTGGATCCCTGGGTTGATGGTTAGTAAGTAAGCCTGATGGTACCTAGAGAGGCTGAAAGCTTGAGTCCATCTTAGTCCCACTTGGATAGATTTCCCTGGTCAGGAATCTAGTCCATGGCATTGTGGTGCCTAAACTTCTTCGTAGATGATGTGTTTTGAGATCTTCCATGTACCTCTTTGATTATATGTAAATATGAATACCTCCCTAGTTAAGAGGGAGTGTTGAAGAATGTAACTAGGTTCAGTCTTCATAAATTGTACTTGAGTCAAAATGTAATATTTGTCAAAAGAAAGCAAAAAAAAATTATTATTAATTTAATTGACTTGTTAAAGCATGGGTTTCATGCTTGGGTCAATTGTTATAGGTCAAGCCTCCATTGTAGGCTTTAGGATTGTTTACTTGAGTCAAAAGTCAAAGTTTGTTTGGTCAAAGACTCCTCCATCCAAGTCTCCTTCAAGTCAGCCTCAAAATAATCCATCATCAAGTCGGCCTACAAGACACATCTCTTCATAAATTCATGCCGGCTTATTTCAGTGAGGAACCACTATAAATAGGAGGGTATACCTCTTTCCACAGTACAGTGACACAGTTCGTAGAAATTTCAGAAGAAAGGTTCGTATTTCAGAGATAAATTTTGGTGGATCACAGTAAAGAAGTTCGGTCAATTTCAGAGAGGAGAATGGCAGCGATGAGTTCGTGTAATCTCAGAAATGAGTGCAGTATAAGCAGGCAGTTTGATATAACAGTGATGCATTTCGGTGTATCTTGGCAAGACAAGTTCAGATCAATTTGCAGTAGTATGAGGATCGGTGAAATCACAGTTCAGTATAAAAGAACAAGTTCAGATTTGCATTCCGTGAAAATCTCAGAGAAGAATTCGGACAGCAATAAAGGAGGGCTACAGTTCGGATTACATCAAGTCTGAACCAAAGTATGATGTCACATGAGAAGGTTGCCTCAGAACTACATGCCGAAACATAATCGTATTGAAGAACTGAAGCATGATATCGAAGTATGCCGAGGGTTATCATATTGTTGCTAGAACGAAGTATTAAGGACTGATGGAAGAACAAAACATTGAAGAATAATTCAGAATGACTTGATGGAAGAAGTCTTGGGTCTAGGTTGTGAGGGCCTTGGTCATCTCATCTTGTTTTGAATCTACTGAAGAAAGAATTTTGACCAGGTTTTCCCCTAGAGTGGGGTTTTTCCCTGGTTGTGTGCCTACATCTTGTGTCCTCTTCTATTTGTTTCTTGGCATTAGTCTTGATGATAAGAAAAGATAAATCAAAAGAAAGAATAATAATAATGAAAACATCACAAGATAATGTCATAATAAGAGAAATCAATTAACTTGCCACACTTTGGATTTCTCAACAGGGTTTGCATTCCTTGCTGTAGCAAACCCAGGTTCTATGGATTTCATCCTCTTGTACTTGATTTTCCATGCATAATATAAAATGGCTGAGGACTATTGCCCAAATTTTGGGGTTTTCTGATTTGTGCTCTTGTTCAAATTCTTATTGTTGTATTTTAGTTCATGCATCTATTATTTGCTGTAAATTTCAATTTGGAATATTACAAAAACATCCTGGATATGTAGCCTGACATATCCTTTATCTCTGAGGAATCCTCTTCCAAGAACTACCATCCCTACATAATCGAAGGACTCATTCAGAAGGAGCTTTTAGTCAAATAATCTATTAAATCCATAAGAGGAATGCAGAGATAATTTGGCTGAATTAGTGAGAAATATGTTAAGATTTCCAACCCTAGACGACTGATATCATTAGGATTAAACAAATCAAACTAAATTTATTTGAACTGTTCAAGTTTAATTTATGAACAAGCATCAATCACACAATAACTAGAAAAGTACAGAGCAGAAGTACAAATTGAATACACATACACATACAATTTCTCCTTCAAATCAGCTTTTCATTCCTTAGATCAAAGCTTACAACGTGGCCTCTGCAACCTGCTAAGCCAGCAGTTGTATGTACTATGATCCACAACAACACCCAAATACCCCTCCTTTGAATAAACGACTTAGAGCATTAGGTGTTTTACAAAAGTCCACACCTTTCATATTGTAATTCGAAGGTACATTTATTTCTATTTATTGCAATCATATCTTACTAGTCATAGCCAAAACATACAATATATGTAACGATGTCTCTTGCAAGGAAAGGATATATTATAGAAGTATTTTTTCCATGTAAGTATAACATGAAAGAAAATAGAAACCAACATATTTGCTTCTCCTAAGCACTAGAATTCATACCAAAATATTGAAGGGGTAAAGCTGAGAAAATAGCAATGCCTCCACCATCGCCAGAATCACCATCAAGGCCAGAATCATTGGAAAATTCCATAAGTGGGCTACCAGCAGATCTTTTCATATAAGTTCTCATTGACATTGAGGCATTAGACATGTGAACAACTGCATTAACCTGTAAATAGAAATGCATGCACATATAGCTTAAGCACATTTAACTGACTGCATCATGAACACAAAAACCATACAATTGGCAATGGACAACTCCATCAAGAAAAAATAATATACTATATAAAAACATACCCATACAATTGAAAAGATAGAAAGTCATAATCGATGAAACAGAACTCACCAGGTCCCTGTAACATGATCTTAGTTTGCAAAGATATTCCTCCTAAAAACATGGCAATTCAACAAATGAGCTCACGTGACAAATTTAAAATGGTGAATTCATATTAGTCATTTTGCGTAGCAACAGATCCTTCACATATTTTTTATAGTTTAAAACATTTCGTTGAAAAGCCAAAATAATTTATTGAAAAATTAATTCAAATTGGTATCTGAGAAAGTCAAAAGTCAGCAGTTTACAATAATCCAAATTCTCATGAACAGAATATCAACGACATTGGCTCGGTTTGTAACAAGAGCTTATAAATTGCCAATCCAATAGCTGAAAAATCCAAATATTTTCATATGCAGATTGAGATCCAACAGGAAGCATAACACAGGGGTTGACTTTGTTATCTAATACCATCTCGAGTCTAAAGAAAATGGTGTGTAGAAGACAATATCTCGTTTGGAGTGACAATGAGAGGATATAAGAAATTTAACTTTGCCTAGAACGACCAAAAAATGATTTTTTGAACTATTTGAGAAAGAAAGACCAACAGCACCTAAAGGCTTCAATAAAAAAATCCTTGCATGTAAAGACATGATATAATACAACAGATCAGCAGTCACTCTGACCACACTTTCATTTGAAATATCTTATCAACGAAGTAATAGTCAAGGGTCCAATATTATTGTTATAATCAAACAGAAAAGCAACGACCATGTATCACCTTGCGTACCAGCTCTCTCAAAACTTGCACAGTTCCATATTTAAAAGAAACAGACAATACGCATTACCTAGCAGTATGCTTCTTTATTATCCTCCTCTATTAATCCTTAACTTTATAATAAAACATTTTAGATTCTTCAGCCATGCCAAATTGCATAAAAAATCTTTCCCATCCCAATTTTACCCATGTTACTGTTAGCTTTCAGGTTACTCTAAAAGTGTTTACACCATGGAGAACTAAGAGGGAGGCCATTGTCACCTCACCAAACCTCTTCTGCATTTTAGGCTAAGGGTAATGCAATCCTAACCAAGGGGTTCTTCCCTATTAGTTACTAGGCTCTGTTGCCTCCAAATTTACCAGGTCTTGAGCAAGGACTCACAAGACAAGGGGCTGACCTTGTCGCAACAATGAGGTCGATTGCCACTGTCACCTCAGCAATCTGTAATGTTCCTAAATAGGAATATAAGTGATATACAAATCATGCAAACAATCCAGCAATCAGAAAAACGAAATATGCATTAAGCACCCATGGAAACACTGGAAATAGAGAACTGCTGAGCCATTTTATTACTTCTTCAGGAGCAAATACAATAGTAAAATAGAATGGTGCATCTAGTCTTGTCTCAATGGACAAGCATGACAAAATCCAAGTGAGAAATGATGAACTGAAGGCAGCTACAACTGCTGCACCACACTGAACTGCGTTGCCCCAGAAAACTATCTTGTTTGTTGACTTCGAAGGGCTGGAAACACTGTTTCCCGTGCTCAGAAAATTATGAGATTTCACCTCCTTGCTCCCAAATAAACCCACAAATGAATTGGCCAAATGTTGACCTCAGAATTTTGGTCCAAATTCCCCTTAGCTCCTCTAGTTGTTGGCTCAGTTGGGACCCCTATTTGACGTCGTAGATCTGCCCAGGAAATTCTATAAAATTAGGAGTGTGATCCGTGCCCAAAACCCAGAAAAGAATTTGGCTGGTTCAGAATTCTGAAATTCGACCCCCTTGGAGCCCAGCTTCAACTGCAACTACAAAACTCGACCTGCTGGAATATGTCTATAAATCCTCCTAGAAATGGACACAAAGTTCTGGGCTGACCTCTGCTATCAATCCCCTAACTTCCCGGATGGGCTTCTAGCCTATGGCACCTGCTCCTTAGCTCCATGAAATTGCTGGACTGGCCCTCTGCGTTGTCCCCAAGCCCAGTAATTCGAACTGCTGGGATGCTAGCTCTGCTGGCTCCAAAACTCACAAGAAAGGTTGGCCCTTTGTTGCTCTCCCAATCCTCTAACTCTCCCAACAAATGCTTGATCACTGATAGCTCCAAACTCCCCCTGCGTATTCTCCAACTAGCCAGAAATACGCACTCCCTGTTGTGGCTGAATGGTAGTGCTGTAACACACTCTCGGAACTCCTAAAATACTTATGGAACTACATCTTTGGGGCGGGCACGGATGGTCCCCCGAAGTAGAGGTTGAATCTCCCGCTTGAGAGATTCGTGGCTAAACAGCCAGTTGACTCAACTAAACAGCAGAGCGAACAATCAAGTAATTTTGATTGCAAGGTGTAAGAATGAATTTCAAAATGAGAGTTGCTCCCTCCTTATAACTCCTTGGGCCTCCCTAGCCTCATGTGGGCCCCTCCATCCACCTATTTGACTTTCCCTCCAAGCTATTTGAATGGGCCAATTCGAACTCCCATGTGGGTGGCCCCCACATTCCACTAGCAACCAAATAAAGTCGAATTGCCTCCTAAGTCCCTAAGTCGAAAATGATGGGTTCTCTTCCTTAGCCAAAATTGTGCAAAATTGTGTAGCAGCACCCTGTTACAAATGTATTTGAGAAGGGACATGACAGTCCTCCCCTCCCAAATGTTGTTTGCCCTTAAGCAACCTCAAAGCTGGGTGCTCCAAAATGTGCTCACCTTCCCAGGTGGCATCCTCATCCAGCAAGCTCCTCCATGCACCAAAAATCGCTTGTCCTCAAGCAATGCCTGGGAAAGCATCCTCTCTAACTGTTGCTCCCCACTGTCACTGCAAAATGTGCCAGGGTCCCAAATGTGCCACTGGATCGTGCCTGACCTCTGCACTATCCTGATATGAAAGAATCCTTCAATACCAGGATCCCAGGCAATCTTGTCCAACATGAAGCTCCCCTCACTCCACTCACTATCCTGCCCGGTGAAAGTACCAGAAGTCCCCTACTCCATCAGTGACTCGCTAAAGCCCAATGGAAGATCTGTATGATCTCCCCCTGCAGTAGTTGTGAAGAGTTGCGATGCCCTAGTTCCTTGCTAGTCCCAGAGTGGTGCCACCATGCTAACACTGCGCTACTCTGACTATGTCATACTCCCCATCGTGCGCAGTCAGTATCCTCCTCTCCTAGAACTCGATGGTGGAATACTGAAAGAGGCGAGACACATCCTGCCTGGGCATCTCCATGGCACCAAGGCCTACCCATCCAAATCTAACTCCGAACCTATGCAGCAACAGAGAATGTCTGCCTCCCCATATGATGAAACCCTTTGTGAACCCCCATGTGTCATCCCAAGAGCGAACTATATCACTCTCTGCCACGACTCCGCTCATCACGAGTGATCTATCAATCAACTGAATCCCTGTATCCCATAGCCAGACCTACTACGGCATAGCCCTGTCAACCGATGGAATCCCTCTGGCCCTCGTCTCTAGTCCCTGCATGTGATCACTATATAGGCTCCATATATCGTGAGCTAATCTGATGCATGCTAATCTACCCTCTGTCTGCCACTGTGCAGTACTGATGATCGTTGGAAACCATGTGTGCCAAAGAGCTACCCCCTGAATGCAACCAAAAGATGGGTATCTGATACTCGTAATCGACTCAGGTATGTGGATCCCTCTTGTCCCTGCCAACCATCTCCCCTGGGTCTGCCATCCGCCCTCTCGATAATGTGCCAATATAAGGTCTGGAGCCTGGACACATACTGGGAAACTACCTCAGTCATACCCGGTATCCTCTACTCATGCATGGTCCTGACATGCCCTGAGAAAAGAGTGACACATGTCTCCCTCGTGACTAGCTCCCTAGACGTAGGCTCGATGATGAACGATATGCCACCCCTGCAGATGATCACCTCATCCCCCAATCTGTGGCTGTCAACTGACGCAACAACCCAATGCCACTGCTGAAAAGTCTCCCCCCTAGTGCGCTGAGTGTCACCCAAATATCTCGGGTGAGCTCCTCGTCCTCCGCTGCTCATGCCCAAAGTGCAGAAAGTCGACAACAAAATCAACTGCGCCCATGAGGGATGTAGAAGAGGGTCAGGCGTGTGAGTCCCCGCGGATACCATCAAGTATCGCTCATCTGTGTCCCCGTCGATCCTGGGTGAACTACGCCCAAAGGTATGCCCGATGTTTCCATCCAAGGGTCTCCCTGGAGGCAACACTCCAAGACCTTGTTGTGCGGCACTATACACCCCTGCATACCACCGATCATCCCAGTACTCCTGGACATGCCACTGTACACCGCGGCCTACCCCTGTACACCGTTGGATACCCTCGACTACGATATGCCATCCTGTATTGGCCTGTGTCCCGCCTATGTCACTGTACTTGTCACTCCCCGCATGTACTCAATGCGATGTGAGGCACTCCCACTCCACAGCGCAGTCCAACATACTACGACACACCACCCTGCATCTCCATGCTCCTCTGCAAGCCCCTGCTCCTCGCTCCATAGCCCCGCACGCCACTGGATGCTATGGCCTAACATTGGGTCTGTATGCATCAAACTACATCCCTCTACATAACACTGGACCCTATGACATAACTTTGTGTAGCCCTGTGTACCACTATCTATTGTCGCACCACCCTGTAACATACAATATCCTGCATGGGCCAAAATATCCACCTCTCTGCTAGTACACCCTCCATGATGTGGGCTACATCCCCCCATCTGCTCTGAAAGACCTGAGCGGCCTGACTCCCCGCATGCTAACGGAAATGACACTACTGCGCCTATCCTCAATAGTCCCTGCGTCCCATATGTTAGTAAGAGAGCACTCTCTCCATACCATGCCCTGTCTGATAGCCTACCGATGCCGCCTCCTCCTACCAGCTCCTGCCAGAGTAAGCTAGTCACCTTGTGACTCCACGCACCGTCAATATGCCAAGACAACTCATGAAATTTGTCTGCTCGCCTGTCAAACCATCCTGTCACTAGTGCTGACTGGGGCTCTGATGGAGATCTGAAAATGTGGGTGCGCTCAAGCGTCAAGTCCATCACGTAGCTACTACCATCACCTACCAGCTCTATGATGTGATGGAAAATCCCACCTGGATCCCAAAAACAGTCCGACCCTCGAGTCCCTCTGGTAATCCATGGCCTCTGCTGACATGTGGCCATGGATGTATCCAACCGCCTAACCTGCTCCATCGAGTACCAGCTCAGTACCTCTCGCCATCCAATCCCAAGGGAGAGATCGAATGTGTAATCCTCTGTGGAAGGAACAAGCCCTCCAAGCTGATGTGGTTTCATGCTCAACTCAGTCCTGCTAACCTGTCCACCCCCTCGGGTACGTCTAGACAACTCGGCCTCCCTCAATCCAATGCATAAGGGTGGGTTGATAACGCTATAGACCCCGCCAGTGGGCCTCTGAAGTGAACTGTGCTGAAAACCCAACGCGCAACCTCTATGTTGCCCCTCATCCATGGCTAGCCCAAGGGATGGTTGCACATCCTCCTCCATCACGGCCTCGACATGAGCCTTCGACTGCTCCTCCATAGACAACTCGATGTGCACGATATGCTCACCAGTCAGCTGTAGGCGACTGTCGTCTGGCAACTTCGTCATAGATCTAGAGGCCTCTGTACCTATCGACTCCTCAACAACGGTGGAGTTGTCTTCCAGCACCTCATCAACCTGTGGTGCATTGTTATCACATGAGAACTCGGTCACAACCTCGAATACCTCATCAATGGATGACGCCTCATCAATGGGTGCATGCTCAACTGTCTCCTTGCCAACCATGGCCCCTTCAACTACTCTTTCATCTTTTTCCTTAATACTTCTCATCATCCCTACAAAATCCCACTGAATCTCCATTGGTTTGTGCATACCCCTTAGTTCACAGAATTCCCAAAAAGAGAGGGACGCCTGAATGCCATAACCCAATGATTGGTATGCCCTCCAGTTCTCCCCCAATAACTCCACATCAGTTGCAATCATGTCTGGATTCCCAACTGAGGAATGAATCAACTTCTTCCCCACATCAATCATCATTTGTTGTATCCTCACCACCTCATTCCAGGTGACTGCCATGTTGTTTGATTCTAATCTTTCCCACAGGCTGAGCCAAGATTATGGCTCTGAAGTGATATACAAAGCATGCAAACAATCCAACAATCAGAAAAACGAAAAATACATTAAGCACCCATGAAAACGCTAGAAATAGAGAACTGTTGAGCCATTTTATTACTTCTTCAGGAGCAAATACAATAGTAAAATAGAATGGTGCACTTGGGCTTGTCTCAATGGACAAGCATGACAAAACCCAAGTGAGAAAATGATGAACTGAAGGCTCCTACAACCGCTGCACCAAATTGAACGGCGCTGCCCCAGAAAATTGTTTTGTCTGTTGACTTCGAAGGGCTAGAATCACTGCTTCCCGTGCTCAGAAAATTATGATATTTCAGCTCCTTGGCCCAAACCTAGAAAAACCCACGAAGGAATTGGCCAAATGTTGACCTCGGAATTTTGGCCCAAATTCCCCTTAGCTCCTGTAGTTGTTGGCCCAGTTGGGACCCCTGTTTGACCCCGTAGATTTGCCCTGAAAATTCTATAAAAATAGGTGTGTGATCCTTGCCCAAAACCCAGAAAAACCCAAAAAGAAAATTGGCTGGTTTAGACTTATGAAATTTGACCCCCTTGGAGCCCAACTTCAACTGCAACTGCAAAACTAGGCCTACTGGAATTTGTCTATAAATCCTCCCAGAAATGGACACAAAGTGTTGGGCTGACCTTTGCTATCAATCCCCTGACTTCCTGGATGGGCTTCTGGCCTATGGCACCTGCTCCTTAGCTCCACGAAATTGTGGGACTGGCCCTCTGCATTATCCCCAAGCCCAGTAATTCGAACTGCTAGGATGTTGGCTCTGCTGGCTCCGAAACCCACAAGAAAAGTTGGCCTTTTGTTGCTCTCCCAATCCTCAAACTCTCCCGGCAAATGCTTGATCCCTGATAGCTCCAAACTTCCCCCTGCGTATTCTCCAGCTAGCCAAAAATACACACTCCCTGTTGTGGTTGAATGGTAGTGTTGTAACACACTCCCAGAACTCCTGAAATACTTATGGAACTGCCTCTCTAGGGCAGGCACGGATGGTCCCCCGAAGTAGAAGTTGAATCTCCCGCTTGAGAGATTCATGGCTAAACAGTCGGTTGACTTAGCGAAACAGCAGAGCGAACAATCAAGTAATTTTGATTGCAAGGTGTAAGAATGAATTCCAAAATGAGAGTTTCTCCCTCCTTATAACTCCTTGGACCTCCCTAGCCTCATGTGAGCCCCTCCATCCACCTATTTGACTTTCCCTCCAAGCCATTCGAATGAGCCAATTCGAACTCCCATGTGGGTGGCCCCCACATTCCACTAGCAACCAAATAAAGTCGAATTGCCTCCTAAATCCCTATGTCGAAAATGATGGGTTCTCTTCCTTAGCCAAAATTGTACAAAATTGTGTAGCAGCACGCTGTTACAAATGTATTTGAGAAGGGACATGACACAATCTTCCTCCTACTCTTTACTAGAATTTCACCACAAGGGAAAATTCCTAATGATCACCTAAGAGGATATTCTATGTTATATGGTTAAAGGTGATAAAAGCGTAGGCAAGGCGGAGATACTTCAATTATGGACAAAGGCTTGAGACTCTTTAATGAGAAATAGTGTATCATGCACCAAGACTACTTAAGCTTTATATGACCTGGGGCTTCTTGGTATGTAGCAACAAAGAAGTACCTAAGCACATATGATTCAAGAAACAGTTTACTAAAAGGCAAGATCAACAAAATAAGAAAGCAAACCCTTCAATTAAGTCTCAAGTTGAAGCCCCACGAGAGTTAGGGTTTCTAGGACACAAAAATACCTAGGGAACAATGACGTCAGCCATCCATGGGGAAATTTTTACCATGAAAAGCGCTCGATTTTCAGTTAAAAGGATCACCAAGATACAACTTAGGTTTTATTACCACAAACACTCATCCAAAAGTGCCCTAAATTAATTCAGCCCTAGCTGAATGCCCTAGTGGTTTGTCTTAAAAGGCATAGAAAAATAGAAAAGAAAAGAAATATTTAGCTTTTCAAAGTTTTTGATCAACACAAAGGTTGCTAGTGCCTAATCCTACTTGGGCGATGGAGTCTTTAGGGCAATTTGAAGAGATAAAGGACAATTTTTTTGAATTGTTGAAATTCTATAGCATGTGCAATAGAATACAATTTTTTGATCTGATAATTAATTCCTAATGATTCTCAAATAGTATTTCGCACGCCACTATTATGATTGAATAATTACACACAGCGACTTTAAATGCAGCGGCAAACAAGAAAGATCATAGAAAGATATTCATGCACAATAGACACAATATTTTTACCCTGGGAAAGTCAATCCAGGAGAAAACCTAGCAACTTTTCTTAAGGAGAAATTGTTTTTTCAGCGAGGTTTACAATTTAGAATTTGTCTAGAAATCTATGCCAACATTACAAGTCAAATCACTAGTCAAACCTGGTCAAATTGTTGCTAGTCAAATGTGTCAAAAGTCAACTGCAATCAACGTTGGTCTATGGTTAATATTGGTCTGCGATCAACACTAGTTTGCAATTTAAGGTCAAACTGTCACACATGTGGTCTACGGTCAAACTTTCACACGTTCGGTGTGCAATCAAAGTTGTTCAAATTGTCACGTGTGGTTGTACAGATCTGTCACCTCGTTGGTCAACGCTTCACACATGCGGTAGTATGGATTTCGGTCAAATCCTCGGACGTGCAGTTGTACGAATCGGTCAATGCTAGTCAACCCTTGACACGTGTGGCTGAGCTAGGTCAAACAATTGTATAATTTCACATGTGCAGCCTCTAAGAGCAGAGATGCAATGATGAAGAAAGATGAAGGATGAACCCCAGAAAACAGATTTCTCCTTAGCTGAAATTTCTCCTCCACTAGAAAAGATATGAATGAGCTTGCTATGTTGATGTGGTGTCTCCTCACATGCACGTCTATTTATATAGAGCTCTAATGTTGAGTAGAGACCCATTAAGAAGCCCCTCATCACAAGAAACCCCTTCACTTATTGAGCCTACATTACAACTCAACATTAGACTAGAATTGTTTATTCCACTAGTGGGTGAAAACCCCCATTAAATAAACAAATCAAACCTGCTCTATAAAAAATAGATCACTCCATCTCGAAGCAAGAAATGTGAGTACCGTGGGCCAATCTCCCCAAGCCAAACACCAAGGCTAATGGGAGAAAGACTGCCCCGGGCCATTCACCCCTAGCCAAATCGGCATGGCCCCATGGGTGAATGTATCATTCCCCCCTAGTCAAATCAACATGACCTCGTGGGAGAATGTTTGTCCGATGCTGCAAACTGCAAAAACATCAACACTACCTCTCAACTTGGGAGACATTCTGCATCACGCCAAGCTTGTCTCTGAAGTATACAAACATCTCCCTATACATAGACTTGACGAGAATGTTCGCAATCTGCTCGTCTGTGGATATGCACTGGAACTTCACTGCTCCCTTTTGCACCATATCTTGAATGAAGTGATATTTGATCTCAATGTGCTTCGACCTGTCATGAAATACTAGATTGTCCGATGTTAGAAAATCAGAAAGGCAGAAGGATTTTCTTATGTTGATAATTACTTGTGATATTATTATGTTCTTATTAGCTTCTTTATGTTCTTCCTTTATCTTCTTTTCATCAAGCAATCATCAAAGCAAAAACATGAAGATCATGGACACCAAATGTAGGCACTCAGCCAGGGCTAAAACCCCTTTATAGGGGAAAACCCAGTCAAAACTCTTCCTTCAGTAGATTCAAATTGAGATAGACCAAGACCCTAGACCAAAAGACCTTCCTCCTCCACCAAGTCAGCTCTTCCTTCTGATAGATGATCTCTTCCAAAGTTACCAAGTGTCAGCTTCTCAAATGCAGCTTCAACCCAGAATTTCGATCCCCAGCTTTAGAACTTCAACCCAGCTTTAGGACTGCAGTTTCAATCTAGCACCTTTAGTAGCTCAGCCTAGCAGTTTCACAGCTTCGATGCAACGCAGTTTCCCAACTTTGATGCAGTGTCAGAATTTCGTTGCACATGAGAGAGAGATAGACCAAAAACTTCGATTTGAGCTTCCTTCTTGAACTTTGTACTTTTTTTGTTCCCAACTACTGCAATTCGAACTTGTGTGAGAGATACTTCCAAATGAGTCGAGTTGCTCCAATATATAGTGAGTTTATGAGGTTGAATTCCCTTGTTGAGGCCGACTTGTCCTTTCTTGAGGCCAACTTGGTGGAGGAGGCTTAATTGACCTATTTTACAATAAAATAAATTTCTTTCTTGACAAATAAAGCCCAAGAAGGGTCTTTTACATTATGACATGGACAAAGACACTTGACATAAACCCTAGAAGTCTTCAATGGAGACTTTGACCTAAAAACAATTGACCCAAGCATGAAACCCATGCTTTAATAAGTCAATTTATTTAATAATAAAATTTATTTTTCTTTCTTTTGACAAATACATTACATCATGACTCAAATATAATTATGAAGATCGACACTAGTTACATTCTTCAACACTCCCTCTTAACTAGGGAGGTATTCATAATTACAAATATATAGAGGTACATGGAAGATCTTCAAAATGAACTACGAAGAGTTCTAGCACACTCAGTGTTGCGAACTAGAAACTTGACTAGGGTATTCTATCCGGGTGGGACTAAGATGGACTCAAGCTTTCAACCACTCTAGGTACCATCAGGCTTACTTGCTAACCATCAACCCAGGGATCTAGGTGCGTATCCAAGGTCAGAGCTCCATGACCAACACCACCCTCCCTCTTCGGGATCTAGACATCAACACATAGGCCGACTAGATGTCCTCCCAAGCATCTGCCATTAGATGCTTCATCTCTCCCTAATAAACTAAATCAGATATATCCATTTGTCCAAGCATGCTTCCAAAGTGTTCAACCTTCTTATGGAGAGATTTATCTATACAAACACAAACCCCAATCAGCAATAAAATTTCAAATATATATACAAGTAAACACAAACCTTTGGGGTCCTCAATAATCCTGATGCTGCTTTCATCATCAAGTTATTCATATATAATTTATCGGAAGCTTTCTTCTTCTTTCATTTCTTCAGCAACACCAAATATATCCTCAAATCTTCTCAAGTCTTTTGTTTGCAACTTCATGAATATTTATTGATAGTACTTTTGTTTACTTCAAAGTATTCATTGTCATAATATGCCCTCCCTCTCAACTGGGAGATATACTCTTTCTAGGCTCCCTCTCAACTTAGGGAGATCAACCACTTCCTTTTTCTATAACATCGGAGAACCTTTCATGGCTTCATTCCTTCTTATGGTATCAAGGTCATCTTGATTATCATCATTCATATAACTTCCTTCATCATGCTTATTAATATCATACGAGCATCTTCATCATCTTGAAGATTATGTACCTACAAAAACTTGAATAGCAAGTACAACCAAAATACATATACAGAAGCATGAAGTTAACTATATCAAAATTATGTCAATATAATGGAAGCATCAAAACAATCAAATACTTTAGACATCAAATACCTAAACCTAGTTAGGTTCATAATCAACAAGAGACACATACTAGACTTCAACCTCTTGCTAGGGTTTTGTTACAAACCCTTAGACTCCATCTTCGAGACACAAAGCCTTAGATATCAGCAATTCAATCAAATAACAATCCTACTATACATCTAAGGTTTCAACAATTTTAGATTCTACTAGGGTTTGTTGCAAACCCTAGTTTTTATTATCAAAACTAAATCATATTGGAAAACAATATCATTATATCCTAGAATATCAATCTCTACTAGGGCTTTGTTACAAACCCTAAAATTCATAAAATATCAACAATTAGGTTAGCATACTAACATATACATATCTAGGATTTCATGCACTAGCATCTTATATCAATATTCATATCTACTAGGTAAACCCAAGACACAAACATTAATACATCAAAGTTAGATATACAACAATTTTATTCAGACTAGGGTTTTGATCGGACGAATATACACCTAGGGTTTCATTCCTAGGATCTTACTATGACTATTACGATGGTTTTTATTATAAACTCTCAAATACCAAACCCTAAAAATCTAGGGATTCATTATATAACCAAGACATTAACAACAAACCCTAAAGAACTAGGGTTTCTATCATAGCAATAGCAAAACACTACACAGGATTTCTAGACTACATCAACAACCCTAAGTTAACTAGGGTTTCATAATCAGCATTGGTATACCCTGTTGTCGCTCAAACTGTGTATAAGCACGGTGCGACAACGACTTAGGTTGGGGGTTGTCACCCTGATCCCTGACCTCTCCTTTCTAGTTGTCTCCCAACAACAGGCTATGGGGGATAGCCCCTATGAAAGGAGGTAATGGCAGACAAATTGGCAACCAACGAGTCCGGGAGACACGATTGAATGGCCTAGCCACTTGGTTGATTTAGCAAGTTTATAGATTAGATTAGATTTAGATGTGAGACCAGTGCCTTATGGAGTCAACTTACTTTCTTTTATATCAATTAAGGACCAAATGACTGGATGAACAACCGCTGCTTAAATTCTTATCTACCTTATATACTATGCAAATCTTGGAATCTAGGTGTGATGCAAGAATCTTGATTGTTTTTAATTATATGTCTATTCTAGATGTATCCTTCCTCTTAACTATTTTGAAGCTAGTCTCTAGAGTAGGTTGTGAGAAAGAGGCCAAGGGGAAGCAAGCAAAGGCTTGATTAACAATACCTCCCCTTAGGTACTAACCACTCGATGCCTCCAGTGCAGCAAAGACTATGGCTCTGACGACTGCAAGGTCACCGTATTAACCAGTAAAGAGGTGTTAGGCTCCTCAAGCTAGATGAGAAAGGTGGTCTTATATTTCTATCAACCAAGCTTATGCTTGGAGGTAAATTATTAAATGTAAGACTAGTCTTGGAATGATATGCAAGATGGATAAGTGTTTTTAAGTTGAGATTACTTAATTTGTTAAGTACTTAATGACAATGATTTTCAATTAAGAACAATAAGGTACTTAAACAATAAATGAATAAAATCTCAACCACAAGAGAAAGTGTTCAAGCTTAACAGTGCTAGAGAAATGCGGCAATAATATAAATAGACAATTGCTCAAAGACAAGATTAATGCTACTTAAGACAATTAACAATCTCCAAGATTATAATAAATAAATCACCAATATGCCATTTAGATACAAGAGAGAAATTTAAATCTCTTATCACAATTATGATCAAAATAGCATCCACAAGAAATATCCAATTTAACAATGAGCAATGAATCCACTCAATGACAATAATGGCAATGAGAAATTAAGAGCATTAATCCACAATGTCACTTAGAGCAGTTAGCCAATTAAACACTTACCAACTTGATTGGAGCACTTGTGTGAATGCAAGAGTGTAAAAGATGCCAATGACTAAAATTAAGCCCAAATCACTTCAACCATGAATGATTATGAATTGTTAAATTCCTCACCCAATTTTAGAGACTTATATGTGATTTATTCTATGTTGCCAGGAAACGTGGGTGCGGGGATGGGGACGGGGACGGGGACGGCATTTTTGGAAACAGGGTGTGTGGGTTCGTCGGGTAATATAATAATATTAAATTTTAATAAATTATATTTTATAAATTTATAATTAATAATATATGTGAAATTTGAATTTGACAATTTGTATATTTTTTCAACTTTAAACAAGAAAACTTTAATGATAATCATTTAAACATTGCACATCATTGAACATTCAACATTGACATTGAAATTTCAAAATTTATCAGTTAAACTTATCACCAAAAAACTGTTCATTGTTTACATATTAACATGAATCATGATATATGTCCATTGTCATACTACATTCAAAATTTGCCTTAAAGCATCTTCAAACATGAATTAGGAAATTTTAAAATACTAAATAGCTAAAGCCTAAGGAACAATGGCTTCCTCAAGCCATGTCTTCAACATCCATGTCATCAACATCACTTAGATCTTCAGCTAGCATGTTCTCCAGGTAGGAATCACACTCATCAACAGACTCTCGCTCATCCATAGCAATTGGAGGTAGCTCGATAAGGCCATCTGGTTGTATCTCCTCGTCCACACACGAAGCATCATCTATGTGTTGGTCCCATCTCTTGAAAGGACCCTCCTTATACCCAGGGTCTTTTCGAGATATGAGACGAAGTGTGCTATGAATGTACACTAAGTTTTCTGCCTTCTTTGAGCCCAACCTATTTCTCTTTACTGAATGAATAAAGGCATACGTGCTCCAATTCCTCTCACAAGATGAAGAACTAGCTACCTGAAATATTAGGGGGAGCCCATTAAATTAGTTATAATAATATAATTTTAAAAATAAAAACTAAGACTAAAATGAAAATTTAAAATTTAAAAATTAAAATTAATTTCCTATATTTAATTGAGAATTTTTCAAATTTTGAGTAAGATGAGGGAATCCAAATTAGCTACCTGTCCAAGTAACCGTATGGCAAATTGCTGCAACTCAGGAGCATCAACACCATGAAGCCACCACCAATCAATTGGATCCTTCTTCTTGCGTCTATCTACCAAAGATGCATGTGAACCAAAGACACCTCGGCCACGTGAAAATTGGGCAAACTGAGATCGTATGTCAGAGGCTTCTTCTGTATTACCATAAATTTTCTTGACAGCATTCAAGAATCCTTTGAACACCTCTCTATCTTGGGATGGAGGCCTCCTTCCTGTTGTGGGATCATACCATTTTGGATTAACTGCATAAGCTGCCATATGAAGAGGGGTGTTCAGTTTATTCCAACGCCCATGTATAAACTCTTTCAGTTGTGGCCATAAAGTAGGATCCTTCCTATCTGTGATGGTTTGGATCCTCTCACACATGGAGTCCATGTTCTCATAAATCTCACCTAAACATGGACCATCTGTGTCTGCATAGCGGATCATATCACAAATTGGTTCTATAATTTCCACAACAAATTTGGCATCAACCCAAAAATTATCATTCAAAATCAACCTCTTCACCTCCAAAGCTGCATTTGAGGTAGATAACCTCCACTGTTCCCACATGTCACTGACGACTGTGGCAGATAAAGCCTCCTTCATCTCCACAAGCCGCCTAAGTAAAATGTAGTAAGTTGCAAATCTGGTATCTATTGGTTTAAGAAGCTCCATTTTTGCATGCTTGCGGTAAATGGCTTGTGACTGATGATGGTTGCATATAAACATTTGAATTTTGCGGCCATTTTCAATTAATGCTTGAATCCATTCAATTTTGCCAATGTCCTTCAATGCATTATTCATAGCATGCACAGCACATGGTGTCCAAAAAATATGCCTGGGTACATCAAGGACAAAATTAAAATATTAATAAATCAAGGACTAAAGTTAAAAAATTTAAAAATGTAATTTATCATTTATGTAATTTAAATATAAGATAAGTCAAACTTGAAAGTTGAAACTTGTCACTTACTTGTACTCCTTCTGAACCATTGCTCCTGCTGCTTTGCACACTGGAGCTGCATCAGTAATAACTTGAACAACATTGGATGGCCCCACCTCTGCAATGGCATCACATAATTGGTCTTTTAAGAACATAGTGTTCTTTTCTTGACCAGAACAATCAATGGCCCTGAGAAAATAAGGCCCAGACATGGAAGAGACAATGATGTTTATTAATGGACGATTCCTACAATCAGTCCATCCATCCATGACAATGGAGCATCCATCTACACTCCAAGATGCCTTCAAGAGTGCCATTGCCTTCTCAAGACGGGCTTTCTCCTTGTCCACCAATACAGTTCGAAGCTTTTCATAACCAGGAGATTTATACCCTTGAGGTCCATCATTGATGGCACGAACCATTTGCTCAAAATAGGGGGAACGAGCTGCATTAAAGGGAATGCCACATGCAAGAAAAAATCTTGCTATTGCAAGATCAACACCATCCCTACCTTTCACATCAAACATGTCATAAAGGCCACCAAGTTTAGGCTTCTTGCGTGTTTGATTGGTAGTGATTTTTGATGCTCTAGATGACACTGACACATACTCATCACCAGTTTCATCTTCATCATCAAATGGTAATTCTTCTTCATTTGAATCATCATTTTCAGTCACATTGTGAGATGGCCTAGAGATCTCTTTGCTTGCCTTACCATCAGCCTTTTGTTGCTCTCTTTGTGCACTAGGGAGTCTAGTGGGATCATTTGGGTCTCCAGTGCAAGCATCAACACCCTTCCTTGGTATCTGCATAAAATGAGCTTTAACTCTTGTATAGCTCCCTTTCCATTCAAACTGACATAAAGTGCATTTTATTGTTGCTGTCCCCCCAACAACTTTTGGAGGTTTTTTCCTATCCACATATTTCCAAAGTGGATATTGTGGACTTGTTGGAGACATTTTTTATTTTGCAAATTTTGGAAGACAATTTGAATCTGTTTAACAAAATTGAAAGTAAAAGTTATGTTAATACTTCTGGTATGGTCATCACCTTATTAATTTAAATAATAAATTATTAAATAGTAATCACTCCAACGGCAACTAATCACTCCCACAGTCTTGTGGGTGAATTACTTCACTGTGGGATGGTAATACTAATATATGGCAGAATGCCAGAAACAGAACTGAGAGATGGCTGTAGAAGGCATAGTATTTAAATACTTCTCAATGTTTTACAAGAGACCCAATGTTATATATTTTTATTGTCTTCACGAAGACCTAATGATATACATTTTTATTGTCTTCAAGAAAACCCTGTACTCTCACTATATCGGTGAAACCCTCTGGTAATACTAGTTTCAATGACTTCAATGATTTATGCTTCAGCTTTCATAAATTTTAATTTTTAATATTTCAGGTGGGCCCCTCATATCAGTGACCCCAACATCTCCTATGATTTTTCCTAGAATTTGGGGTTGTGCTTCCACACATCCCCAGATGCATTTCCCAGCTTCCACCTCCCTGTATCCTGGAAACTTTGTGGAACATTGGAGTGTTTATCAAAAAGTAAACTTGAGTTACTAACTATAGTCATAATGCATTGCCATGATCAAAACATTTGCCACCACTAGAATTTTATCTTGATTCTTAAGAAGAGATTGGCATCAAGCATGTCAAATATACTTGTATTGCAAGTGGGAATTCAGGTTAGAAAAATGATGAATCTGTCAAATAAGTTTTGAACTTTTTCCATTTTATATTTCTTAGCGTTGTCTCTGTACTGAAGCTTAGGAGCTCTAAGTAGATAGGGGACACTATCTTGTAAATAGAAAACCAAGATAGAGTCCTGTTCTGTCTCAAGAGACACAGTGCCCAGTGTTAGAACCTATGCCTGTTTGTAAATTGATGTGAATAAAGTTACGGAGTTAGAAGCACAAAAACCGTAAACGGTAATAGTGATGAAATGAAGCAAGGCTATTTAAATATTGTTATTACTTAATCGATCCGGTTACGTTATTCTTCTGTTGCACAGGAACCGTTCCCAGCTTTTCAGAAACAAGATTCCAGCATTCAGCCTTTCCGGTAGCCTTGGAACAGTTACGAAACATGCCAGATCCAACTGGAACGACTAGGGGAGATCAGGAACTAAATGGAAGCATTTTAAAAGCAAATGTGAGAACAAAGAAATGGTTTCATGGGCTAAAAGTTGCAGCTACAACACTCTTCTAAACAGCTCAAAACGATCTAAGACTATCAGCTGAGAGCATGAATTGAAGCTTTCGCAAATATCATTATCTAAGCATGCTTTGCTCCATGTTATGGGGGGTTGTCTTTCTCTATACACCATGAAATTTAAATATATCATCTGCCTTTCAAAGATTCTGTTTGCATGTTTTAGAAAACCCCATACTGAAAACAGAGAACACGGGCCTAGACTCTACAAAGAACTTGTAAATAGTAAATACCGTCCACTGCCGTTGAAGCTGCACGGTCCACTGCCCACTGCTGCCGGAAGCTGCCCACGGTCCACGCTGAAGCTGCCCACTGCTGCGAAACTGGTATGTCGCGGTGCTCTGCCGCCAAGAACCTCTGCCGCCAAGAACAATGAGTATAGCGTATCACTTATTTTTTAAACAATGATATTTGCCTTTAAGATTTAGGGTGTTTTAAATTATTTTTTAAATTTCATTGTTTCAATAAAAAAAAAAAATTATTTTTTTTTATGGAAGAAACCATTAGTTTTTTAATGAAGAACCCAAAGAACCCCGAAGAACCCAAAGAACCCAACTTGAAGAACCCGAAGAACCCGAAGAACCCAAGAACCCAAGCACCCGAAGAACCCAAGAACCCGTCAAAGGCTAAGAACCCAAATTTTTTTTTGAAGAACCCGGTTCTTCTGGGTGCGTCTGAGAAGAACCCGTACCCGAATCCGGGACTTGGGTGCGGGAACCCGGGACGGGTTCGAGAACCCCACCCCCAGGTGCGGGTACCCGTGCAACACAGGATTTATTATTGTTGCAACCTTGTATTCAAAACTCTGCAATTTTATATCAGCAGTCAAGGAATGATGCAAGATGCCAAAGATAAGCTAGAAAATCAATGCATTTAATTTCCAATGATATTCACTTGATTATAAGACTGCTTAGACACTATAGATCATATTTAATATGCTCAGATTAGACCTCAAAATGATGTATATCAGATCTATAATAACTCAGAAAATCAATGATTCAGTCCCTAAAAAACCTACAAGGTGCCTAAATATTAATGTCAAATAAGCTCCAATGATTAGCTAATTAATTTGAGTTATTTTTAGATGATCTTTAGTCAATTTTGATGATTCTTATTTAGTTTATATGACTGCATAAATCGTTGTAGCAAACATATCAAATCTAAAAATTGTCCAACAGTCCTCAAAAAATAACTTACATGCAATCAATTTAACTGCAAGATTAATGTTCAATGCCTTAAATGACTTGTTAATGAATTTAGGCTTATTTATGTGTGTTTATGCTCTGAATACACTGTTGTAACAATTGTATCAGACCTTGAAAATTATATGACAGCCAACATAAAACAATAAAATTGATAGATCAAACTCTTGTAATTTATTTTGACATCTTGTATGAATTATTCACTTAATGTGTGGGTTCTTTAGGCTTGTATTATGATGATTATGCCACTGTTATATCAATATATCAGATCTGATATAAATTATGCAATCAATTAAAATGAGAAATGAAAGCAATAGAAGCAAACCCCAAGGCCTAATGGCCTATGCCAAGTTTGGAGATGTGAGAGAAATCACTCCTCAACACCTGCACTCACAAAATTCTAGCTCAAAACCCAAAGATTGGACCTTTATGACTGCTGCAATCACAAATTATTAGAGATGAAATGTCAATCCCTTGAAGAAACCCTTGTTTGCAATGAGATTTAGCCCTTGTAGGGCTTACAACCTTCTTAATGCTTGCAAAATAGGTCTCAAACACTAGCCTTTTAGGCTGGGAAAGGGCTAGAACCTTCAAAAAATGGGGTTTTCCCCCGACTTGAAAATATGCTACCTACAAAAATGGACTCAAAAACCCTAGACGTCTAGGGCTTTTAGGGGTAGGAAACTTCATAAGTTTACTCCTTTCTTTGATCCCTTAAGAGATTTCACCTGTACAAATAAAAATAAATTTTCCCAAAAAAACCCAATATATACAATTTAGTCAATTTTGATTATTCTTATTTAGTTTATATGACTGCATAAATCGTTGTAGCAAACATATCAGATCTAGAAATTGTCCAGCAGTCCTCAAAAAATAACTTACATGCAATCAATTTAACTGCAAGATTAATGTTTAATGCCTTAAATGACTTGTTAATGAATTTAGGCTTATTTTATGTGGGTTTATGCCCTAAATACACTGTTGTAACAATTGTATCAGACCTGAAACTTTCAGATCAGACCTTGAAAATTATATGACAGCCAACATAAAACAATAAAATTGATAGATCAAACTCTTGTAATTTATTTTGATGTCTTGTATGAATTATTAGCCTAAGTGTGGGTTCTTTAGGCTTGTATTATATGATGATTATGCCACTGTTATATCAATATATCAGATCTGATATAAATTGTGCAGTCAATTAAAATGAGAAATGAAGGCAATAGAATCAAACCCCAAGGCCTAATGGCCTATGCCAAATTTGGAGATGTGAGAGAAATCACTCCTCAACACTTGCACTCACAAAATTCTAGCTCAAAACCCAAAGATCGGACCTTTATGACTGCTGCAATCACAAATTATTAGAGATGAAATGTCAAACCCTTGAAGAAACCCTTGTTTGCAATGAGATCTAGCCCTTGTAGGGCTTACAGCCTTCTTAATGCTTGCAAAATAGGTTTCAAATACTAGCCTTTTAGGTTGGGTAAGGGCTAGGGCCTTCAAAAATTGGGGTTCTTCCCCAATTTGAAAATAAGCAACCTACAAAAATGGGCTCAAAAACCCTAGACGTCTAGGGTTTTTAAGGGTTGGAAACTTCAGAAGTTTACTCCTTTCTTTGATCCCTTGAGAGATTTCACTTGTACAAATAAAAAGAAATTTTCCCAAAAAAACCCAATATATACAAAAATAAAATAAAAACCCCAAGAAATTATATACAAGAAAAAATTAAAATGCAAAGGGTTAGTGAAATTATTTGCATAATAGAAAATACAAGGTGAAAGGTTAGTATATATAGACACAAATTAGAGAAACTATTTTCAAATTTTGAATGTGGGATAAAAACTTTACAAGTAAAATTTGAATTTCAAATTAAAAGTTAAATCTAATTAAAAAAATTTAACTACAAAATTAAAACTTAAAATCAAATAAATATTTACAATTTTGAAATCTAAAAATTATTTACAAAATAAAATAAATCTAAAAAATATTTACAAGTATGTTAAAAACCCCAAAACATAAAATTTAAAATAAAACCCCAAACCCAAATCACTGCAAAACAAGAGTTAGAAAAATTATTTACAAGTTATATACAAATATATAATGCTTGAAAGATTTTTGAAGAATAAATTTTTTATAATAATTTGACAATGGCTTGATGTATTTCGAAAAATAGATGTTAACCACAGCCTTAGCGAAGTAAGAAAATCACTTAAAATATTCGAAGTGCAAACAAGGTTAGCTTGTGCCCACAGTATGTGAACTTGGAGCTCAAGGTAAGAACCTGCAAACTCTATACATTTCTTAAAAAAGAAATCGTTAGATCATACAATGAATAGGATCACTTAAGATAAAAGCCCAAAACTTACCAATAGAATGTTCCTATCATTTACAAATGAAATAACAATTCATGTAATATTGAAGCACAATATAGGAAACCACATAGCTAGCACTGTAGGAATTTACAGGGTAAGTTCCTCAGACAGAACACCAAAGGACACCGCTCACAAACAGATCACAGATCAATACACCAGTATTTTGACGTGGTTAAAACCCTCAAAGAGGGAAACAGTCCACGGCCTGAGCCAACGCGGCCACTTCAGGCAATTTATTAATAAAAGAATGAAAATTTACATATGCTTTTCTCATAGACGGATTACCCTACACTTACATTATTTTCTCGGTCTTCATGTCTTGCAATCCAAGGAAGGTATTTCCTTTTCTCAGTCCAAGTATGCCTGTGATATTCTACGCCATTTTCACATGGAAGACTGTAAGCCAGCCCCTTCTCCCTTTCAGTCCGGAGTCAAACTTTCAGTCACTTGTACTTATCCTGAAGTTGATGCTACCTTATACCGTCAACTTGTAGGAAAACTTTTGTATCTAACCCAGTGTTGTTAAAAGCGCGATCGGGATTAAATCGGCGCCGGGAATAAAGCGGAAAAAATCGGCAAAAGCGGGAAAAAAGCGGAAAAAAGCGGGAAAAAAGCGTTTGGCACAAAAATATTCATTTTTTTTCATTTTTTTTCAATTTTTTTAATATCTAAACCATCTACAACATAAAATAAATACATTGACACATAAATATGATAAAAAAACTAATATATAAGATGTTTAATATCATTTCTAGCGCTAAAATCACACATAACATTGAATCATGTCCTGAATAGTAAGTCCTGAGTCCCAACTCAACCTCAAAATATCAACAAAAAATATGATAATGTATCTCATCATGTCATAATGTCATATACAATAAAATGAAAGTCTAATCCTATTGATTTCCTCTGCCCCTCTTGCGAGAAAATGGCACAACTTTCTCTTTCCCTCTAGATGTAGAAGCTGGTGCCTGTGCTGGTGGAAATGGCAGTGGAGTCTGACGTGCTCTAGAAGCTGAAGAACTAGTAGTAGCAGCTACAGGAGGCTGAGGTAGACGGAGACCACGTCCTCTACTGGTGGTAGTGGTAGCCCGGGTAGGCGGTGTCACCTCCTCCTCCTGCTCCTCCTCCTCCACCTGCTCCTCCTCCTGCTCCTGCTCCTGCTCCTCCTCCTCCCCCTCCTCCTCCCCCTCATCCTGCACTAACCAATCATCAGTGGGATCCATGAGAGGCCTCTCGGTCTCAACCCTCCATTCAGCAGTGGTGTCAATCCCATCCAATGAGATGGCTTCCGTATCAGGTGTCCTCTCTAGTTGTCTCACCCACAATCGAAGATTGTAGTAGACATAGACCATGTCATTAAGTCTATGGGACTCCAACCTGTACAAAGTTCATGAAATAATAATTAATAATTAATATTATAAAAAAAATATTGTTTAAAACTTTAATGAATTCAAAAATTTATTTGGAAATTTGCAATATTTTAAATGTTTAAGTGTTAACCTATTGCGCTTCTTGTTGTGTATTTTTTCAAATACACTCCAATTGCACTCACATCCTGAGGAGCTGCATGTTTGGCTGAGGATGCGTACGGCAAGCTTTTGCAAAAGGGGTACTCTGCCACCATACATCTTCCACCATGTGTCTACAACAAAATTACAAATAAAATTTTAAATAAACATAAGAAAAAAATGGAATTTGAAGAGACAATGAAATTTGAAACAAAGTTACAAAGTACAAACTAAAAAATACCTGGCATTTTAATCATCCTATCAGTGACAGCCATCTCAAAGCCAAATGTGCCACCTGACATCTTATATGTCTCAATTTGTCTAGAGATCTCTATACGTTGTTCTGGAGATCTCACCATCTTCTGGACACAGGTTAATAATCCTTCCACGACCTTAGCATCAAAATCAAACCCACATGCATAAGAAAATGCAGGGTTCAGGAAAAGCCCAGCAGCATGAATGGGACGATGGAGTGTGTTGTTCCATCGCTCATCAATCACTTCCCATAGAAGGAGTTGTTTCTGAAACCCATCATCTCCCTTATCATCATAGTAGGACCGAATGGCTTCTTTGGCCCTGTCCATGGCTTCATACAAATAGCCCATTGCGGGCTTCTCACCATCAACCAACCGAAGAACCTTTACCAAAGGTTCAGTAACGGCGCACACCTCCTGCACTCCCGCCCAGAAGTCTTCCTGGTATGAAACTAGTCTGCATACCGCCTCTCCTTCTGGTTTGCGGCTCATTGACGAAGCACGCCACTCCTCTGAAAGAAACATTCTCTTCAAATCCCACATAGAATTCAAAAGGGATTGAAGAGATATGAAACTCGTCGCAAACCGTGTAATGGCAGGGCGCACCAACTCTTTGTTGTTGGTGAATCTTCTCATCAAGCTAAGCACAGATGTATGATTATATATAAATTTTGTGATGCTTTTTGATGAGTCAACAATATCTTTGACAAAGGGAATTTTCCCTATGTCCTCTAACATCAAATCAATACAATGGGCAGCACAAGGTGTCCAAAATAAAGTAGGATGCCTGTCCATAAGCATTCTACCAGCAGCAACATAATTTGCAGCATTGTCCGTTATGACTTGGACAACATTTTCTGCACCCACCTCCAAAATAAACACATCCAGCAAATCACATAAAGTTCTTGCATCTTTGATTTGATGAGTTGCATCAATAGATTTGATAAACATAGTCCCCTTGGGACAACTAACCAAGAAGTTTATAAGGGTTCTCCCCTTTTGGTCAGTCCAACCATCTGACATAACAGTGCATCCTGTTTGTGCCCATGATGCCCTAAAATCCTCCAATCTTTGGGTGCAGTCACGCTTTTCCTCTTGAAGAATCCGGCCTCTGAAATCATGAAGAGAAGGGATTTTGTACCCCGGGCCAACACTGGCAATAGCATCAACAGCAGGTTGGAAAAATGGATTATTCCTTACAATGCTGAAAGGAATATCACTCCAGAGGAGAAATTTTGCCATCAACCTATCAGCTTGTTCTTTTTCAGTTCTTTTTAGCATTGAACCGATAGTTGGTTGTGAACCAGGTGTGGTTCGAGGAACAAAAAATGATGATGCAGCTACCGGATTGACTGACGCTGCAGTAGAACCAGTGCCACTTGGTCCACTTCCTTCAGCTGACCTTCTTAGTTGCCTTTTGAGTTCTTCTTTGGCCTCTCTAGTTTGCTCTAATTCTCCCAATGCTCTCATGGCTCTTTAGATAAGTTCAGGATTTGTATTTATACAGGGCCCCACATCACGTCCAGGGATTTGTGCAAGGTGGTACTTCAACCTGTACACCCCCCCGCTTATCTCCTTTCCACACAACTTGCAATTCAAGTTTTGTCTATCATTCGGAGCTTTAGGTTCACCATATTCCCAGAAAGGATCCAATTTCCTTGGCATGTTTGTTTTTGAATTTTGAATTTGCAAACCTATGGAAAAATAAGGATTAGGAAATAGGAATTTAGGATTACATAATACAAATTACAATTTAGCATTTACAAAATTACAAGTTAATTATTTCCAAAATCCCAATTTCCAAACCCAAGTTACCCAACCAAATGCCAATGGCAAATGCCAAAAAACAATGAAAATTCAAAAAACATAAACAATGTTTAAAAAAAATTAAAAAAAAAAATTAAAAAATTGGTTCTCATAGTCATAACAAATTACCCATCCCAAATCAATGAAAAATTACAAAAAATTCTTTAAAAACAATGAAAAACAAAGTTTTTAAAGAAGCAAAACAAAAAAAAATTAATCTACATACCGTTTTTATGGACAAATTGGTGATCTTGT
Source organism: Pinus tabuliformis (assembly GCA_031772625.1). Lineage (NCBI taxonomy): Eukaryota > Viridiplantae > Streptophyta > Pinopsida > Pinales > Pinaceae > Pinus > Pinus tabuliformis. The sequence goes on along the minus strand of CM062816.1, from coordinate 1,262,742,958 downwards.
CTTGGATTTCTCCTAAAAACACTTGGATTCGCTCCCAAAGTCGACCCAAACCCTTCAACTCTTCTCCTTCAGCTCTTCTCCTCCTCCTCCGCGCGGCGACAGTCAGAAATGACTTAAAAAATTTCATTTTTTCTTATTAAAAGCCCGCTGCCCGCGCCCTCGGCGATTTTTTCGGAAAAAAGCGTTAACAAAAAAAATCCGGCGATTTTTTGGGATAAAACGCGCGTTTTATGCGGTCTTCCGAAAAAAGCGCGATTTTTTGAAAAAATCGCGATTTTATCGCGATTTTAACAACACTGATCTAACCCATACTCGTCCTGACCTTTCCTTTGCCGTTGGCCTTGTTGCTCGGTTTATGCAAAACCCACATGAAAGTCATTGGAAAGCAGCTAAAAGAATACTTCGTTATGTTCGAGGTACAGTTCATTTTGGGATTCATTACAATGCCGAAATAGCTCCTCTATTGGTTGGTTTCACTGATTCCGATTGGGCTGGTGACCCTGATGATCGGAAGTCTACTGCATGGACCAATCAGGTGTTAAGCCACGGATCAAGTGTCAGTAATACCGAGGAGAGAATGAACCGTCGGATCACTACATATTGTGACCGTCGGATTGTAAGTTACAAAATGTACATAGTAAAGAAACACACTTTACCTAACACTATACTAGAGCAAGTTGTACTTAACTATTTCCTATGTGTCGGAATATCCTAACACCCCCCCTTAAGAACAACTTGGGATAGGATTGAAGGATTTACAAATATGACACAATAGGAGAAGGAAGGAGGCACTAGAGCCTATCCCCCCTTAGTGACAACTTCCTGAACTCCAACCATAAATCGAAGTTTAGTGAACTTCGCCTCTGTGAGAGCCTTTGTAAAGATGTCTGCAACTTGATCATCTGTTGAACAATATTGCACTTCAAGAACATGGTCATGAATGAGCTTTCTGATGAAGTGCATGTGCAGATCAATGTGTTTGTTGCATTGATGTTGGACTGGATCTTTGCATAGCTGAATGGCACTTTGATTATCACACCAAAGTGTAGTCGGACGCTGCTACTGAAAGCCAAACTCTGACAGGATCTGACGAAGCCACAAGGCTTCCTTACTAGCTTCTACGGCACCACGATACTCTGCTTCTGCTGAAGAAAGAGAAATGGCACCTTGTTTCTTGCAAGCCCATGTAATAGGTCCTGAACCAAGAGTGAACACATAACCTGCAGTAGACTTCCGATCATCAGGGTCACCAGCCCAATCGGAATCAGTGAAACCAACCAATAGAGGAGCTATTTCGGCACTGTAATGAATCCCAAACTGAACTGTACCTCGAACATAACGAAGTATTCTTTTAGCTGCTTTCCAATGACTTTCATGTGGGTTTTGCATAAACCGAGCAACAAGGCCAACGGCAAAGGAAAGGTCAGGACGAGTATGGGTTAGATACAAAAGTTTTCCTACAAGTTGACGGTATAAGGTAGCATCAACTTCAGGAGAAGTACAAGTGACTGAAAGTTTGACTCCAGACTGAAAGGGAGAAGCGGCTGGCTTACAGTCTTCCATGTGAAAATGGCGTAGAATATCACAGGCATACTTGGACTGAGAAAAGGAAATACCTTCCTTGGATTGCAAGACATGAAGACCGAGAAAATAATGTAAGTGTACTAAGTCTGTCATTTCAAACTTCCTTTTAAGGCTAGACTTCACATGGTTTATAAGGTTGGGATCACTACCAGTCAAGATAAGATCATCAACAGAAAGAACAAGAATGATAAGAGACTTGCCCACTTTCTTGGTGTAGACAGTATTGTCAGAATGACACCTAGAGAAGCCAGATTCTAAAAGAAAGTTATCCATTTTGGCATACCAAGCTCGAGGAGCTTGCTTGAGACCATAAAGGGATTTCTTAAGCCGACATACAAGGCTGGAGTCTGTTTGTATAAAGCCAATTGGTTGTTCCATATAGATTTCTTCATGCAAGTCCCCATGCAAGAAGGCGGATTTAACATCCATCTGATGGACTTCCCATTTGAAAGAGGCAACAAGGGAAAGAACAAGGCGGATAGAGTTCATTTTGGCAACAGGGGAGAAGGTTTCAGTATAGTCAATGCCTTCAACTTGTGAAAAACCCTTAGCAACAAGATGAGCTTTATGTTTATCAACTTTCCCATCTGGTCCATACTTGGTTCTGTAAACCCATTTGCATCTAACAAGTTTTCGTCCCTTTGGTAGAGGAACAAGATCCCATGTATCATTTGCCAATAATGAATGATATTCTTCATGCATAGCTGCTTCCCAATCTGGATGGCCTGAAGCTTCTGCAAAGGTGTCAGGATCATAATTCACTGAAGCTTGAGCCAGCAAAGAAGAGGCTCTCTCGAACTGAGAACGTGTACGTCGCTGATCTATAGGATCACCGGCAAGATCACCTGCTGCATCCCGAGTAGCACGGACCCATTTTGGACGCTGAGGAGCTAAAGGAGGATCCTGAGAAGGTGGGGGAGGTTTCATCCTTGCTTTCATCATCGGAAGAAAAATATTTTCAAAAGTAGAAGAGATAGGGAGAGGTGGCACATCCGCCGAACTAGGCTCGCAGGCCAATATATTTTCAGCAAACTTTACATCTCGTCTAATGATAACATTTTTGGACTTAAGTGGAATAAGTCTATATCCTTTGACATCTTCAGAATATCCAACAAAAATACATTTTTCACTCTTAGGTTCTAAAGCTTTATGTTTCTCATCTGGAATATGGGCCCATGATTCACTTCCAAAAACACGAAAGTGACTTACATCTAGTTTGATTGAGCTCCATGCTTCTTCTGGAGTGATATTCTTTAAAACCTTAGTAGGAGTGCGATTTATTATGTAATTTGCACAGTTAATTGCTTCTACCCAATAATTAAGACCAAGTCCTTTAGATTGAAGCATACAATTAGCCATTTCCTTTAAGGTGCGATTCTTCCTTTCAGCTACACCATTTTGTTGTGGAGTATATGGAACAGTATGTTGCATTTGAATTCCATTCTTAGTGCAAAAGTTGATGAATGTGTTTTTAACATATTCTCCACCATTATCAGATCTTAGCTTAAGAATTTGATGTCCAGATTGTTTTTCAACAAAGGCCTTAAAGGCCAAGAACATGTTAAATACTTCACTCTTGAGTTTTAAGAAGTATACCCAAGTGCGTCTGGAGAAATCATCAATGAAAGTTAAGAAATACTTGTAGCCAGAGAATGAAGCAACTGGAAGTGGACCACATAAATCACTATGCACGAGCTGTAAAGGGGCTGAGGCGTGCCAAGAGGCACGTTTTTCAAAACTGTCCCGATGATGATTTCCGAGTACACATCCGGAACAAACACCATCTCTGCAAGATACCATTGGAAGACCTGTCACCATATTTTCTTTACATAGATTCTGAAAAGAGCGATAGTTTAAGTGACCAAATCGCTCATGCCAAAGTTTGCTCACTTCATCATTATGAGCAACAAATACTGAGGGAAGATTTGATGACCCAAAGTTGTGAAACTTATACACCCTTGTAGAATCATCAGCAATGCCAGTAGCTAAAATCTGTCTAGGATCTCTTAGGTCCTTAAATACAACATCGTGAGGTGAAAATTCAACGATTTTACCTTCACCTGAATGGGTTATCTGATATACAGATAGAAGGTTGCAGGATAAGGTTGGAACACATAATACATCATTAAACTGACCATTGTCTAGATGAACAGTTCCAGTCCCTACAACACTAAGAGATCTATCATCACCAACATATATATTTTTGGTGTTACAATCATTTAAAGAAGAAAACATGGCTTTGTTTTTGGCCATGTGATAAGAAGCTCCAGAATCAATGAGCCACTCATGAGAATGAGAAGAAGAAGATACGTTTAGTGCATAGCCAGACCGAGATGCTTGACAACCACATGCAGAAAGTGCCATTCCTGAAGATGAAGTTGAAGTTGAAGATTGCTCCAAATGGATGTTATGCTTCTTCATTGTTGCTTCCAAGGCTTCCATCTTCTTAAAGCATTTGGATTCTAAGTGGCCATCTCGATTACAAAAGTTGCAATGTCTATCAGTCTTCTTCCATTTGTTTTTATTTGTCTTATCATTTTGTTGAAATGATTTTTCATTTTGAGGCTGAAATTGCTTAGGACCCTTGTTTGGTTTAAGACCATTCTTTTTAGGATACAACTTCTTAGGATTCTTTGGATTTGGTTGTTGCTGGGCGGCTAACGCTTTCTTAGAAGAGTTTCCAAGATGAAGAAGACCAACGTGTAAGAGTTTTTCTTGTTCTCTTATTAAAGAATCACAAAAGGAATCTAAGGAAGGGGACTTGTAGGTTTGTCCTTGAGAAATGAAGGCTTCTCTTGTAGAATGGAAGGTGGAAACAAACACAGAATAGGCTGGTCCCAACTTAGTAAGAATGGAGTAGATAAGGCTACTATCTTCTTTCTTAACCTTAACACCTTCCAAGAGAAGTCTAAGGGTCTTTAACTTGGACAAAAAATCTTCAATGCAAGAAAAATTATTGGGGTCCAATGTAAGCAATTCATTTTCAAGTTGATGGGCTTTAAGTTCATTTTTAATTCCAAAGACTTTAGTAATCTGTTTCATTGCTTCATCAGGAGTATCAAGTTCTGCAATATGGAATCTAAGATCTGGAGAAATAGACATCCCTATCAACCCACGTGCTTGGTCTTGTCTATTTTCCCATTTAGCTGCCTTGTTTTCATCTTTCGGTTTGGTCTCTTGGCCTGTGGCTATTCTGTAAAGACCTTTACTTCTAAGTAAATCCACAATGTAGGACCACCACTGGAAGTAGTTGGTGCTGTCAAGAATAACTTGGCATGGACTTTCCATTTTAAAAAAAAACTGAAGCTATAGATGCTGAAACTAAGTGTTGCAATGGAAAGATCTCGAAAAATTAGGTTGTTTCAAAAAAAACGGTTCTGAAAACGGCTTCCGGATGAAGAAGTTATGGCTTTTTGAAGAAAATTTGATGAAGTCGCCGACGAAGTGCGGAAATGAAAAATCAGCCCCCACAAAATGGAGACTTGAACCCAAGACCTCTACTCTCATAAATTAGCTTTATACAAAAAGTTTGAGAGAGAGAGAGAGGGGGGTTGATGCTTTGGGTTGCGTGCTTGCTTTGAGAAAGCTCTTTTTCCCTACAAAACAAAAAACACAAAACCCAACACGGACATACAAAAAAAACGAACCTTACGGCTCAAAGTTAGCTTTACCCGGAAACTAAATATTTTCAAAAACGAACCTTGCGGCTCGAAATTAGCTTTAGCAGGAAACTAAATATTTTCCTAAATGTTTCTGATTTTCCGAGATCACACTAAGGCGCAGCGGAAAAGAGTATATGCATGAGAAAAATCCTTCCTTTCTGTTTCTGATTTTCCCAGATCGCACAAAGTCGCAGGGCAAAGAGCATACGCAGAAATGAAAAGTATAGATCCGGTAATAAAAAAAGCTAAATAAACCGAAGACCGAAATAAACAGAGAGAAAATAACTGTAAACTGCAAATAAACATTGTATACCTCTAGATCTTAAAAATGACGCAGCTAGGGCTACCAGAAACCTTTTCGCGTGAAACAAAAGGGGTTCCTCACTGGAACAGATGCTCCCAACACAACAGAGCAGTCCTCTTGGCCTGAAAGCAGTCAGAAACAGTAGATCTAGGAAACGGTAGTCGGATGCAATCTACCGGCTTCAGATTTGGATCACCAACGGACGCGGCCCTCAAATAACTCTGATACCATGTAGGAATTTACAGGGTAAGTTCCTCAGACAGAACACCAAAGGACACCACTCACAAACAGATCACAGATCAATACACCAGTATTTTGACGTGGTTAAAACCATCAAAGAGGGAAATAGTCCACGGCCTGAGCCAACGCGGCCACTTCAGGCAATTTATTAATAAAAGAATGAAAATTTACATATGCTTCTCTCATAGACGGATTACCCTACAAATGACCCTCCATGCTCTTTAAATAGAGATCATGGACCAATCGGGTGTTAAGCCATGCATCAAGTGTCGGTAATACCGAGGAGAGAATGAACCGTCGGATCACTACATATCGTGACCGTCGGATTGTAAGTTACAAAATGTATATAGTAAAGAAACACACTTTACCTAACTCTATACCTAACACTATACTAGACCAAGTTGTACTTAACTATTTCCTATGTGTCGGAATATCCTAACAAGCACGTACCACAGATCAATGAGACAAAAACACCATGAACTGTACCCCAAAGTCTTTTATTATGAATTTCAAACGTTCCCAACAGAACAGTGGCTTCACGCCAGCGTTACAAAATTACATTGAGACCAGAGTCACTATCAATGTGAGAAATAGAAGCAAAGTGCCTTTTATTTATAAAGAAATTCCTCCAAGTGGAAAATAACAGCTAGTTGGTTTGCTACTCGTCAAAATAATCTCGATTGTTGATAAATCTTTGATCAACTTTTAATCTCTGCCGTCGAAAATATTTATTTTTGAAAAAAATTTCACTAAACATTTTTTATTATTTCAAAAATAACTATTTTGAGCTAATTTCCTCAAAAATTTGACTTTGACTTAACCATCAAGATCCAAGAGTCCATTTTTTCTTGAAATTTACAATATTTCCTTGGTGGGTGACCTCCAAAAATTAATTTCTTTTAGACCCACAAATTTTTCCACTTGGAGAAATTAATTTTTCTAACATTTCAATTTTGACTCTAAATTAATTAATTTTTTGGCTTAAGATATAATTTTATTTTTGCCAGAAAAATTAATTAATTGACTCTTAAGGGAATTAATTATTTTTCTACCCTCAAATATTTTAGCCATGGTGTCTAAGTATGAGGGGCCATGCATTAAAATATTTTTTTACATAAAATTTTACAAATTCAACCCTCAAAGGAGGAATACCCGTTTGTTATAGACTCTCATAACATTTTTTCAATTCTATGACACAATATGATCTAATAGACCAAGTGATTTGTAATAAAATAATTTGGCCAATTAGCTTAAATTATTCTAGATCACTTTTACAATAGACTCGAATAAAACACTAGGACTCACCTAAGACTTTGACAATAAACTCCACCATAACTTTGGGGTGAGGTGGGAGGGAAAAACTTTTCCGATCATCCGAGTTTAGAAAGACAAATGAATCAGTGAGATGAAAAACCTCCCATGATGAAATTTGTCGCCAAAATCATAGGCTTACCTAGGTTGTTACATAATAAAGTAGTCCTACTAGCATCATTTACATTATAAATTTGCATAATGGACTTACAATGACATAATAAATTGTTGACTGATGATTCTAACCTTTGAAAAAATTCCTTTAAGTCTTTGGATCTTGCTTCCTTGGAATGTTGAAAGAATGGATGCAACATACCCTAAGAGGCTAAGGTTTATAGTGAACCCTAAAGGTTAGGGTTACACAAGAATGATCAAATAATAGCATGAGGGTAGATTCAATCTAATAATTAATCACCCTAACAAGAATCTTTGTGATTCAAAACCCTAAACATAACAATGTTAGTAATGTAACGCAAATTTAAAAAGAGAATGAACATACCTTTTACATGAAGAGAACTTTATAACAAAGCTTATAGTATAAGACATACCTTGAGTTGTTCTTTAACAAACCTTGTAGGACATCAATTCTTTGAAGAGCTTCCTTTGCAGCATAATTTATTCCATGCTTTAAGTCTATCCTTTGAAGTCTCCTCCATAACCCTTGAGCATTCAACAAGCTTTCTTAATCAAGGAAAATATAAGGAAAAGGTTATTAGCATATAATATAAACAAGTCTTGATGTGAGGAGGAAACCAAACATGAAAAGATGAAACAAAGAACAAAATACTTATCTTTGGTAAAATGGTGGAGGCTCCCTCTTAACCCAATCCTTTTGAGGGATACCTACAACCTATCAAAATAATTCAAAAATGTTCTAACAAGACATGTTAGACCTGCAAACTCTAGAAATCAAAACATAAAGGAAAACATTGCAAAACTTAAAGTAGAAGGATATGCAAGGGATAGTGTCCCTAAGAGTCCCTAGAAAATAAGTCTTTGACTTCAGATTCTTCCATCTTGTTCTTCTTTGGTGGAGCTTCATTGACAATATTCGCATGTTCTCTTTCTCTCTTCCTATTCCTTGGATTCTCCGGACATTGATTTTTGTAGTGACCCATCTTATGACAATTGTAACATTCAACCTTGGATAGGTCAACTTTCTTCTTTTGTCCTTTGATCATTTTGAAAGTTCCCTTCTTCTTGTGATGAGCAGAATAGGCATTAGAGGTGTTTTCTTCTTCATCCTCCTTATTGTTTACTAATGATACTCGAGGTTCTTCTTGATTGCATGCATTCCACATTTGTTCAAATGATGGAGTATCCTTCCAATTGTTAAATCCTGAAACAAAAGCACTAGAAGAGCAGTAATTACGAGTTCTTTTTCTATACAATTTCATCTATTGCTTGAAGTTCATCTCTAATTCTAGATATCCTTATAAAGTAGAATGATATTATATCGTCTTTTGTCATGTTAATAGTCCTTAATTCATTCATGAGGCTTGTTATTTGACCAATGTTCTTGATGTTGAATAATTTGGTGAGAGCCTCATACATTTCTTGAGCGGAATTTATGTTGGATAAGGAATTAGGTTGTCCTTAACTCCATCCATTATTAAGTTCATAGCCAATATTTTTGTTTCTCTAAACTTTTCTTTCTCTACTTCACTCGATTCATTTGTAGGCTCCTTAATTTTTCCTTGAACAAGATTCAAAACTCTGTTCTTTTCAAGAATAAGATCTATCCTCTTTTTCCAAGCCGTGTAGTTAGAGGCTCCTTCTAGTTCATTTTTTTCCTTCATATAGCTTGACATATTTCCTATAGATAGTAAGCTTATCTCCTTATATGAGCCTTCTTAATAACCTTCCTTTGATCTCCTTTTCCTTAATAGATCTTCAACTTGCGTTTTTCTTCCTTCTTCACCTTAGTTCTAATACCATGTTAGAAAATCGGAAAGGAAAAAAAAAAATCTTATGTTGATAATTACTTGTGATATTATGTTCTTATTAGCTTCTTTATGTTCTTTCATTATCTTCTTTTCATCAAGCAACCATCAAAGCAAAAAACATGAAGATCATGGATACCAGATGAAGGCACTCGGCCAAGGCTAAAACCTCTTTATAGGGGAAAACCCAGTCATAACTCTTCCTTCAGTAGATTCAAATTGAGATAGACCAAGACCCTAGGCCAAAAGACCTTCCTCCTCCACCAAGTTAGTTGTTCCTTCTGATAGATGACTCTTCCAAAGTTACCAAATGTCAGCTTCTCAAATGCAGCTTCAACCCATAATTTCGACTTCCATCTTCAGAACTTCAACCCAGCTTTCGGACTACAGTTTCGATCTAGCAACTTCAGTGGCTCAGCCTAGCAGCTTCACAGCTTCGACCTTGATGCAGTTTCTCAACTTCGACCTTGACGCAGCTTCACAACATTCATGCAACTTCACAACTTTGATGCAGTTTCCTAGCTTCAATGCAGCTTCAGAATTTCGTTGCACATGAGAGAGAGAGAGAGACCAAAAACTTCGATTCCAACTTCCTTCCTGAACTTTGCAATTTTTTGGTTCCCAACTACTGCAATTCAAACTTGTGTGAGAGATACTTCCAAATGAGTCGAGTTGCTCCAATATATAGTGAGTTTGTGAGGTTGAATTCCCTTGTTGAGGCCAACTTGGTGGAGGAGGCCTAATTGACCTATTTTACAATAAAATAAATTTATTTCTTGACAAATAAAGCCCAAGAAGGGTCTTTTACATTATGACATGGACAAAGACACTTGACATAAGCCCTAGAAGTCTTCAATGGAGAATTTGACCTAAAAACAATTGACCCAAGCATGAAACCCATTCTTTAATAAGTCAATTTCTTTAATAATAAAATTTATTTTTCTTTCTTTTGACAAATACATTACATCATGATTCAAATATAATTATGAAGACCAACACTAGTTACATTCTTCAACATCTGAAAGCTTGACACAGCTTTGATTATCACAATGTATCAAGATCGCCTCTAACACTTGATCAAATAGTCCTGCAAGAAGCTTCTGAAACCACACTACTTCTCGACTTACGACATTGGCTATGATATACTCTGTTTGTATTGTACTAAGTGCAACAGATGTCTACTTCCTACTAAATCAGGATATCTTAGCTGATCCCAAGTTGAAGCAAAACCCTAAGGTGCTCTTTCTGTCCACTGAAATCTTGGCACAATCAAAATCAGTATATCCCTGTAGCCTCACTTCACCACCTAAGACATATCTCAGACCATATCCAATTCTACCACGTAGGTACCTCAAGATATGTTTCGTTGCAACCCTATGTACATGCCTTAGCTCAACCATAAACTGGCTCAAGGGGTTCACTGCAAAGAAAATATCTAGCCTGGTGTCAACCTAGTACATCAAAGATCCAATCAACTACCTGTACATAGCAAGATCCAACAAATCTAAATCTAGAGTGGAATCATTCAGCTTCCTCAGATTTGTCACCATAGGTCTAGCCATGGACTTGCAATGCATCATCTCGAATCTCCTTAAGATCTCAATTGTGTATTTCCCTTGTCCAAGAAAGATTTCACCTGGCCTCTGCCACACCTCCAATCCCAAAAAATAATTTATCAAGCCAAGATCCTTCATCTCGAACTCCGAAGCCAACTCCCTCTTGCACCCAAGAATGAGCCCTCTCTAACCCAGTAAGGAACAGATCATCAACATATAGCACCAAGATCAAAGGATCACCATCAACAACCTTGTAGTAAAGGTTAGGATCTGCATCACTCTTGATGAAGCCCAAACTCATTTAGTATCCATCAATCCCGGAATACCATGCCTTGGGTGCTTGCTTGAGTCCATACAAATCCTTCTTCAATCTGCAAACATGGGACTCCTTCCCATGTATCACAAAGCCCTGAAGTTGCTCTATGTACACTTACTCCTCAATCACACCATTGAGGAATGTGGTCTTCACATCCATTTAATGTAACCTCCAACCCATAACTGAAACAACAGAAATAATAACCCTGATGGAGTGCACCTGGCAACTGGAGCAAAAGTTTCTTCATAGTCCACTCTCTCTTTCTGGGAGAAACCTCTCACCACAAACCTCGCTTTGTACTTCTCGATGGTGCCATTTTCTTCATGCTTGATCTTATAGGTCCACTTGGGAAGTTAATTTTCTTTGGACCTCTGCAACTACTTAGATGAATTACTGAAAACAAGGCAACTGAAAACTGAAGCCATATTTACTTTCACCAAGATACAGAGTTTCTTAACAATTTATAAGCAGTGGGAAAACACCAAAGATTAAAACACATGCACACAAAATTGACATGCTTGTTTTACCAAGGAAACCCAAAAGGGAAAACCTATGTTACTGGATCCATCAGGCCCAGCCGCTGGATCCGCGGATCCTCGGATCAGAGACGGATTCGGATCTGGATCCACGAAGATCCGCCCCACCCAACATTTGTCTGTGTATAATATGGTTTGACGTCAGCACATATTTCCAAATTATATCTCAGCGCAGAATCTAGAAAGAAAATGTCAGTGGATGAATAACCCGATATTGGAAAAATCAGCCGTGCGAGAGTTCATTAATCTGTGTGTAATATGGTTTGACGTCAGCACATATTTTCAAATTATATCTCAGCGCAGAATTCCAAAAAGAAAATGTCAGCGGATGAATAACGCTATATTGGAAAAATCAGCCGTGGGAATAATTAACAAGGGAGTTCATTAATTTCAAGATTATAAACCTGCGGTTGACCATATTATAAACTTTATTTCAAGATTATAAGATACGGATGTTTGGATATTCTAATTAAATTATATGTTTATTTTAAAAGTTTGATGAAGTAAGTTCTATAAAGTAACTTCATTTAATTTAAATATAATAACTATTAAATTATATGTTTATTTTAAAAGTTTCATAAAGTAAGTTTATTTAATTTAAATATAATAACTAGTAACTAATGTTTCAATATTATGATACATTAATTTTAATATATTAAATTAATAATTATTTTTTTCATCTGAAATTAATAATTATTTTAAAAATATTATATAGAAGTTTATATTTAAAATTTTAAACAGAAATTATAATTTTTTTTATTTTATACAAATTTAATTAATATTTATAAATAATATATTAATTCTGATACTATTTATCTAATATATCTAATATATATTTTTATAGGTACTATATATAAAAACTATATATTTAAAAATTAATATATGTTTTTATTTTATTTTTATATAAATTTAATTTTTAAAAATTATAAAATATTTTATATTGTTTGTACTTGTCGTATCCGGATCCTGGCTTTTCAAAAAACTAGCGGATCCGTATCCGAATCCGGATCCGAATCCTGGCAACTTAGGGGAAAACCTGATTTCTTTGTTGTGGTATTTCATTGATAGTTCTTGATCAATTGGATCTATTATAATTCACACTACTTTCTGTAGTTGGCAATTTGCCTCTGAGAACACACTTGTTCTCCTACTGAATAGCCTTGACTTGCCTTGAGAATCTTGATCCCTACTCCTTAATCCTTGTGCATTAGCTCCTATTGCCTAGCGCACATGAACCTCCCATTTCCTAGCGCACCAGGTATCCTATTTCCTAGCACACTTCAGCTCCTATTTATTAGCGCACAAGCCTCCTATTTCTTAGCGCACTTGTGGCTCCTAAATTTGTTTGCAGTTGCTCCTCGAGCATGCACACTCCATAATCAAAGAATTGATCTCACAAGAATGATCAATCTTGTGCCTTTGTCCTTCTCTTTATAGACCCAATTCGAGCATGCAAGGAGGCCTAGCTCAATTTAGAAGTTCGAGTTGTGATTGTAAGTTAACTAAGAGTTCTACTCGTTCTCTCTCCAATCAACACTGGAATCTTAACTCGTCCTTTCTCCAATCAACACTGAAAACTAAACTCGTTCTAACTAAACTTGTAACTGCCACCTCATCCTGTAGTCAAACTGAAGAAGACTCCACGCAACTGAAGCTCCAACATTACGCATGCAATCTTGATGATCATTCCAGTAAACTGGAAATAAACTCATCGTAATTGAAGTCTATCTCATGAGCTCACACTCATGCTAGAGAAAGACAAATCTATGGTCTTCACTGGCTAAGGCACAAGCCAGAAGACCTTCAATCCCTACATTTTCAACACTCCCTCTTAGCGAGGAAGAGATTTTGTACAACTCCCAACTTATCTCTGAAATGGATGAAACTACCTCTTGCCAATGCCTTGGTCAAGATATTTGTTGTCAGCTCCTTTGTTGGAATGTACAGTAGCTTCACTATCCCTTTCTACACACAATCCCTGAGATGATGATACATGATCTTGATATTCTTGGAGCGATCATGAAACAATAGATTATCAAACAACTTAATGCAACTCTGATTGTCACAATGCATCACAATGGACTCCATCCTCTAGCTGAAAAGTCCCACAAGTAACTTCCTCATCCAGATAGCTTCACACGCTGTCAAACTTGCAGCCATGTACTCAGCCTCTGCTGAACTAAGTGCAACTGATCTCTCCTTCCTTTTGAACCAAGAAACAGTTGCTAACCTAATGCTGAAGACACAACCTAAAGTACTCTTCCGATCTGTGGAGCTCCCTACCCAATCTACATCTGTGAAGCCTTCAAGCCTCACTCCATCAACATGTCTATAACATAATCCATAATTTGCCATGCCTCTGAGATACCTCAAAACATGCTTCGTAGCAACCTAGTGAATTCTAGTAGGATCCATCATAAATTGGCTCAACTGGTTCACTACAAAACAAATATCAGGTCGTGTGTTGACTAAGTACATCAACAACCCAATGAGTTGTCTATACAATGTAGCATCTACTCACACTGCGCTGCTAGGATCCACCTTCCTCCAGTTTGTGACTAGAGGCGTGGTCATGGGATTGCAATCCTACATATGAAACATCTTGAGGATCTTTGTAGTGTACTTCCCCTGCCTCAAGAAGATTTCCCCATTACCCTGCTATACCTCCAACACGAGGAAACAGTGCATAAGCCCTATATCCATCATCTCAAACTCCCTTACAAGGTGTGCTTTGCAATTTTGAATCAAGCACTCTGCTCCAGTCAATATAAGATTGTCAACATAGAGCACTAGATTGAGCAGAAGCCTTCCAATCGTGTAGTATAGGTTGGCATCTGCCACACTCCTAGAGAAGCCCACTCCTTGAAGGTAACTATCAATGCGAGTGTACAATGCTCTCGGTGCCTGCTTGAGCTCATAAAGAGCTCTCTTCAGCGAACAGACATGAGTGTCTCTGTTGAAATTTTCAAACCCCTCTAGTTGCTCCATATATATCTCCTCCTCAACCACCTCATGGAGGAATGTTCTCTTCACGTCCATCCTATGGATCTTCCACCCCATTTGAGCTGCAAGTGCTAGAACCATTGATGGATGAATAATGTGCCACTGGAGCGAATGTCTCATCATAATCAATGCCCTCAACCTACAAGAAGCCCTTGGCCACAAACCTGCCCTTGTACTTCTCCACACTCCCATCTGCTCCATGCTTCACCTTGTACACCCAGCGTGAGCCTACTACTGATTATACCTTTGGTCATGGCACAATCTCCCAGACATCATTCTTCATGATGGAGGAATATTCTTCCACCATGGCATCCCACCAAACCTGCTAAGAGACTTTCCCCTCATAACAAGAAGGCTCTGTGTCCAACAACTCAGTCATCAATGCCATATATCCGGTGTACCTCTGTGGTTGCTTGCTCTGCCTAAACATAGAGCTAGGAGTCTCAACTCACTCCTAGGCCTCCTGAATTAACCTCTCGTCCCACTTGGCTCTCTTCCTCCCTATGCTGGGAGTCACTGGCTAAGTGGTTGCCTCCATTTGTCCTGGCCTCTCCTCCTCATCCTACAATATTATTGATCATCCTACCATGCGACCTGCTTGCAACCTAGATGAGACTCAATCTGTGATACTGATTGAGGATCCTGCTTGGAAGTGAGTAGCTCCTCCTCAGGTACTCCAACCTGCTCTCGCTCCAAGGATGCCCTTAAAGCTCTGTCCTCCTCAACCTAACATCCTGCCTGATAATTGTCTTCTTGAGTGATGGTATGTACACCTTATATGCCTAAGTTGTCTCACTGTAACCCACGAAAATTCCCTTTTTCAATTGTGGGCTCTAGCTTCTTCCTGCTCTCTTTGGACACATGGCAGTAAACTTTTGTCCCAAAGATGCGAAAGTGAGAAACATCAGACTTCTTTCCTGTGAAATCATCCCCCGGTGTAACTCGTCCAAGCACCCTGTGTGGACTCTTGTTCTGCAGAAATACTGCAATGTTGCATGCCTTTGCCCACAAGAACATGGGTAACCCCTAGTCATGCAACATGGCCTTGGCCACTCCAACTATGTTGTGGTTCTTCCTCTCAACCACCCCATTCTGCTAAGAGTTATGGGGTGTTGTAAGCTCTCTCCTAATGCCCTCCTTGGCACACATGTCCCTGAAAGCATTGGAGACATATTCCCTGCCATTGTCACTCCTCAATGCTTTGATCTTCTTCCTAGTCTGGTTTTCTACCAAGGCCTTAAACTCCATGAACATGGAGAAGACCTCCTCCTTCTTCTACATAAAGAAGATTCATGTTTTCCAAGAAAAATCATCTATGAAAGTGATATAGTACCTATGTCTCATGAGAGATGGAGAAGAGAAGGGCCCACATACGTCTGAATGTACCAGCTCTAAAATCCCTTTGGCTCTGTTGTCTCGGCCCTGAGAAAGATGACTTGGCATACTTGCCCAATGCTAAGTGTGTAGCCCTTGCACACATCATGTTGGTCAAATACGCCCTCTGGTAGTCCTATGGTTATCTGATGAAGGATCTTCAGCGCCCCATGATGCAAGTGCCCCATGCGTCTGTGACAAAGCTCCCCCACATCTCTGCTCTGCGCACTTCTTGCCTTGTTGCTCAAGGTTGTGCATGTCTCAACTTGCAACTTGTAAATATTCTTCATCCTCACACCAATTTGCTTCATTGATCCAGAAGCTAAGTGCTTGGGGTAAGCCTTACCTCTGTTGAAGATGACATCATAACCCTTGTCCTCTAGGGTAGCCATTGAAACAAGGTTCTTCGTAAGTCCTGGAACTTAAAGGACATCCCTGAGATGGAGAGAGCTCCCAGACTCCCTCTCAAAGCTGACAATACCAACTTCTCCAGTCAAGTGCTTGCCATCATCTCCTAGCTCAATGTGAAACTGTGTGTTCTTTTCATTCAGCTGGTCAAAATACTCCTTATTCTCGATCATGTGCAAGGATGCTCCAAAATTAATGTACCATAAATTGTTGCCTACTGAGCTTGCCATGCAAGCTATCAATGAGAAGTCTTTCTCGAACTGAGAGGAAAACTCACCTACCTCAGTCGATGCAGCCACATGATACTTACTAGACCCCTTCTTCCTATTAGGACATTTAGTGGCATAGTGCCCAAACTACTGGAAATGGAAGCACTTGATCTTGCTCAGATCTTTCTTCTTCTTCTCACCCTTCCGACTGGACTTGGCCTCTCCTTGACCCTTCTTGCCCTTGGCTTCGCTACCTTTGCTTGCCAAGATAAAGTTCTCCTCGTCCTTTGCCTTTGTTGATCTTCCGGCTCTCATCCCTCTCCGAATTTCTTCTTAGATGCAGTCACTCCAAATCCTTTCCCAGTTGGGAATATTTGCTCAGCCACTGACTACATCATGGAAATTCTCTCAAAACTTATAAAGTCCTAGAAGTGCAAGACTCACAAGGTCACTGTCTACTATAGTCTCACCCACTCCAGCTAGCTCATCCCAAAACTAGGTGAACTTGGAAAGATACATAACGATGGGCTCTCCTTTGCTCATATGGATATTTCTTAGCTTGTCCTTCAAAACAAGCTTCCTAGCATCATTAGAAGTTTGAAGCTCCCTCTAAACAGTGATCTACCCTTAGTCCCTGGAACACCATCCCGCTATCCAAAAACTGCTCTACAAAACACTAGCGCAAGCCTTCTACCTAATCTGCCCTCTTCACTAATTGATCAATTCGGTTCTAGTCTTTATGCTGAACTTTGCTCTGATACCATGTTAATTTTCTCTAAAGCTCTACAACTACTTAGATGAATTACTGAAAACAAGGGAACTGAAAACTGAAACCAAATTTACATTCACCAATATACAGAGTTTCTTAAATAATTTATGAGCAGCGGAAAAACACTAGAGATAAAAACAAATGCACACAAAACTGACACCCTTGTTTTACCCAAGAAACCCAAAAGGGAAAATGAGATTTCTTTGTTGTGGTATTTTATTTATAGTTCTTGAGCAATTGGATATATTACAATTCATGCCGCTTTCTGCAGCTAGCAATCTGTCTCTAAGAACACACTTGTTCTCCTGCTGAATAGCCTTGACTTGCTTTGAAACTCCTAATCCTTGCTCCTTAATCCTTGCACACTAGCTCCTATTTCCTAGCGCACATGGAGCCTCCTATTTCCTAGTGCACCTCAGCTCCTATTTCTTAGTGCACAAGCCTCCTATTTCTTAGCGCACTTGTGGCTCCTAAATTTGTGTGCACTTACTCCTCAAGCATGCGCACTCCACAATCAAAGAGTTGATCTCACAATAATGATCAATCATGTGCCTTCGTCCTTCTCTTTATAGACCCAATTCAAGCATGCAAGGAGGCCTAACTCAATTTAGAAGTTCAAGTTGAGATTGTGAGTTAACTAAGAGTTTTATCCATTCTCTCTCCAATCAACACTAGAGTCTTAACTCGTTCTTTCTCTAATCAACCCTGAAGACTAAACTCGTTCTAACTGAACTTGTAACTGCCACCTCGTCCTGTAGTCAAACTGAAGAAGACTCCATGTAACTAAAGCTCCAACACTGCGCATGCAATCTTGATGACCATTCCAATAAACTAGAAATAAACTCATCGTAACTGAAGTCTATCTCATGAGCATGAGCTCGCACTCATGCTAGAGAAAGACAAATATGTGGTCTTCACTAGCTAAGGCACAAGCCAGAAGACCTTCCATTGCTACATTTTCAACATGGAAGCCACTATTGACTTCCCCTCTGGTCTCAGAACTATCTCCCACACATCATTCTTCATGATGGATTGGTACTCCTCCATCATGGCATCCTTCCAAACCTATCGACCTGTTGCCTCCTCATAACTTAAAGGTTCAGAATCAATCATGTGGCTCATCAATGCTATATAACTTGAGAACCTTTGTGGTCATCTGCTCTCCCTGAAAGTACCACTCGGAGCTGCATGCCTCTTTGCATCCTGCAAAGTGTCACGAAGCCATGTTGGCCTCTTCCTGGTTTTTGCAACATCTCTAGGCAGGTACACTAGCTCTACTAGCTCTACTGACTCCTAATAGTCTAAAGCAGTGTTACTTGGGAGCGGGAATGAAAGCGGGGAGCGAGAGCGAAAACGGGTGCGGGAGCGACATTTTCAAAAGCTCCCAGTTTGGGAGCGAATCCCAGAGCGATTTTTATATAATATATATATTTTTTATATTTTGATACATATATGTCAACAAAAACATGTAGAATGATGAATTAGACATAAAAAAACATAAAAAAAACATAGGTTGATCATTGAACCATATAACATCAATCATCTAGAAGTTATAATCTTCATCAACCACGTCCACAAGTTATTAACATACAACATATTGAGTCTTGTGAATCATGATTCATCAATCTTAAAGTTTCAACTTCAAGCTTTCAAAATTGAAAATTCAATATATAACATTTGTCATCATTGATCACCAAAGTTGTACTTGTAAGCTAAGTTTAACCATTACAAGAAATAATATCTAACATGAAATGAAATGTTATAAAATGAATTATGAAATGAAATGAAACAACTTTCACGAAGCATCATATTCATAATTTAGAATCATTACCAATGAGTTATAATTGCCAACTTCAAACTTCAAACTTAAATTGTCATATATTGTTTACAAAAAATATCATAATAAATATGAAAGACCCAAGACTCAACAGTTATGAAAACTAATAGAAACTAGAAAAGACAAGTAAATTGTAAATCTATTATCTACTACTTCATGTGGCCCTTGCCACGAGAAGTGTCTGATGTATGAGCAGGTCGTGGTGGTCTTCTAGGAGTCTCCTCCCACATAGACCGACGACCAGAACCAGAAGGCACATGCCCTCCACGTGAGGGTGTAGATGGAGGCGGCGATAGCAAAGGAACAAGACTCGGAACTCGAGCACTGCTACTAGATGGTGGAGGTGGCATGGTTATTGCTTCATCTTCCTCTCTCATAAGTTCCGCTTCCAGTTCTTCAAGATGTATAGTGCCATCCTCCAAATTATCATCCTCTGGGTGGTTGTCCCAAATTTTATATGTTGGATCCTCATAAGCCCGATCACAGTAATGACTCAACAACCTCAAGTTGTAGTGCACATAAACCAAGCTTTTTGCCCGGTTTTCATTGAGTCTGTTTCTTTTCACATTATGTATGAAGTTGTAGGTGCTCCAACACCTCTCTGCAGAAGAAGTATTTACAACCTGTGAGAGAACTTTTTTTACCAATTTTGGCAAAAGTCCCTGGCCGCCATATGATTCCCACCATGTGAAAGCATCAAATCTTTCTCTATCTTCCATTGCATGAAAGGTACCAAACAAACTAGTGCAACTGAAGTATCTGCCTAAATCAAGACGCACACTAGCACATTCCTCCCTGTCAGGTATCAACTTTTCTAATGCTTGCAAATATCCTGTAGATACCTCTTCATCTATATGGGGTTTGACCCTAACCCCACCCCCTGGTGCAAGTTGGCCCAACCAAGATGCAGAGTAGTATTTTGGCGTAAGGATATACGCCAAGCAATGTAGTGGAACATTAAGTTTATCCCACCGTATAAACACACAATCGTGAATCAATTTATACAAGTTGGGATCATTGTTATGAACAATATCTTTTATTTGCCCCAACATGGTATCCATCTGCTCATACACCTCGCCAATCACTGGTTTATCTGCATCTGCAAACCGAATCATGTGATAAACGGGTTTGGTGAAATCCAATACTTGCCTCACACGTGCCCAAAACATACCATCAAGAGCGGCCTCCTCCACCTATTCAAAACCTTGCCTGTTAGCTGCATTTGTAGCCCTTTCCATTAATACCTGCCAGTGTGGACTTGATACCATGCTAGCCAATGACTCTCTTACCTTCAAAAGGCGCCTGAAGGTGAGGTAACAACTACCAAATCTAGTCCTCGCAATCTTCAACAACTCCAATCTTGAGTGACTTGGATGGCATTGTATGGCCCAATACGCTCAATTGTTTCAAGTAATGGTTCTGCAATGTTGATGCTGGTCTTGAACTTGTCTGAGTAATCATATGCTGAAAGAAAGATGGCACCACTAACAAACACAGCAAGAACATTTATCAGTGGCTTGCCTTTTACATTTGTCCATCCATCAGATACAATGGACACCCCATGGTCAGTCCACGAACTAGTCATTCTACTCAAAGAATGTGATATTTTTGCTTTTTCATGATCAAATCCAATGGTTCTTGCCTTGTCATACTCAGGGCTCTTGTATCCTTTAGGGGCATCATTTATGGCAGAAACCATTTCGTGCCAATAAGGTGAGCGAAGAACATTGAATGGTATCCCACATGCATAGAGAAACCTGTAAACTTTTGAATCCACATCATTCCTACACCCTTCATCAAGGAAATTTGATATGCTTCTATGCCTTAAACCTGGTGACCATGTGCCTCCATATCCACTGCCTTGGGAGGATGTTGAAGGAGTTCTTTGTGATTGTGAGCTTGGTTCAAAGAAACCCTTTGATTTTTTAGATTTGTATTGGGCTTCCTCCTCTTCCCTTATGTATTTGGCTCTATCTGCTGCTGACACACCTGTACAAGTTTTGATTCCTATTTGTTTATCTCCATCCCATGGCCTTTTCCCGCATAGGTGCTTTCTAGCACGGGTGTATGAACCTATGTAATTATTGTTGCAATGGGGGCAATGAAATTTAGTGGTTCCACCCCCTTTCCCTGCTTCAGGCCTATTAACATATTTCCACAATGGGGTTTGGTCTTGTTTAGTTTTTTGAGCTGACTCATGTTCACTCTCCTCCAGCTCCTCCTCACCGGGGTTTTCATCAAATCCACTATGACCCCCTTCTTCATCCCCTTCTTCATTTTCAACCCTCCTTTTTCTACTCTCCAACACCATAATAACCAAAAAAGGAACCAAGAAGAAGAAAATGCCAAGAAATATAACCATGATGTTTGAATCTGCAAAAAAATGGAATGGGAATGGGAATGGGAGAAAAAAATTTATTTATTTATTTAGTAATGAACATTAAAAAAAATTGCTAGAATAGAGCCTACCTCTTTGGCCTCCAATCTCCCCTTGCTCCTTGCTCCTTGCTCCTTGGCACTTGCTCTCTCCTTGCACCTTGCTCCTTGCTCCTTGCTCCTTGGCACTTGCTCTCTCCTTGCACCTTGCTCCTTGCTCTCACTCTCACTCGCTCTCTCTTGCTCCTCACCCTCTCTTACTCTCCTCTTACTCTCACTCTCAATTTCTAAAATAATGAAATTGATTGGAGGGAGGGTTTATTTATATTCCCTCCCTCCCTCCCTTTCCTCCCTTCCCTCCCTTTTTTCGCCTAAACCGATGACCTTTTTTTATTTTCCGGCGTGTTTTTTTTTCCTCCACGCGATTTTTTTTCGTCGCTCACCGACCAAGAGCGTTTTTATAGCCTGGGAGCGGTCGGAAGCAATCGCTCCCCAACCGCTCCTGGGCTATAAAAAACGCTCCCGGAGCGACGGGAGCGATCGCTCCCTAATTCGCTCCGACAATAGGCAAGGAGCGGAATTTTTTTTCCGAGAGCGAGCTCCCGCCCGGAGCGCGGATTGGGCGCCAGATCGGGGGGGGGGGGGCCTCCCCCGCAACACTAGTCTAAAGGATGAACAACTGGACTAGAGGGATTTGTACCCACATCCTTCAGAGCCTCTAGCTCCTCACTATCAATCTCCATATGAGACTCACTAGACCTCCTGAAGGCTACCTCGTCATCAAAAATAACATCATGACTAACCTCAATCAAACATTGTCTTGGAATATAGATCTTGTAGGCCTTTGAAGTCTCGCGATATCCCACAAAAGTACCCTTCTTTCCAGAAGGTTCTAAATTCTTCCTCTTCTACTTCGACACAAGGATGTATATTGGACAACCAAAGATCCTCAAATGACTGACCAGTGGCTTCACTCCTGTGAATGCCTCCTCAGGAGTCTTGTCCTCCAATATCCGATGAGGACTCCTTTTCTGAAAATACATTGTTGTGATGGATGCCTCCGCCCATAAGAACATGGGTAAATCCTCATCATGAATCATCGCCTTGGTAACCTCCAGAATGGACCTATGTTAGTTTATGGAGTTTTGGTAATATCAGACAGGTGTTCTAGACTCAAATGGTGCTAAAGAGGCTAAGGCACATAGCATCTCCAATACCCAGAAATGGTTTTGCGAGATATGGCTCTGAAACACCTTAATTAAATTAATTAGCCAATAATTAAATTATTCCCTAAGTTTAACTTAGGGAAGTTGGTTAATTAAAGTAAATTAATTAAGGATGTTCGAGATTGCTCTAGAGACTTCTATTGATGAAGTCTAATTTATCTTAGTCATTGATGAAGATTTGATCTTGGTCGTTTAAGTCTCAACGAGAGATTATAAGAGCAACTCGAAGGGATGGAGAGAGACACATAGAGCATCATTTTTCTTGGCAGATCAAGCTACCCAGTTCATAGAAAGTGAGGGCACAGTTCAAGCCAAAGGGAGAGCATCGGAGAGAGCGGGCAGCAGAAAATCAGAGAGCAAGATTACGAAGAGTTTTCTAGTGTTCCTCCAATGTCAGATTGAAAGGAGACAGGAGGTTGAATTATCTGCATAGAGGATCACAGAAGCCAGCACGAATTGCCAGAAACCCCAGTGCGAGTTACAGGGAGAGCCACAGATCAGCAGTTGGAGGCCGGATCTATTTCCGAGAAGAGGTGCGAGTGGTTTCCAATGACATAGGGAGGCAAGATGGCTCACTTAGAGCCAATTTACAGGCAATGTGAAAGTCCCAGGGCCAACAATGCGAATTCCAGGTTGCAGTGTGAGTAGCCAGTGTGGGCTTCGAGCAAGAAAAGGGAGGTCGATTTGTTTAGCAGAGGAGATCCTTGATCTTCATATTGTTTTGGCCAGATATTTGCCAGAGCATTGTCAGGTTGGAAACCAGATTATTGTACTTTCAAAATTTGTTGCATAATAATAAAATAAACCCTCATATGTTGCACCGGTTTTCCCTTCGGGGTTTTTCCAGGGATGTTAGTCCAAAATAATTGTGTTTATTTTTGTGTGTGCATCTATTTCTGGGTTCCTGATTTTACTTCTGCAACATAATTTTATTGTGAAGAATTGCAGTGTGATTTATTCGTTATTTGTCGTATAACAAATAAACTGCAAATCAATTAGAAGAATAAACTCCAGTTGCTACAATCTAAGGAATTTCAAATGGTTTCAAAGCATTGTTGATCAAGGCTCAAGGGCGAATGATCCGCAGATCGTGCAGTTTCAGAGGGAGATCTGAGATTCAAATCTGCGCAGGCCAAGTAGTGGTGCGAATTGTAGGGGCAGGAAATTCGATTTCCAAATCCAATCGGAGGAAGAGATTGAATAGCCTCAGAAGCAGAGTTTGCAGGCAGTGTGGTTGCCGGAAAGTAGTTTCAGTGAGTTGATCAGTTGATTCGCAAAGCAGATCTGGGTGCAAAAGATTTGCAGCAAGGGTTGTAGTTGTAGATCTACGCAGGACATGAAGAGAAAAGCACACTCAGGAGATTTCCAGAATTTCTCAGTGGGTTTCTGGTTTCCAGTTTACAAGAGGAAATCCGTGATTTCCAATAGTAGAAAGTTGTAGCAGATTTGCCAATCCATTTAGCGCGTACTCCAGGTGCAGCAAATCATGTGTCAGATTCTAGAGAAGTACTTCCGGAAGGCAGAGAGAGTTGCCCAAAAGGGACTAATGGGTAGTGCGAGTGTCGGAGAAGGATTTCTGGAGGCAAGAAGGAGCAGATTTGCGCATTCCTAAGGGAGTGTGTGTAGCAGAAGGAAGGCCAAGCAGAGAGGAGGAGATTTCCAGCACTAGTCTCCAGTTTATTTGAGTTTTGCAAGTATGGCCACAACAGGACTCAGGATCAAGACAGACTTGACGAAGCCTTTAACTTTGGTGTATGGAAGGCCAGAAATGCAATTCTTGTTGGATGAGCATGGTCTGAAGGAATTTGTGACAAATATCGTGATAGAGCCAACAGATCCACAACAGTTGGCCACCATCAAGAAAGAAATGGTCAAAGCTAAGAGAATAGTCTTGGATGGTGTTCGGGATCATGTCGCCCCACATGTTGCAGATAAAACTACGGCAAAGGATATGTGGGATGACGTCGTAAAGTTTTATGAGAATCCATTAGAGAACTGCAAAATGATTCTCAAGTAGAAGTTGAGGACCACTAGGATGCAGAAGGGTGAATTCGTTACTTCCTGTCTCACCAAACTTTCGAATGTCCAAGATAAGCTTGTGGTCGTTGGGGAGAAACCATCTAAGGGTGAGCTAGTGCGCACAACTCTAAATGGGTTTTCCGAGTGGCATACATTCATCCAAGTTATCTCTGGACGAGACACTTCTAGGATGGGATCACCTATGGAGTGACTTCACTCAAGAAGAGTTGAGACTCAGCCTCGCAGAGGGTACTATCAACAGTAGCAGCAGCTAAGGACCGAAAGTTGAGAAGGAGAAAGAGGAAAACATAGCCCTTGCAAGTAAAGGGAAGGCAAAGAAGGGTCCCAGACAAGGATAGACTCAAAGGGAGGCGAGAAGAAGAAAAAGGACCTATCGAAGGTCAAATGCTTCGAATGTGGTGATTTTGGTCACTACATCACCCAGTGTCCAAAGAGAAAGAAGGATAAGAAGGGGCAGGAATAGACAGCAGCTTCAGCAGAGATAGATGAGTTGACTTCCAGGTTGGAGGAGTTAGCATTGATAGCAGTTATATCTCTAGATGGAGGAGGAGCGTGATGCTGCAAAGTTGTGAGATCGGGCAGAATCTATGGGAAGTGTTACTGCTCAAACTAGCAGGGGGCCTAAAAGGGACTCCTAAGGGACAATTGTTAGGTCAAGGGCAACAATGGAGACTTAGACCACTGTCACCTCAGCTAAGACTCCCTACTCTTTACAGACTTTCACCGATGGGAGGAGACCCGCTATATGGAAGTCACTTGTGAAGGATGAATCAACAAATGGATGTGAAGCGACCTTAATGATCCTTTTCCTAGAAGGGGGTTAAGAATGGAGCTTACTTGCTCTTCAAACAAGGTACAAAGATTTTTAGGATAAGGAAGTGAGGATTTAAGGGCTAGGTTAGAAGAATATGCCTTGTAAAGGGGTTTCCCAATTCCTAAAATCCTTATTGAACTTGACATCCAGAGTGGTTCTTGAAGAATTGACCTTTCAAAGATGTGGGACCACACAGGACCAAGTGGACCCAGCCTAGGTTAAGGAGAGAGAATCTAGCAACCAATGATGTTCTTAATCCAGACAAGGAAGGGGAAAGGATCAAAGCAAGATTTAAAGGTGTCAAATTGATCCTATGAGGTGCTAGCCCAGGGAATACCAGGCCAAAGTTTGATCTCAAAGCTAGGGCTTGGAATATCTCACAACTCCACCATCGGAATGGCTTCAAATTTGGAGGAGGCCATGAGGACACACCAACGCAGTAGAGGCTAGAAGATCGAACATTTTCTTTGGCTATTTCGTCGGGAAAGTGATGCCCTAGGTGACCCAACTTGGCTAGACCTAGAAGAGAAAGGGAAGAGGTGGAGAAAATGATCCTTGAGTGATCACCTATTGGTAGACCAGTGCCCAATTCCTTGGGGAGAATGGAGTCTAGGAGAATGATGGGAAAGGACTTTGTATTTCGGTCAAGGAGGCCTTAAGAACTACTTTGCTTGGCCTTTAGGGCAAGAAGAAGTGACCTCAAAGCTTTTATATTTGCCTTGCAAAGAGAGATGGCTTATCAAGATAAATTCACTGGTAGAACTATCCCTAGGAGATTTCATTCACATACATGGCCCATACATTGAGAGATGTTATATAGAAACAATAATTCCACAATTTCGCAATTATGCAATGCAACAATTAGCCCTAGTATAGCGAAAATCCCATTCAATGCATATGACAAAAGTAAAACGAGAATATCATTAAATGTGTGTACTTACATGTAATAGAACATATCCAACCATCAACAATTTGACAATAAAGAAGCTCCAAGATAAAATACTCCAATCCAAACATCAAAATTCATCCATGCTCCAATTCAACCTCCCAGAAAAAGTGGGAAATTCTCTAAAGAGAAGAATGAGCCAATCCAAAGTGATGATACAAATGAATTCATGTCTTTCCTATTTATACACCCATTAGGAGTTCGAATTACCTAATTTGAGCCTACATTAGCCCATCAACTAAAATAATGTGCAAATAACTATCTATTGGTGACAAGCCCGCCAAACTAGCTCACAAATAAAATAATAAGCCTCCCAAGAGGTCGAATGATCAGTAATGTATGTCGTTGGGCTCTCTAAGAGGCCTAATGAAGTCCATAAGTGCCAAAATGATGACTTGAACTTCCAAAAATAATGGACAAGGCGTTGGCCCCTTGTTCTCCACATAATAAACATGTGGTGCTCCCAATGGCTGTGAGGGCACACAAGTGACCTCATGGGTCTCCAAGTAAGTCAAAGATGCCTGTAGACCATCTGTAAGGGCTCAAATGATGGTGTAGGTGATGCCACATCATCCTGCAAGTCCTGGGTCAGCTGCCAAGTGCATGGTACATTTATGGGGCTGGTTGGGCAAAGGTGAGCCAAGTGCATCTTCCTCATCCAATCGCTGAATCTTGAGCAATCTCTGAACATCTTTGGGGATCCATGGAGTGTTATCTACTACTGTGGAGGCCCATGGCTCTCAACACACACCCTACTTGTGCCAATGTAGCCCTCTGGAGGGTTAGGACCCCGTATAGGGAGACCAAACCCAAGATGGAGACCAACTGCAATCCTGCATAAGATCCAATGCATCCCCTAGCCTTCAATACAACAAGTCATCAAGGAAATTGAGTAAAAGAGCTTACAAACCATGGACCACAAATGGGACTTCATAATGGTCTGCCCTTCCATAATGGGCTTTGGTATGTGCTAATGTCTCCAAACTCCAAATGGGGTTAACCAAGTATCCCATGAAGCGATTTCTACTTTTAAAGGGGATAATATGTCCAAGGTACATCCTTTAAAAGTTGGTGGCATGTGATAAAGAGCTGAATGGAGTAGGGAATGAGAAGGGGCAGCCCTGGGCCACATGTTGGGGTACAAGGGTAGCTAGTAGAAGGGAAGCCCACACTTGGGTATATAATGTATAGGAGGGAGCAATCGTGGTACATGAGGTGCCCCGGCCTTGATTTTTCCATCCTTCTTTATATGTCTTTTGCATTTTTACGATTTTTCTTCAATTAACTACTCGAGGCTCAAGGGGTAAGAGCATGATGTGTGAGATATAGCAGTGGATACCCCCTTTTAAGGTAGGGCAGTTCATTGCCCACCAGGGGTTGGGATAATCATGGGTTCCTATATAATGAAGGGGGCTCATAGAGCCTGTAGGAACCAGGGTGATGGCCATGATGATGGGGTAGAGTTCATGTATTGGCTTTTGCCCACGTGCTAAATGTGTTTGTCTCAACCATATTTTGCATTTTGTGGTACATTTTCCTGTTGAATGTGGCCAATTATGCTTTTACTTTTCTTTTCAACTACATCAACCTTCGGGGCATCATTCTAGACTTGACCCAAGGTGTGGGCAAGGGGAAGGGGAGAGTTAGCCCTATGTGGACCTAGTGGAGGAATGTGGACCCAGGTGGGAGAAATGATGAATTGGGTAATAACAAGTGGGAAGGGGGTAATATATGCTAGTGAGGGAGCAGGACCACACAACCAAAATCAAGGTTTTCCGTGAAATACCATACCTAAAACCAAATGGTCAGTAAAAAAGATCCCACGGGACTAGAATCCAAGGTTAATATCCAAAAAAAGGTCTAGGGAACAAGAGCACAGACCTAACCCAATCTTTCCGTCGAATCCCCCCATTAATCCATGCTCAGAAGTGTCCATGATAAGCAAACTACAATACCCAATGACCAAATGACAAGGCATACCTTTAGGTTCAGTACGCCCACCTTCAAACACACGATCATGACAGATGGGTGAGGGACCACATGGCTAGCTCAAGTGGCGGAGAAGTGGCACAACAAGCTAGTTGGTGGCTACAAGTGGTTGTTGGCTGCCGGCTGAGGACTATCTTGGAGAAAAAAAATTCTCCCAGGGATATCACCCACAAAATGGTGGATAATAGGGAGAACATTTTTTTCACATGGATCAATTCCTTTGCTACAAAAGCCCACAGTATAAAGTAGTAGGTTCAATGTCCAACAAGGTGCAGTAAGATCTTGAGGGACAGTTGCAAAGCTAGTTGCAGTCAGATACTGGAGAGGCGCAGAGATAGTTGGGCATAGTTAATTACTCAGTAGACAGCGTAGAGCTAGTTGCAATCAAAGAATCAGGGAACAATGCAGAGCCAATTGCAGTGGCACAGTAAATCGAGTTTCCAGTTGCAGTCGTAGAAAATTCGGTTGATTAGAGGAGGCAGTGCGAATTGCCTAGTTGTAGGTTGCAAGTGCAGTTCTAGCCAGAGTGAGACTCCATGTAGGAGTTTCCATCTAGGAGAGATTTCGTAGTTCTATTTCAGAGGGAGATTAGGTGAGATCAGGCTCAATATTGCAGTAGTTGCACCAGCAGTGCATGAATAGCAACAGAGCAGTAGCAGCAACAATGTGAGATAGATCAGAGTATGCGTTGTGGCATGGTGGACAAAGTTTGCCGGTATGACTTATTCATAGTGATTTCTATTGACAGGATTTCAGATCAGTGTAAGACGTGAAGAAAGGAGGTGCAACAGATATCAAGCATTAGCGACGTGGAGCAATCCGACTATAGCATGTTCCCACAGAATAGCAAATTGTGAATACACTCACGAAGGCTCTAGGGAGAGCCAAGTTCATCTATTTCAGAGAATAGATGGATGTAGTGGAGAACACCTTCCTCGCTAAGAGGAAATGTTAGTTTATGGATTTTTGGTAGCGTCGGGCAGGTGTTCTAGTCTCAGATGGTGCTAAGAGGCTAAGGAACACATGATCTCCAATACCCATAAATGGTTTTGCAAGATATGGCTCTGAAACACTTTAATTAAATTAATTAGCCAATAATTAAATTATTACCTAAGTTTAACTTAGGGAAGTTGGTTAATTAAAGTAAATTAATTAAGGATGTTTGAGATTTCTCTAGAGACTTCTATTAATGAAGTCTAATTGATCTTAGCCATTGATGAAGATTTAATATTAGTTGTTGATGTATCAATGAGAGATTATAAGAGCAGCTTGAAGGGATGGAGAGAGACACACAGAGGGTCTTTTTTCTTGGCAGATCAAGCTACTTAGTTCGCAGAAATTGAGGGCACAATTCGAGCCATAGGGAGAGCATCTGAGAGGGAGTAGTAGAAAATCAGAGAGCAGATTTCGGAGAGTTTTCCAATGTACTCCAGTGTCGGATTGGTAGGAGACAGGAGGTCAAATTATCTACAGAGGGATGCAAAAGCCAGTGCGAATTGCCAAAAGCCTTAGTGCAAGTTGTGGGAGAGCCACAGATCAGTAGATAGAGGCCGGATCTATTTCGGGGAAGATGTGCGAGTGGTTTCCAGTGACAAAGGTGTTGAAATGTGTAACTAGGTTCGGTCTTCATAAATATGAAATGTACTTTTGATTCTTGTATATTGTAAGATGAAAGAAAAATTATTATTGTTATTTTTGTAGCATGGGTTTCATGTTCAAGGTCATTTTATTTAGAGGTCAAGCACTCGTTGAGTACTTCTAGGGTTTGTCCTAGGGTCAAGAAGTCAAAAGAGTCATTGTCATATGAAGAAGACCCCATTGGGCACATTATAACTTGTAGAAAGAATTATTTTTGTATTTAAAAGTGTCAAAATACCCTCCAAGGCCAAGTCGGCATGGCAGCTAAGAAGTCAGACTCAATTAGGGCATGTTGTCCTCCTTGGAAGCCTATATATAGGAGGGAACTCAACCTCCTATGGACACTCACTCATCTTCTCATCATTCAAGCAAAAGAAGGCTAGTGAAGAAGGAAGAAAGACAAAGGACAAGTGTTTGGGTTATCTCTCTCTCTCTCTCACATACACATGCGAAGGAGGAAGGCTAGGGTTTTGTTGCTGCAAGATTGAAGTTGAGGAAATTGTAGAAAGAAGGTCGAAGGAAGGTGCATCAGGTCACCTACAAGCCCTAGAAGAAGGAAAACCTCAAGCGAAGGTCAAAGGAAGCCTTGGAAGCCCTAGATTTGCTCACACGTGTGAAAGCAGCAACAGTTGCAGGGGCCGAAAATTTCAGACTTGTAGTAGAGGCTGAAATTCTGTAGCTGGGGGTCAAATTTGTGCAACTAGAAGAGATTTGACTGGGTTTGACTTGGACAAAGGAAGCACATCATCAAGAAAGTCGAACTTGGTCTTGGAAGGGTATTGGTCTTGGTCTAGAGGTCTTGGAATTCATCATTTGAAGAATCTATAAGAAGAGGAGATTTTTGGGTTTTCGTCTCAAGTGGAGAGGTTTTGGCCCTGCCTTGCAGCTTATATCCTGTGTTCTTGTGTATGGTTGATCTTCTTTTTTTGGTAGTTGTTTGAGGATAAGAACAACATAATAATAAGAGAAGAAACTAATAAGTAAGAAAAAGTAAAAAGACATCACAAGCAGTTATCAAGTTTAAGAGAAATCATCCTAATTGCAGCCCTATAGATTTCTCAACAAGAGGGAAGCAAGACGACTCACTTAGAGCCAATTTCTAGGCAATGAGAAATTCCTAGGGCCAGGAGTGTGAATTCCAGGTTGTCGTGCTAGTAGCTAGTGTGGGGTTAGAGCAGGAAAAGGGAGGTTGATTTGTTTACTTGAGGAGATCCTTGATCTCTAGATTATTTGGCCAAATATTTTCCAGATGATTTGCTAGTTGGGCATCCAGATTATTGTACTCTCAAAATTTGTTGAATAATAATAAAATAAACCCTCATCTGCTGCATTGGTTTTCCTTTCAGGGTTTTTCCGGGGACGTTAGTCCAAAGTAATTGTGTCTATTTTTATGTGTGTGCATCTATTTCTTAGTTCCTAATTTTACTTCCGCAACATAATTTTATTCTGAAGAATTGCAATGTGATTTATTCGTTATTTGTCGAATAACAAATAAACTGCTAATCAATTAGAAGAATAAACTCAAGTTGTTGCAATTTAAGGAAATTTCACAACCTATTCTTCCTTCCCACAACACCATCCTGCTGAGGGTTGTAAGGAACTATCAACTCCCTCTTGATCCCTGCATCCTTGTAGAAATCTTTGAAATCTTTGGAAGTATACTCTCCTCAATTATTTGACCTCAAAACCTTGAACTTCTTCCCTGTCAAGTTCTCTACCTGAGCCTTGGATTTCTGGAACATGTTGAAAACCTCATCCTTGGCTTTCACGAAGTAGATCCATGTCTTTTGGGAGAAATCATCAATAATGTCACATAGTACAAGAAGCCACACAAAGATGATATTGCCATCATTTTTCATACATCTAAATATACTAGATCCAAGATCCACTAAACATTCTTGCCTAAATGCACAACCCCTACAAACACCCTCATGCTCTACCTGGAGCTCTAGAAGACCTGTAACCGTCCTCCTCAATGCTGGCAAAGCCCTGCAATACAGGTGAGCAAATCTCCAACGCCATATCTCACATAAACTGATATTGTCATGTACAAATGTCTAGGCTGTGTGAAATTTTTACCTATTGCAGCAACTGGAAATTATTCCTCTAATTGAAAATTTAATTATGCAGTTTATTTTCTATGGCAAACAACGAATAAAATCACAACTACAATTTTCACCATAAAAATACTGCGGAAAATAAAATACTAAAAACTGAGAAATTCTAGCACACACAAGAATTTTGACACAGTTATTTTTGGACAATTGTCCCCGGAAAAACCCAATGCAGGAAAACCGGTGCAGCAGATGAGGGTTTTATTATTATTTTTCAGCAGCAATTCTGAGTACAATAATTTAGATGCCCAACTGGCAATCTAATCTGAGGAAAATACTGGAAAAATTATTGTGAGAATTTTCTCTCACCCCACAACTAATTTCTGCCTCTGAAATTACCTCCCTAGCCTCTACGCTGAGCCTCCTGCGTCACCCTCTACGTAGAGCTTACGCTGACCCTACGAGAATTTCGGCCTTCCTTCTTTTGCCTCTTCTAGGAACTGGAAACCTTCCTTTCAGATTGCTGCTATCCTCCTCTTTCACCTGCTACTCACCCTTTGGCTCTATCTTCTCTGCTGAGCTACTACTGCTGAGGAAATCGAACTGCATGGGCCACTGAGTATCTGCACTGGTGTGTTCTCCATCACCACATCGATCTCCTCTTATAATCCATTATTGGAGCACCAACGACCAAGATTAAAACTTAATCAATGGCTAGGATCATCTCTAGATCGATCCTTGTGAGTTTCTAGATGATTCTCACCTTGACTTAATTAAAATTGATTAATTAACCATATTCCCTAGGTTTAGACTTGGGAAATATTTAAAAATTGGTCAATAATCTAATTAAGTCATTTCTAGGCGAAATTTCCACAAACGATTTCTGGGTTTTGGGGATCTCATGTATTCTAGACTCTCCACCAAATTTTGTGGCTAGAATACATCCGATGCTATAAAAACTAACACTCCCTCTTAGCGAGGAATGTGTTTTAGTGTTGCACATCCTGCCACAACACCCTATCTCTGCATCATCTCTTGTCACGCTACTGATGTCTCGCTGTCGATGCCCACCGACCACTGCGCAACTCTGATATATGTTGCATCTGTGTTGCTGCTGACCATGTTGTACTGCTGCCAACATTTCATCTGCACTGCAACTGTCTCTCACCTATTGTTGTTGCAACTGAGAATCATCCAAGGTAATCTACCTCTGCTACTGAAACGAGTTCTCCACCATACCCATTTGTTCTCTGAAATAGACGAACTTAGCTCTTCCTAGAGCTTTCGTGAGTATATTTGCAACCTGCACTTCTGTGGGAACATATTGTAGTTGGACTGCTCCACATTGTACACAATCCCTGATGAAATGACATCGAATATTTGTGTTTCAACCTGTCATGAAATGCTAGATTCTCAGAGAGCTTTATGCAACTCTAATTATTATAGTAGACACCGGTCACCTCCATCCTCTGCCTGAACAAGCTTCACTAGCAGCTTTCGAAGCCATATAGCTTCGCACGTAGCTGCGCTTGCTACCATATACTCTGCTTCTGCAGAGCTCAGTGCTACTGACTTCTACTTCCTGCTACACCAAGAAACCATCCCTGATCCAACATTGAAGTAGTACCCAGAGGTACTTTTCCTATCCACTGAACTGCCTGCCCAATCTACATCTACGAATCCACATAATCTAACATCATCTCCTCTAGTATATCTCAACCCATACTCGACTGTGCCATGCAAATACCTCAGAATGTGCCTCACTGCTGCCTAATGTACCCTCTTCGGTTCTACCATGAACTGACTAAGGGTATTGACTGTGAAGCAAATATCTGGCCTAGTACTGACTAGATACATGAGAGATCCAATAAGTTGTCTATAAAGGTGGGGTCGACATCCTTGTCATTTGATGCATTTATCTTCTTCCAGTTGGTGATCATGGGCGTAGACATGGGTCTGCAATCCTGCATTTTAAACCTCTTCAGAATACCTGTAGCATATCTTCCTTGCCCAAGGAAGATCTCCCCATCCTTCTGCCACACTTCCAATCCTAGGAAATAGTGCATCAACCCCAAATCCTTCATGTCGAACTCTGTTGCGAGGTTTCTCTTGCAGTCCTCTATGAGCCTTGATGATCCTATCAGAAAGAGACCATCCACATACAAAACTAGGATGAGTGGCTCACCCTCTACCATCAAATAGTAAACGTTGGGATCTGTGTCACTCTTGACGAATCCCATCTGTTGCAAGTAGCTACAACCCTACCATACCATGCCCTCGGAGCCTGCTTGAGTCCGTATATAGCTTTCTTCAGTCTGCACACATGAGTGCGCCTCTCATGAGTCTCGAAGCCCTCTGGTTGTTCTACGTACACTTCTTCCTCTATCACCTTGTTCAAGAAGGTTGTCTTGACGTCCATCTAGTGAATCTGCCATTGCATCTAAGCTGAGCCCCCATCGAGGACACCAGCTAGCACAGAGGAAGAAGGGAAACTCCCCTGGCAACTCAGGTATAGAAGGGAAACTTCTATACTGACCGGATAGAAGTGTATCTGGCAATTGGGGCGAAGGTCTCCTCATAATCTATCCCTTCTTTCTGTGCATACCCCTTCGCCACGAACCTAGCCTTGTATTTTTCCACACTGTCGTCTGCAGCATATTTAATCTTGTAGATCCATCTAGAACCTACAATTGATTTGTCTTCCGGCCTTGGCACTACCTCCCAAACATCATTCATCATGATAGACCTATACTCTTCTACCATGGCGTCTACCCATACTTGATGTTGTGCGGCCTCTTGAAAGCTGGAAGGTTCTGCAACCAAGGCCACCAATGCCTGGTACATGTCAAGTTGTCTGCGTTGTCTCTTGTTCGTCCTAGGAGTTCCAATAAACTCCTCTGCATCTCTCAATGTCTGACAAACCTCTCTGCTAGCTCGACCACTTGTCGTGGGAGGTTCTGCCAACTCCTCCTCATCCTGCCTTTGTTGCTCCATCTGCTGAGGACTCCCCAGATTTTCTGCACCTGAGGAAATATTGGTACTGGTCACAGTACTCGATCCTTGTGACTATCCTCTTGCCTGTCCCACTGGCTGCCCCTGCTACCAAACCAAAGGAGCTTCTGCTAACTGATTTTTATCACCTGTAGGCATCTCACGAGATCACCTGACAGCTCGGTCTTCCACGAACTTTACGTCTCGCCTTACTACAATCTTCCTATTGCTAGGAATGTAGATCCTGTATGCCTTTGAGGCTTCACTATACCCAACAAAGAACCCCCTCTCTGCAGTTTGATCCAGTTTGGTATGTTTTTTATCTAGCACGTGGCAATAAGCAACGCTGCCAAAAATTCTAAAGTGACTAACTTCTGGCTTTTTCTTCCCCAATGCTCTATGAGGATTCCTGTTCTAGATATATATTGTCGTGTTACATGCCTTTGCCCATAGAAATTTGGGTAAATCCTAGTCATATAACATAGCCTTTGCAACTCCAACAATGGTTTTGTTTTCCCGCTCTACTACACCATTCTGTTGTGGATTGTATAGAGTTGTCCATTCTCTCTTGATGCCTTCCTTCGCACAAAAATCTGTGAAGTCTTTATCAATATATTCTCCACCATTATCTGAGCGAAGCGCCTTGATCTTCTTCCCTGTCGCATTCTCCACGAGAGCTTTAAACTCTCTGAAATGATCGAAGACCTCATCTTTGGTCTTCAAGAAGTAGATCCAGGTTTTCCTGGAATGGGCATCAATGAAGGTGATGAAATATTCGGCACCACTGAGAGCTCTAGTGAACATCAGGCTGCAAATATTTGAATGTATGAGTCCTAACACACCATCAGCTATGTTGTCACTTCTCAGAAATGTTGCCTTAGCATACTTCCCAAGTAAGCATCCTCTGCACACATCATCTTGTTCCGTGCCAAGTTTTGGAACTCCTGTTACTGTTTCTCTGAGCATCCTGAGTGCTCCATGTTGAGAAATCCAAAGAGTGGCAGTTAAACAATTTCTCTTATTATGACATTATCTTGTGATGTTTTTCATTATTATTATTTGTTCTTTCGAATTATCTTTTCTTATCATCAAGACTAATGCCAACCAACAAATAGAAGAGAACACAAGACGTAGGCACGCTACCAGGGCATAACCCCACTCTAGTGGAAAACCCGGTCAAAATTCTTCCTTCAGTAGATTCAAGATGAGACGACCAAGACCCTTACAACTTAGACTCGAGACTACCTCCATCCATCAAGTCAACCTTGTCATTCTTCAATTCTATTGCTCTTGTAGCAGTCATTCTTCTTCACACTTTGATCCTTGCAATGGCACCGAACTTGTATCTTGAGATAGCAATGATCTTTGAACCATCCTTGTGTGATAGCACCGAATTTACTCACTGAGATAGCATTGAAAGTTGTCCACTGTGATAACATCGAAGTTTATCCATTAGCATCAAAACCTTATCACTGTGATAGCACTAGCATCGAGACTTCATGACTGTGATAGCACCGAGATACTGAAGAACCGAGACTTCATCACTGTGATAACACCGAGACATTCACTGTGGTAGCACCAAGATATATCCACTGTAATATCACCGAAATGTATTCACTGTATTAGCACTGAAACTGTGATATTCAATTTGTCACACTGTGAATTACACCAAGATCATCTCTGCAATCAATCTGAGTTCCTTCACTGTAATAATACCGAAACTTGTCTCTGAATTATTATTCGAACTTGTCTTTGTAATAGGACCGAATTCTATCTCTGAAATTGTCGAGTTGCTATATTGTAATTTGAGCGAAGGTCATACTCCTATATATAGTTGTTTCCATATTGAAATGAGCCGACATGAGCATATGAAGAGATGTGTCACTGTATGAGATTATTGAGGGAAGTCGACTTGATGATGAGTCCTTCACAGCAAGGAGACTTTGATGGATGGAGGAGTCTTCAAATAAAATTGAATTTGACAATAACCTGGAGCATACAATGGAGGCTTGACCTGCCCAACCATGAACCCCATGCTTTAACAAGTCAATTAAAAATAATAATAAAATTCTTTTTGCTTTCTTTTGACAAATATATTACATTTTGACTTCAAGTACAATTATGAAGACCAAACCTAGTTACATTCTTCAGCACTCCCTCTTAACTAGGGAGGTATTCATATTTACATATAACCATAGAGGTACATAGAAGATCTCAAAACACATCATCTACAAAGAAGTTTAGGCACCGCAATGCCATGAACTAGATTTCTGACCAGGGCAATCTATCCATTGGTCTCTCAACAATTTAGGCACTGCAATGCCACGGACTAGATTCCTAACCAAGGAAATCTATCCGGGTGAGACTAAAGTTGGACTCAAGCTTTCAGCCTCTCTAGGTATCAGGCTTACTTACTAACCATCAACCCAGGCATCCAAGCGTGTATCCGACATTAGAAATCTATGACCAACACCACCCTCCCAACTTAGGGACCTAGACATCAACACAAAGTGTCGAACAAATGTCCTCCCAAGCAATGTTTCACTCACAAAGCCTCAACACTCCTTGATCCAGCAAATCAAGGACAACAAATCTCTCCCGATCAAACTGATCGGTAACCAGCATGCTATCAAAACCTTCAAGAGATTTACCTGTACAAACACAACCCCAATCAAGAATATACTTTCACGTGTACATAATCAAATACAAAACTTTGGGGTCTTCCAGACAACTTGATGTTGCTTCTCAACTTTTCACACTAGGACTATCATCTGAATCTTTGACAGAAGATTCCTCAATCAGTACTAAGATTCTGATATCCTTTGGAAGCCTATTGTGTCACCTTAAGCCTCTAAACATAGAATATCTCTTATAGGTGACTTTAATACCGAGACTCCTCCCATTGGTGAAAATTCATAAAGAGCAGGGTGTAGTGGTTGTGGTGATAATGGGCCACTACCTTATTGTTGTCGCTTGGTCTAGTGTTTGCCTTGTGGGGTACCCCTCTACAAGACCTACTGGATTTTGCAGCAACACTAACCTTGGAAACACATGGAGTAAGTCTTAAGGAACCATCCATATATGTTATATGATACCACTATGTTCATGAAAGTGGATTGAAGTGTTCCTTAGAACCAAAATCAGATGACTCCAACTTGGCAAGCCAAAGAGTAACAATCAACTAATTGTTAAATTTTGCAATTTTTATATTAATTATCTTAGATCTTCAACCTTTAAGTGCAAACAATAACCAATAGCCATATAGAAGACAATCAAAGAATAGTAAGACAACAGATTTGGTCCAAGACCAAGGAAAAACCCCACTGTGGGGGAAAACCCTTTAAGAAGACCAAGGAAAAACCCCACTGTGGGGGAAAACCCTTTAAGAATGTTCTTCTATTAGATCTTCATCAAATGTTTAGTAGAGATACATAAGCAGAGTACAAAACCCTTTTCACAATGACAACAACATTACCCTTTTCAAACTAGGACAGATCTTCTAAAGTGAGAGATTTGATCACAAATGTAGAATAACAGATCATTCAATCCTTCAGCAAAGATTACAAGTGTGAATAGGAGATTTGCAAAAACTGATACAAGGGAGATCTTCCACCAATGATAATACAAGATAGAGATCTTGCCAATATTACGAAATCTCCCAAACAATAATGCAAAAAAGAAATCTCCAGAAATGCGTGAGAGAAATCTCCACTAGATTTTCCAATGATGAAACGAAATAACAAGCTTCCAATAAATCTGCTAACAGTGAGAGAGATAAAATATTGATGCAAGGGCTTTATCACCAATGCGAAAGAGATCACCAGTGATGACAAGAGATCTGCCACTGATAATCAAAGGTTTTCCACTGATAATAAGAGATCTGCCAATGATGATAAGGGATTTGCCACTGATAATCAAAGATCTGCCACTGATAATAAGAAATTTGCCAATGATGATAAGAGATCTGCCAGTGATAATCAGATATTTGCAAATCTACAATAGATTTGCTAACAATAAGAGAGAAAAATTACTGATGCGAGGGCTTGATCACCATGTAGGAATTTACAAGGTAAGTTCCTTAGATAGAACACCAAAGGACACCGCTCACAAACAAATCACAGATCAGTACACCAATATTCTTGACGTGGTTAAAACCCTCAAAGGGGGAAACAATCCACGGCCTGAGCCAACGCGGCCACTTCAGGCAATTTATTAATGTAAAAGAAAGAAAAATTACATAAGTTTTTCTCATGAACAGTCACCTAACAAATGACCCTCCGTGCTCTTTAAATAGAGATCATGGACCAATCAGGTGTTAAACCACGGATTAAGTGTCCGTAATATCGAGGAGAGAATGAACCATCAGATCACTTCATGTCTAGAACATATTGTGACCGTAGGATTGTAAGTTACAAAAAGTACATACTAAAGAAACACACTTTACCTAACTACACACTAGACCAAGTTGTACTTAATTATTTCCTATGTGTAGGAATATCCTAACATCCCCCCTTAAGAACAACTTGGGATAGGATTGAAGGATGTACAAAGATGACACAATAGGAGAAGGAAGGAGGCATTAGAGCCTATCCCCCCTTAGTGAGAACTTCCTGAACTCCAACCATAAATCGAAGTTTAGTAACTTCACCTATAGGAGAGCCTTTGTAAAGATGTTTGCAACATGATCATCGGTTGAACAATATTGCACTTAAAGAACATGGTCATGAATGAGCTTTCTGATGAAGTGCATGTGTAGTTCAATGTGTTTGTTGCGCTGATGTTGGACTGGATCTTTGCATAGTTGAATGGCACTTGGATTATCACACCAAAGTGTAGTCAGATGTTGCTGTTGAAAACCAAACTCTGACAGGATCTGACAAAGCCACAGGGCTTCCTTACTAGCTTCAACGGTGCCACGATACTCTGCTTCTGCTGAAGAAAGAGAAATGGCACTTTGTTTCTTGCAAGCCCATATAATAGGTCCTGAACCAAGAGTGAAGACATAACTTGCAGTAGACTTCCGATCATCAAGGTCACCAGCCCAATCAGAATCAGAGAAACCAACCAATAGAGGAGATGCTTCTGCACTGTAATGAATCCCAAACTGAACTGTACCTCGAACATAACGAAGTATTCTTCTAGCTACTTTCCAATGACTTTCATGTGGGTTTTGCATAAACCGAGAAACAAGGCCAACAACAAAGGAAAGGTCAGGACGGGTATGGGTCAGATACAAAAGTTTTCCAATAAGTTGACGAGCATCAACTTCAGGGGAAGTACAAGTGACTGAAAGTTTGGCTCCAGACTGAAAGGGAGAAGGGGCTGGCTTACAGTCTTCCATGTGAAAGTGGCGTAGAAGATCACAATCATAATTGGACTAGGAAAGGGAAATACCTTCTTTGGATTGCAAGACTTGAAGACCAAAAAAATAATGCAAGTGCCCTAAGTCTGTCATTTCAAACTGCTTTTTAAGGCTAGACTTCACATGGTTTATAAGGTTGGGATCACTACCAGTAAGGATAAAATCATCAACATAAAGAACAAGAATGATAAGAGACTTACCCACTTTCTTAGTGTAGACAGTATTGTCAGAATGACACCTAGAAAAGCCAGTATCTAAAATAAAGTTATCCATTTGGCATACCAAGCCCGAGGGGCTTGCTTGAGACCATAAAGGGATTTCTTAAGCCAACATACAAGGCTGGAGCCTGTTTGTATAAAGCCAGGAGGTTGTTCCATATAGATTTCTTCATGTAAGTCCCCATGCAAGAAGGCAAATTTAACATCCATCTGATGGACTTCCCATTTGAAAGAGGCAGCAAGGGAAAGAACAAGGCGGATAGAGTTCATTTTGGCAACAGGGGAGAAGGTTTCAATGCCTTCAACTTGTGAAAAACCCTTACCAACAAGACGAGCTTTATGCTTATCAACTTTTCCATCTGGTCCAAACTTGGTTCTGTAAACCCATTTGAATCT
Source organism: Pinus tabuliformis (assembly GCA_031772625.1). Classification (NCBI taxonomy): domain Eukaryota; kingdom Viridiplantae; phylum Streptophyta; class Pinopsida; order Pinales; family Pinaceae; genus Pinus; species Pinus tabuliformis. The sequence continues at coordinate 1,262,701,856 of CM062816.1, read as the reverse complement.
AACAAGTTTTCGTCCCTTTGGAAGAGGAAAAAGGTTTCATGTATCATTTGCCAATAATGAACGATATTCTTCATTCATAGTTGCATCCCAATCTGGATGGCCTGAAGCTTCTACAAAGGTGTCAGGATTATAATTCGTTGAAGCTTGAGCCAGTAAAGAAGAGGCTCTATCAAACTGAGAACGTGTACGACGTTGATCTGTAGGATCACCTGCAAGAGCACCTGTTGCATCCCGAGTAGCGCGGACCCATTTTGGAAGTTGAGGAGCTGAAGGAGGATCTCGAGAAGGTGGGGGAGGATTGTCATCCTCGCTGTCATCATCTAAAAAATGAATATTTTCAGAAGTAAAAGGGATAGAGAGAGGTGGCACATCCGCCGAACTAGGCTCGTAGGCCGGATATATTTTCAGCAAACTTTACATCTCTTCTAATGATAACATTTTTGGATTTAGGTTGAAGAAGTCTATATCAAGAAGTCTATATCCTTTGACATCTTCAGAATATCAAACAAAAATACATTTTTCACTCTTAGGTTCTAAGGCTTTATGTTTCTCATCTAGAATATGGGCCCATGCTTCACTTCCAAAAACACGAAAGTGACTTACATCTGGTTTAATTGAGCTCTGTGCTTCTTCTAGAGTGATATTCTTTAAAACCTTAGTAGGAATGCAATTTACTATGTAATTTTCACAATTAATTGCGTATGCCCAAAAATTAAGACTAAGTCCTTTAGATTGAAGCATACAATTAGCCATTTCCTTTAAAGTGTGATTCTTCCTTTCAGCTACACCATTTTGTTGTGGAGTATATGGAAAGTGTGTTGCAATTGAATTCCATGCTCAGTGCAAAAGTTGATGAAATTGTTGTTAACATATTCTCCGCCATTATCAGATCTTAGCTTAAGAATTTGATGTGTAGATTGTTTCTCAACAAAGGCCTTAAAGGCCAAGAACACGTTAAAGACTTCACTCTTGAGTTTTAAGAAGTATATCCAAGTGCATCTAGAGAAATCATCAATGAAAGTTAAGAAATACTTGTAGCCAAAGAATGAAAAAACTAGAAGTGGACCACATAAATCATTATGCACAAGCTGTAAAGGGGTTGAGGCGTGCCAAGAGGCATGTTTTTCAAAACTATCCCGATGATGTTTTCTGAGTACACATCCGGAACAAACACCATCTCTGCAAGATACCATAGGAAGACCTGTCACCATATTTTCTTTACATAGATTTTGAAAGGAGTGATAGTTTAAGTGACCAAATCGCTCATGCCAAAGTTTGTTCATTTCATCATTATGAGCAACAAACACTGAGGGAAGAGTTGATGACCCAAAGTTGTTAAACTTATACAACCTTGTAGAATCATCAGCATTGCCAATAGCTAAAATCTGTATGCGATCTCTTAGGTCAATAATTACAACATCATGAGGTGAAAAGTCAACGATTTACCTTTACTAGAATGAGTTATCTAATATACAGATAGAAGGTTGCAGGATAAGGTAGGAACACATAATACATCATTATATTGACCATTGTCTAGATGAATAGTTCCAGTCCCTACAATGCTAAGAGATCTATCATCACCAACATAAATATATTTTGGTGTTACAATCATTTAAAGAATAAAACATG